>VMOF01000001.1:63336862-64006862 GCA_011764245.1 Trialeurodes vaporariorum
TTGCATAACCAAGGCTTTGAAGGCGTTTTACAAAGTACAAGTTAGATTTTCTCAAAAACCATCTCATTCCATTAACTGCATTATAAATATTTTAATACAGCTTGTGAATGATTACCCATTCCTGAACGGCTTAGCGGTTTCACCTTCTTCTTCTCTTATTTTCTCTCATCCAGTAGCGCAAATAAAAAGTATCTATCCCTCTATTTTCTTTATTGAAACACAAATATGTTAGAAAATTATAGACAAAGAGATGGAATGTTCTCATATTCTAACCATAAATTCAAAGGGATAATGAGAGAGATAGAATATATTTTCTAGTTCCGCTACTGTCTCATCGAATGAGAGGAGAGAATAGAAAATATAGAGGCTAATACAGTTTAATACTGTGGCTTCCTGCAGTATGATTATCCAAATATCAGTGGCGGCTCGTGCAATCTGGCAACGGTATACTTTTGCCATTTAAACGTATGCAAAAAGATCGATACTAAGTGAGGCGCTGCACCTCACCAAGTAATCGATTATTTTACACAGTTTTAAATGGAGGAAATCCATTGTTGCCACATTGCACGAGCCGCCGCTGCCAAATATGTGCGTGAGGTGTGAGTATACACTTATCAAAATCACTGACATGTTTGTATTGACTTTGTTACAGATGCTGTCAACATGGACCTTGTAAGAAACAAAGATTTCTTTGAAGCTGAAGAGAAACAGAAATCCGACGAATCAAAAAGAATTGGAAAGAGTTCCGTTAGCGATATCAGCGATATGCAAGGATCGTTTAGAAAAATCAGCTTCGACTAAACCTAAATACATATAGATATATTTTATTGGGCAGTATCGAATTTCGGCAAGAGTCGTGTCTATAGTTCCTGAGAGAAACGATCAGCGAGCCTGGAGGCTGTGGGTTCAGCTCCATTATCAAATGAGCCCAATCATTATCAAATGACGCCGGCAGGATTTCTTCTAGAGCTCATTTCAGAAGTGTAGGCGCACCTAAACTATAATCTTTGTCAATTTTTTTAACTTTAGTTCCTTCAAATAAAAACCGAACTTGCCTCTGATTTCCTTATTTTGTTTTTAAAATGTTCCTTATTAAAAAGTGAACACTAGATTTCATTTTCATTCATTTCCGTCGAGTAATATCAGAAATAATGTTGACAAATTCCAAAGGTTATCGGTCTTGGTGCGCCTACACCTCTGAAACTACCTCTATCTCTCTCATTTTACCTTTGAATGTATGAATAGAAAAGAGATAGAAAAAGAGGGTTTCATTCCCTTATATAATCTATCTTACTTTAACCAACATGTTTCAATGGTGGAAAAAGAGAGATAAATATTTGCACGTGTGCTACTGAAATAAGTATTCGCTAATAAATATTACGTGCTAAATATCAGTGCTACATGATTTTCTGACAAAGTTTCACAATCGTGCAATGTATGCTACATCATTCCAATACTTTACCTTAATTCACTCCATCTTTATTCAAAATGTCTTAATTGTTTTGAATACTTATTGTCTAACGTCAAACGTTTTGACGCGTTAGGAATTTATTTTAGCGATGCTTTATTCCAGTACATACGATACGTATTCTTAATTACATTTTTATCTATTTATTTAATTTATTATTACACTGTCTTATTCCTTTTTATTTAAATGAATTCCTAAATTAAATTATTCTAAATTATACTCTTTGTGGTCATTCCTGGCACTTGATTTTGATTTAATATCCTTTTCGCAAGTGTTTAAGTGTCCGACGGTTTTAGTGTGACGTTGCGTCGTAGAAATCAACGGTTTGCTATCGATTTCATTGAAAGCCATCAGCTGTTGTCGTGAGCCTCCACTATATCTGTAAGCAAATTATCGTACTTTGATCTGGACTTCTATCGGGAGGATCAATTAAAGATTACTTATACTCCAGATATGGCACTAGCTATCTTGCCAATGTTTAATTCCGTTGAGCGCCTTCATTTCTAAAATCGAGCTAAAACACATACACTGGCCCAGGGTTTTGTTTACGTTTCGGCAAGCGAGAAACGTGCCGGCGGGGTGGGGGTCGTGGGCCAGGCCAACTGACCCCACCCCGCCCGAGAGTCTCTCGCTCGCCGAAACGTGAACAAACCGTGGGCCAGTGTATATGTTTTAGCAATGAAGGCGCTCAACAAGATTTTAGCTAGCGCCATATCTGGAGTATAAGTAATCTTTGGGAGCAATGGCGGCGCGTGCAATCTGGCAACGTTACATTTTGTCTATTTGAACCCGTGTAAAATGTCGATCCGAGAGAGTGCGCGGTGCAGTTTGCACCCCCAATATTTCGACCTTTTTCATTACTTTAAATCGTCTAGATGTAACATTGCCAGATTGCACGCGCGCGCCGCGCCGCCATTGATGACCGGGAGCGCAACAATTTCATCGGAACACGTACCACCTGGTAAAATTTACGATTATAACGATTATATATGTGTATTCCAAAGAAGACAATAGTCATAGATGTCATAGTGAAGGCTCTTGAAAGGTTACCATGATTTATCGCAATTTGAACCTTTATGCAAAAGTATCGATTTCTTGGGGATGCAATTGAATCTCCTGAAGATAGATTGTTATACATAGTTCAAAATGGAGAGAAATACGTTGTCGCCATTTTGTACGAACCGGTCGAGCCACCAGTGATATTGTTGTAACATTATAGATTATAGTTAAAGTTTTAGTGCGTTGAATATAATCATTTTTGGAAGTTGTTGTGGTTATCGTTTTTACCAGGACCCGCTGCAGGCGTGAGTTCCATGCATACTGTTATTATTATTAGATGAGGACTTGGTACTTTCGATCAAATTGGTGTACACTGCTCCCAATATAGATGTCCAGATCAATACAAACTCAAAAATTAGTCTGGTCTATCATGATTTCGTTGATGATTCCGTAAATTGGAGTGGTTACCGTTAAAATAGGGTTTTAATTAAAAAGAAAGAAAAAAATGAATACAAGTAAATCATTTTAAGATTTCTTTAGGCAGAAAAGTATAGGTCGAAAAACTGTGAAAAAATCAATTTTTACCATATAAATTCAGGAGTGACTTCTGTGACCCGTACTTCTGGTTTTAAAATTCTCTTGCAATTTCTTGGTTTTATAGTTAATCCCATAAAGATCTACTTTGCCCAGTACTCATCACTCAATCAAGTGGAAGCAACTCTCTTACGGCTGAGTGCAAATCGCTGCGAAGCCTGCAGCGTATAAATGGAGTTGGAGTCTCGCTCTTCTTTGGAACAATGCGTGTTGCCGCTCTTCCTCTATTGAAGGCGCTTTTATGCTCTTTCCTATAGACGCCTCGCTTCCAGAGACAAATCTTGCTTTGACGTCAATGGGGACATGTGGACTCTCCGTCCCCGACGAATTTCGTCCCGATTTTTTTCTTTTATTTTTTAAATGCGAAATATTCTCATTTTTGAACTTAACTTAAAAGTGCACTGAGGAATTCTCCACCGCGCTCCTTTCTTAATTGAAACAAGCTAGTAAGAGGCAAAGATATACACATATTAAGACTTAAGAGAGTGAAATTCCCTCAATCATTTCCTGTTTCAACTCGCATGTATTCAAATAGAAAATGAGTACGGTCCAAAAAAGGCTGTAGGAGTACCAACGCACCAAAATCAATGAGTAAAATAAGGTTAGGATACAAAAGTCTAATTTTTTCCTAAAGAAGCATACATAAAGATCGTTGATTTGTTTTACTTAGCCCCCCCCCGTCACCCACTCCCCCCTCCTCACGCCCCCCCCGGAAGTTTGCGAATTTGATCAAGTATGAGATCGACGCTTAAAATCACTTACCCCGTGCAGTCATTTTTTAATCACATTTTGGAAGGGAAGCAAATAAATAAATAAACAAAACTAAAAATAATAAAAAAAAGAACAGAACTCATGTTCTCTCGCAGCTGATTTTTGAAATTTTTAAAAGAAGAAATATGTTGCGGGACCACTGGCTCTTAAGACAATAATGAATGGGCAAAAAGAAACAATATAGTTCTATGTCGTTCGTTCAGTTAATGACCCTATTAATAACTTGTTTTCTCTCGATCTTACTTTTCTTTCCTTTATTAGATTTCCGTGGTGAGAAATGGTGTGTCATGGTGTCAAATCCGTTATTATTGGCTCAAACATATTCGAAAAAGAAGCTCAATATAAGTAACAAATGGAGAAATAGAGAGAAAGGAGAACATGAACAATCTTGCAGAGCAGACCAACTTCATTAGATACCGGGCTGTGTGTTCTGATCTAAAAGGGGGAAACCCGAGGGGGGGGGGGGGGGTATTTCTTTAAACCACGTGACGTCGGCGCACTGCTTCAGATATCGGGTTCAAATGTTCTTCCCCATATAATATTTCGCAAGGGGATCGGAAAACCGCACCTTACTTTTATGGATGCGCCTTATTTTTCTAGGGTAGACTAAAACGGTTCAGTAGCGTACGAATAGTTAACTACTTGTCAAATTGTCCTGTAGTGGTAATACACCATTTAGTGTGTGTGCATGTATTTTCCTATTGTTTTATGTCATACATGCTGACATCAGCTTTTCCGCTGATCGGCCTGCTGCCGGTCAACGGATGGACGAGACAGTCTTGTTTTGAATATGAATAAAGCAAATCGTACTTCTCAAACCGGGTAATCTTTCATTTAATTAAACTCCCTAAAACCTGCGCACAACAGTCCACCAACGAACTAGAATCACTAGAATGGCCGACACCAAGGTATACTTATATTTAACGGCGACTCGCTTCCCGCATCTTCAGTGGCGCGCAGTTCAAAAAGCATTCCAAGATGGCCGACAAAAGAAGAAAACATTGTATATACTCTTTCCAGAAAACATTGGGCTTCCCTCTCTAGAAAAGCAGAAAATAGCCCGATGTTTTCTGGAAAGAGTATGCAATGTTTTCTTCTTTTGTTGAAAGAATTCCATCTTGGAATGCTCTGAACTGCGCGCCACTGAAGATGACGCGGGAAGCGAGTCGAGCATACCTGTTAAATATAAGTACTTTGGGCCGACACAGCGCTTTTACACTGGAAAGCTTGAAGCCTCAGACCTAACCTCACTTTCCGGGCTAGAAAGGCAAAACATTGTATTCTATCTAAGACACTGTGCTAGAAGGGCGAAAGTTTACGGTTGTGTTTAGCTCATGCAAATCGAATTTTTGAAAACGAATCAACTTTTTTGTGAAGTAGGAAGGTCGATTACCTCGAAAATACAGCAAAATACCCTATACTTTTTTCTAGATTTAATGGAGTTGACAAGATAGTGTTGTCACCCCTGCCGGTACTGGCATTAGCATCTAAACAGTGTCTCAATGGGGCAAATGCAAGGGTCTGAAATGTTGTGTTTTTTATAGAGAAAATGAAAGTACTTGATGAGCTGAGAACAAAGATGGCTTTGGTTTCCAATTAAGTCCCATTGTTCCGCAGATGAGCTTTTGGCCCTAAATGCATTGTTTTAAATGGGGATTCCGCGTAGTGACGTCACTACGCTCACGATTTCTTACAACTTTACAAGTGTGTATCTCAAAAACCGGGACCTTTAAGAAAAAACCAAATGCACCATTGTTCTCATCTTATCAAAGACTATCATTTTCTTTATAAAAAACACATTTCAGACCCTTGTAACTGCTCCATTGCGTGATTTCTGATCTTTCTGCGAGCTTATCTTAATAGAAACTATAGCCGGCTGCCCAACTTCGTTCGGGCGGGGGCTGCTGCTGCTTTACCAAGGACCCCTAATCCGTCTGCCTCCAATTTTCCTTTTTTTTCTTTTCTCTGTTTTTTTCTTGTTTTCATTTTCATATCTAATATATAGGTTGCATGCTTTGCTTATGACAAAACCTTGGCGGGAAAGGTTTGAAAAATTAAAAAAGTATTTTCTTAAAACTGGTTTCATTAATCGTTAAGTTATTGCTGAAATCCAGGAGGTATATTTTTCTATTTTCTTAAAATTGTAAAAGTTTTGGTATTCCTGTTAATTTCATTAAGTTATTAAGCGTCAAAGTCGAATTCCTTTGAACGGGATTTCTATACAGGTCCAGCAACCTAAGTCATTTGTGCCAACCTATGAGTCAAAATTCCAAGGCAGGAGGGGGGTGGAAACATCCTTCACAGAAACCCTCTTTGCCCCTCGGCTTTGGGCTCCACCGATCACGAGATTTCTTCACGGTTCATTAAGCGGAGAGATTTGTGAATGTGTGGGAGAGAGAGGGTGTTAGAGAGGTTTTGTGTCTCGGGACTCGCAGGGTCTGAGGACTCATACAAAAAAGTCAAAGTCTGTTTGACGAGGGTATCGAAAAGAAGTGACGAGGTATAGATGAAGAGCGGGAAGGGTAAAGAAAAGAGAGGGACTCATTCATATCCTTAAATAGACCTGTGTAGTGATGTCGTCACGATCAACATTGGTTCCAAACAAATGCTATATCTCGCTCACTCTCGTTGGGTCTACCGACAGTTCACCGCGGACAATTCACCGCTACGACTATTCACCGCGGTCAATTCACCGCCTCGGTTTTTACCTTTGTTCTACATTTCGCCTCTCTTTCTTTTAATTTAATAACGACTCAGATGCTTTTTCTCTGATTACTGAATTAATGTTAAATGTTAAACAAACCCGTAAATATGCAGAAGTCTCATCTCGTTTGACGGTAATGTGCGAGGAGTTTGATCAACGCTCAACACAGGATTTCCTGCAAGGGATTGCCCATAATGTATTCTTCCGTGTTTAATCAATCATCGCAAATCATTCATTCAAAAGTTCATCTATTCCTAGTTTTTCTTTTCATATTTAAATCCCTTTAAAATCCCTCTTTCTCATTTAAAGTGTGAAGGAAAAGTTTTTTGCCTTTCCGCCTTGCTTGATTGAAATTGGCGCGGTGAATTGACGCGCGGTGAATAGTCGTAGCGGTGAAATGTCGCGGCGGTGAATTGTCGCGCGGTGAATTGTCCGCGGTGAATCGTCGCGCGGTGAATCGTCCGCGGTGAATTGTCGTAGAATCCTCTCGTTGATTTACCTATAAAAGAAATCAGATCCAAATTTTCGAACGCAAATTCATGCTAGTTAACCAACAGTTTTCTCAAATTTTATTGCACCATTAGATTCCACGTATCTTAAAGTATCTTTTTACTCTAACATAATTCCTAAAAGATCACAAGCAAAGAGGTTGATCCAGCTCCCATAAGGAGTGGGCCCCTCGAGTTTTATAACCAAACCTTTTTAGATCGATAGAGCTACCTCCGGGGGTTCTGAAAAGGCCCAGTTTTTTAATTTTGACCCCATAGGGACGGGGGAGCGGGGGGTCAAAGGTGAAACCTTTAAATCGTTATAACTCCTTCAAAAATTAAGATATCAAAACGAACTTGACGCCAAAAGATAGAACATACAAAGAGCTTTCTAACCATATATAGGTTTTTAAAATTCCAACAATTTTAAGTCCCATTTTTGGCGATTTTTCGAATTTTCAAAATCAAAAATTTTGATTTTTCGATTTTTTAAGGGAGGCGGATCCTGGATAGGAAAACAAAAAACTGTCAGGAAAGTAGCGGAAGTAATGACCTTTTTAACAGCGCAAACCGCAATGTGGGGAAATGTTTCGTTTCAGAGATATAAGGCCGCAAAGTTGACGCGTCGAGATTTCTAGCGCTTCTCGAGGCGCGCGCGATGCCTGCCGACGGAAATTCACGCACAGGGAAACTGCATGACTTGAATAAATGGGAGGGGAGCATTGGAGGACGCTTCTTATCTCATACATTCATTAGATTTTGGATTTATACTTCCATTTCATTAACCCCCCCCCTCCCCTAAAAAAAGAAATGAGCCGCGGGGCTAAAACTGGCGACGGCGCAATCACACTAATAATCAGAAATTAACTAGATCCAAAAAAAAAAAACAAAAAACAAATGAAAAGGAGACTCACCAATGCGGCAATACCATTCTTCTTCCTCCACATCATCAACATCATCCTCTGAATCACTGTGATCAAAACTTGACTTGAGAAGAGGGAAACTATCTTTTAAAAAATTCAGCAGGTGATTGAACCGATTGCCTGTACCGGCCGTAAAATAAATACCATATTAATGCGATAATATGGGAGCACGGGTTAACAGTTCGCGCACCGTTTTTGCAAGTGCAATAACTGCCAATAATTCCATCGGAGGATTTTACACTGCAATTCTATCAAAATAAATATACTGTAGGTTTTACTTGAAATGTGTCGAGATATGAGGCGAGCTTTTAAAAAAAAGGGGGATACGATGGTCAATTTACATTTTTTGAATTCAGGCAAGCTATAGCTATAAGCTATAGTTATGAATACTGTAAAAAATTGGTTCAATTATTAACCCTGCGCCGATTTATTTATTTATTTATTTATTTATCTATTTATTTATTTATTTATTTATTTATTTATTTATTTATTTATTTATTTATTTATTTATACATTGCCACATTGGTGAGTCTCCTTCTTTTTTTTTTTTTTTTTTTGGATCTAGTTAATTTCTGATTATTAGTGTGATTGCGCCGTCGCCAGTTTTAGCCCCGCGGCTCATTTCTTTTTTGAGGGGAGGGGGGGGGGGGTTAATGAAATGGAAGTATAAATCCAAAATCTAATGAATGTATGAGATAAGAAGCGTCCTCCAATGCTCCCCTCCCATTTATTCAAGTCATGCAGTTTCCCTGTGCGTGAATTTCCGTCGGCAGGCATCGCGCGCGCCTCGAGAAGCGCTAGAAATCTCGACGCGTCAACTTTGCGGCCTTATATCTCTGAAACGAAACATTTCCCCACATTGCGGTTTGCGCTGTTAAAAAGGTCATTACTTCCGCTACTTTCCTGACAGTTTTTTGTTTTCCTATCCAGGATCCGCCTCCCTTAAAAAATCGAAAAATCAAAATTTTTGATTTTGAAAATTCGAAAAATCGCCAAAAATGGGACTTAAAATTGTTGGAATTTTAAAAACCTATATATGGTTAGAAAGCTCTTTGTATGTTCTATCTTTTGGCGTCAAGTTCGTTTTGATATCTTAATTTTTGAAGGAGTTATAACGATTTAAAGGTTTCACCTTTGACCCCCCGCTCCCCCGTCCCTATGGGGTCAAAATTAAAAAACTGGGCCTTTTCAGAACCCCGGAGGTAGCTCTATCGATCTAAAAAGGTTTGGTTATAAAACTCGAGGGGCCCACTCCTTATGGGAGCTGGATCAACCTCTTTACAATCACAGTTATACCGAAAGATGTTCTACGTTTTGTCCTCGTCTTACTCACTGTCTCTTATGGGAGTATCACCGCAATGACAATCAATCATTCTAACTTCTCTTCGTATCGAAGCTATTGTTCGAGGTATAACAGATGTCGTGATGTGCCTATATCCTAGAATTTTGTGCTCATAAGAAACTGTGAGTGTGACAAGGACAAGACATAGGACTTTCTTCGATATAACTGTGATTGTGCATTCATATTTTATCACTGAGAAAAAGGTGGCTGTTAAAACTGTAAGAATAGAACCATAGATATGTTTCGCCTTATTTCAATCATGAGACCTATCGTTGCTATAGTCAGCGCGCTTGAATCTACACAAATTCCGATTGTCTCTGTGGAATTTCGATTATTTCTATGGGAAATAAAGCGCGAGAATATATAACCTATCGGAAAATTCATTGAAACAATCGGAAATTTTTATAAGGGACGTGGAACCCAATGGTGTGATAAACACAACTGGTGCAAAGAACATGTTTTTTACTAGCACTTGTATTTGAAAATTTGGATCGTGTTTCATATGGAAAACCCACGAGAGCGAGTGAGACTTTTTTGAGCCTTTTTTTGGAACCAATTTTTTTCATGACGTCACATTAAACAGGTCTTGGTCATTGGAATCATTTGAAATTCTGGGGGATCGGCTAATTGAAAAGCCCTAAATGAGCGTCTATACAATCAAGGGATTTTTGAGGATATTTTGGGCGTTTCGTTAAAAAAAAGGTTTTTAAAATCTAGAACAAAGGGACGGGCGTAAAATTCGCATTAATAGCTCTAAAAAGTGAGAGGGGCTGTCAGGTGTCTTCCACCCCTGGACAGTCTCCTCGCTGCGGCTATGGAATTGACTCTGGAATAACTTATTTACCTATCCTAAAAAGTTTCTCGCGTGTACAGTATTTTTTACTGGAAGCTTCTTCAAATTTTGGAAATTATAGGTCCATATGGAAATTTGCTTTTCCAACGCGAAAAATGATATCGACCGACGGCAACAGAAAAAGAAATAATATTACAATGCATTATAATGAATAATGGCTTAGTTTTGACTGTAAACTTTCGATACTTTTCAACAAAATAAATGGGGGGGGAGAGTGAATTAAAATCCACAAACGTCTTAAACCTCCACACCTACTAATCTATACCCCTAGAATGCTTGACGTGTAAAGGGCACCTGAAATGGTTACTGCTGTATATTAAAGGATTATTTTTTCATGAATTTGCAAGTGTTCCATTTATGCATATTACATATCTACATCGTGACAATCGCAATAAGTGCTGACAGCACCTAAAACGGAAAAAAGAAGAAAAAAAACTGTTTATTATTTAGAATCACGGCTTTTCCGAATATGACACTTTTTGACTTCAAAAGAACGCAACCTCATTTTTGATCCCTGAGCAAGCCATTTAAAAGTTGGAGAAATATATATTGTCTATACTTTATGCATGTGGGTAAAAAAGATCGAGCTAGCCTTATCATATAATTTTCTCTATTCAGCTTTCAATGGGTTTGTTGCAAAATTTTGCTACAGCCCTATAGAGTTTTTGACTCTGATGTAAAATCGCTTGAAAATTACATTGGCGGCATCAAATAGTCATAAAATCCATTAATAAACCCACAAAACGCATTATAAAGAAAGCTAAAATGACAGTCGTAAAGCCGAACAATATGTGCACGCGCATACGACGAACATTAGAGATAGGTGACCCATTTTCCCCTTTTTCGTTGAAAGGGGGGAAAAGAAAAAAATCTCTACAGTCAAACTGTGATTTTAAAAATTTGCATGGTCAAGATGTTGTCTTCTGTGAAGGGGGCAGGGGGGGGGGGCACAATATCAAGAACAGGGTGTTTCAAATTTAAGTGCCAAACTTATGGAGTGTATTTATGGGGTCAACATATATATATAATACTTTATTTTCCTACATGAATAAGGGCTGCAAATGTTTCTCTTCTGAGCTAGAGCCCTCAAAAGTTTTGAAAACAAAAAACAAAAAACAAACACAAAAAAACACCGCCTGTGACTCATCTCCTTATAGATACATCTGATCTAAATTTATTTTTTTCATAATTTCTCACCAAATAAGCTCAATTGGACAGCACTTGTCACAAAAGAACCGAGTGACATTTTTGATAAAATTGAGTTATTGATTGATAGACCTAGCAATACTGGATATCGAAGCAACAAGTGCATCTTCTAATAACAACTATTTCCCGTCAAAATTCCAGGTAAAAGTGAGCTGGTGAGCCTCATTGAAGTCATTGTCCATATGATAAAATAAAATGAGAACTTGGTTCCATTTTATTAAAGCTTAATCCAAGTCACGTAAGGAACCAACTCCGACTTGGTTCCTTTTATAGAATTGGGAACGGACTTAAGTCCGGATTAACGGATTTTCAATATTATCAACCGTATAAACCAACTCTGCCGTTTGACTTCTTTCTTAGAGATAAGGTTTTCGAGGTTATGCCAAAGAAAAAGAAAAAAGGAACCAAGTCACTTTAAACGCTAAAAATTAAGTACCTTTCCTATACTCTGTTCGGGATAAGAAGTCCGATGGGAAGTCAGGTAAAAACGCACTACATTGCAACGCAGCGGTTTCTCGGCTGTCGATTCTTCCCCGCTACGTCCGTCCCCAATGTTATTTTAAATGGGCAAACAGACTTACGAGCAGACCTGTCATTTTGGTGGGCTTTTAATCGTTGATAGGCGCAGGGCTCATCAATACGTCAACTCTGCTCTTTCCGTGCACCGCCAATGTTATTTTAAATGGGGAAACAGACTTACGAGTAGACCTGTCATTTTGGTGGGCTTTTAATCGTTGATAGGCGCAGGGCTCATCAATACGTCCCATCTGCTCTTCCCGGGCACCGCCAATGTTATTTTAAATGGGAAAACAGACTTACGAGCAGGCCTGTCATTTTGGTGGGCTTTTAATCGTTGATAGGCTCCGGGCTCATCAAAACGTCCCCTCTGCTCTTTCCGTGCACCGCCAATGTTATTTTAAATGGGGAAACAGACTTAGGAGTAGACCTGTCATTTTGGTGGGCTTTTAATCATTGATAGGCGCCAGGGCTCATCAAAACGTCCCCTCTGCTCTTCCCGGGCACCGCCAATGTTATTTTAAATGGGAAAACAGACTTACGAGCTGACCTGGCATTTTGGTGGGCTTTTAATCGTTGATAGGCGCAGGGCTCATCAATACGTCACATCTGCTCATCCCGGGCACCGCCAATGTTATATTAAATGGGAAAACAGACATACGATCAGGCCTGTCATTTTGGTGGGATTTTAATCGTTGATAGGCGCAGGGGTCATCAATACGTCCCATCTCCGCTTCCCGGGCACCACCAATGTTATTTTAAATGGGAAAACAGACTTACGAGCAGGCCTGTCATTTTGGTGGGCTTTTAATCGTTGATAGGCGCAGGGCTCATCAAAACGTCCCCTCCGCTCTTTCCGTGCACCGCCAATGTTTCTTAAATGAAGAAACAGACTTACGAGTAGACCTGTCATTTTGGTGGGCTTTTAATCGTTGATAGGCGCAGGGCTCATCAAAACGTCCCATCTGCTCTTCCCGGGCACCGCCAATGGTATTTTAAATGGGAAAAACAGACTCACGAGCAGACCTGGCATTTTGGTGGGCTTTTAATCGTTGATAGGCGCAGGGCTCATCAAAACGTCCCCTCTGCTCTTCCCGGGCACCACCAATGTTATTTTAAATGGGAAAACAGACTTACGAGCAGACCTATCATTTTGGTGGGCTTTTAATCGTTGATAGGCGCAGGACTCATCAATACGTCCCATCTGCTCTTCCCGGGCACCGGCAATGTTATTTTAAATGGGAAAACAGACTTACGAGCAGACCTGTCATTTTGGTGGGCTTTTAATCGTTGATAGGCTCCGGGCTCATCAAAACGTCCCCTCTGCTCTTTTCGTGCACCGCCAATGTTATTTTAAATGGGGAAACTGACTTACGAGTAGACCTGTCATTTTGGTGGCCTTTTAATCGTTGAAAGGCGCAGGGGTCATCAAAACGTCCCCTCTGCTCTTCCCGGGCACCGGCAATGTTATTTTAAATGGGAAAACAGACTTACGAGCAGACCTGTCATTTTGGTGGGCTTTTAATAGTTGATTGGCGCAGGTCTCATCAAAACGTCCCGTCTGCTCTTTCCGTGCACCGCCAATGTTATTTTAAAGGGGGAAACAGACTTACGAGCAGACCTGGCATTTTGGTGGGCTTTTAATCGTTGATAGGCGCAGGGCTCATCAATACGTCCCATCTGCTCTTCCCGGGCACTGCCAATGATATTTTAACCGGGAAAACAGACTTACGAGCAGGCCTGTCATTTTGGTGGGCTTTTAATCGTTGATAGGAGCAAGGCTCATCAATACGTCCCATCTGCTCTTCCCGGGCACCGCCAATGTTATTTTAAATGGGAAAACAGACTTACAAGCAGGCCTGTCATTTTGGTGGGCTTTTAGTCGTTGATAGGCTCCGGGCTCATCAAAACGTCCCCTCTGCTCTTTCCGTGCACCGCCAATGTTATTTTAAATGGGAAAACAGACTTACGAGCAGACCTGGCATTTTGGTGGGCTTTTAATCGTTGATAGGCGCAGGGCTCATCAATACGTCCCATCTGCTCTTTCCGGGCACCGCCAATGTTATTTTAAACGGAAAAACAGACTTACGAGCAGGCCTGTCATTTTGGTGGGCTTTTAATCGTTGATAGGCTCCGGGCTCATCAAAACGTCCCCTCTGCTCTTTCCGTGCACCGCCAATGTTATTTTAAATGGGAAAACAGACTTCCGAGCAGACCTGGCATTTTGGTGGGCTTTTAATCGTTGATAGGCGCAGGGCTCATCAATACGTCCCATCTGCTCTTTCCGGGCACCGCCAATGTTATTTTAAACGGAAAAACAGACTTACGAGCAGGCCTGTCATTTTGGTGGGCTTTTAATCGTTGATAGGCGCAGGGCTCATCAAAACGTCCCCTCTGCTCTTTCCGTGCACCGCCAATGTTTCTTAAATGAAGAAACAGACTTACGAGTAGACCTGTCATTTTGGTGGGCTTTTAATCGTTGATAGGCTCCGGGCTCATCAAAACGTCCCATCTGCTCTTCCCGGGCACTGCCAATGATATTTTAACCGGGAAAACAGACTTACGAGCAGGCCTGTCATTTTGGTGGGCTTTTAATCGTTGATAGGAGCAAGGCTCATCAATACGTCCCCTCTGCTCTTCCCGGGCACCACCAATGTTATTTTAAATGGGAAAACAGACTTACGAGCAGACCTATTATTTTGGTGGGCTTTTAATCGTTGATAGGCGCAGGGCTCATCAATACGTCCCATCTGCTCTTCCCGGGCACCGCCAATGTTATTTTAAATGGGAAAACAGACTTACGAGCAGACCTGTCATTTTGGTGGGCTTTTAATCGTTGATAGGCGCAGGGCTCATCCCAACGTCCCCTCTGCTCTTCCCGGGCACCGCCGCGTCCGTTCAGGAGGACTTGCCTTTCAGACCCTTTTATTGAAAAAGACAATACCGTGAACTGACCAATTTATATTGTCTTTTGAACGCCCACTCGAAAATTAAACTTTTGCGGCATTCGCAAATTTTGAATACCTGACTTTAAATTTAAATTGTGCACGGCGTAGACAGGTAAATGATACCTAACGGCGGTTCAATGAGTAATTTTTCAAAGATTTCGGCATTCCTGATTGAGTGTTTTCAGAAACCTGAAATCTTTGAAAAATTACATATTGAACCGCTGTTAGGTATCCTTTTTCTGTCTACGTCGTGCACAATTTAAATTTAAAGTCAGCTATTCAAAATTCGCGAATGCCGCAAAAGTTCAATTTTCGAGTGGGCGCGTTCAAAAGACAATATAAATTGGTCAGTTCACGGTTTTGTCTTTTTCAATAAAAGGGTCTGAAAGGCATGTTCTCCTGAACGGACGTTGCACAGTGCTTTGACCTTATGGGAGATACGGACAAAAGTCATAACTTTTTAACGAAAGCAGATAAAGACTTGAAACTTGGGCAAAATGTAGGTAATTTATTAAGCTAAGCTCCAGGAAAGTTACAATTATGAATGGTATCTCGAAGGGGGGCAGGAGTGCCGCAGAATCACCAAGAATCTACAATCATTATTTTGACGCCTTTTTCTGTCATAGTAAAATACCTCTTTTTCCATCGGTTTACTTGACGAATTGGTGGGATGGTATTAAAAATATATTTAGGCTAAGACAATAAAATACTACACATATATACATTATTTTTCTCGAAAGAGGGATGATCATATGACCTAGAAAAATCTCACGGTACCTCCTGCCAATGTACATGCCACTTCAATCTGGAAAACATTGTTGAATTGCAACTCCCTTTTTTTTATTTTTTTATTTTTTTTCTCTTTTTTCTGTCGGACTGACAACAAATAAAAACTGTACTATACTAGTTATCAAAAATCAGATATCCTTGTTGAGGATGCAACTGGACTATTTATTAGATAAAACATAATGTGAGCTTGGTAGTAAAACAACGAGCTCAAAAAAAAAAAAAAAAAAAAAAAACCTCACCAAATGAGTTTGATAACAACGATAAAAATATGTTAAGTATTAAAAAAACGTGAAAAAAGCGTAAACGACTTCTCTAATTATTAAGGAAAGTAAAATTTAGTCTTCCTCAAAAGATATTGAAACAAATTATGTAATAAATAGATATTGATTCAATTGTAGCGAGAGTGTTGAGGCGCGAACGTGGAAGTTTGTGGCGAGGCGACTGTAATCACACAACTTCAACCTTCACCTATTGAGTTTCACCACTGCGGCAATGCATTGTCAAATGAAATTAAAGGGTTTTTTTACGGCCTTTTCTCAGGCAGTAGAGTGAAATAATTCTCTTCTAGATTAATCCGTATTTATGCTAAAAGTATCAAAATGTCAAACATATTATAGATACTTTCCATTTTGCATCCTCCTTTTCAATTGCAAAAATACCTCTAAGTTGCCAAAATATAACACTTGTAAATTCGAGACTTAATTATTATAGCATGTCATCGTTAAATCCTGAAGATGTTCATTCTGCTTTATTTACTCGTTAAGTTCAGTTTTGTAATGCTGCATTAATTATTTCAGTCTCAAGTAGGCTGTTTATTAGGTACCTAGCCAAGATGTTTCGAAGAAAATACTCTGCCTCTTCTCTTATTTCTATCAGTTCTTTATTCTAATTTAAGAACATTCACTTCGCAATTTAAAGAAATGAGAATCACAAAAGGGATTATGAAGCAATAGAATCATACAAAACGACTTTGTTACTACAACTCATTGTTTCATTAAGGTCTCAAGCCCTTATTGCTCTCTATACCAACTACTTCAGAAGAATTATGAATATTACCATGAGCTCAGGTTAAACACGATTTTAAGGGAGTATGGTAAAACCGGCACATTTCAAACTATCGCTGTGAGATTATGCGCAAGTTTGCGCAAAATCTGAAAAAATATTCTGAATCCTCACAGTTTGGGCTACAAAATATGTGAAAATGGGGGCGTTATAATTCGTTATATTTTTTATACACGTCTCCAAACATTTTGAATAATTAACAAAACCGGCAAATTTAACCTTTTTTCCAAAATAGCCTTAATAAGCGAACTATTTCAATTAAATAAGTGAACAAACTTATTTTCTTGAAGAAATAACTTATCCGAAGTGGAGAAATCCATAGTTGTTGTTATTCCGACATTTGTCTTCGTGATCTGACTCATCTAGGGTAGCGCCAATGCGTAACTCAAATGCGCGTCGCCGAATCTGAAGCGTCGATCTCTTATCTTCCCATTGACGCCACAGCCGTTGATTTTGCAATTAAAGAAAACCAATGCCGGAAACTTACCCATTGGTTACCCCCCTTTCCATTAGAAAAGTCCAAAAAACCCTACAAGATGGTCGGTTTTTTGACTTTAGTCCACAGGTCGCTGCACTGTGCGTTGCGGAGAAGAATCGACAGCCGAGAAACCGCTGCGTTGCAATGTAGTGCGTTTGCCGTTTATACCTGACTTCCCATCGGACTTCTTATCCCGAACAGAGTATACATAGGAAATTCCACTTTTCCGGTGTTGAAATGCAAAAAAATAACACGTTAGTTGAATGAAATCAAAACGTAAGTAATTCCACGTTTTTTGTTTATATGCTAGCTCTTCAACTTTGGACTCAATTTTCTCGAGATCAGCTCCATGTCACGTGGCTCCTCTTTGATGAATTATCATTGCTAGCAAAAGCATTAAAGCTGTTCAGACTTTAGTGGCACGCTTTTCCAACACCTGTGTGTTGGAATTTTCCCTGCTTGTTTTTTTTTTTTGTTTTTTTTTTGTTTTTTTTGTTTTTTTTTTTTGTTTGATCATTTGAAGTAATTTTTTTGTTGCTTTCATCACAAACTTAACGGTCATCACGCAATATACAATCTGATTTTTGAAAAACGAATATCGTTATTGAGACTGGGAATATTGAGAATTTATCGAACACTTAAAACAAAGAATGAATAAACGGGATCATTGATCGACGTGTATAATGTTTGAAAAGAAGCGAAACCATGTAGCCTAAATCGCTGACTTCGCCTTTTTTTTGCACAAAGGTATTTCGGAGAGCGATCTTGATCTCGAAAAAAATTGATTACTCGCAGGCTAGCAAAAACTATAGCAGCTGATAATGCAGGAATCGATGACTGAGAGGTTAGGGAACACTGTCTAGCAAAGGCGCCCGCAGAAAAATTTCCAAGGGGGGCAAAATTGTTGAACCCCAATGGAAGGTCTAGGGGGCCCCCCCCCCCCCCCCCGAGGAAAAAGGGAAGACTTTCTTTTTTCTTTTTTTTCTTCATACAAATAGTGTACAATTATTCAGCCATTTTCGGTGTATCCGAATAATAATAATTTTGACGTGTTTAATATTATGAAAAACGGACAACAGTTGATAATAATGGTAAGTGATAATAATGGATAATAATGGTAAGTTGATAAAATAACAACGTAAACTAATAATAAAGTTCGTCAACTATCTTACTCCTTAGATTCACATTTCATTTTCTTTTGGTTCTTTCATTTTTCTTCGTGACATTTTGACTGTTTTGAATTCCGGGGGGGGGGGGCAAGTGCCCCCCTTGCCCCCTGCTGCGGGCGCCCATGCTGTCTGGTGTCTAGGCCCAATTATTAGGTGCCTGGATGCACCTGGATGTGCCACGAGTGGCGCATCCAGGCACCTAATAATTGGGCACATGGACTTTTGAGCACATTTATGTGAGAAAACTTGCAAATTTTGAGTAAGATTATAGCTTTATTTAAATAAAAAACTTATCACAATTAAAAAAATTGTTTTTTTAAAGTATAAAGCCATGAAAAAGTACGTCACTAACCTTCAAAAACGAGGGATCATCTTCATTGAACCTTATTGAAACAGCCACTTATCACCGCAGTATCACAATTACAATGTCGTGTTTACAGTTGTGAGCACACGGATTGAACCTACCTCAGGAGACGGAGCTTACGCGCTGCATAACAGATGCTTGTCACTCGCTTATCAGTGATCTTAGGATTGAAATATTTCAAAGGCACGCAGACTATATGGTTTGGAGCACACGAATCATCGTGAACGGAGAGGATGTCTTGCGCAGGGTCGCTCTGATTTCTCGAATGATTTTCACTAGCTGGTCGCCTGCAATCACGTGACTTTGCAGGTGGAGTCCACAATACATGTAGTCATATACATTCGCAGTTTGCGTTCGCAAAATTTTTGTTGACGTAAAGAAATACAGTTATAGTCATACTTAGGTGCACTTTTCTCAGGAATCAACGAAGACTATTCAAGACACTTGTTTTAGTCGAGTTCTTCTATTTAATGGCCGAACAGTAGAGGGTTTTAGTAATGGCGACTACCGGTGATGAGCGTTCCAAACAAAGCCAGTTTGTCTCTCTTGCTCTCACGTGACCCCCATGTACTGCCATCTCACTCTAATTTCAAAATTCGTATATAGATACTTATTTTGTGAAATTTTATGGCAGAAATGAATTCCTCTAGGCATTTTAATGCGATTTTGATAATAATATGTCGTAAAACAACGAATTTCGGAAGTAGAAAGATATGGGTATACATGGGGGTCTTGGGAGAGTGAGTGAGATAGTTTGAAACGCTACGCGGGTTTTATCCCAACCGATTGCAACCGATGAGCGCATTGTTGTGGTTGTTGGCTAACCGTTGACTTTGCACTAAAACCGTCTATTAGTCCAGAGATTTCTATGAGACATTTTTAAAAGCTCGGCACAATTTTTGGTGAGGGGCTGCCAAATCAGTTTAAATTATGTTTCGTTTACACCATAGCCAGATAGCAAATAACACACTGGAAAAAGTATGGTTCGGTGGTATCGCAATCAGCACCAGTTACAACATCACCCGCATATTTAAATTTTGTATTTGATACAGTGACGTGACGTGGTGTAAAGAAGACGAGACCTTTAAAGAGATATAGGAACGATTAAAAACTAAAGAAATGAAAGGAAAAATCATGCATGTGTGATTGACCGATTGTGTGCTACGATAATATTTACATTTTCGTCTCTAGGTCTCTGTGTCATCCAGCCTGTATGTCTTCGTCTCATTAGATTATAATACTTATTCAAGCGTCGAGCTGAGACAAAACATAGTCGGTAAGCAAAAAAAAAAAAAAAACAAACAAACAAAAGAAAAAAAAAACAAAAAAAGATTGATCGCATAAATCATGGTCAGTGAGTGTCAATGACTGTGAGCAGTGCGTGAGTCTCGTCACACATTTATCTCCGAATCACACATTTCCTATTTTAATTTGTGAATATTCTCTATCGACTTCTCAAAACTCGCATTTCCAATCAAAAAGCAAAAAAAAAAAAAAAAATTTATTAATTTTTTATTTTTTATGCATCGAACAAAACCAACGTTTTGTTTTCATTTTCAATTCATTGGAAAAAAATTGAATGGGTGCGCCGTCATTTAGCTTATGCGGATACGCAGAAAAATTTGTCTAAAACCATGGGTGAATATATTCAGGAGTTCGTATTTTTCTCTCTCTCTCTCTCTCTCTCTCTCTCTCTCTCTCTCTCTCTCTCTCCTCCCATTCATTTGATCGCGTGTGCTAGAAAAGGACGTAGATATGGGCTAAAGTCACGTGATGGTCCCCTCTGCTATCCCGGCAAAAAATGAATCGCCCAAGTTTGGTCCTAAAAACGTCCCGCGGACTGGACAATTCATTTTTTGCCGGGATATCCCTTTCAAAAACGTGTGTTCAAACGGGAAAAGAGAGAGAGAGACACACACTCGCATTCGTTCATGGTCACTCAACTCCGAAAAAATAATCCAGGAAGTGCTAAAACGTGCCAGTCTCGACAACGCAGAGTTTTGATGTATTGTTGATTCTTTCATTGAGTTATATATTCTTATACTATTGATTTTTGTATCGATTTGGCGATACATGACGTTCATTTCTTTTGACGCTATGGGGTTCTAAGCTTTTTTTTTTTTTTTTTTTTTTTTTTTTTTTTTTTTTTTTTTTTTTTTTTGCAACAGCATTGTGGAGAAGTATAATCACGTGAGAACAGTGGTACTTGGCTCGTGCAATTTGGCAACAATGGATCCTCTCCACTTAAACCTATGTAAAATAATCGATCTTTAGAAGGTGCATTGCACCCCAAGAAATCGATATATTTACATACGTTTAAATGGAAAAACACATGGTTGCCAAACTGCACGAGCCGGCCGCCACTGCGTGAGAATCTCATAGAAAGCATCGGAAAGTCTCAAAATCCACTCATACAAACTTAATTAATGCGTTTCACAAAATACAATGATGGCTGTCTACTGAGCGAGTGACAGTAAAGGGGAGTCCCGTCTAAATTCGGCTTCCTCCATGATGAATCGCTTCTCTCAGCATAGAAAAAAGCGACATGAGACTCTCGCTTATTGTGTGACACGCTCATTCGACCGCCATCTTGGAATTCAATTTGGCAACAATGTATTCTATCCATTTAAACTCATGTAAAATATCGAATTCAGGGGGTTCACACTGCACAATGCACAGTGCACAAGGAAAATTCGATATGTTTAATGAGTTTAAATGGAGCAGTTGCATTGTTGCCAGATGGCACGCGACGCCATTGCGAGAGAGTCTCATGTAATGTGATTTTTACGAGATTTTATATTGGATTCGACCCTCCATAAAGATATAGCTGGAGTTTGCAACGGACCCGTTCTTTTTAAATGCCACTGTTACGATGCCGCTGATCGGTGAAAAATCTAGACAATGAGAGTCGAGAATGAACTTCTGAATGATATTCTCGTGAAAATGAAAACTGCGATAGTAATATTCCATAACGTAACCTCTAAATCAGCTCTGAATGACATGGCCATTTTTAACACAAAAAACTAGCGTTTTCAAAGCTAAAATTATGTTTGTCTCATAGGAAAATGACTTCTACGCATGGTCTGTACAGTAAACTTTATTCGAAAAGTTCGTCATTTCTGAAACTATCGTGGCGAAAGGAGTCAAAAAGGATAGAAGATGAGATTTCTGACACCGGTTGCAACAATTCGAAATCGAATCTACCTCCGGAGGTGCGAATTCGAAATTTCCAATTGTTGGAATGGGTCTGTTGCATACTTTTTCTACAACAAAATAGAACCTTGATTGATATGTAAAATTTGGCGAAAATAACGATGCGCGCATTAAAAACGTTCAAAATCCATTCATTAACTCAGGAAATCACTTCAATTTCAAACAGCTCGCGCTACACTAGACACTATTTGCACCAGTATACTACTAAATAGACGGAACCACCGTGCATAAGTAAACTTTTTTTTTTTTTTTTTTTTTTTTTTTTTTTTTTTTTAACGCTTTATTGAAATTTAATGTTCTACTGATTTTTACAATAAAATAAACTGGTCAGCCCCACAATCGGGGCTATCGGCCACAGCGACAATTTTTTTAACATTTTATATAAATAATAATATAAATAATAATGTAATAATAATATAAACAACATCGTAACTACAAAATGATGGAGTTCCGTTCTAAATAATGAACGATTGGCTTCATTTTCTGTCTGGTCTTTTCGGTTTATCAAAGATTACAAAATAATATAAGAAATGTACGCATCTAAACGAAACATTCCAATGTTTGTAAGTTCTGTTCATGTTTACATAAACGAGATGGTTCCGTCTATGTAGTTATAAGTCGGTGATATAGTGTCTAGTGTAGCGCGGGTTGTTTGAAATGGAAGGTATTTTCTGAGATAATGAGTGGATTTTGAAAGTTTTCAATGTGAGCATCGTTATTTTCGCCAAATTTTACGATAAAAACAATGAGTTACATTGATGTATCAAAAGTGCGCAACAGACCCATTCAACGGTCTCCGCTGAGACCAACGAAAACAATCAAATATCATCAAAATAAAATGCAAATCCATCGAATACCATACGACGGTGAATGATATTCGATCGCGAAAATTCACTTATTATAAGTGGCGGTAGCCACTAACGGTCAAGAAAAAAAAAAAGAACAGAGAGAGCTACCCGCCTACTTATTATACACACAGCCCCCGGTTTTCGCAACTTTGCCGGATTTTCGACCGAGTTAGCCGCGATTCAGCCTAAACCGTAGAAATAAACCCTATAACATGTGGTATTGGCGGATAGAGCTCGTCAATTCCGATCGAACTGCGGAGCGTTTTTTATTTTGGCTCAAGAATAAGAGAGTAATGTTAAAAAAACAAAAGAAAATGAGGGGTTTTCTACGCATTTGACCCGTTTCGAAGGGAGCTTTATTGCCCACAGCTAGCGCAGTAACCGCAACTCGTATCAAACCAAATAAGGTCTTATTTTATTCTCCATATCTCAGTGATGTGCCTTTCGAAGAGTTTTTTAAATTTCATTCGAATTTGACGAAGAAATCGTCTAAATTCCAACACTCCTTTTTCGGCATCAAAAAGCTCTCCATTGTTTACACCGCAAATCACCGGTTTCATCCATCAGTCATCATGACATTCATAACCTCCGATGTCTCAACTCAAACCAAGGATGATATTATGATCCTTGCTCAAACCCTCAACTAGAATGTAAACAGCAAAGCGAACTCTGAGCGAACTTTACACATTTGGATATTTATTATCTCACCATTCAAACTTTTTATAAAATTCTGCATTACCTTTCGATTTATCTTTTTCGTTACCCGTACCTCCTTTTCGAAATATGATTTATTGAGCGACTGCTCTCTTTAAGTTTCAAGTCCGTGATGAAATCACTTTCACCGGTACTTATCTACACTATAGGTGCTAAACGTAGGTAATTAAACTTCATGGAAAGTGTTTCCATCACTTTGAATCACGTGTCAATTTGGAGAGCACCTAATTACACCTTTATAGATCTGCATAGCTCTGAACCTGGTGTAGGTGTAGTGTGCAATTTCCAGTTAGATCCTCTGTCTAGTGTAATGTAGGTTAGGAATGTAATTATTGTGTCTCTAGGTAAGTACATACTCCTCATCAAATTGATTGGAACTCAGATTTGTGGATCATTCCTCAGTGATTTTATCATTCATTTCAGTCAACCAAATCAAACGTAGGTAAGTCTTGTATCAGCCAACCCCATCACAGATTTTCCCTATCTCGTTGTATTTTATGTTTCCGCTGTTGGCAGATACCATTCTTCTCTTCATTAAATTTGGTAGACTAAAGTCAATGATCACTCCACTGATTTGATGTAAATACCTAAATGCTATTCCTAATGAATCCTGCTGTTCATCCTAAGGCAACGATCAAGTTTCCCGACTAAAACATAATTTACGGGAGAGCTACGACATTCTAAGTTGATTGCCAGTGAACGAAAAGTAGTTATGAATAAATTAGTTCTGCATTTCATTTGTCTCTGCAAGATATTTGAAGGTTGAAAGCAGATACTACTTACACAATTAAATCTGATAAGACACGGTGTAACTGAAAACCCGTTATATAAGTGTTATCAAGTTTTGCTGAAAGCTTCTTAATTCTTAAAAATAAAAATATCCAGCAAATGAAGTAACTTTAGTAGTATGATGCGAATCAATTTCATTCCCAGAGGGGCTCATAGATCTGACTTCAGCTGAAAGAATATCTAATAACTGAATCTGTTGATGCCAGCCGCAAATGCAGGAAGTTTAGGAATGATCACCAGCGCTTTGCACAACGCACGTTGCATTGCGTGCAGTTATAGGTTTTGAGAGATAGGTAAGAGTTAATGTGCCATGTCTTGTTAGAGTTGTAATGTCTGGTTATACAAATAAGGTTTTACAACACAAATGTTTGATGACAATAGTAACTCCAGGTTGGTTCACATCAGACCAACTTAGCTTGCCGCAGCGGCGTTTCCGTTGAATTTGTGCTAAATTATTGCAGGAAAGACCATCAAGTGAAACTTAGTGCCATTTAGTTCTAAATCTCATTACTCAGGAGCCTCCTGTTAATTTCCAACAAACAGCACTGTTAACAACTTCGTAGAATCATAGATCGGATGCAAATAATGAGTAACTTTGCCGTGAGAATGCCTTAAACTTAAGTTAACATGGCTAAGTTGGCTGATTTCAGTGATTTCAGCAGAACTTGAAGGAGCCAATCTATGAGCGTTGCTCCTACCTAATTTAATCTAACATCGTTGAGAGGGTTGATGAGGTAAGATAGATGCTTAAAATAGACGCACATAATTTCATGAGCTCCAAAGTGTAGAATTGAGAGATGATTGTCTAAGCTGTCTCTAAAATCAACCATTGCTGAAAGGCAGGAATAGAACATTAGAACAAACCTTTCAGAACAGATTGAAGTTTAGAAAGACATTGAAACCGTCAACCGTGCCAATCAAAGTAACAACGGAAGAGTTGAAACGCGCTAAGTAGACCACTTCCTTAGGAACGCTAGTAGTACAAATTTTACACCTTAACCATTTAATAGAGTAGAAGCTATCACATAGGAATTTATTTTTATCATCAAATGAGGGATAAAATTGAGGCAAAATTTCTTCACTCGTTAACTTTTCCCTTCAATACCGATGAATGATTCCACAAAAATTAACTTAGAAAATTGATTTGCTTTTGTTTACATTTGGACATTATACCCCACATGCTCCAAAACTTTCGCATAGTATCCAATATATTCTTCTCAAAACACTTGCCTGGAAGAGGTCGATAGGTAGGCAACCAGCTTTACGGTGTGGGTCAAGAAGTTAGAAAAACAAATAGGATAGTAACTTTTTTGAAAATTAATTGAAAATCATGATTTATCAATGGAAATTATTCCATAGCTTGGTGCTAATCATCCTCAGCTTTATAGCAAGAGCAATGGAGGATTTATGTGGTTTGCCACTCTAAAAGACCACAGGCATTATGAATAAAATTCAGAGTCAAGGACCTGGCACGAAAGGGGTGCGCAGGCAATCTAAACTGGAAATTTACATAAGGTTGTTGTGACAGCCAAATTCTTTTAATATATTAACCTACCAGTGCTCAAAAAGAGAAAAGGTACTCGTGCCTCTCTCTTATTATCTAGCGGCATGATCCTTATTCTTTATAACACGCTTTAATGCTTCATTAGTTAGAAGTGATCGGCTTCACAGAAACTCATAAGTGAATGAGCAGTAATAAATCATTGTAGAATTGAGACTACAACCTGTTTCTACCAAAAATGATTTGAAATTTCACAAAAAAACTCTCTCTTTGGGTGAGCTCAAAGGCTCTACCAAAAACGGCGTGAAATTTACACAAAAACTCTCGTCGTGACGAGATTGCAGAACAAAAACGGTCAAGCAAAAAAACATTAAAACCCCGCTCCGTGGTGTTTTATGGCTTAAAACGGCCTGATATGATGCCACACAACGGTCAAGTCTGCTGCTTGAATTTACTCTCAACACCGTGGATGGAATTTACCTCCTTGTAATTATTCAAGTAACTTTTCTCAAGTTTAAATAATAACTTTCGACCTTCAACCCGTATCTTTGGTCTAAAGTATGTACCTGGCATCACCAGTCCCCACTATAGCTCGAGTATCTAACTGTAAGTGGGTTTGGAGCGCCTTCAATTAATTTGATACTTCTCCTGCGTACACTAAGGATGTATCAATTGCATAGTCGCCTCTGCTAAGGCGATGGTTGTCGTCCTCTCTGTAAATAGAGTCTCTCACAACCAAAGACGCTTGGCCTACACCGCTACCGCGGTGCGGCGAGTACAATTCTTAATTTTGACAAAAGTACTTGGTGTTGATCGATTCGCTGTGCGAATTGGAAAAAATTGGAAGGATTGCGGGGGAAAAATTATTTAATCAATAAAGAAATTGAAAAAAATAAGGGGGGAAAATACTTGAACCGTGACATTGGACAATTTGATTAAGTGGAGATTCGAGCCAAGAAGACATGGGCTAAGGCGCAGCTGTGGGGAAATAGAGTCACGGTTCAAGTATTTTCCCCCTTATTTTTTTCAATTTCTTTATTGATTAAATAATTTTTCCCCCGCAATCCTTCCAATTTTTTCCAATTTGCACAGCGAATCGATCAACACCAAGTACTTTTGTCAAAATTAAGAATTGTACTCGCCGCACCGCGGTAGCGGTGTAGGCCAAGCGTCTTTGGTTGTGAGAGACTCTATTTACAGAGAGGACGACAACCATCGCCTTAGCAGAGGCGACTATGCAATTGATACATCCTTAGTGTACGCAGGAGAAGTATCAAATTAATTGAAGGCGCTCCAAACCCACTTACAGTTAGATACTCGAGCTATAGTGGGGACTGGTGATGCCAGGTACATACTTTAGACCAAAGATACGGGTTGAAGGTCGAAAGTTATTATTTAAACTTGAGAAAAGTTACTTGAATAATTACAAGGAGGTAAATTCCATCCACGGTGTTGAGAGTAAATTCAAGCAGCAGACTTGACCGTTGTGTGGCATCATATCAGGCCGTTTTAAGCCATAAAACACCACGGAGCGGGGTTTTAATGTTTTTTTGCTTGACCGTTTTTGTTCTGCAATCTCGTCACGACGAGAGTTTTTGTGTAAATTGATTAATCACCGATTGCCACACACCCAACACGACGCACCGTGGATCGAAACATGATATGTTCCGGACATAATTTTACGATTCAAATCGAGATTATGACCAATAAAAAGCAAGATGGTTAAAAAAAGTGTAAAATAATTCATGTCAGATCTTAAAATGAATCAGATAGTATGCTTTCTGCATGACAAAATCAACGCAGAAATATTTTTGATGAGAAAAAAAAAAAAACACACTTTTCATGTCCGGAAAAAATCCATGCATCGATCTAGTGTGTGACGTGACGCGCATAAAATTTCCAATAATGATGTTCAAGCATCTGTAATAGATTTAACTGTGTTTGAGCTTGGCCTCTCCAGTTTTTAAGATTAAAGTGCAAACCACGCTTATGCCCAAATGGTTCGAACATATTTTGTCTTAGGCATGGGCGGATACAGGGAATTGTCTTTCTCTCTCTCCCTCCATTTAAACTAATGTGTTAGAAAAGGACAGCAGAGGGGGCCATCACGTGACTTTGGCCTCCTCTTCTGTCCTTTCCTAACGCACGTTTTCAAATGGGAGGTGAGAGAGAAAGACAATTCCCTGTATCCGCCCATGGGTCGTCGAAGAGTAATCAGAGGTTTTTCTTCTTACTTTGTGAAGGATGACACACAAGGTAATAGGTATAGAGACGTTAATAGGAACATAACATTAAAAACAGGCACCAAACAAAAGCTTATGCTGACCTCACAGTTTTATGGAACAAATAAACAAAGGAGGTGTGGTGTTTTCAATGAGTTAAATGACATTTATCGAGCTATTGATGTCTTGTTATGATTGATTTATTTTCACGTACTTATCATTAGGAAATACTTGTTAGCGTTCGCTTTGAAAGGACATGAGTACATTGGTAAATAATTTAGAAAAAGTTTGGAGATAATAAAGAAAAGGGCGATGGATGGGTGAAATGGAGATCTGTACAAAATAAGCGTCAACCTGTTACTGTTCATTTCAATACTGAAAACTATTGAGTATACATAAATCACTCATTTCTTTTTTCCCTCTCTCTCATGTGATGTTACTCGATAGTCCTAATGTCAGGGAATTCTTTTGAAGTTTTCAATGAGGAGATATAGAGTTTTTAGTGGACTTTAACAAAAAACCAGTACTTAGCAGCCCTTCACCACCCAGTCCATCACCAGCCGTATCAGTTGCTTTCAGATATCAGCCCGCAGGGCACGGACAAAATAGTATGCGTGAAATGATGCAGTAAAGTTAAATATATTTTCGTGATTTATTGTTGTTGTTGTTGTTTTTTTCTTTTGTTTTGTTTCTGTTTTTGTTTTTTTTTTTTTTAATTTGGCTGTGCAAATTGGTGAGTTGCTAATTTTCTTTTGCAGTCTCTAATGAATCATGATTTCTGGAATGCAGCAAAATATCCGACCTTAACCAGACCAAGGTTGTGACATTCCTTTTTTCAGTATTTATTTTAATTAACCATTTATCTGTTTTGATTTTTAAAACAACAAAGAAAGGTGCGCGTGCATGACAAGGAGATATATTAAGGGGGTGGTGGGGAGGGGGATTGAACGGTATAGGTACAATCATGCGAGCATTGACAGACTGCTCAATCGATCGCATGGACGTAAAGAAAATATGCATACTATGGTGAAATGGAGGCTAACACCCCCCCCCCCTCCCCACGTGGAAAATGAAATAACAGAAGGGAATCGGTTAATCTCAATTGAACCAAAAGTTTTAACTCGTCAAGCAAAAAAACTACAGATTACTCTCCTATATTTCTATATCTTAGGGTGATCCCATGGCAAACTTCCACAAATTTTAATCCGATGGCGTTACTAGTCGCTGGCTCCGAAAATAGCCGTTTTTGACGGTTTTCGGCTGTTTTCTCTGTACAGACGAATAATAGACAAAAATTTGGAATGTCAGCAGCGGCTTAATTTTTTGCTTGAATTTTTGAGCCATAAACGGGCCAAATTGGTTCTAAAATAAAGGCGTAACTATGCAAAGAAAAAATCATGTGTAATTTGGAGTTGTGTCAGTAAAGATTACAGATTTCTGTTTCACCTTTCACGCCTTTATTTTAGAACCAATTTGGCCCTTTTATGGCTCAAAAAATTAAGCAAACAACTAAGCAGGTGCTGACATTCCGATTCTTTGTCTATTATTCGTCTGTTCAGAGAAAACAGCCAAAAACCGTCAAAAAACTGCTATTTTCGGAACCAGCGACAAGTAACGCCATCTATCGGATTAAAATTTGTGGAAGTTTGCCATGGAATCACCTTAAGCCATGCTGATTTTTAGTAAAGCATGTATTGCCTAAAACAATAAGAGGAAGTCAAACCCTACGAGCTGATCGTTTATTTTTCGTTGAACCGATGTATAAGACAGTCAATGAGTGCACGAAGTCATAAGTCGATCATTGTAAGATTACCCATCGCGCTATGATATAACCATATAGTTAAGTTCTCCATTAGCCATAGCTTAATTAAAGCTATACTAATCGGTGACTGTTGAAAACAGACACTTTAACCAGGTAACCAGTCAACTTTTACAACTCTAGACACGCTCCTAGACCGTATTATACATATATTGGTTAAACAAACCAAGTAAACGATCCACCCACTGGCCTCACTAAAATTATATTTTCAAATTTTTCCCGGACCAAGTTTCATCTACCCATAAACTAAACTGATACTTATAGAGACACAACATGCACAAAGATTGCGACGCAGGTGTCACTTTTTCCAGCTCAGATTTGGTCGGGCCTCATCGAAACAACAGCCATCATACATATATATGTCTGTTGAATGATGAACAAAGGATAGGTTTTCAACATATTTTGAATATACGCATTTGTCGAACAAAAATGCAGGTTCTGGCTCTTTATGTTCAACTTACAGCTCTTTAGAGTTGAAATTAGGGCTCAAAAATAAAAATTTAAATTAAAAATACGCAAAAGATCAGAGTTCATCACTCAATATAGTACGCGATGGATGTTGTTACGTTGAACCCCCGAACAAATTAAACACCATTCAACAAATTATTTGAAAATAAACGAGGTTTTTTATAAACAGGGATCAAACAGAAAAAAGTCGCACATCGTAGCTGAAGAGGGAGGACGGTCGCACCTCCGAAACGCGTACAATGGTTAAAATTGGTAAGGGATTTAGAGTTTTAGAAAAGTGATTGCGATTTGATTTTGTTTACCATTCAACAATTCGACATTCCTCGATTTCTCATCATATGTATATAGCATATTGAGTATAGGTTGAGCAGAGTCTTTATTATATTCGCCTCAAAAGTATGAAGCCACAATTTTTTGAAACGTTCAAAAACATTTCCTTATTTCAGTATCAAATGGTATGCACATGAAGGTGCGAACTCGGAAACCATCGTCACTGTGTATTCAATTTAATTTGATGAGATGATTGGGGAACTAAGCGTCGATTCCTTATTCTCTTCCTTCCCATATGATATTGTTTATTGTTTAAAGAGCTGCGTACAGGGTGTTTAAACCGGTTACGCAGTGACTTCGCTTGTCTCTTGAATTGTATATGTTTTAATCTAGACATTGAGCAAACAGCCACAAATATTTCCTTTCGTGATGATAATAAAAATAATGTAGTTTCGTAATAATTTTCAGATTGAAAATTGTCAAAACAATTTTCAAATAATTTGGCCAAAAATCTCTCAACACCATCCCACAAAACTCGGAAAAAGAGGGCTAGTCTTATGAATAATGATTTGGGGGGTTCTAAGTCTAAAGTGGAGGTTAGTAAACAAATGGATCTAATGGGTCTGTTGCACACTGCGGCTACAGCGTTTTAAAGTATCAATTCCTACGTAAAAAGCCGAGAAAATAACAATGGCAGCATCAGAAAACACAAAAAATTCAGTAATTAACTCACAAATTGCGAAAAACACTAGACACTATTCACCCCTGTATCTTTCCACCACGTGTACGATATTTCGCAAAATTAGCGCGGCACATTCAAATAATTACGGCCGTCTTTCATCACAGCTGACTTCATAAACAAATAAACAGTAAACACTGACGGCGTCTGCTCGAATTCTTACGTTTCAATATCCTCAAAAGGTTGTGAAAGGTACGGAGACCGATATTTGTGTCGAAAACTTATCAAAATGAACAATAACTCACAGGAGTTCCAAGGATGATTCCAACTTCGATCATCATGCTTGGAACTCCTGTGTGTTATTGTTTCATTTTGATAAAATTTCGACACAAACATCGGTTTCCGTTCCTTTCACAACCTACTGTGAGGAATTGAGGATATTGAAACGTAAGAATTCGAACAGACGCCGCCAGTGTTTAGTGTTTATTTGTTTATTAAGTCAGCTATGATGACAGTCAGCCGTGATTATTTGAATGTGCCGCGCTAATTTCGCGAAATATCGTGCACGTGATGGAAAGATACAGGGGTGAATAGTGTCAAGTGTTTTTGGCAATTTGTGAGTTTAATACTGAATTTTAGTGTTTTCTGATGCTGCCATTGTTATTTTCTCGGCTTTTTACATAGGAATTGATATTTTAAAACGCTGTAGCCGCAGTGTGCAACAGACCCATTGCAATGGAGGAGTTGGAATTGCAATAGAGGATAGGGCTGATGAAACAGAGGTTTTGTTTGTGCTCACAAAGCCTGATTTCTAAAAATTACTGTGTGATATTATGAAATTTTTGATTAATAATTTGACGATTAGACTGCTGACTCTCTGATTTTTAGATAGTTGAGATAGTTCAATTGTTGCTCATCGAAATCTCATTCACTATCACTATGAAATCGGGGTGTTTCAGAACTTTGTAAGTATACAGTATACACCCTTTGTTTTATTCGCGTGCTTTACCGAAGCACTCCTCACTTTTTGATTTTGAGGAAATCGAAGTCAAAGTTCAAAGTGGATGCCCTCTTTGATAAATAAAATTCCCAAAACTACGAGGCCGTCATCAGGTTTTTCATTCTTGATCAGCCGACGGTGATCAAAACAACGATGCGCAAACCCTTCACAGATTTATTGAACAATATGGATGCAGCCATTTTAGATAGCATTTCAATGGAACGACATTCACAATAGACCCATTTTTAGGATTTCCGTTCACTTTTCACTTTTCAGCGTATATTTTTGGTGCGTGTAGTAAATTAAAAGTAAATAAAACAAATGGGTTTTTGAAATTTACCATAGGTACTTGTGGTTGATTTTTGCCCGGAACAGGAACAGGTATGGTAAACAAACTCTACTATAGATATCTGGCTAGACCAACGAGCTATACATTTATCTAGAGTGGCAGTTTAATAGGTAACCTGCGTAACCACCATGGGGGATTTTTAGGTTAGGTTTAAGCGAGTAATTTGTCCATTTGTTTCCGTCTATTTTGATGCGGCATTACCGCACAGTGGACCAGAACATGCTTTGATCCATTGTGCGGTGACGCCGCATCAAAATACAAGGAATCAAATGGACAAATTACACGCTTAAACCTAACCTAAAAATCCCCCATGGTGGTTACGCAGGTTACCTATGAAACTGCCACTCTAGGTAAATGTATAGCTCGTTGGGCTAGACGTTCCTAAGGTTCGATCTAACTCACTTGGTTGTTTAACTACGTTAAGTAGATGTCTATTGCAGTTTACCCTTCGGCGACATTTTGGTTGAGCCGTAATCAACAAAGTGAGGTAAATTGCATCTTAATTTTTTTTCCACCGTGTAGCGCTAACTGGCACATCCTGTATCCATTTACTATACCTGAGATACAAAGTCTTTTAGTGCAAGTCTGTCAAGTCGAAGCTTAAAAAGAAAGAACGCAAGAAAATAGAAGAAGAGAGGTGATGAAGCCAATCACCATCAACCATAACCAAAACTCAAGTCAAAGTATGAATGAGTTAATCGGTAAAGTAACAATCGAGTGTGAATTGGTTTGTGAATGGGCGAACGAAGCCGGTCGCGAGCTGCAGTACTACGACTAAACATTCGCAGCGCCGCACACTAGATCAAACAATGGGCAGTTCCGGATAACATTTTACGAATGAAAATCAAGATTATGAACGATAAACAGCAAGACATAACTTAAATATTGTAACAAAAGTTGCAAACAGTTTAAACAAAAGTTGTTGCTTAAACAAAAGTAATGCATTTCAGAGCTTACGATGAGTTATATAACACGTTTTTAAGCGTGCCGTATATATACGGTACGCTTTTTGTTTTCATTTTCATATCTAATATATAGGTTGCATGCTTTGCTTATGGCAAAACCTTGGCGGGAAAGGTTTGAAAAATTAAAAACGTGTTTTCATAAAACTGGTTTCATTAATTGTTAATTTATTGCTGCAATCCAGGAGGTCTCGGCGTCTATTTTCTTAAAATTGTAAAAGTTTTGGTATTCCTGTTAATTTCAATAAGTTATTAAGCGTCAAAGTCGAATTCCTTTGAACGAGAATTCCATACAGGTCCAGCAACCTAAGTCATTTGTGCCAACCTATGAGTCGAAATTCCAAGGCAGGAGGGGGGTGGAAACCCCCTTCACAGAAACCCTCTTTGCCCCTCGCCTTTGGGCTCCACCGGTCTCAAGATTTCTTCACGGTGCATTAAGCTGTCGTAAATGTGTCAAAATCTGTTTGACGAGGGTACATCGATAAGAAGCGACGAGGTATTGATGAAGAGCGGGAGGGGTATAGAAAAGAGAGAGGCTCATTCATATCCTTAAGTAGACCTGTTTAGTGATGACGTCACGATCAGAATTAGTTCCAAACAAATGCGCTATCTCGCTCACTCTTGTGGATTTACCAGATCCAAATTTTCGAACGCAAATTCATGCTAGTTAACCAACAGTTTCCTCAAATTTTATTGCACCATTAGATTCCACTTGCCTTAAAGTATCATTTCACTGTAACATAATTCCTAAAAGATCACAAGCGAATTTACAATCACAGTTATACCGAAAGACGTTCTACGTTTTGTCCTTGTCTTACTCACGGTCTCTTATGGTAGTATCACCGCCATGACACTCAATCATTCTAACTTCTCTTCGTATCGAAGCTATTGTTCGAGGTACAACACATGCCGTGATGGTGCTGATGAGCCTATATCCTAGAATTTTGTGCTCTTAAGAAACTGTGAGTGTGACAAGGACAAAACATAGGACTTTCTTCGATATAACTGTGATTGTGCATCGATGCGCGATGTTTCAAAAAGTTTGTGATAGCGGACTCATATTTTATCACTGAGAAAAAAGTGGCTGTTAAAACTGTAAGAATAGGAACCATAGATGATTTCGCCTTATTTCAATCATGAGACCTATCGTTGCTGTAGTCAGCGCGCTTGAATCTACACGAATTCCGATTGTCTCTATGGAATTTCGATTATTTCTATGGGAAATAAAGCGCGGGAATATATATCCAATCGGAAAATTTTTTGAAACAATCGGAAATTTTTATAAGGGACGTGGAACCCAATGGTGTGATAAACACAACTGGTGTAAAGAACGTGTTGTTTACTAGCACTTGTATTTGAAAATTTGGACTGTGTTTCGTATGGGAAAACCCACGAGAGCGAGTGAGACGGAGCCTTTGTTTGGAACCAATTTTTTTCATGACGTCACACTAAACAGGTCTTTGTATCGAAACATTTGAAATTCTGGGGGATCGGCAAATTGAAAGCCCCTCAATGAGCGTCGATGGAATCAAGGGATTTTTGAGGACGTTTTTGGCGTTTTGTTGAAAAATAGGTGTTTAAAATCCAGAACACAGGGAGCCAGAGGGGTAAAATTCGCATTAATTGCTCTAAAAAGTGAGAGGGGCTGTCACGTGTCTTCCACCCCTGGACAGCTTCCTCGCTGCGGCTATGGAATTGACTCTGGAATAACTTATTTACCTATCCTAAAAAGTTCGTTGCGTGTACAAAATTTTTCACTGGAAGCTTCTTCAAATTTTGGAAACTATAGGTCCATATGGAACTTTGCTTTTCAAACACGAAAAATGATATCGACCGACGGCAACAGAAAAAAAAAGAAATAATATGACAATGCGTTATAGTGAATAATGGCATAGTTTTAACTGTAAACTTTCGATACTTTTCAAGAAAATAAATGGGGAGAGGGGGAATTAAAATCCACAAACCTCTTAAACCTCCACAACTACTAATCTATACCCCTAGAATGCTTGATGTGTAAAGGGCACTTGAAATGGTTAGTTCTGTATATTAAAGGATTATTGTTTCATGAATTCGCAAGTGTTCCATTTATGCATATTACGTATCTACATCGTGACAATCGCAATAAGTGCTGACAGCACCTAAAACTGAAAAAAAGATAAAAAAAACTGTTTATTATTTAGAATCACGGCTTTTCCGAATATGACGCTTTTTGACTTCAAAAGAACGCAACCTCATGTTTGATCCCTGAACAAGCCGTTTAAAAGGTGGAGGGATTTAGAAATATCTATTGTCTATAGTTTATGTGGGTAAAAAAGATCGAGCCTTATCAAATAATTTTCTCTTTTCAGCTTTCAATGGGTTTGTTGCAAACTTTTGCTACAGTGCTATAGAGTTTTGATTCTGATGTAAAATTGTCTGAAAATTACATTGGCGGCATCAAATAGTCATAAAATCCACTAATTAACCCAAAAAACGCATTATAAAGAAAGCCAAAATGGCAGTGGTAAAGCCGAACAATCTGTGCACGCGCACGACGAACATCAGAGATAGGTGACCCATTTTCCCCTTTTTCGTTAAGGGGGGGGGGGAGAGAGAAAATATCCCTACAGTCAAACTGTTATTTTAAAAATGTGCATGGTCAAGATGTTGTATTTTGTGAAGGTGGCGGGGGGGGGAGCAAAATATCAAGAACAGGGTGTTTCAAAACTTGAGTGCCAAACTTATGGAGTGTATTTTTGGGGTCAACATACATATATATAAGACTTTATTTTCCTACATGAGTATGTGCTGCAAATGTTTCTCTTCTAAGCTATAGCCCTCTAAAGTTTTGAAAACAAAAAACAAAAAACAAACACACAAAAACAACGCCTTTGACTCATCTCCTTATAGATACATCTGATCTAAATTTATTTTTTTCATAATTTCTCACCAAACAAGCTCAATTGGACAGCACTTGTCACAAAAGAACCGAGTGACATTTTTGATAAAATTGAGTTATTGATTGATAGAGCTAGCAATACTGAATCTCGAAGCAACAAGTGCTTCTTCTGTAATAACAACTATTTCCCGTCAAAATTCCAGGTAAAAGTGAGCTGGCGAGCCTCATTGATGTCATTGTCCATATGATGAAATAAAATGAGAACTTGGTTCCTTTGGCTGATTAGGTTAAACCTTAATCCGAGTCACGTAAGGAACCAACTCCGACTTGGTTCCTTTTATAGAATTGGGAACGGACTTAAGTCCGGATTAACGGATTTTAAAATAATCAACAGTGTAAACCAACTCTGCCGTTTGGTTTCTCTTAGAGTTTCGTTTTTCGTGATTATGCCAAAAAAAAGAAGAAAGGAACCAAGTCACTTTAAACGCTAAAAATTAAGTACCTTTCCTACATAGTAAATTCCACTTTTCCGGTGTTGAAATGCAAAAACACAACACGGTAGTTGAATGAAATCAAAACGTAAGTAATTCCAAGTTTTTTGTCTAAATGCTAGCTCTTCAACTTTGGACTCAATTTTCTCGAGATCAGCTCCATGTTGAATGCTGTCTAATTATTATCATTGCTAGCAAAAGCATTAAAGCTGTTCAGACTTTAGTGGCACGCTTTTCCAACACCTGCGTGTTGGAATTTTCCCTGCTTGTTTTTTTTTTTTTTTTTTTTTTTTTTTTTTGCAAACATGTTTTAAAAGCAAAATAATAATAATTATCCGTGTTCGGGAGAATCCATGTTTCAATCTAGCGTGCGCCGGCCGTCGTATCATGTGTCACGGGGGAATTTTCGAAGATGAGCTCGACGCGTGATTCTGATGCTAGAGTCACGACGCGACGGTTACATTATACCGACGCGACGCGACGTATCGGGGTTCAGGTAACTGCGCGATGCTCCGATGCAACAAGCAGGGCTCACTATAATCACGATGATCCGGACTGGCGCATGGCCCGGCGGCAAAGAGTGGGTAGTGGGCGTCTATGATGACTTGAGGAATGAGGGAGTCCGTGCTCGCGAGGAAGGTCGCCAAGATCCGAGAAATATCCAAAGATTACTTATACATACAGATATAGCATTAGCCATCTCGCCCGTGTCAAGTGAAAAATGGATAAAACGCCGCCGGCCGTGATACAACCAGAGACAATATATAATAGAGACCACGCACTATCTATCTTGCCCATGGTTGCGCGCGGTGGCAACTTTTTTTTTCGGGGTCTCAACAGAACACCACTAACATGGTCCATACGTTGACTGATGAGAACCATCGTTGAGATTTATGCCTAGTGAAGCCAGAAGCACCGAAATTGCATCAGTCAACGTATGGACCGTGTTGGATGGTGCACTCTCATGCTCCCTGAGTTAATTCCTGTTGAGTCCCGAAAAATAAGTCAGCCACCGCGCGCACGGCTAGTGCGTGGTCTCTATTATATATTGTCTCTGGATACAACCGGGCATACAGAGGGGATCATAAAGATTACAGAATGGGGCTATTGCACACTTTTTCTATAAGCGATTTAATAGTCGATTATGGCGTAAAAACCTCAACAAATAACGATGGCGGCTCTAAAAACTTCCAAAATCCACTTCTAATTTCAATAAACGCAGTTACTTGCGCGAGCATAGGTGGCCGAAGGCACTAACAATGGGAGATTCCCATCTAACAATTCTGAAACTCCATCAAGAAGTGACCAATAAGAGACTACTTTCATTTGACACCGGTGTCACTAGGTGTTGCGGCACCATTCATCGGATGTGGATTATCACTCTGATGACTAATTACTCTGTGAATCATCCTTGTCAACATAGAAAGAGTGACGAAATTAAGATAGGAATCTCCCATTGTTAGTGCCTTCGGCCACCATTACGCTCGCGCAAATAACTGCGTTTATTGAGTTTAGGAGTGGATTTTGGAAGTTTTTAGTGCCGCCATCGTTATTTTTTGAGGTTTTTACGCCTCAATCGACTATTAAATCGCTTATAGCAAAAGTGTGCAATAGCCCCATTCTGGTTGGAAAAGATTACGGTTCCCACATCTCCTGTGTTTGTTTACGGAACTAGAACAAACACGGAACGTGAACAGTGGAACGTGGAATACGGAACAGTTTTGTAACAGACAAACATGGAAAAAGTAATCTTTTCTCTGTACTCTTCATGATCCCCTCTGTATGCCCGGTTGTATCACGGCCGGAGTCAACTTAACAAAATTCGGGCTAATGCCATATCTGTATGTATAAGTAATCTTTGGAAATATCACACTCGAACGCGATGGACACAGGACCAGTTCTGCCGTTTTGCGGATCCACAATGGCATTCTACAATCCATTGATGTATTCAACTAATTAAAGCAATTATCATATCAGCTGAAAAGTATGGATATAATAATAGCTCATATAAATAATATGCACAGCTCATTAATATTTACAGGTTAATCCAGAGTCAAAGTATGTTGATCCGGTCAAAACCTGAAACTCCGAAGTTTGGGGGATATTTGGACCTAAAGTTGGGGGAATTTTTGACAAATTGAGAGTTTTCTCCTACCTTCAGTTTGTATTTGCCCAAAGTTGGTGACATTTCCCTGAAAGTTGACATAAGTATTCACGTCAACCGTTTGAAGCAAATATTATAGTTAGATGCAAAGATTACACGAATATACAATAAGATGTATTCATATAACAATGGCTTTAGAAACATTTCCAACGCAGTGATATTACACCGTTGGAAGCAAAGATTACTTAAACATCAGTTGAGAATTACTTCCAATGGCTTATAGAAATGGTGTTCAAAAATTAATGCACATTTTCAATTTTTTAAGTAACAAAAGCCGCTTTTAAATTGCGGTTTTTGCGTGCTTAAAGTCCTTGTAATTGCCATTCAAACAAAACCCAGGAGATCTCTGTAGTCTACGTAGGTTAAAAATTGATTGATTTACAGAGTTTTGAAAATGACGTGTTGAATTGACCCCTCCAGGATTTTGCAATTTCTTCCAAAGATAAAAAATGAAGAATTCACAAATTTTTTAACAATGGTGTACCAACATTAAGTACCTGCAAACTTAATAATGAACAAAAGATACTACTGTTTGATGTTTACAATGCTACGGGAGCACATCGCCAAAAAACGACCAGCTATAAAAGACACATGGATGCTGCATCAAAACAATGCGCAGTGGCACACGGAAAAGTTCACAGAGGAGTTCATGGAGAAACATAACATCGTGGTTTTCCTCGCTCCCCCCTCTCTCTCCACAGTCCGGATTTTGGGACTTTTGATTATTTCCCGAGTTGAAAAATTCTTTCAGAGGCAGATGGATTAATTCCATCGACCAAAACCGCTGTACAAACCTTCTCCAATACCCTCTCCGTGTAAAGAAAGGCTGTGAAAAAACGATCCTTCAGAAGTTGGTAGAACTCCTGAGGCTCTGCGTTAAACATGATGGAAAGTACTTCAAAAATAGAATGATTCGTCCGATCAAGACTACTGACTTCAGTCAATTTCAATAAGATCTTGTGATTTTTTTTTTTTTTTTTTTATTTTTTTTTTCAATAAAAACACTCAATTTTAATTTTTTTTTTCTTTAGAAAAAATAGCTAAAAATTCTGGAGGGGTCAATTCAACTCATCATTGTCAAAACTCTGTAAATCACTCAATTTTAAACCAATAGACGGTTTTAGTGCGAAGTCAACGGTTAGCCAACAACCACAACAATGCACTCATCGGTCGCAATCGGCTGTGATAAAACTCGCGTAGCGTTCCAAATTATCTCACTCACTCTCCCTTGACCCCCATGTACATCCATCTCTTTCTAGTATCGAAATTCGTATACAGGGCCTTGTTCTTCAACATATTATTATCAAAATCGCATTAAAATGCCTCGAGAAATTCATTTCTGCCATAAAATTTCACAAAATAAGTCTCTGGATACGATTTTTGAAATTAGAGTGAGGTGGCAGTACATAGGGGTCACGTGCGAGCGAGAGAGACAAACTGGCTTTGTTTGGAACGCTCATCGCCGGCAGTCGCCATTACTAAAACCCTCTATAGAGCTCTCTTAATTATTGTTAAAATACAAGGACTTTAAGCAAGCACAAACCGCAATTTGATAGCTGCTAACGTTTGCTTAAAAAACGGACATGTGTGTATTATTTCTTTGAACACCCTGAGTGTAGAAACACTTCCATCGGTGATATTACCTACCATTTGAAACAAAATTGCTTGTAAATATTAGATGAGAGGAGTAACGATGGCTTATAAAAATACTCAAATCGATAATCTTTGGTTTGATTTACTGGTTGAATCACCGATGAATTGTAGAAGGCTATGAAAGATCCGCAAAAACGGAAGCACGTACTCTGTCATGGACACTGGATATAACTTACTTTAACTTTTGTCTACATATTATAGTTGGCATTTCTTTCCATGTAAAATAGGTAGATTATTTTTCTCAGTCGGGCGATTGTGATGGCTGTGGGGATTTTGCCGGATGATTTCCGTTCAGTTCGATGCAGAAGCCGCAGCTGGGTTTTTTCGCAGAATCCAGTGACCACGATATTTATACGCATCAGAAAATTGAATCAGATTTGCGAACTGTCGTCCCTTTTCCCAATCTTTTGGACAGAGGGTCCGTTTTAGGAGTGTATAAGTGCACCCCAACCGATAAATCTTTGTAGTTTGTTTAATTTCATATCTCATGTCGCTTGATGGAAATGCGAAAGCAAATGACTTTGAACTTTTGATTCGCATTAAAATTAAGATCAAAGTTGGGCGAGGCAACTTTTGTTTTAAAAAGGATTGACAAATGAAAATTCACCAAAGGTCATCGATGAGAAACACCTATACTTCTGGAACAAACTTCATGTATCGGACCAACGGCGACGCTCAAAAAGAGTTTTTTTTTTTTTTTTTTTTTTTTTTCGTCACTTGGTGATGAGCGGTGCGGTGGGGCGTCGTAATCAGTGGCGTAACTTACGGGACCGCATGGCGCATAGGGTCCGCGGTGGGGGGTGCCCGGAACGATTGGGGGCCGTGAACGCAGCCAGGTAAAAGAAAAGAATAGCAAAGAAAAGCGAAGACCCGAAAAATAGGGGAAAAAGAAAAAAAAAGAAGAAAAAAAGGAGGGGAGAAGGACTTCTATTCTGTGCTTAAGTAATAATTAAGGACCCTCTTCCCAAATAAATTAGCCTCATAATTCTATCTCTTAGGACTTTAGGAGCCCCCTCTTCACCGGAGGTTCTGTAAGTAAAAAAGCTAGAAAGCCCCCCTTTCACTTGTGGAAGCCTGGAAGCAACTGTTGAAGATTTTTCGATCTTTATATCATTGTTTTGAAAGCTCAGGGCATCATGCAGGGCACTTAAAATGCTGACGCTCGTAGATTTTAAGACAAAGTTGCGTTTCGACCAATTACAAATGAGGATTTCGAATTTGGATTCGGTCATAAGATCTGCGTGGGCTAACGTTTTTTGGGCTCAGAAATTCGACTTTCTTATAAGTTAAGTGGGGGGGGGGGGGGGGGGGGGGGTTGTTTGAGATCGATGAGTTATTTTTGAGTATACTTTAGATTCTATTGTAGGAAGGTAGGGGGGCCTCCAGCTCAATCTGCGGGGTGGGCCCGAGTTTCAAAGTTACGCCACTGGTCGTAATGGCCATAGCAAGCTTCCTCTGTTTTGAAAAGTCTACGAGGCTAATTCCGGGCTCTTTATTTATTGATTTATTTATTTATCTATTTGTGTATTTATTTATTTATTTGTTTATTTATTTCTATTTATCCATTCATTTAAGAGTAACTTTCTAGCAAAAGTAATCCTTATTACTAGAGCTTAACCGTTTAAATACTTGCCTCCGTGGTATGGTGGTTAGCGTAATGGGTCTGTCGCAAACTTTTGCTATCGTACAACGATAAAGAGTGTTTCTTCGCACGTAAAAACGCCCGAAAAGTCCATTGGTGGCATCAGAAAGTCATAAAATGCGACAATAAACTCACAAAGGCTAAACGTTTAATGAAATCCAAGATGGCGGTAAAATATCGAGCAATCTGTATGCATGCAAGGATTGCCAACGTTGACAACCTCACAGCTTCAGAGGTTATGTGTTTATTTACGTTGTGATTATGGGTATGATCGATATTGTGAGGTTGGCTATCCTTGGATGTTCGTTGTGCAAGCATACAGGTTGCTCGATATTTTACCACCATCTTGGATTTCATTAAACGTCTCTCGTGAGTTTTATACTGCATTTTATGACTTTCTGATGCCACCAATGGACTTTTCACGCAATTTTACATGAGATTGATCACTCTATAGCGCTGTAGCAAAAGTTTTCAACAGACCCATTGGCCAATAACCCCATAGTGGTCCCAGGTTCGAATCCTGACCGAGATGACAAGATTTGACTCGACGGTTTTAGATCTTGTGCATTCCTTTAGACGTGGATGTTGCTCTTTTCGCTTTCATCTAGCCTTCTTTTTCTCTCTTCAATTTCTTCTATCTCAAATAATATAACAACAAGTTTAATTTCTGCAATGGCTGCAGGTCCGTTTCGGAATTAATGCCGGTTGAACAATCTGTAAAACAAAAAACGAAAAAAAAAAACAAAAAAAAAAAAAAACAAAACAAAAAAACAAAGAAACAAAACAAAAAAAACAAAAAAAAAGAACAAAACTGTTTAAATGAAAGAAATGATTAATATGTGGTGGGCGAGATAAGAGAACGAGAGTCCAATCAGAGTGTTTCTAATCATAACCTTATTGGGACAAGGTTCGTGTTATGAGTAAAATAAACGTAATTATAAATAAAATACAAATAAAAAAAAAAAAATACAAAAAGTAGAGTAAAGTTTAAAAATAATGTTATGAAAGAGTAACATTGAAATATTTTTGAAACTATATGTAGATTAATGTTTGATTTCTCTATGTTATGGTGAAAAAGATATACGAGGAAGAATTAATGAATAAACGAAGCAATTTGAATAATGGAAATTGAAAGAGAGTAATCATGGATTAAAAACTGTCAAATCATCTGAATGCTTGAGTCTGAGGATTTAAATAGAATATGAAACAGAAAAGTGGTTTTTCTGGAAACGTGGTGTTTGCGAAGTTAGTTTCAATTACACCTCGATGCATCACATCAGCTCGCGAGAGGAAAATTCAAACAGACGATTGGCGCGGGGAAAATCAGGTTGCGGGGCGTATGGATCGCGTAGAGAGAGATTGTTGAGGCACGCTGGTTTTTTTTTGGCGGTATACGCGGTCAGTCATTCAGTAATCAGTACAAGTCAGCCGAGTCGACAAGTCACGCATCCTTCGGAGACTCGACGACAACAATCAGTGCTCAAATCAGCGGAGCGAGCGGTCCAATTCCGATCAGTCGATGATCAGCATTCAGCAAGGAGTTGTTACGGTAGTTGTCGCGCCCGCGAATTTTAAACAAGTCGATCAGTCGGTTGAAGTCAGTTGAATCAGTTGAATCAGTCACGATGACCGCGGTGCTTGAGTTTGCGACCAAAGATGACATCAAAAACATCTACAAAGAGCTTCGGATCACGGATGATGGGCTTAAGACTGATGTCGCAGCCATCCAAGAGTGGATTAGTAGACAACCGCATTTACCCAAAAATACAAGTAAGCCGGCCCTCCACAAAACTTCTATCTGTATCTTGGATATATTTATTTCTATTACTTAGCGGTATTTTGGATCTACTTATTTCACATTAATTTCTTAATGGGTTTTTTGATCTATTCATTTCACATTAATATATTGATGGATATCTTGGTTAACATTTGCGAGACCAAGAGAGGGGGGAGGTCTAAAAACGACCCCAGGCAACTTTTTTTTGCGTATAAAACTCATTTTTTTTTAACGGAATTTTGGGACTTCATGAGTTTTAAGATACTGATAGAGCTCGTTTCAGAAGTGTAGGCGGACCAAAACCATAATCTTTGGCGAATTTTCAACTCTTGTTCCTTCAAATCAATACCGAATTTGCCCCTGACTTTATTCTTTTGTGTTTAAAGTTTTCCTCATTGAAAAGTGAACACTCAATTTCATTTTTATTCATTTTCATCGAGTAATATCAGAAATAATGTTGACAAATCCAAAGATTATTGGTCTTGGTCCGCCTACACTTCTGAAACGAGCTCTACAGCTGACATTCATGGCAATTTGCATGTTTTTTTGGACAGCGATTGTGGATGTTATTAGACTTTTTGAGCTTTTATGGGGCTATTTAGGTTCATTGAACTTTTTTTGAGTAATGAATAGAAATCGGTTCAATGAATGATTTTTAAGAAATTTCGTGTTTTTTTAGGATCAGTGGTTTAATTCGCTTCATGTTTAAGTGACAAAATTGCAAAAAAAACAAAAACAAAAACAAAAACAAAAACTACTAAAAAATATTTCTCCGATTTGATTGCCTTTCATTGAAATCGCAATTTCCCTAGAAAAATAATCATTCATTTTCAAAAATTAAGGGTGTAATAATATGATGAAAAATGGTCTTAAAAGATTCAGTAGAACATAATCCATCACTTACATTATTTGAGGTTAAATAAAAAATAAATTTGAGGTTGAATAAAAAATAACCAAGCTTTTAAAGTAAAAAAAATGTTTGGGGGTATATTCAGACCCTCTCTTGGTGCGATACCTTGGTCAAATTCATAACTCAACGGTTTTAATGATCATCAACAAAGCCGTAGCCAGGATATTGTCTTTCTCTCTCTCTTAGCCCATTTGACTGCATGTGTTAGAAAAGGACAGAAACAGGGGCTGAAAGTCACAGTCACGTGACAGCCCCTATATCCATCATTTTCTAACACATGCATTCAAATGGGCTAAGAGAGAGATAGACAATATCCTGACTACGGCTATGATCATCAAAGATAGCATTTTCCATGAAAGTTTCCCAATAGTGAACCGGTGAAATCGCTTAGAGGTTTCGGTAACATTTTCACCAATAAACAATGACTTTTGAAGCTAGTTGTCGTTGATCGCTCTTGCGAGATATTTATTTATTTATTTATTTATTTATTTAACTTTGTACATAAGAGCCATTAGCTTGAAATACACGTCAGAAAAAAGAATAAAAAAAAAAAAAAAAAAAAAAAAAACTAAACAGATAAGTACATAATAATAATGATGGTTCTTAAAATTAAATTAAGTTTTAAGTATTAGCCTACAACTCCTCCACACTGTAAAGGGCTTATATCTCTTCCCGGAGAAAAGTTTTGAGGGATGGGGACTCATATCGAGTCGGTGAAATTAATGGATTTCTAGTTTTTAGGATACAATTTTTGGAGGTCTTATGGTTTCAATTACGAGCGGAGTAGTTCATTCCAACACTTATACTAATTCTCCCAAAGATGCAAAACGCATGCTTGTCTTTATGCCCGGAATCCCAAAATCTATGAAACATTCGCTGCAAGCAAGTTAAACCATTTGATAAATTAAAAACTGAATGATTAAGAACCTACCTAAAGTTTAAAAAAAAAAAAAAAAAAAAAAAAAAAATCCTTTGTTCCCTGATTTTCTGATTAATAGAATTCAATATTCAAGTCATAAGTTCCTGAAAAACCTTAATTTTTTAGGGGTATAAAGAGGCAGACGGTGCGTAAGAAAATATGAAGAGGTCTATAATCACGTGATCTAATAATGTATAGATTTTCATTTGTTAAGGGACGCTCCAACCATATTTTACTTTTTTCCGCCTGAAAAAACTGTTGACTCCTCCATTTGTGACCTCACAGGTAATTTGACAACTTTGCGTTCTGTCCATTTTAACCTATTAAAAAGAGCAAAATCTTAAATCTGGCGAAAGCTCGCTCGAATTCGACCTTTTAGAAGGGGGTGAGATGGACAAAGTTCAACGTTGCCTGTTAAGTTACGAAACTTTATTTTGCTACGCACCACCTTTGTTATTATCAGCGAATCAGTCGCGTCGCGTGCAATCTGGCAACGTTCAGATTCGTCCATTTAAACCCATACAAAATATCGATTGGAGGGAGTGAAGTGTACACCTCTAATAGTCGACCTTTTTCATGCGTTTAAATTGACGAAATGCAGCGTTGCCAGATTGCACGCAACGCAACGCCACAACAGTGAATGGAAATTACAACCATTCCAGGTCATTTTAATAAATCTTTGAAATTATATAGCTTTTTAAAACTGCTAAAAGAATTATTTTTGACAAAAATATTTATTCATTCGATAGTTTGAAACGTTTTAACGATGCATAAACGTCGTCGTTATGACAATTATAGGCGTCAGCGAAAAGTCATGTTACCTCGAAATCGCCCATGTGCGTTAACATTTTCAGGTGTTTATTCATTCTACTATAATATATTTTTTCTTGTCTCGCGTATTCGAGGCATCTAAAGATTAGTTTCCGGGAAAAAATGTTTTGAAGAATTATTGCTTACGCATCTGAAAATATATAACGATGCGAACTATGCGAAGTTTGATAACCAATTGTATATTTTTTCAAAGATTCGAATTCATGAAAGCAGATATCCTTTTATTTTTTTTCTTTGTAATGGGTCAGTTGCAAACTTTTGCTACAAGCACTAAAGAGTGTATAATCTAATGTAAAATCGCTTGAAATGTCATATGGTCGAAATAGAAAGCCATGAGATGCAATAATAAACTCACTAGAGGCGTTTAATGAAATCCAAGATGGCGGCAAAATATCGAGCAATCTGTATGCACCGCACGAACATTCAAGGATAGCCAACCTCACAATATCCATCACAACCAATCACAACGTAAACAAACACATAACCTCAACCTCCAGTGAGGTTGTCAAAGTTGGCTATCCTTGGATGATCACGGTGCATACCAAAGAGTAAACAAGAGTCACAATTGAATGGAAGGCTTGCGCGGTCAACGTAGATAAGGGATCCGAACGCGGGCTGGCCTGGGCTGGCCTCTGATTGGCTGCAACGGGTGGAGCAAAAATGACTCGGGGTATAGGGAAAATAACACGGGATTTTCGTTCCGGGGCGTTTATCTCGAAACCTAAGCAAAACCGCATCTAAACAATTTATACGTGTCGATTCAGCAAATTTTTCCGAACAATTTTATAGGTCATAAGTGCCACTTTATTGCAAATTCGAAAAGACTGTTTCAGTTTAAAAGTACGCACAATAGTGAGTTACTCAAACACTGCTCGAACACACGCCAAGCATGTAATCACACTATTGTGCGTACTTTTAAACTGAAACAGTCTTTTCGAATTTGCAATAAAGTGGCACTTATGACCTATAAAATTGTTCGGAAAAATTTGCTGAATCGACACGTATAAATTGTTTAGATGCGGTTTTGCTTAGGTTTCGAGATAAACGCCCCGGAACGAAAATCCCGTGTTATTTTCCCTATACCCCGAGTCATTTTTGCTCCACCCGTTGCAGCCAATCAGAGGCCAGCCCAGACCAGCCCGCGTTCAGATCCCTTATCTACGTTGACCACACAGGCCTTCAATTCAATTGCGACTCTTGTTTACTCTTTGGTGCATACATTCAGATTCCTCGATATTTTGCCGCCATCTTGGATTTCAATAAACGCCTCTTGTGAGTTTAATATATAGTATTTTATGACTTTCTGATGCCACCAATGGACTTTTCAGGCAATTTAACGGATTGAACACTTATTGTCGCTGTAGAAAAAGTTTGCAACAGACCCATTATGCAATAGCGTAAGGTAAAACAACGAAGAATAGTCTCGTGACAAATAAACTCTATACGCGTTATCAATGAATCTGACACCAGCACAGCAGGTTTGATCTGATAGAGAGCTGTAGATTGATTTGTTTACTATTTCCACCAGAAACGGTCCGATCAGTTGAAACAAAAGGTTTTTCCTAGAAACAAAAACTAAAACAGAGAGGTAGGTCTACAACCATATACGTGCTTTGCGGACGTAGAACCATGTTAGCTGCGGGGCCTCGTGAAAATTGGTTTGACCCAGACTGACTGCTGAGCGCGCATGCGCGGACGGTGATACTGAACGCAGGAATCGCGTGCTACCGAGACGCAAACAAAAAGCGAGGGAATCGGCGGGAGAGACGAAAGACGTGCGTGGGAAGATAATTTCCAATCGGAACAAACGTATACGAATAAATGTGATAGTGTGTAGGTACTAACCTATCTATCTACTATCTATTCTGCGAGATAGTATTCTTCCTAACGTGATGGACTACTCCAATTATACCTAAAGTCAAAATAAAAATTCGATTTTTCGGAAGCAGTCCAATGTCGCCAAATGCTCAGCCTAACAGCCAGGATATTTGAAACTATCGGTTACTTTCATACTCGTAAAAAACAAACAAAAAACAAAACAAAACAAAAATTAAAAAACAAAACAAAGAAAAACGAAACGAGATTATCCACCATTCGTGAAAACAAGATACATAATTTTCGACCCCAGCTATTGGTGTGTCGAAGTAACTTCACTTAAAACTTTTGAGTGAAAACACACAACTTCATCAAGGGACATCCTCTAACATTCCGTTTAATCTTCTGAATTTGAACAGACGAGGAAAAGAAGAATGTCTGACGCAGAGCTGAAGTTTTGCGTGTAATTTTACGCACTTTCCCATTTAACTCAATGTAAATTTGAATTTCCCGCCAAGTTTAGTTGCACTAATCAGACAGCTTTCGAGATTTTATTGGCTTAGGTAGACCACCAGTAATGGTTCAATCTATTGAGAAAAGTATTGCGGGTGACCAAAAAATTAAATTTTTACGGGTATACGGTTTCTTTCAATACGACACGTTTTAAGCGAGATAATCGCTGCTTAGTGTGGAAAAGTCAGCGTTTTTACCATGAAAAGCGACAGTGAGTATGCAACCTGCCTCTCCGCTGCTTCTTCGAGCCGGCCGCTATGGTAAAAGCGCTGACTTCTCCACACTGTGCAGCGATTATCTTGCTTAGAACGCGTCGTATCGAAAGAAACAAAGGAAGACCAAAAATCAGTCTAAGAGTTTTTTGCATCTTATTACTCCGGTAATTATTCTTCAAATTTTCAATCCGTAACGTAAAATTTGTGCCGTTAAAGGTACAAAGTTGCCTGAAAAGTACAGTCAGACTCAATTTCTGAATTTCTCGAGGTCTTTAATCGATTTTACACGTAAAAATACCTCGGGACACCAATTTTCATGACATTCGGTTCATAATTATGGTCGATATTCCAAAAAAACCACTTTGCTTTACTTTACTTGGACTCATTAGTAGTACTTCGAAGTAGTACTTCGTTTTATGTTCCTTAACTTTACTTACACACGGATTTTACACGTTAAAATACCATGGGACACCAATTTTCAGGACATTTGGTTCATATTAGTGGTTGCTTTTCCAAAAAAAAACCATCAATTTTTCAAAATTTTGGGGGGCTGTAGTTCAAAAGGGGGGCATTTTCGGACACATGATTAAAGGTCAAAAAAAGTCTTATTTTGACCTCTAGAATATGTGGTTACAAAGACGACATATGTTTCTGATACTCCACGTATATCGATGAGGAACTCTTGAAATCAAGCCATTTAGCAGTGGCGCCCGACTCGTGCGATTTGGCAAACCGGCATAAGTGTTCCATTTAAACTTATGTAAGAAATACAATCAATGTTGGGGAGGCTGACAGCCCTCCTGGAGATTCAATTGTTTTACATTAGTTTAAATGGGAGGGGGCACTATTAGTTTAGGGAATTTACACACGAGTTGAAGCCCCTGCACGTCGGATAATATTTTATCACTTAGTACTTTTTTTTTTGTTTTAAAAAAAAAAACAAAACAAAACAAAAAAAAAAAAACAATTAAAAAAACAAACAAACAACAAAAAAAGAGCTTCGTGTTTTAGCTACGCTGTGTTTGCTGCGTAGTTGAAATGTGATGTCTGATGCCTTGCATCGGTATTGCAATAAGGAAGATGTTATTTTACAATGCGCTTGCACTAAGAGAATTTAAGAATACGTGACAGAAAGAGAAAGTTGGCCAAAATTATTCGGATTAAATTTAAATAAAATAAGAACACGCATTCTTGGTAACGCGAATGTCAATTCCTCGATTAGTACCTTTTGCTCGCTTGCACCATTCACGTTTTTTTGTTTTTTTGTTTTGTTTTGTTTTTTTTTTTTTTTTTTTTTTTTTTTTTAAACCGAATAGTGGAACCGACTTCCCATCTATGGATTTGACGTTTAATTTCTTTTTATAACCGCAGATTGGCATACACCAAATCCTTTATTTTCATCCATAGTATTGATGACTCTTAGACTTAAATTATGTGACGACTTGGCAACCAGCAAACTACGCGCGCCCTCGTGAATAAGTACTTATGTTTTTATATTTCGAGAAAAATTACCAAATAATTAATAATCAATTTTAATGTTCCGATCACACTTAAACGTAAAACATTGCAGCTCGATTTCAGTGATGGCAAACATTTTTTTTTTTTTTTTTTTTTTTTTTTTTTTTTTTTTTTTTTTTTTTTACGATGTCAGTCATGCTTTTTAATAAAATGGTGCAATATTGCTACCGCATATCAGTAAGATCCTTCTATACACATCATAGATAGCTATGGTCTCATTGGAAATCAACCCCCCCCCCTCCCTGAAAAGTGCGTTTATTTACTGTCGATAACAGTGTATTTAGACATATATAAACTATTCTCACTGATCAAAATTATTTATTCGCTTTAAACGATCTTTTGATTAAAGCAACACTTCCTTTGCAGAAAACTGGTAGTGAGTCGTCTATGCGGTGACGATAGGCGTAACTACATCAATTATTTTGATTGGAACCCGGCGACAAATCGAAATTCTATCCGTGACGTCACCGCTAGATGGATAGTGTATGTACAGCGAAGCGAATCATCAATTTGTCACGCATTTTACTCTTGTGGTAAAAGAAAGAGAGAGATTTTAATCAAGTTGCAGAGAAAATAGCGAGTGCTTCGGCACTGATTATCCAACTCTCAATATTTTGTCAGTAGCCGTCATCAGGTGATTGCATTTATGTCACGATTAGTTTCGCACACGGGACGCTGGAGCATGCGTAATATATGAAAACATATACGTATAAGATTAGCTGTCAATAAAAATGATTCAATAATTGACTGCAGACCTGCTGATCAAAAACCGCGTGGAAATCAGCAGCTTTTTCCGCACGTTCCTTTTGATAAGCATATTAAAAAACAACAAAATTCCGAGATCAGCAATTCCATCGTTTAGAGTTACGGGTCAATTAGACTATACGAAAACGCTATCTGATCAATTCACTTTTTCCATTGTCTGCACGTTATTGGTGACGAAAAACTTATAGATCGCTATAGTACGTACACGTATACTTGCAAGAAATCTCTGAATGAGTCTAGATATTCACACACATAGTATTTATACGCATTTCTCCACATTATTGTGAAAAGGAAAAAATTTCAGAAAAATTGATAATCAGCATAGTGCGCGTGCTTCTGAAGTATGCCTAAGAATTCATTAAGAGAGAAAGTTACACTGTAAAAAAAAAGTAACACTGGAGTGACTTTTTGTGACTTGGAGTCATTTTTTTCGGATCCAAATGCACCCTAAATTGGAGTCGGTAACTCCTTTTTGGAATCATTCGAGGAATTATAATTCATTTCAGTTAAAATTGATTAAAAATTCACATTATTGACAGTTGTATTTACCCAAATATTAGACAAATTGATCTTTATCGAGTTAAATAATGTCTGAGAAGTGAATTGACTCCATGCTTAGTGAAAGGACTGAAAACTTAGAATAGTTTGTTTTTTTTCTACTCCAAAATGACTACACATGAAGAGTCAATCCACCTACAAAAGAGACTGGAAGGAGCTAAACTTGTCGTTAAATCAGCGAGGCTTTGATTCAATTGAATCTTGCGCTCTGGTAAATGAACTCACGTCAGGTTAATTTTTATATCTCACGGAAACGGAGTCAAAACACTCTCACAAGAATTACTTCACTTGAAAAAGAAGTTTAAGGAACTGAATTTAGAGTTAAATCAGCAAAAGACTTAGATTCAGTTAAATCTGATGCTCGAGTGAATGAACTCTTGTCATAGAGTCATTTTAAAGTTCTTGGAGTTCGTTTCTATACCGTCTACAAACTTAAATACCGTAATTTCGTCGCATTCTGTCAACTGTTAGGTTAGTGTATCGGATAGGGTGTTAGGCTAGGAGTAGGTAGGTTGCGCGTTCGAATCCCGGCGGTGGCAGTAAAAATTTGAAATCGGAGTAGGCCGGACAATTGGTCGGTGAACCCCGAAATCACAAGACAATATTTTTGTTGGCTTTATCAATCCCTAATATTGTTCCTCTCCCCTCCCCTTCCGTTTTCACCCCTCTCCACACAACCACTTCCACCCTTCCCTCCCCGCAGCACCCACCCAACCATTACCCTCCCCAGTCCCTCCCTCCCCTCGCCTCACCACCCCAACAGCCCCCCATGCCCTCCCCAACCCTCCTCCCCCTCCCCTCCCCACCCCCGCCCCACACCACCCCTCCCCTCCCACCCCCGGTTTATGGATAGTCCAATTTGAAATCAATCACTCGAGAATATGGATTACTTTAACTCTTAGCTAGCGTCAAATTATCCATTTTCGCATAAAATGGCTCCAACGTTTCTTCTATTAATCAATCCAAACTTATGTCAATTAGAGTGAAACTAATCTAACGTGTGTTGCATGACTCGTCAAATCGAGTTCATATTTGAGTTCACTCTAACGCTGGTGTTAAATTTGGCCTAGTTCCCGTATTAAGTCCTTCTTGGAGTGAATTATTTTTAACAGTGTATTAGAATCGATATCTCTCCGAGTGTCCTCAAAACACTCGAGAAAATGACTCGAAGAAAGTTTACAATAATCCCAAAACATACCGACGAATATATCTATTATACAACATAACGATGTGTTTTTGGTACAAAACGCTCTAAATAAATCTTACCCATTTCAGTACTATTTTCGTGCAAACGCGATATTATTTAGTCTAGTCAACATGAATTGAGCATATTTTTTTTAGATGTAGCTTCGAGATTTTGGCTAAAACGATTTCAAGGAACTTGGGACGTCATCATGGTGGCGGCTCGAGCAATGAGAAATACAACGATCATGGTTGCCAAATTGCACGAGCGGCCTCTGGACGTCATAAACCAAGGCTTGAATCGGTGTGAGTAACGAAAGAACATTTTCGAAAAAACAGGTTCATGTTTTTTTTTTTTTTTTTTTTTTTTTTTTTTTTTTTTTTTTTTTTTTTTTTTTTTTTTTTTTAAAAACATGAGTAAACATTAGCTTGTAGAGCATAAAGCATCTCTCATTTTACGGAGTCTCATTTTTCGTTGCCTGTTTTGCTGGTAAATTAGATTTTTTCGAAGGGCTAAAGCACAGAATACTCTAATCAGAACGGAAACTCTAATTCATTTTGAAACATTCTTTACTTCGGGCCGCCATGTTCGAAAGTGAGCATCTTCGGCAATCTTCGGCAGATCTTCGGCAACCGGCCGAGTTGTGATTGGTTGTATAGCCTGAAAAAGCATGTCCGCCATCTTGAGACGTGAGTAAGCACAGTTGCCAGTTTGTGCCAGTAAATTCCAAATCTTGTTTCCATTGGCTCTTATGGGAGTTTCCGTTCTGATTAGAGTATTCTGTGGCTAAAGATCTAACTCAATCTCTAAAATATCATGGAATTCAATAGCTTCATTTTGCATTGATATAAAAATCCGCGAACAAAGCTAGATTGCCAAAAGATCACGTACATTACTTTCGGCGAATCAAATCGGTTTTTTCCTAGAATGTTACTGGTTCATAGGCAAACTACCGCCTGCAATCCTCAAACATAATGTGATGAGTAGGTATTGCAAGTATAGTCAGTGGAGAAGCGTGCAAGTAGACAACGTTGCAGTTTGTCCATTTAAACCCATGAAAAAGATCGAACTGTAGGGTGTTCGGTGAACACCTTCGCATTCGACCTTTCACATGGGTTTAAATGAAGACAAGGCATTGTTGCCAAATTGCACGCTACGCCACTGCAAGTAGTCTATCCATGAGCGTAACCATAAAAATAACCATGCAAGAAAATTCTACGAGAAGAAAAACAGAAGTAGAAATGAGGAGAGGAGTAGAGAAGGGAAAAGGAAGTAGCCGAAACTATGAGTTTGGTGATAGGCTATATAAATACATATTTGGGATGTGGCTGAAGCAGTGTTGCCAGATTGGGGTGAAAAAGCCTTACGCTTTACATTGATTTAAAGGGGGACGATACGGCTTTTTACCCTCAATCTGGCAACACTGGGCTGAAGACCCCTTTTATAAAAAAAAAAAAAAAAAAAAAAAAAAAAAAAAAAAAAAAAAATCCCTATACCTACACCCATGATGAGCTCACCCTAACCAAAAATCTAAGAAATCAACTGTGTATCGTAAATGTGATGGTAATCAAGGGTATAAGAGACCATCTTTAGTCTTCGCTAATATATCTATGGCTGCATTCATCTTCATTTAAACAAAAAAAAAGCTCCAATAAGGTATAATAATGTCCTGAAAGCTACCAGAGAAGGGTAGAGATTAATCGTTTCTTTAAAGGCGCATCCATGATCGCTTCTGTCTCTATCATTTCCCTTTTGAATTTATAAGTAGAAAAAGGAAAAGAAGAGGATGTTTTATCTACCTATCCATCCTCGTCAGAAACACGTGTTTACATGGAGAAAAGAGAGAGAAAGATACTTTCTCATTGCTAGAGAGGTTTCCCTCTGTACTCTCATTGTAGCTGCCAAATTTCGTCAGAAAAAAATAGGAGACTAAATATACACCATTGCCTTGAGTAATATTATGTCCAATGTTCAACCGCCGCAAAGTATTAAAATTGAATAAATCAACGGAAGGAAGGCCAATACAATATGAGGTGTGTTCTTCTGAGGAAATCCTAATTTGATTACAATATTAATTTTTTCGGAAGAGCACACTTTGTGTTTTCTGGGATCCTCTCCCGAACCCGGCCTTCATTGTTCATTTTCATTTATGGCATTTATTTATTAGCTTTCACGGGCCTGAGAAGGGTTGTAAGCATTCAGTTGTCTTAGAAGACTTTGAAATTACCCGCACTCATCCATTTTCGATGGGAAATGGAATTGGTTGCTCAATCCTTACATTTATTAGGTACACATTCATTCCTCTTTTCCAAGAATTGCTGATGTACAATCACGTTAATTTGTTTACTTAAGCACCCGACCCTTTTGATGGGTTTAACAAGTACTATAAATCTGCTATAGTACCCGTATTCATTTACACTTAAGAATGCATCTGGATTTTAGAGGCCATATTTTAGTCAATATGGGCCAATATTGTACTCAAAACATCAATTTAGGATGATTTAGAATGGATCATGCTTGCTGGACCCAAAGTGTAGAATTTCATCGCCCCCCCCCCCGTTGTTTTGGGTATGAAATACAACTCATAAAATACCAGTTGCAAGAGTCGGAATTTTGTTATTTTTTACTAAGGACTTTTGGCAACCTTACACGCTTGATATCTCAGAGTTTACCGTGCTAGTTATGCCTCTTAACACAGCTTACTCTCAAGAGCGTCTCAAGCATTGACTTTAACCGCTCATTAATATTCCATTCCACCGTTGTCAAATCTCGTTCATCGAAAGAGCTCTACCAAATTTTACGCCGATTGAAGTGAATGAGATGGTCCGGGGATTTTTCTCTCTGAATTCTGGCACCGTTGAAACTATCCCCCATCCCCTCAAGTGTAATTAAAAATGTCAGCGTTCAATTAATTTTCAATTCCACCGATAGCTTCGTCGCTCTAATGAATTGCCTCACCAAGATTAACAAAACAGAATGAATGAATTTCCTTGGTAGCTTTAAAGAGCAGTGATTTCGCATCAATACCTCCTACAGCTTACGCAATTCGCTCGGAATAAAATGTGCGTACTGTTTCCTTCTCAAGTCCAAAACTATTCTAAACGCCTAAAATAGGAAGTAAATCCTATACAAATTCTTAATTACTTTACTTACTTGCAAGACAAAAAGTGCACTTCAAATATTCCAAAATAGTTTTTAATAGGTCTGTTTCTTACTTTAGCTAGAGCGTTTTAAAGTATCAATCCATGTATGAAAAGCCATAAAAATGACAGTGGCAGCATATCAGAAAACACTAAAATTCATTAATAAACTCACAAAGTGCGAAAAACATTAGACACTATTCACCCATATGTATCTTTCCACCACGTGCACGATATTTCGCGGGATTCGGGAGGCACATTCAAATAATCATGGCCGACTTTTATCACAGCTGACTTCATATAAACAAATAAACAGTAAACACTGACGGCGTCTGTTCGAATTCTTACGTCTCAATATCCTCAATTCCTCACAATAGGTTGTGAAAGGTATGAAAACCGATATTTGCGTCGAAAACTTATCAACATGAAATAATAACACACAGGAGTTCCAAGTATGATTCCGCAACTTCAATCATCATCCTCGGAACTCCTGTGTGTTATTGTTTCATTTTGATAAGTTTTCGACACAAATGTCGGTTTTCATACCTTTCACAATCCTAATGTGAGAAATTGAAGATATTGAGACGTAATATTTCGAACGGACACCATCAGTGTTTACTGTTTATTTGTTTATGAAGTCAGCTATGATGACAGTTGGCCATGATTACTTGAATATGCCGCACTAATCCGAAATATCGTGCACGTGGTGGAAAGATACAGGAGTGAATAGTGTCTAGTGTTTTTCGCAATTTGTGAGTTTATCACTAAATGTTGGTGTTTTTTGATGCTGATGGATTTTTACGGCTTGTTATATATGTATGAATTTATACTTTAAAACGCTCCGGCCAAAGTATGCAGTAAGTGGCGGTAGCCGCCCAAGTCATGACAACAAACGTAACCTGGTTTAACATGGGCAAAAAGCCCGCATCGATATCGAATGCGCTTTCATCGAAGAGACTTCAAATGGGGTGTATGAATCAGTTTTGAGCAAATATCTTCTAGAATATGACGGAAACAAAACAAACGTTTCTTAACCAAAATGTCGGAGTATCACCTGCATAAAAATTTCAATCAAAATGGCTAATCAAAATAAAATTTGAAACGCGGTGCAAGAACGCACTATCAGGCACGAACCGCGAAACTGCAATGATAACCAGCTCATAAAGCTACAGTGATTTGAATTAAGACATTGGTGTAACTAACATCTCGACAGACCTCATGGCACGAGTGCGTCGCCGGGAGGGGGGGGGGAGGTCGGAGACGCGCGCATACGACTATATGTACGAAAAATACGAGAATAAATTAAACAGAAAGAGCGTGGAAGAAAGAATACGGGAAGAGAGAAATGAGATCAAATGAAAAGAGCCCAATATGTGAGGGAGGAATTAAGATTTTAAGGGAACTGCAAAATCATCAACATATTACACTTCTTCTCCAAGCGGAAACTACAATATACAAAGAGCTTTTAATGTATTTTAGTGTGGCTTCTACATTTTTCTCGTGAGCTTTCAACTTTCCTCGAGTCGCTTATCTACCTATAGAAAAAGCCAAGAATCTGACATAAAAAAAATAATGGGGAGAGGGAGACGCAGCTTTTAAAATTGCGAGGGTGAAAGACGGTGCTTGCTCAATTCATGCCGCAGCCGTAAGATCATAAACAGCAGAAAACCTCTTAAGGATACGCTAGGGCCCGAGAGCGATATAGAGGAGTTTGCGGACCAACAGCTGCAGTTTCAAAATGTTTGTTTGGAAATCCTCAACTCCACTGAAAATTATCCAACAAAAATAAGTAATGCATGTATGTATAAATAAAGATCAAAGCCAACTAAAGAAGGTGTAATTGCACTAACGGCTACACTACATTATTGCGCTCTCGCGGATTAAACAACTCTACACTCAACAGTCAACTGCGCTCTGATCAGTTGTGTAATTTGGCAACATTTTTTTCCCTCGATTTGGTTCTATGCTCAGCAATCGATTGTTGGAGAAGCACCGCTTCCCTATCAAATCGATTGTTTTAAATAGACTCGAACGGAGGAAAAACATTGTTGCCAAATGTGCACGAGCCGCCACTGGCTCTGATTTAGCCGGATGTTGTGTAGTGAACATCCTTCAACCCTCCTCTTCACCTCCAGCCAGCCATCCCCCTTTGTTTACTGAATGTCACCAATTCGCCGTCCAGCACCAGACTAAATTAGGGAGGTGTTGACAGTTGCTTTGTTGAATTCGCAAGATAAAAGTGCAATAGACCTGTTTCGTGATGACGTCACGATCAAAATTGGTTCCAAACAAATGCTCTATCTCGCTCACTCTCGTGGATTTATTCATAAGAGATCAGATCCAAATTTTCGAAAAACTTAGTTTTCACCGCCATGACACTCAATCATCCTAACCTCTCTTCGTGTCGAAGCTTGCTCGAGGTATAACACATGAGCTGATGGTGCCGATGAGCCTATATTCTAGAATTCTGTGTCCATAAGAAAATGTGAGTGGGACAAGGACGAAATAAAGGACTTTCTTCGGTAGAACTGTGATTGTAAATTAATGTGCGATGTTTCGAAAATGTTGATGTAGCGTGTTGTATTTTAAGGTACGTAGAATCCGATGGTGAAATAAAATTTGAGAGAACTTGTTGTTTACTAGCATAAAGCATTTGAAAATTTGGATCCCGTTTCTTATGGGAAAACCCGCACGAGAGCGAGCGAGATGGGGCATTTGTTTGGAACCAATTTTTTTCGTGACGTCACAATAAACAGGCTATTCGAATCACCCGCCCTATATTTTTAAAGCGTTGTGCACCGCCTCTATTTGTCTCTAGGGTAAACATATTCAATAAAATAAAATTGTTGTAAGGTTCCCTCATTTGCGATGTAGGATAGTGAGTCCCCTCCGTTTCCTCAGTATCCTTCCATTGAAAATTGGCCAATGAGCGATGACTTTCACTTGGCACCTGCATCAGTTTGTATCAGTGGCGGCTCGTGGGCTTTGGTATTGGGGAGGCTGTGGGGGGTGTCTGGGGGGACACCCCCCCCCCCCAGCAAGGGGGCCGGGGGGTGAACACACCCGAAAACCGATAACACGTAGACAAAAACAAACAGGCGCAGCTGGTCCGGCGACTGGCATGAAGGTTATTATCCGGCTACTGGATCGGCAACGCTGCGGGAGTCGTGGAGGATAGCAGCCTCCGATACCTTCGTTAGTGAGTGTACACTGCACAGTCCTTGCTTGGTTGTGTGAGTGTGTGTGTGTGCCGAACACCCCTTGACTGACTCGACCGTCTCGGAGTCTGTGCCTCTCGACGAGGCGACGAGGCACAGACTCTGGCACTGCTGACTGCTGTCGTTTCGCGACTCTGAAATCTCGTTCCCCGCCCGCTTATAACTTTCTTCTCTTGCGCTCTCTCCTAGTGAAGATTTACTCAAGTTTTTGAGTCACGGACATTGTGATTTGCCTAATTTTAATATGTTGTCTCTCGTTACTGTCTTGTCGACGTTATTTTTTCTTCGCTCTGAATGTCTGGGGAGGCACAGCCTCCCTTGCCTCCTTAGGCGAGCCGCCACTGGTTTGTATCGCCACACCATTGTTCAACTGTGAATCATAACTCTGGTGACAGGCCACGACTCCGTGATAATTCCTTCTCAGGATAGAGAGAATGCATTTAAGATGGGAATCTCCCAGTATTAGTTCTTAGCTCCACCTTTACGATCGCGCATTTAAAAGCATTTTTTGAGATTTTTTTAAAAGTTCATCTCGTGAGTTTTTAGGGCCAATGTCGTAATTCCCGCAGGTTTTTACATATTATAGACCGTAGAGTTGTCCCTTAAGGTGACTCCATGGCAAACTCCCGAAAATTTCAATCCGATAGATGGCGTTGCTTGTCGCTGGCTCCGAAAATAGCCGTTTTTTGACGGTTTTCGGCTGTTTTCTCTGAACAGACGAATGATAGGCAAAAAATCGGAATGTCAGCACCTGCTTATTTTTTTGCTTGATTTTTTGAGCCATAAACGGGCCAAATCGGTTCTAAAATAAAGGCGTAACTATGCAAAGAAAAAAGCATGTGTAATTTGGAGTTGTATCAGTAAAGATTACAAGGTGGAACAGAAACCTGTAATCTTTACTGATACAACTCCAAATTACAAATGATTTTTTCTTTGCATAGTTACGCCTTTATTTTAGAACCAATTTGGCCCGTTCATGGTTCAAAAAATGAAGCAAAAAATTGAGCAGGTGCTGACATTCCGATTTTTTGTCTATTATTTGTCTGTTCAGAGAAAACAGCCGAAAACCTTCAAGAAACGGCTATTTTCGGAGCCAGCAACAAGTAACGCCATCTATCGGATTGAAATTTTCGGGAGTTTGCCATGGAATCACCTTAAATCGCGCCTATCAAAAGTTTAAAACTGTCCCATTGACAGTTTGAAAATGACGCAATTGGTGTTCGTTTGTATCCGCAACTTAATGAAAACATTCCATTTCCAATAACCCACACTCTTACCTTTACGTATATGGATTCTAAGCCCTTTCATTAATTATGACTCATTTATCACACACGTTTAGAGAAATAATAATTACGTCTCGTCCGAGCAATAATGAACATAGTTTCAGCAACTTTATGTCCTGAGAATGCATTAATTATGAAATTGGTTTCGAGAGGTGGAGCAATTAGTAGCTCAGTGGATAGGACATTCTGGATGTGCTCGCTCCAACGTGAGAACTACGCAGTCATTTTCTTTCAGTCACCATATCATGGAGAAAATTGCAATTTTTAATGGGAATAATAGTTGGGGGAAAACACGTACGCTATATTGGCACCCGACACTTGTTTTCCCGTTTATCAAAAAAAAAAAAAAAAAAAAAAAAAAAAAAAAAAAAACTGCAATTATCAAATAGATGAGTCTTTCGCATGTCGAAGAATTATCCCCCAAAACAATTACTGTCGGTGTACCATTAAAAATACGGTATGAATCGATCGTCAAAATCAAAGACACGCCAGTTATAGTAATTCTAGACGGAAACTGCAATAATTCGATACTTATCATCATCCAATTAGGCCCTTTTTAAGAGAACATGAATAATTGGTAGGTACCTAATTTTTACGTATATGCACGATGCACTATGTATTATAAGTGCGTGGTTCATCCCCAAACCAAAGAATATAAGTTCCGACCAACATTGAGAAGGAAAAGTGGACACCTGTCGCAAGCTTTGAGATGGGACTTTATTATTTGTCTCTGTACTGCACATGTGAGTCCATGTGATGGTCCATCTGAGCTTTGGGCTTTGTTTTCTCTGGTGAGTTCTGTGTGGTTCTATGTGTTCTCTGTGAGTTTTAGACTTTTAAAATAGTCTCATATCTTTATTTTCGCATCAGTTTACATCAGGATGGATAGTCCATTTGCGTATAAAAGAAAACGCAGACCTGCAGAATCTTCCACGACCTCTGTTTTCTCCTGCAATCCCAACAATTGTTTGCCACAAGATCTCTATTATGGCATACTTTTCGCAAAAAAGTCAACTTTACGCGCTCGATGAAATTTTAACTCAAAATCACCACGTTCGATATTTTGGCTCAAAATCAACGCAGTTGAAAATTTTTAAACTGCATTTTACAAACTTCAAATTGGCGTGAATCGTGTATTTGAGCCTTAGGGTCTCGCTTGTGTGCAAAAATGCCTCCCCAAAAAAAAAACAAAAAAACAAAAAGACTGATTGCTACAATTCGCCACAAAATTTCCCACTTTTGCCACACTGATCACGCGATATAGCTAGGGATCGCCAGATCGCAAATACGCTGCATTTGGCCTATGGCAAAACCTTGCAAGAGGTAAATACTGTCCCGCCGCACATTTCAATATTTTTGCTCCTCCACTCCTGTCTCCAACCGACTAAATCACAAATACAAATTCAAACATTGCGTGAGTTCCAGAGGCAGCGCGTCATCGCACCAGACAATTCGCGCCGCGCGCACGGCGAGAGTGACACTAAGCTGTCAAAATTTGTACCCGCAACTTGTTTAACGAGTAATTTCGCGCAACGAGTACTGAGCCGCAGTGTTGTCATTTTTCGTATTCTAATTGTCCGATTTTTCCCATAGTATAAAAGTTGGTAATTCATAGGCAAATTTGGCAACAGTGCTGAGCAGTCCAGCGCATTTTTGCCGTTAGGTGACGCGATCTTATATGACACGCAGAGATCCGAAGTTCAAGGCCGTTGTTTTGTTCTTGCGTGAGGTATTGCAGACTATACTATTACAAAATTTAATATCAAGCCCTGAAACCTCGCGCTGAAGCCAAAAGTAATGCCGCGGCCGGCCTTGGCCGCGTAGAGATTTGGAAAGCTTTGGGGGAAAACTGCTGACGGAAGTGAGTTGAACGGAATGAGCTTTAAAAGCAAGCCCTCGATACGGGAAATGACTGCCCTGTGTCTGAAGTTCTGATCATTATGGCTGCGTGTTTTCCGGATCGTTAGAGGAATTATCTTTAATTATAAGATAATTATTTGAAAGAAAATATTACGCACTGTTTAGTTCAATAGAGTTTTTCGTAGCGAGGTCTTTGTCTCTAAAACCCATCCTGAGGGAAACGCCGTTGACTCTAAAATTTGATGGGATTTTGGTATTCACTGTTAAAATATAGTATAAGCGGCGATGCGATGGCGCAATAATCTCTTTGACTCTTGGGTTTAATTTGATCGACTTCAGCGTGACGAGAGAAACTTACCAATCATTGTTCTTTCGAAAATGTCGACGCTTCAATTAGCTTAAAAGCGCGAAAACCGCATTCTGAACGTGTTAACCATCACGGACAAGTTAACCAGTTGATCGTAACTTTTCAAAAATAAAATGCTAAAATGAAGTTGAATTTCTAGAATATCGAGTTCATAAATAGATGCCGCAAGCCGCGTGAATCATGCAACATACTTTATGATCAAATTGAGATATGAAACACTCTTACCCGGAATTTGCGTTAAATATTTGCTCTGTACTCAATGATAACAATAATCATATCACCAGATCAGGAAAAAGAATGGAAGTATTGACAGACTCTGATTTCAATTAAAGTAATTTTGGAGACAAGACACCTTTCAACGCGTTTCCATCAGACGCGCTCCAGACTTAGACTTTTTTTAACGACTGACTGACATCACCTCCTGAAATACCTGTTTGTAGCTATAAACACTCTTATTTCACCGATCAAATGAAATTTACTTTAAAAAAAAAAATATTTAAGTCCCAGCTACCTAAAAGTAGACAAGTAAAAAAAGAAAAGGGATAAAAAGCTGAAAATCATACTAAAGGTCGGTACCTACGACTCAAATTGTAGTCATTACCAACTCGAAAAATATTAGTTGAAAATAAAACAAAAACTGCGGATGTCAAAGGCAGGTAGAGAGAAAGCGTAACTACTCTCAACGGACTGTAAACAAAGGAAAACAAAATGTCTCTAATGGGTCTGTTGCAAACTTTTGCTACAGCGCTATAGAGTGTTCAATCTCATGTAAAATTGCGCGGAAAGTCCATTGGTGGCATCAGAAAGTCATGAAATGCGATAATAAACTCACAAGAGACGTTTAATGAAATCCAAGATGGCGGTAAAATATCGAGCGACCTGTATGTATGCACCACGAACGTCCAAGGATAGCCAACCTCACAATATCGATCACACCCAATCACAACGTAAATAAACACACAACCTCTGAAGCTGTGAGGTTGTCAACGTTGGCAATCCTTGGATATTAAAGGTGCATACATACGGATTGCTCGATATTTTACCGCTATCTTAGATTTCATTAAACGTCACTTGTGAGTTTATTATCGCATTTCAAGACTTTCTGATGCCACCAATGGACTTTTCGGGCGATTTTACATACGATGAAACACTCTTTACCTTTGTAGGAAAAGTTTGCAACAGACCCATTGTTATCTTTTTGTCAGTTCGTGGTTGGTCTGTTCTGAATATATTCAACAACAATAAATAACTGGAATCAAGTAGGTACTCGTAACTATAAGCTCTGATCGATAACAACATGAATGCATAGATACAATTTATCAATGGGGCTATTGCACACTTTTGCTAAAAGCGATTTAATAGTCGATTATGGCGTAAAAACCTCAAAAAATAACGATGGCGGCACTAAAAACTTCCAAAATCCACTCCTAAACTCAATAAACGCAGTTATTTGCGCGAGCGTAATGGTGGCCGAAGGTACTAACAATAGGAGATTCCCATCTAACAATTCTGAAACTCCATCAAGAAGTGACCAATAAGAGACTACTTTCATTTGACACCGGTGTCACTTGGTGTTGTGGTACCATTCATCGGATGTGGATCATCACTCTGATGACTTATTACTCTGTGAATCATTCTTGTCAACATAGAAAGAGTGACGAAATTAAGATAGGAATCTCCCATTGTTAGTGCCTTCGGCCACCATTACGCTCGCGCAAATAACTGCGTTTATTGAGTTTAGGAGTGGATTTTGGAAGTTTTTAGTGCCGCCATCGTTATTTTTTTAGGTTTTTACGCCATAATCGACTATTAAATCGCTTATAGCAAAAGTGTGCAATAGCCCCATTTACCGAAAACCCAGCAGCTTTAGCGCCTGAATCACGGAAATAATTTCAAACCGCACTCGTTGATGAAAAGCATCTCCTACAAAACATACTCTTTACTCTTTTCCTAGAACCTTTCGTGAGAGTGGAAGCCATGGCTTTCGATGCAACGCGACGCGACAGGCAAAGTACCGATTGGGGCCCCGAGGATTAGCAATCATAAGAGTCGTTACGTCTCAAGCAGTCTGTGGGGGTGAGGTGGAGTATAGAAAAATAAATTCAAAATCTATGTTTAACTCTCCTATTCCGAATCGGCGGTTTTTACGGGCAGGTACCAGCCAGCGCAGTTCTTAAATTCAAAGGGTCAGAACCGGTTTTATTTTTCCTCTCAACAGTCTCCACACAGCACCGGATTTTAAAAAAAGATCGTGGTTTATTAATACCGAAGCAATCAACATTCGATATCATAAACACCGGCTGATCGTCGATTTGAAACCCATCTTTCAGAATTTGGAGAGCTGGGACTTCCAGGCCCTGACCACGTAACCTCCATACCAAGGTCTTCTAGTAACTTTGCAGTATGCCCTAACTCAAAAACCGGGAGGAGGAAAAATCCTAAAGGAACTTGGCAGAGCTATTTTATATGCGGAAAATTTTGCTTTAAATGTATTTAGGCAAATTTAATTTTATGTATTTATTTATTCCTCCAATTCAACTCAAGCTATGTATTTCCAAAATTATAGCAACATATTTACAATTCAATTATTATAAGGCCTTTAAGTGTAGGTACTGAGAAATAGAAACAAAAAACCACAGTGATTTACTCCGTGCGTGATGTTTCTTAATTTATTTGTATTGTTATTTCTGTTGTAAAATGTGCAATGTAAGTACAGGGCACGAGGCAGAGTTGGGAAAATGAAAGTGTAATCGATTACACATGTTGCATCAAGTGCTACGCTTGGCGTCTATTTGTCTCTCGGTCAGGAGATGCAAATATATGATATAGCACACTGAGCTATTTTTAATTATGCTAAGTAGTCTCTAATAAACCTTCTTTCATGATTTTTGTCTCTTACTATTAAAATTATATTCATTCCAAAGCCTCGGCAATTAAGATATGAGGTGGATTTTGATTGCTCATAAGCACCTTCAGCCGTTTGTATTTCGTCTCTCGGGGCTTTCGTGAGAATCAAAATCTGGAAGTAATCAGACATTTATTCAGTAGTGATGCACCTCTTTGTAATATACTGAGTGACTATAAGAAAGGTCCCCACTCAGTAGTTGGGCCGGTTACAAAACCAAGGAATTGCTGGCTTTTTACTATTTGAAGGACACTTTTTAAACAAACCTGCGATGAAGTCAAAAGTAAATATGCACGCCAATAGGGTTGAAATAAAGAACCTAAATCTTAACCCTTTGCACTCCAGTGTCGGGTCCGGCCCGACATTGAAAGATTGCCGATATTATCCACTGTCGGGCCGGACCCGCCATTAAGTATGAGCTTCCGTAGCTCCACTGCCAGGCGTAGACCAAATCAGACGAATACTAAATTTGTACTGTAATTCCATAAGATCATCACCATACAACATGTAGTTAGTTTATAAGCTCAAAAACAAAGTGTGATTAATGGAGGCATTTTCACACTAATTATACATCTCTATTTAATTTGGAGTACCAGGGGCGATTGGGGGAAACATTAATGGAGTGCAAAGGGTTAAGACTCGTGTTGAAATCGTACCGCAAATGGAAGAAGCTCCTTCAATTTCTCGATCGGCAACCACCCTAACTTCTGAGCGGGAACATTTTTACAGTCACCCTGCATATGTAGCTATATGGAACTGAGAAAAGTCAACACGTTTCTCATAATAAGTACAATAGGTAATTTTTCCGCGAAAGCTGACAACGTTCAAGTCAAGTTATGAAAAACTGATCCGCATCATGAGCACACTAAAGTGAATTATCCTTCAGATTTTCCTTATCTGCTCCTTTCAAACGGTTTGTCACACCAGTCAGGGTCGATGGTGTCGTATATTTACAACAAATGGTCGGAAAATATAATTTTGGGTTTCATAACCTACCTTACAATATTTGACCATTTTGAGAATAAATGGTAATTTTGAGAAAGCACGAGACATTCAAACCGGTTTGTTGCCCGCAATTTTATCCAATGTCCGGATGCCGCAGCTTTGAAGATAATTCAAGTGTGCTCAGTGTTTTAGTTGATTTACATAATTAGTTTGGTCTAGCGCGCGCTGCGCACACTAACAGCTGATCATCGCGGAAAATTAGCTGCGTATTTACTAATCTTAAACGTTTATTTTGTTTGAATTGAATTAACATGATCATTATAGTGTTTCGTTTAGTGAGCATGAAGACCTATTGTTTTATTAAATTAATGTTCATTACAGATATATATCCAAGCAGACAAGTTCACTGGCAAGCAGTGTGTAATTGAATAAAGATAAAAAGACACTCACTTTGCACTCGGCGGTACCAATACATTTGATTACAGTTGCTTTTTTTGCGCTGTCATTTATTATTTATTAATTCCAGTACCAATTTGGTTACAGTAATGTGGTTCATGGTCTAAGTAAATAGGTCGATCCATCCCGATCGGTAATTTGAGTGACCATGCCTCCAAGCATATTGCAAGTATGTATGACCTAGGATTCGGGTAAGAGGGCAATACCGTGGTGGTTTATAGTGGTTACCCATAGGTTACCTTAATCTTTTCTCAACCGGTGGAATAGTAGATAAATTTCAAAAAGCTTGCGGATATTTTAATTAATGAACGGCTTTTCCACCGATTGAGAAGAGATTACAGATCAGAGTATTTTCGTTTTTTGCAGTCATATACACTGAACTGGACTGTGTAATTTTTTTCAACCGGTGGGATAATCGGTGAATTGAAAAATGTCATTAAGTACCCGCAGAATGGCAGCAGTGACATAGCGTGAAATTTGGCAACAATGTATTCTGTCCATTAAAACCCCTGTAAAATATCGAATGCGAAGGTGTTCACCGAACACTCAATCGTTCGATCTTTTTCGCGGATTTTGATGGACAAACCGCAACGTTGTCAAATTGCACGCTACGCCACTGAATGGCAGCTCTGATTCATATAGTTGCTTGACCGATCAGAATATATGCGAAAGAAATCCCTGATTATAAAACTTTGATGAAATAAACCGAGGCAAAATAAACTTATAACTCTAATTCTCTTTCCTTCTTATTTTGTTTCAGCTGATTCCTTTGTCGAGCATGTACTCATATTATGCAAAAACAGCGTCGAGAAATGTAAAAACGTAATCGATATGTACTTCACCCTCAGAGGCGCAGCGCCAGAATTTTACGACAACCGCGATCCCTTAAGTCAAGAAATCCAGCTCTCCTTAAGAACCGTGTAAGCTAAATATCATTTATCATAATTTTAAAACTGGCGTGGCAGTAAATCTGACATCGTTGCATTTTATCCATTCAAACCTGTTAAAAATATCGAACTATCGCTGATGAAGAAATATGACCCTCGAATTCGACATCACCTTGATGCATTGGTTGCAATAGATAAAGTGCAACGTTAAATTCCCATATTGCACGGACATCGAGCAGTGGCGTAGCGTGCAATTTGGCAACGTTGCAGTTCGTCAATTTAAAGCCATGAAAAAGGTCGAATGATTGGGTGTTCGGTGAACACTTTTCGCAGTCGACCTTTCACATGGGATCAAATGCACGAACTGCAACGTTGCCAAATTGCACGCTACGCCACAATGAAAAGTTAAATCACGGCTCACATTCATTTTCATTCATTTTTCATTTGCAATTTGAGAATTACGTTGAAAAAATTCCAAAGATTACAGTTGATCTCCGCCTCCAGGCTTCCACCTCTAAAACTACCTCTACCAGATGGACATGCTGGAGTGTACCTTGAATTCTAAACTTTTAGTCTCTCAACTGACACATTGACATTTTACAGTTAAAAATTTTACGGAATCCTTCGTAATTTTCATTGTGGGATACCAAACATTAGATAGATGCACCGAAAAGCACGGAACAACCACAATACTGTTGGAGAATATTTCAAATAAAATGTGTTTTCCTGTTTGCTCACGATTTATGTTAGTCAAGCTCCATTTATAGAGCGGCGGGAACGCACCTTCTTAGATTAAAACCAAAGCAACTTATGACTGGAAATTTTGAAACAAAATTTTTCATGCTCTATACTTAATAATTATGCAAGGCAAGGAAACTACAGCTAAATTCTTGACCCTCCTCAGTCAAGGAATAAATAATTTACAAAATTCTGGTGCGATGTTATCAACGTTGCCAGATTCTTCCGTAATGGGTATGTTGCAAAAATTCTATATGTATATCTTTAAATAGGGTCAATGGGGCTCTTGCAAACTTTTGCTGTAGGGGATTGAAGAGTTGATTCTTGCATAAAAACCTGTAAAATGACGATGATCACACTGAAAAATCACGAAATTCACTCTCAGAATCAGGCATAATGGCGGTTCAAAGCAGGTATCATGGGAGATTCCTATCTAAATTGAGACAAATCTCTGTGCTTCCGTAGAGAAAGTGACAGATTAGAGTGATTAGACAGGAATCTCCCATGATATCTGCGTTGAAGTGCCATTACGATCTTGCCGTTGGAGCGGTTTTGTGAGTGTTTTACTGAATTTTAGACTTTTTCAGTGTGATTATCGTGACTTTCGCTGGTTCTTACAGCAGAATGAGCTATTCATTTCCTTGCAGCAAAAGCTTGCAAGAGCTCCATTCTGGTGTAAAATCATTTAAAATTAACTCCGTTGGGAGCATGGGAAAGTTCCAAGATCGAATCAGAAAATCAATAAATGTGTTCAAACGAAATTCAAAAATGGATGCGGAGGGCCCTGCAGAGGGGTACTTCTTTAGTTTCCCTAAAAATCTGGGGGGAAAAAGTAACTTTTGAGAAATGAAAAAATTACCAAGAGGATGAATAAATTTTGAATTCTTGAGATTATCAAGGTTTCGAATTTTATAATGTGACCCTTAAACTCAATGAATATGTGTTTAAACAAAATTTCAAACTGAATGTGACGATGTATATAAGTGGGTCACAGTGGGGCAGTAGCGGCCCGTGAGATTTGGCAACCATGCATTTTTCCCCCTTAAACTTAGGTAAAAAATCGATTCAAGCGGAGGCTGGCAGCCTCCTGGAGTTTCGATTGTTTTCCATGTATTTAAATGGGATAAAAACACTGTTGCCAAATCGCACGAGCCGCCACTGCAATGGGGGAGTCACATCCCATCTAATTGCATCTTTCTATGCTGAGCAAAGTGATTCATAATAATGTATGGATGTCTGCAATATTAGATGAGACTCCCCATTGTGACCCAAACTCTTATACATATATCGCGTTACATTCATTTTGGAATTTTGTTTAAACTCCTATTGTGAGTTAATAGGTGGATGTTGATACTTTTAATGTGGTTTTCACGCTAATTTTCGCATTGGTCGCATAGACAATAATAATTTGTGATACTTGCACAAAAATTGCAAAAAACGGGGAATACACTTTACATTCCAAAAATTTCAATTGAAAAAATATGCCCATTTGGAAAAAAAATATTGCTGAAATTGCAAAAAAAATGTTGCAATTTTAACAAAAAATTGCTAGCATAACAATAAATATTGTAAAATCATAATTTTTTGTCGGTAAAGTAGCAACTCATTAACTGCAATTTTTGCAATGTAATAAATGTATTCCCGATTTTTAGCAATGTTTTGTCTAACATTAATATTTTTTTTTTCTGTGCGACTCTGTAAAACGCTGTGCATGTGGCAACATTTTACAAACTGACCCATTGCGGTAGATTTTCATTGGATTTATATGCAAGATAATATGCAATTTTCCCCTAACCCGGCAATGCCGGGTGTTATTACCCAAGTGAAACTATACACGAGACAAAATTTTGTTCCGCTTAAATTTTTGAATTCGAGTGACTTAGATCTTTCGATATTATATTTTATGAGAGGCAGTCTCAGACTGGGACCGTGACAGCATCTGCTATAAATAAACATTGCGTGTGTATTGAAATCAGTTGAAGAAAACAGGATCAGGTCCAGAGCGGGATTGCCGACCGATCTAGTACCAAGCGGCATATAATTTAGTGATGTGTCACCCGCCCGGTTTTCCTCAATCTGTAAAAAGATCCTGGAGTCAAGCGTCAAGTGGTATAAACGAGTGCGGCGCGGCGCGGCGGGGCCCCAACGATGAGGTTAATAAGATTGTTGATCACTTTGTCTGAACGGTCGGGTTTCCAAGGATCTCCTGATTTTCAATGTTTGAATCTAATGCGCCCCTCAGATTTCTTAAAACCCAACATGTTGCGACATGCAGAGGTTAAAAATCGAATTCCAAATTGTAATGCAGTGCTGACGTTTTGCGAGTATTTAATGACATTCTACCACAGAATAATACAATCAGAACGGAAGCTCCCATAAGAGCCAATGGAAGAATTAGAATTTAACAAGAAGAATTAAACCAAGAACCAAGTTTAGAATTTAACGGCACCAATAGGCAACGCTGTGGTCCTATATCCCAACATGGCGGACGTTGAGTGATTTGTGTTGAAACTCAAATATTTCTGTAAATTCTGGGAAGAAATCTTAAGTTTCCGGCCTCACTTTTATTCTATTGGCATTTCAGAATGAAAATTTCGCGAATCATGTCCTGTATTTTTATTTTCGCGCGCGAATCCAGATGTAAACATCCTATATCCCAACATGGCGGACGCGAAATGAATTTGCTTCAAAATCCGACAGAGTTTCCGCTCTGGTTGTATTATTCTGTGATTTTACAATCCATCGGCTAGTCAATTCCGATTGAAACAAAGATTACACAAAAATATCCGTGCTGCCGTTTGGATAATCTTCAGTGGCATTCTATACAATCCATCGGTTTGTCAACCGGTTAAAACAAGGATTAAACAAATATCAATGATCGAAGCAAAGATTACGAATGAACTTATAGTTTCACCGATGGATTGTTAGACGGGTGGTTCGAATCCTGTAATTTGGCAGCCATGCTTTATTCAATTTAAACCTATTCAAAAGTATCGATTTCTTGAGGGGGGGGGGTTGCAATTGAACCTTCTAAAGATGCATTGGTTTGCATTGGTTTAAATGGAGAGAATGCGTAGCTGCAACATTGCACGACGAATTGCTACTGGTGAGTGTCGAGTTACCTCAGTTTTCTCAATCAAGACACTTATAGGAAAAACCTATACCTAGATTATCTTCCTTTCCACCCACTTGAACTCGTGTGTGAGAAAAGAGTATGGGGTAAAGGTCATCGCGTGTTTTTGTCTCGAAATTCTGTCCTTTCATAACGCATGCGTTCAAATGGACGGATGAGTGAGAAAGGCAATTTCCTAGAGACGCCCTATCTAACGAGGGGGCTATACAGCTGCGTCTTTTTGATACCTTCATGGAGCGCGGTCAGTCATCTCTTTCTTCACCTTGAGATTTGATTTGAATAAATTAAACGGGAATGGGTATGAAATGAAAATACTAGTGCTCTGAACAACTTATTTTTTTATTATTAGTATTATCAAATAGGGCAACAACACCTTCCTTAACATAACTACATCTGGCAGAGTATCCATCATTTCACATTTTTTTATGATAGCTCACTTCTAGAATTTAACTCAACGTTAAAATATGTCATTTTTTTCAAAACAGACAAAATGAATGAATATGAGAGATTTGTTCCACTTAGCATACTGCAGTGGTGGATCAATGTTTCAACAACGCATTTTCTCAATTTAAACTTATGTAAAACAATCGAATCGAGGAGGTACATTTACACCCCCCCTTCCAAAGAAATCGATACTTGTGCATAGGTTTAAATGGCAAATGTGCGTGGTTGCCAAGTTGCAGGAGCCGCCTCTGCATGCTGCGCCTTTGAGATTTTCTCAACAATTCTTTGCCTCCGACAGAAGAGACTGATGATGATCAGATAAAGACTTTTTGATTTTATAAATATATAAAGCGTAGAGTAATTTGCATTTATAGTTTATTTGTTATTGTTTTTTTTTTCTTTTTGAATACACATAAACAAAAAAAGATCGCTGTAGCTGTAACACTTTTCTTCTTTCACGGTTGCCGGAAAAGCATCAGCAAGCAAGTCTTGCTGTGGAGTCTACCGGCGGGCGGCGTTATAGTATAGTCAGTCTTCTATAACACGCTAGGCTTCTCTCTCGATCTGGCCGCGGCTTTTAGCACCTAGATTTGCTGCCTGAGGCCCTGTAAAAACCTAGACTATCTTTTATTTCTCCGTAAATGCACAAGGCCAAGGCCACAAAACAAAAAAGTTAATTCAAGTCAATAACCTAAACAAATTGGATCTTCCAGAGTTGCCATTTAAGTCCGATGACTCAAAGCTGGTAACTTTCTTATTGAGAAAATCATGCATTTTTGCCCCCAATACTTTTTTCTTTTTCTTTTCCTCAAGTCTTAACAGGTACATCGTACGTTGATTTTCAATTTTTCCCTAGTACCTAACAATATTTTTTTTTTTAATCTTTGAAGTAAATAAATGAAACAATATTTTGAAATCGTCCCTCTCCAAGCGAAACCAATAATAAAATTTCAAAAGAATGGTGCGTTTTCATCGCATGAATAATGTAAGAAAAAAACCTCATTACCTTTCATCAGCATAAAAAAGGAAGATGTTGAGGGTGATTCAATGATAACAGGTTGACTTTTTTCACTGACGCTGATGGCTGATAAATGTCACATGATTGCATCATAAAGACGACTAAAGCTACCAAATGAATCAATATTCTAGTTAAAGGCGTTTCTTTCTGCAGTAAGTTCTACAATAACAAAATGTAAAAATAGGTCATTGAAATTATATAAAATTGTTGATAGTCCAAATAATAAGTGGAGTATGAACCTGGCAGAATAACTATCGTCATTCCGTCACGGCAGTAGCGCACCGAGAGTTTCTTCATCTCTCTCTTTTCACCATTAAGAAACGTATGTTAGACAAGGATGGACAAGGGGATAAAACCCCCTCCTTCTGTCCTTTTCCTACTTATACATTCAAATGGGAAATGAGAGAGATGGAAGATATCCTGGTTGCGCCAGTGCGTCACGGCATAACGACCTTTTGATTCCTTACAAGCGCAGTAATTTCAATGTATAATTAAATTTGCTGTATTAATTTTGTTGAACTTACTAGATGAAGCACTTTTGACTGAATTATTCATTCGTTTGCAGGTAGCTTTAACCCTTAACTGCAGATGAGCCCAGATCTGGAACAATTACTTTGAAGCATTATCTAAAAGTAGGGGACTTGAGTTGTACTGTCGCTATATGGTGGGTCACATGTGGAACAGATACTAAACGAGTAAGAACTGTCGATTTTGTCCCAGAGAGCGCAGCACAGGATAGAGAACATGCAGAGTGGTTGAAAATAGCTCACTGAAAATCTGATAGAGAGCAGCCATTTTCATTGTTATGTTTTGGAGTAACGCAGGGGTACCATATACAAAAAAAAACAACTATTGAAACTTACTAACTTATTTTGTACTACTTTAATTTTTTTTTTTTTTTAGAGCATGAGTGTCATGCTCTATTGAAATCGTTTCTACAAGGTCAATAATGCTTTTCTTATAGGAACGGCATGGTTCGGGGGTCCGCTCGGGGGATCGCTTGGTTTCAGTATCGAGAACGGGTCCTCGAGGACCGATTGACCCATGTGATTCCGCCAATCCGGTGTCCTCCCAATTTGTCGCTTTTTCTTTGTGGCGGGAGTTTTTGGCCAAGATTGAGGTTAAGCATTTTTGGGAATGTAATTACGTTACTAATTTGGATCAGACTTCAACGAAATTTTCTGTATGAGATATTGGGGTTTTATATCAGAGGATTGTGTCCATGTTTCGTGTATTCTGCGATTTAAAATGCATTTAGATGATTTCAAATTTCCAATCCTGTTATTGTTGATGTTTCGGTCCGCTAAAAGAGTTCGTTTGGGGAACGCGATCGGCGTTGCGTTTTAAGGTGAATCCTCAGCGACCTGTAGTAAGATTCTCATCCGCTAGATAACGCCACTGTTCCGCGGTCCTGAAACCATGCTTTTTCCGCCTTTAATCGTTAATTGCGAGAGCTAGAGTTAACTTTTCGAAAATGTAAGAACGTTGCGTTCTAGATCAAATCCTAAGGAAAATTTTAAGACCATTCCGAGCCATGGACGAAGATATAACTAAGAACTGCCGACTTCCTATCTCCGCCCGTGTTAAAACCTGTTAGCGGGTTTTCGAGCGCGACCGCAGCGCTCCAAGCAGCAGTAAGGGTCAACTAAAAGCGAAACGCTGCAGCGGTGGCCGCTCCGGCTCCCTTTCTCCCATGCCTTCCCGCAAATGTATACCGTGTAGGTAATTTGAATCACGATTGAACGAAGGGAACAAATGGTCAGCGAATTAAAAGGAAGCAAAATCCGCTAAAAAGCAAACGTCTGGAGTATTTCTTGAAAGATTCCTGAATTGTCGAAAATGATTAATCAAGGACTGAAATACTATACACCACAGTTAACCTCAAAACGGAATCAAACAAGAAAGAGTACATAGACATTTGTTTTATTAGTAGAGATCAGGCGACTCTTTTAATTTGCTGATGATTTCTGTTACCTTGTCCAAAGTTGATTCTGGATTTCCCTTGCTTTCGATCTTCCATTGAGATACTGAGTTATCTGATCCTCTTGGGTCGCCGACAACAGTTGACAGCCATGCCATAACAGACCAACTCCAACAACGGTTTTAGCAGTAGCACAGCATGTGAGCATGGACACATCGCCAGGATCGCTCACTTGAAAGAGTAGTTCAGCTGACCGCTGCTTGGAGCGCTGGGGTCGAGAGCAAAACAGGACTAACAACAGTCTAGTTATATCTTCGTCCATGGTTTTGCGACGACCTCCCGTCCCCTTTGCCCTCCCCACGAACTACTGCACCTACGCCTACAACAGTTGCTTGCCGCGTTGTGCAGATTGCATGAATGATGTGTGTCCATCTACTTCATCCCAATTTCACAGCCATCACGGATGCCACGCCCGCCACGGGTCTTCTACCTGGTTTTATGCGACATCGGTCATCGTGGCTCAGTGTTACATGGTAATCAGCGGCGGATTCGGGAAAGGCACGCCCCCCCCCCAACTCACGGTAGCCTTTGCCTTTTTTCAACAGAAAAAATCCCATAAATTCCTACCTGCGAATTTGAAAATTCATAGGCGTGAAGCCCCCCCCCCCTTAAAGAATTTTCTGGATCCGCCATTGGTAGTAATTTTTGCGGCACACTACGCCGGATTCCCGTGCAAATTCCTACACTTACCTTTCTCCCTTATCTGTCAATGGGCGCCCCCCCCCCTAATTCAGAAAAATCAAAACTTTACAAAAAAAGAATCGGAACATTCGAAGATCAAATAATAACGAAAGGAGTAAGAGTTAACAAACTTTATTCTTAGTTTACTTTACAATTTTAATTAGGGGCGTAATTTAGGGGGGGGGCAGGGCGGGAAGTAGCCCCCCCCTAAGCAGTGGTGCCCAACCACCCCTTGCCACTATACAGCTCGCCTCCAGTTTCAGGATTCCTCTCCCCCCAGATCTAGACCTCCCCCTGATTTTTACCCCACCCCCTCCTGATTCAGACGACATCATCCTTCCCACCCGTCATCTCCCTCGCCGAAAGAAGTTTTAAAATCTACTAGTATGAACGTGTCTACATTGGCAACTACCGTTGGCAACGAGAATTTTGCGAACTTCCTTGAAAATTCAGAATCCTCTGGTCGATAATTACATGATTAGAGAATGTATAGGCAAGAGTTTTGGTTTTGTTAATTTAAATAGGTTAACTCTTAGAATTCATCAGGACAATGAAAATAAAGAAGGAATAGTTGTACTCTAACTACTGCTTTTTACTATTTCTATTATCTGATGCTGTCACTTTATTCATAATATCAAACACGTCAAAAATAGAATTACTTTTGATACAACTACATGCTACAATCACTTACAATTTCTACCATTTGGAAGGATAATTGATTTATTTTCTATTTTGGGTGGAAGTGGGGGGGGAGGGTTCTCTAGACTTGCCCGTCTCTAGGTGGTGTCCCCTAGACCTTCCATTGACATTCAAAAAGTTGCCCCTCCGGGCAATTGTTTTGCGGGTGCCCATGTCTTTGTCCATGGTCTCTGAACCAGAAATTGAACGTTCTTTCGGTCTGTGGTTGCCTTCTTTTCTCATAAGTTTAGACACGGCCACCCTGTAAACCCCATAACAAGTTAAAAGTCCGCAATCCGCACCCTCGACCCGCAGCCACTATCAAAAGTAAATTGCCGGTTGACTTGCAGGTACTCTCCTCCTCCTCCCCCAACTTAGATTAGACACAAATATAAAATTAAAAAAAAAAAAAAAAAAAAAAAAAAGTGAAAAATAGAATGTATGCCCCAGCAAAGGGCCCCCTCCACAGTTTTCCAAGAGAGGGAGCGACCCCCTTGCCAGCGTAACTCCGAAAAAATAATTCCAACTGGGATCCAAGTAACTCAAGTAAGGTCTCAAAATGAAATCAGATGGATCCAAAATTTTAACGGCGAGTACCGGTAAGCTTACTCTTTTGATCGGTCCAAACCGAATTGCGATACATCGATTTACTCTCGTGATATCGATTTTTCAAAGGCGCGCGGTATAGGGTCAGAAATCTAAGATTCTCTAAAATCCGCGAATTTCGACTCTCATGGACCTAGCATGCGCCGTGAGAAGTCATATGTGAGTTTTTTGAGTTCACATGAAGTTCATTAAGGGCCCTGACAAATGTCGGACCGATAAAGTCTATATCGGGGGGGGGGCGTGGCCCCAACTCCAGCGTAAGTCTCACGTACAATGTCTAACTGCGGCCGCGGGAGGTCCCATAAGATCCGTTTAAAAACTTGGATGGATCTGAATTTTTTTCAAGAATTATCTAAAAGCTGAAGCTACCGCCCAATCCAAACCGCAGTGCGCAATCCATCGATTCGTTCTCGAGATATCGATTTTTCAAAGGCGTGCGGTCTTGTCAGATCGACCTTAGAGGGGCGCTGGAGGCTGGAAAAAGGCGAATTTCGTCTCTCACGAACCAGTCGTGTGCCGTATTATATCGGTTCCGCTTTTTTTCGGGTCCCAATGATGTCCCGAGAGGGCTCAATGCAGTTTCGAGCCAAAAAATATCATCTTAGGGGGACTTATTAAAAATATCAAACTACTCCCCGTTTCAGCGTAACTCTGACAAGAAATGTCTAACTGCGGCCGCGAGAGGTCCTGTAAGGTCATTAAATAAACTAGGATGGATCTGAAATTTTCGAGGTTGTCAGTCACAAGCAAGCGCTTTCGACCGGTGCAAACCGAATTGCAATACATCGATTCACTATCGAGATATCGATTTTTCAAAGGCGCACGGTCTTGTCAGATCGAACATTGAAATAAGCTGTGGATACTCTGTATCCGCGAATTTCGTCTCTCATGGACCGTTTAAGCTCCCTTAAAAATCGAATGAGCTTTTTTCAAATTCATATTACGTTCCTTAAGGGCCTTGATGAGTGTCGGATGACATTTGATCAATATTAACATTCATTTTTTAATCTGAGACAAAAAGAGCTGAAACCATAAAGACGAAGAATTTCCATCGTGATGACTTTGGTTCAAGCGAGGAAAATTCTATAGAAGTCCCAAATAACTAGACTAGACTTTCCGGCTTGCTAGGATTGGTATTAAGAATTTCCTTCCTGATGACTTTGGTTCAGGCGAGAGAAATCTAAAAAAGTCCCAAATAACTAAACTAGACTTTGCGGCTTGCTAGGATTGGTATTGCGTCATCCGATTTTAAAGGAACTATCACTATCGAAATCGATTTTCAAAACCACAGTATTCACCTCGCCTCGTGAACAACTGTTTCAACACGCTATAAGTAAATTTTCATTCCCACTTTGACCTATCAAGTTATTTTTACAGCGATCACTGTTATACAAACACAAATGCAGCGTTGCGATTGACTTTGTCGCAGTTTTGTACTATCAATATGGAACTCCACACTTACAATGATTTACGGCCGATACTCATGCTCTCTTTGCTAACACTGTTCCAGTGTTGCAAGTTCCAACTTGTTTTAGCCTGAAAACTTTATTTTCAGTTGCATGAATTCCTAAATGCGGGTAAGGCCATATTTGGAACAATTAATATTCAGGCTCTTTACCATTGAAATATAATGGAAAGAATTTTTTCACTATTTTTCCCTGTCTCAAGGATCAAAATTGTACTGAAATTATTTTATTGGAAAAAAAAATCATGCAGTAAAGGGTTAAACGTTTGAATGATGCAATTTCTATGACAGTTATCGGAATCATAGCGAAAAGTTCATGTTACCGTGAAATTACCTAGGCACCACTTAGAGATCTCAGTGAATTTAAAGAGGCACTAATATTGTTCAGTGAAGAAGTTCATTCATTGTAACCAAACAATTCATTCATGAATAAAAATAGGAGATGAGCGAAACAGGCGAGTCCTGGTTAACGTGGATTGCCCAACTTCCGACGCAACGCGCACCACCTCTGTGGTCATACGGTCATACGACGCATGAGAACAGAGATAACTGTCCTCACAGGACTTCAGAAGACAAATAATCTTTGTTTGGTTAGCACGTGTATTCGTTTACCTTGGAGTTGAGAGCTTAATTGCACTTGAAGGCTGTTCTCAAAATTCGAAATTCGACAGGAATTGAGAGAGGGATAGAGAAAGACATATGATGAGACTTTATAGCTATACATATACATATTTTGTTACTTTTTTCTCCTTTTTCATAGCTGAAAATCGGAAGTATAGAGAATTAGATATAAAGTCAATGTCAGTTGGATTTGTTTTTAAAAACTTAACCCTTTACTGCATGATTTTTTTTTTCAATAAAATAATTTTTTTTCAGTACAATTTTGATCCTTGAGACAGGGAAAAATAGTGAAAAAATTCTTTCCATTATATTTCTATGGTAAAGAGCCTGAATATTAATTGTTCCAAATACGGCCTTACCCGCATTTAGGTATCCATGCAACTGAAAATAAAGTTTTCAGGCTAAAAAAAAAAGAAAAAATTAAAGTAGTAAAAAATGTGTTAGTAAGTTTCAATAGTTGTTTTTTTTTGTATATGGTATCCCTGCGTTACTCCCAAACATAACAATGAATATCGGAAAATCTCTATCAGATTTTCAGTAAGCTATTTTCAACCACTCTGCACGTTCTCTATCCTGTGCTGCGCGCTCTAGGACAAAATCGACAATTCTTACTCGTTAAGTATCTGTTCCACATGTGACCCACCATGCAGCGACAGTATACAACTCAAGTCTCCTACTTTTAGATAAGGCTTCAAAGTAATTGTTCCAGATCTGGGCTCATCTGCAGTTAAGAGTTTTAATTTGGTTCTTGAACAAATCATGTTTTATCGAGCTATGGGAGACGATACATATAGCCGCGTGGCCAGGAAATGTATCTTTCTGTCTCCATTCAAGTGGCGTAACGTGCAATTTGACAACGTTACAGTTCGTCCATGTGAATTGTAAACCCATGAAAAATATGGAACTATAGGTATGGGGTGATTGGTGAGCACCTTCGCATCATTCGACCTTTTACATGGGTTTCGATGAACCAAATACAACGTTGCCAAATTGCACACTACGCCACTGCTCCTTCCCCATTTGAATGCGCGAACGGCGAGAGAGGTAAAAACGTGAATCCAGCCCCCTGTCTCTGTCCTCATGTGTTTAAATGAGTAAAGGTTGAGAAAGGTAATTGCCAGGCAAACGGCTATAGGTCACGGTATTGCTATAGTGACAGGAATTGTTCGTAACTCTGAATAGCTTGGAAAGCATTTTGCAAAATAATGACATCACAACGGTTGGCGTCATGCTGCAGGTCATCAATTTTCGGTGGCTTTATAATATTTATTTGTTTGAACGCATATCAGTGTTATCATTTACTGTCGCGCATCTGAGTATTTATTCGCAGTGATGCAATCTAACCTACAAGCACTCATGAGACGGCTTTGTCTATGTGCACAATCGTTCACATGGAATTTTATGGAGCAATGTGAACTACAGTGACTGGATAAACCACAGTGCGGCCATTTCGGTCGTCTTCCTGATTGGTCGGATTCCTTAGATCGCGAATTTGAGCATTTAGAAGTATTTTTACGGTTTTATAGGGTTCTCGTACGCAAGTTAGACATGACTGAAGGTCTTCTGTCAAATTTGAAACATATTGGTTCGCAAAATTGAGAGAAATCAACGATTCCCCGTAACTGACCCCCCGCGGTTGCGCACCCAACTTAACGTGGGCGCCGTAGGGAAGAAGTGTGATCCTGAGTAACTCGCAAAAAATATCGCAACTCCTCGCCCAAAATGGTTAATACATAGCACTAATGATTTTTTTCAGACAGGGGGTAGAGAAATCTTCATTCCGAAACCCAAGAACAATCATACTCGCCATGCTGCCCATGCTAAAGTGGGTGCGCTCTTGGGGGGTGGAGGGCAAATGGCCGCACTGTGGTTTATCCAGTCACTGTAATGTGAACGGTTTGAGTGACGATAGTAGACGTTTTTGGTAACAAGTAATCGATCCAATGCTCTAAAACTCTCGGTCTTGGGAAACAAAATATATAAATACATCTTAGCTATGTATCCTTATTTTACTAATTTTTTCTTGAGATTCACATACCATGGGATATCTTGTGCACAAGATATTTTTAATATCCTGTGATACGATCTCAACAGATAGTGTGGATCACATTTTTGTGCATGAGTCGACTGAATTTTGATGTTTGTTATCTGAAGAAAAATTAATTCCTAGATGAGCTAAGCGCAAAGGTATCCATGCGTGTTTTCCCCCAGTATTGCTGAGCTATACCTACTCTCGTGTAGAAACGCAAACAAAATCGGGTAAGTTCACAATGCGTCGTTCCTATTTAAAACAATATATTTTTGCCAACATTGCATTTCCAAGACCGTGAAACCAAAGAAACAAACCACAGACATCCCCGTTTTTTGCTCACCGAGTGCTTTTATTTGCTTCACAAAAACACCAAAATTCACAGCCATGCACATGGCCCATTTAGCTTCATGTATTTAGAATTTTCAATTCCTCTTTGTTTTTACAAATTTTACAATTTTTCTTTTTTTGTGAAATGAATTACTAAATACTAAAAGAGGGTAAGTCCGCAAAACCAAAATTCACAGGGGAGACGAATAAATGTGTACCTAACTATTCATAAAATTGTTTAAGCAATTTCTGTAATTTTAAATAGACAATACGCACGACATCCTGCATGAAATGGTGCATTGAAATTTACAGACATTTTTGAAACAGTAATTTAATGAAAAGTTAGGAAGTTTTTTTGTCTCTCCTGTAATTTTGGTTTTTTGGACCTGTCCCCTCACATTAATTTAGTGATTCAAAGGGATCAATGATTGTTTTTATTTTACAAATTACTAGCCCATTCATGTTATGGTTGACTTTTTGACAGATGTTTCCTACCGCTCCCAAAATTGACTCCGGATGGATACAGGGTGAGCATTTTCAAATTCTTCAACAATGATCCGGCACTTCTAGATCCGCTCACATTCTGTAAGGTCACCTTAATGTCAGTAGACATCCGACTACGAGAAGACACTTGCCGAGGAGACATCCTCATCTGGGATCTGGCAGGAGGAACTATGAGTCACCTTACCGCATCCTTACCACTAGTCAAAAAGTTCATCTACTGTTCATCGGTAAGATTTTATAATCACGCTGTATTTACCTATACAATATAGTCGTTCTCCACAAATAATTCAGCGAGCCGATCATTTACTTTATCGTTAAACCGATCGTTAAAACTGTCTACGAGTGATGCTATTGGTCGAAAATTGTAAAACTTAGCCGTTGCTATGGTAACCATCGTTATATATAGTGTCCATTTTTTAAAGGTTACTCCATGAATAGCCTTTATAAAACGAGACTCTTAACGATGGTTACCATAGCATCAGCCAAGTTTTACAATTTTCGACCAATAGCATCACTCGTAGACAGTTTTAACGATCAGTTTAACGATAAAGTAAATGATCGGCCCGCAGAAAGGCAAGTTTGAGGGAGCTTCGAGTTTAGGACTAGGCCAACGATGTACGATGCAGATGTCGAAGATGCCCAATTTCTTCTATTTAGCTTAATGTGAAATTTTCGAATTTCAAGCAAAGTTCGGCAAAACTTAACTTGTGTCATCTTTAGGCATGCTAAAAATAACTTAAAAGTTGTCATTTATTTTCTAAAAAATGTCCGTGTTTTTCTGAAAGAATTGCGGTTTTGACGTGTTGATGGTAGGTATAGTACAACAGTTGAAACGAGTTCAATGAAGCTCCGGAGGAAAAAGTGTGATTTTGCTACCCTTTACAATGTATAGAAAATAATATTTTGTGATAGTTGCAAAAAAATTGTAAAAAACGGGGAATACACTTTACATTGCAAAAATTTCAATTAAAAAAATGCCCATTTGGAAAAAAATATTGCTGGAATTGCAAAAAATGTTGCAATTTTATAAAAAAATTGCTAGTTCAACAATAAATATTGTAAAATCAGAAATTTTTGTCGGTAAAGTAGCAACTCATTAAATGCAATTTTTGAAATGTGAAATGTATTATCGATTTTTAGCAATGTTTTGCTTTTCTAACATTAATATTTATTTTTTTTCTGTGTGAGAGCCACCAAATGTGGCGAAAAGGATAACATACTCCCCAATTCAATGCACATTATACAGTGTGTATTAAGCGTGCCGTATATATACGGTACGCTTCTTGTTTTCATTTTCATATCTAATATATAGGTTGCATGCTTTGCTTATGACAAAACCTTGGCGGGAAAGGTTTGAAAAATTAAAAACGTATTTTCTTGAAACTGGTTTCATTAATCGTTAAGTTATTGCTGAAATCCAGGAGGTATATTTTTCTATTTTCTTAAAATTGTAAAAGTTTTGGTATTCCTGTTAATTTCATTAAGTTATTAAGCGTCAAAGTCGAATTCCTTTGAACGGGATTTCTATACAGGTCCAGCAACCTAAGTCATTTGTGCCAACCTATGAGTCAAAATTCCAAGGCAGGAGGGGGGTGGAAACATCCTTCCCAGAAACCCTCCTTGCCCCTCGGCTTTGGGCTCCACCGGTCGCGAGATTTCTTCACGGTTCATTAAGCGGAGAGATTTGTGAATGTGTGGGAGAGAGAGGGTGTTAGAGAGGTTTTGTGTCTCGGGACTTGCAGGGTCTGAGGACGGACTCATAAAAGTGTCAAAATCTGTTTGACGAGGGTATCGAAAAGAAGTGACGAGGTATGGATGAAGAGCGGGAGGGGTATAGAAAAGAGAGGGGCTCATTCATATCCTTAAATAGACCTGTGTAGTGATGTCGTCACGATCAAAATTGGTTCCAAACAAATGCTCTATCTCGCTCACTCTCGTTGATTTACCTATAAGAGATCAGATCCAAATTTTCGAACGCAAATTCATGCTAGTTAAAGAACAGTTTTCTCAAATTTTATTGCACCATTAGATTCCACGTACCTTACTCACGTATCTTTTCACTCTAACATAATTCCTAAAAGATCACAAGCGAATTTACAATCACAGTTATATACCGAAAGATGTTCTACGTTTTGTCCTCGTCTTACTCACGGTCTCTTATGGGAGTATCACCGCCATGACACTCAATCATTCTAACTTCTCTTCGTATCGAAGCTATTGTTCGAGGTATAACAGATGTCGTGATGTGCCTATATCCTAGAATTTTGTGCTCATAAGAAACTGTGAGTGTGACAAGGACAAAACATAGGACTTTCTTCGATATAACTGTGATTGTGCATTCATATTTTATCACTGAGAAAAAGGTGGCTGTTAAAACTATAAGAATAGAACCATAGATATGTTTCCCCTTATTTCAATCATAAGACCGATCGAATTGCTATAGTCAGCGCGCTTGAATCTACACGAATTCCGATTGTCTCTATGGAATTTCGATTATTTCTATGGGGAATAAAGCGCGGGAATATATATCCTATCGGAAAATTCATTGAAACAATCGGAAATTTTTATAAGGGACGTGGAACCCAATGGTGTGATAAACACAACTGGTGCAAAGAACATGTTGTTTACTAGCACTTGTATTTGAAAATTTGAATCGTGTTTCATATGGGAAAACCCACGAGAGCGAGTGAGACGGAGCCTTTTTTTGGAACCAGTTTTTTTCATGACGTCACATTAAACAGGTCTTGGTCATTGGAAACATTTGAAATTCTGGGGGATCGGCAAATTGAAAAGCCCTTAATAAGCGTCTATGCAATCAAGGGATTTTTGACGAAATTTTGGGCGTTTCGTTAAAAAAAAGGTTTTTAAAATCTAGAACAAAGGGACGGGCGTAAAATTCGCATTAATAGCTCTAAAAAGTGAGAGGGGCTGTCAGGTGTCTTCCACCCCTGGACACTGGACAGCCTACTCGCTGCGGCTATGGAATTGACTCTGGAATAACTTATTTACCTATCCTAAAAAGTTTCTCGCGTGTACAGTATTTTTTACTGGAAGCTTCTTCAAATTTTGGAAATTATAGGTCCATATGGAAATTTGCTTTTCCAACGCGAAAAATGATATCGACCGACGGCAACAGAAAAAGAAATAATATTACAATGCGTTATAATGAATAATGGCTTAGTTTTGACTGTAAACTTTCGATACTTTTCAACAAAATAAATGGGGGGAGGGGGAAGTAAAATCCACAAACGTCTTAAACCTCCACACCTACTAATCTATACCCCTAGAATGCTTGACGTGTAAAGGGCACCTGAAATGGTTAGTGCTGTATATTAAAGGATTATTTTTTCATAAATTTGCAAGTGTTCGTTTTATGCATATTACATATCTACATCGTGACAATCGCAATAAGTGCTGACAGCACTTAAAACGGAAAAAAGAAGAAAAAAAAACTGTTTATTATTTAGAATCACGGCTTTTCCGAATATGACACTTTTTGACTTCAAAAGAACGCAACCTCATTTTTGATCCCTGAGCAAGCCATTTAAAAGTTGGAGAAAATATATATGGTTTATACTTTATGTGGGTATAAAAAAGATCGAGCTAGCCTTATCATATAATTTTCTCTTTTCAGCTTTCAATGGGTTTGTCGCAAAATTTTGCTACAGCGCTATAGAGTTTTGATTCTGATGTAAAATCGCCTGAAAATTACATTGGCGGCATCAAATAGTCATAAAATCCATTAATAAACCCACAAAACGCATTATAAAGAAAGCCAAAATGACAGTCGTAAAGCCGAACAATATGTGCACGCGCATACGACGAACATCAGAGATAGGCGACCCATTTTCCCCTTTTTCGTTGAAAGGGGGGGGAAAAGAAAAAATCTCTATAGTCAAACTGTGATTTTAAAAATTTGCATGGTCAAGATGTTGTCTTCTGTGAAGGGGGCAAGGGGGGGGCAAAATATCAAGAACAGAGTGTTTCAAATTTAAGTGCCAAACTTATGGAGTGTATTTTTGGGGTCAACATATATATAATACTTTATTTTCCTACATGAATAAGCGCTGCAAATGTTTCTCTTCTGAGCTAGAGCCCTCCAAAGTTTTGAAAACAAAAAACAAACACAAAAAAACACAGCCTGTGACTCATCTCCTTATAAACACATCTGATCTAAATTCATTTTTTTTATCAGTTCTCACCAAATAAGCTCAATTGGACAGCATTTGTCACAAAAGAACCTAGTGACATTTTTGATAAAATTGAGTTCTTGATTGATAGACCTAGCAATACTGGATATCGAAGCAACAAGTGCTTCTTCTAATAACAACTATTTCCCGTCAAAATTCCAGGTAAAAGTGAGCTGGTGAGCTTCATTGAAGTCATTGTCCATATGATGAAGTAAAATGAGAACTTGGTTCCATTTTCTTAAACCTTAATCCGAGTCACGTAAGGAACCAACTCCGACTTGGTTCCTTTCATAGAATTGGGAACGGACTGAAGTCCGGATTAACGCATTTTAAAATATCAACAGTGTAAACCAACTCTGCCGTTTGGTTTCTCTCAGAGATTAGGTTTTCGTAATTATGCCAAAGAAAAAGAAGAAAGGAACCAAGTCACTTTAAACGCTAAAAATTAAGTACCATTCCTATACTCTGTTCGGGATAAGAAGTCCGATGGGAAGTCAGGTAAAAACAGACTACATTGCAACGCAGCGGTTTCTCGGCTGTCGATTCTTCCCCGCTACGTCCGTCCCCAATGTTATTTTAAATGGAAAAACAGACTTACGAGCAGACCTGTCATTTTGGTGGGCTTTTAATCCTTGATAGGCGCAGGGCTCATCAAAACGTCCCTTCTGCTCTTCCCGGGCACCGCCAATGTTATTTTAAATGGGAAAACAGACTTCCGAGTAGACCTGTCATTTTGGTGGGCTTTTAATCGTTGGTAGGCGCAGGGCTCATCAAAACGTCCCCTCTGCTCTTCCCGGGCACCGCCAATAGTATTTTAAATGGGAAATCAGACTTACGAGCAGACCTGTCATTTTGGTGGGCTTTTAATCGTTGATAGGCGCAAGGCTCATCAAAACTTCCCCCTGCTCTTCCGGGGCACCGCCAATGTTATTTTAAATGAGAAAACAGACTTACGAGCAGACCTGTCATTTTGGTGGGCTTTTAATCGTTGATAGGCGCAGGGCTCATCAAAACGTCCCCTCTGCTGTTCCCGGGCACCGCCAATGTTATTTTAAATAAGAAAACAGACTTACGAGCAGACCTGTCATCTTGGTGGGCTTTTAATCGTTGGTAGGCGCAGGGCTCATCAAAACGTCCCCTCTGCTCTTCCCGGGCACCGCCAATAGTATTTTAAATGGGAAATCAGACTTACGAGCAGACCTGTCGTTTTGGTGGGCTTTTAATCGTCGATAGGCGCAGGACTCATCAAAACGTCCCCTCTGCTCTTCCGGGGCACCGCCAATGTTATTTTAAATGGAAAAACAGACTGACGAGCAGCCCTGTCATTTTGGTGGGCTTTTACTCTTTGATAGGCGCAGGGCTCATCAATAGGTCCCCTCTGGTGTTCCGGGGCACCGCCAATGTTATTTTAAATGAGAAAACAGACTTACGAGCAGACCTGTCATTATGGTGGGCTTTTAATCGTTGATAGGCGCAGGGCTCATCAAAACGTCCCCTCTGCTGTTCCCGGGCACCGCCAATGTTATTTTAAATAAGAAAACAGACTTACGAGCAGACCTGTCATCTTGGTGGGCTATTAATCGTTGGTAGGCGCAGGGCTCATCAAAACGTCCCCTCTGCTCTTCCCGGGCACCGCCAATAGTATTTTAAATGGAAAAACAGACTGACGAGCAGCCCTGTCATTTTGGTGGGCTTTTACTCTTTGATAGGCGCAGGGCTCATCAATAGGTCCCCTCTGGTGTTCCGGGGCACCGCCAATGTTATTTTAAACGGGAAAACAGACTTACGAGCAGACCTGTCATTTTGGTGGGATTTTACTCTTTGATAGGCGCAGGGCTCATCAAAACGTCCCCTCTGCTCTTCCGGCACACCGCCAATGTTATTTTAAATAAGAAAACAGACTTACGAGCAGACCTGTCATCTTGGTGGGCTATTAATCGTTGGTAGGCGCAGGGCTCATCAAAACGTCCCCTGCTCTTCCCGGGCACCGCCAATAGTATTTTAAATGGGAAATCAGACTTACGAGCAGACCTGTCGTTTTGGTGGGCTTTTAATCGTCGATAGGCGCAGGACTCATCAAAACGTCCCCTCTGCTCTTCCGGGGCACCGCCAATGTTATTTTAAATGGAAAAACAGACTGACGAGCAGCCCTGTCATTTTGGTGGGCTTTTACTCTTTGATAGGCGCAGGGCTCATCAATAGGTCCCCTCTGGTGTTCCGGGGCACCGCCAATGTTATTTTAAACGGGAAAACAGACTTAAGAGCAGACCTGTCATTTTGGTGGGATTTTACTCTTTGATAGGCGCAGGGCTCATCAAAACGTCCCCTCTGCTCTTCCGGCACACCGCCAATGTTATTTGAAATGGGAAAACAGACTGACGAGCAGACCTGTCATTTTGGTGGGCTTTTAATCGTTGATAGGCGCAGGGCTCATCAAAACGTCCCTTCTGCTCTTCCCGGGCACCGCCAATGTTATTTTAAATGGGAAAACAGACTTACGAGTAGACCTGTCATTTTGGTGGGCTTTCAATCGTTGATAGGCGCAGGGCTGATCAAAACGTCCCTTCTGCTCTTCCCGGGCACCGCCAATGTTATTTTAAATGGGAAAACAGACTTACGAGCAGACCTGTCATCTTGGTGGGCTTTTAATCGTTGGTAGGCGCAGGGCTCGTCAAAACGTCCCCTCTGCTCTACCCGGGCACCGCCAATGTTATTTTAAATGGGAAAACAGACTTACGAGCAGACCTGTCATCTTGGTGGGCTTTTAATCGTTGGTAGGCGCAGGGCTCGTCAAAACGTCCCCTCTGCTCTACCCGGGCACCGCCAATAGTATTTTAAATGGGAAATCAGACTTACGAGCAGACCTGTCATTTTGGTGGGCTTTTAATCGTTGATAGGCGCAGGGCTCATCAAAACGTCCCCTCTGCTCTTCCCGGGCACCGCCATCGTCCGTTCAGGAGGACTTGCCTTTCAGACCCTTTTATTGAAAAAGACAATACCGTGAACTGACCAATTTCTATTGTCTTTTGAACGCTAACTCGAAAATTAAACTTTTGCGGCATTCGCGAATTTTGAATAACTGACTTTACATTGAAATTGTGCACGACCTAGACAGAAAATTGATACCTAACGGCGGTTCAATAAGTAATTTTTCAAAGATTTCGGCATTCCTGATTTAGTGATTTCAGTAACCCGAAATCTTTGAAAAATTACATATTGAACCGCCGTTAGGTATCATTTTACTGTGCACGTCGAGCAGAATTTAAATTTAAAGTGGGCTATTCAAAATTCGCGAGTGCCTCAAAAGTTTAATTTTCGAGTGGGCGTTCAAAAGACAATAGAAATTGGTCAGTTCATGGTATTGTCTTCTTCAATAAAAGGGTCTGAAAGGCAAGTCCTCCCTAACGGACGTTGCGGAGAAGAATCGACAGCCGAGAAATAACCGCTGCGTTGCAATGTAGTTCGTTTATATCTGACTTCCCATCGGACTTCTTATCCCGAACAGAGTATACATAGGAAATTCCACTTTTCCGTTGTTGAAATGCAAAAAAATAACACGGTAATTGAATGAAATCAAAACGTAAGTAATGCCAAGTTTTTCGTTTAAATGCTAGCTCTTCAACTTTGGACTCAATTTTCTCGAGATCAGCTCCATGTCACGTGGTTCCTCTTTGATGAATTATCATTGCTCGCAAAAGCATTAAAGCTGTTCAGACTTTAGTGGCACGCTTTTCCAACACCTGCGTGTTGGAATTTTCCATGCTTGTTTTTTGTTGTTGCCATAACTGGCAGCACTGCTTACTATAAATGCACCGCCTCTGTTTTGTCTCAGTTTGCTCCATTCTTCTCATTTCGTTACGGTTTTTTTCTTCTTGTTATTATTGTTCTTCTTCTTTGTCTTCTTCCTCTTTTTCTCCAACGCAGGTTGAAATTTATTTACAAACACTGCACGTTTTATTGTGACCGATTTCCTTCCTGACCAATCTATGTGTTGGATGATTCAGCAATGTTGCCATGATGTCAGGTTAAATTCCATTTATTTTACATTGATTTATATGGAAAATATATGGCCCAAAGCCATACATCTGGCAACGCAGTGGATCAGGAAAGAGGAGTTCAACATTCGGCAATGTTACATAATACTAACACAGTTGACGGATTACACACTAACACAGTTAACGGATTATATGAGCACAAGTCGAAAAGTGCAATCCACATTTCCATGAATGAAAGGTCTACTCCGCTACTCGTTAGCTCGTGGTTAACATAATATCTCCTACAAATTAGATGACAATTCTGTCAAACCAACAATTAATGAATAGACCTGATTGACTGCTTTTTGTGTAAATGAGGTGCAAGTTTTTCGACTTGGGCCATCGAAATGAATTTAGATACTAATTGTGAGTCGGGTGTATTTTTTTTTTTTTTTTTTTTTTTTTTTTTTTTGTATATATTACTATATTGAGACCAGACAACGTTGTTTCAAAATCGAGATGACTTCAGTTGAGTTGTAATATATATCTCCTCTTCCGCCCCTCTACTTTCCATCCTCACTGCCAGTGTTGCCAGATCGAGGGTAAAAAGCCGTATCGTCCCCATTTAAATCAATGTAAAACGTACGGCTTTTTCACCCCAATCTGGCAACACTGCTCACTGCTGCAGTCGTTCGTAGCGCCACAACTTCCTGATTGTATTATCGATTGTAACCGAAAGAAAAGGATCAGATTTACCTGTCGGTAATCATCGATCATTAAAACGGGAATCGCGACCTGCGACACCTTTCACATCATTGACTTGCTTCGGTCATGCATCTGACCGATCTTGATCACCAACAGCGCGTTGTCATTCAGAGTGTCACATTTGCCTGTATCAGGCTCGAGTTGAGAAACTTTCGTCTCATTTCAAGGATTTATGCAATCTTTTACCTGAGTCCGAGGAGTGCCCGATCTTTTTTCGCTTTCTTTCAACTTTGTTTCGGACTTTCTTATTTCCAATAACCCTACTTCCCTGTCTGTTTTCTCTTTTTATCCGAGAAATTCTCGAGAAAGAAGGGAAAAAAAAGGGTAAAACATTCTTAAAACCGCCCTGTCTCCTAAAACAACTTTACTTATCACTTCATGAACTCTTTAAACTTGTAGTTTCGATCGCACTTATTGTTACCTGAAAAAATCAATCTCACCGTATAATTCTTATTTGTAATAAATTTCCCAACAAAAATCAAAAAACAAAACAAAAAACGACAAGAGAAAAATGTTGCTTCTGATAGTAAACAATGGGTCTGTTGCACACTTCGGCTAGAGCGTTTTAAAGTATCAATTCTGATGGAAAAAGCTGTAAAAATAACAATGGCAGCATCAGAAAACACTAAAATTCAGCAATAAACTCACAAATTGCGAAAAACACTAGACACTATTCACCCCTGTATCTTTCCACCACGTGCACGATATTTCGCGAAATTAGCGCGGCACATTCAAATAAACACGGCCGACCGTCATCACAGCTGACTTCATATACAAATAAACAGTAAACACTGACGGCGTCTGTTTGAATTCTTACGTCTCAATATCCTCAATTCCGCACACCTCAGTGCTCTTAAAAAAACGAGCAAACATACAACGAAACCACAACCGTGAGAAGCACGGGGCATTCCCCCTAGTGAAACAATAACACACAGGAGTTCCAAAGATGATGATTGAAGTTGGAAACATATTTGGAACCCCTGTGTGTTATTGCTTCATTTTGATAATTTTTCGACACAAATGTCGGTTTCCGTACCTTTTACAACCTTTTGTGAGGAATTGAGGATATTGAGATGTAAGAATTCAAACAAACGCCGTCATCGTATACTGTTTATTTGTTTATGAAGTCAGCTGTGATGACAGTCGGCTGTGATTATTTGAATGTGCCGCGCTAATTTCGCGAAATATCGTGCACGGCGTGGTGGAAAGATACAGGGGTGAATAGTGTCTAGTGTTTTTCGAAATTTGTGAGTTTATTAATGAATTTTGGTGTTTTCTGATGCTGCCATTGTTATTTTTACAGCTTTTTCCATCAGAATTGATACTTTAAAACGCTCTAGCCAGTGGCGCACAGTACTTCGATCAATGGTAAAAACCCTCAAAAATCGACTTTTAAGTTGGTGATTTTTGACCATTGTACGATGTTCAGGAGAATCTACTGATCACAAAACAGTCGCAGATAAAAAGGTAAACAATGATTTGGGCAACAAAACTACGGCCCAAAGTTTATGTAACGAGAGTCGTGCATCGTCGCGGCTAACCTCAGTGCTGTTCAACCTTCTCTATAAGCATGTGATACGAGCCGAAATCTTAGTGGTGGCCAATTTTTGCACATGGATCGTTTCATTGAAGATAAGTAACGCTCATTTCTGCAGTTAGAACATTTTCAACTCATTTTGGAAAGTGTCATAAGGTATCATAAAGATGACCCCTTAAAAACACCTAAATTTTTCGAAATCGCTAACTTCAAAAGGACTTTTCTAAAATACATAAAAAACCATATCTGGGTTTTTTGCGGAAAATGATTCCTCAAAGCCTCTAGTTTTTGGAGATGTGTCGCTTTTTTTGCGCAAATTTGCGAAAATTTGGGTTTTTTTCCATTTTTTCTGTCCAAAAGTGCGATATTTTTGTCGAAATTTGGCCCCTGGCCATGGAGTGCATGAAACAGTGGCGACTCGTGCGATTTTGCAACAATGTAATTCCATCCATTTAAACTTATGTAAAACAGTCAATTCTCCTAAAGGCTGTTAGCCACTGTAAAAGTCGAGTTTTGGACATTTTCTATGGCAAACAAACAGTGTTGCCACATTGCACTAGCTGCGTTAAGGAGACGTAAAAATGTCGCAAGTTTCTATATTTTGTCCGTGAGTCTCGGTTTCATAAATCATAGATGGGGGCAGTTAAAAAAGGGTTCAAGAGAGTTGAGACTATTCCTCAGGTAGAGGAAGGGAGGGGGGCTCCTCAGCAGAGGAGGAATAAACAAAAATTAGATATATGGCCGTCGTGAGCGGTAACTTTGTGTAACCGGGCAATCGTGCTTTTTTCCTGTTGAACTTATGCAATGATCCGAGTTCTGATACGCTGCGGTTCTTGAATGAACAGTCGATAGTTTTACGTACATGATAAAGGAACGAATCTGGTGTTGCAACATCGCACAAGACAGCTTCGAAAATGTAGCAAAAATTATTGTTTACATAAAAAAACAAAAAAAAAAACAAAAAAAAAATAAAACAACAAAAAAACTTAGAATATAAGATTCAGTGATCTATTTTAGCGAAGATTCTTCAGTTTTACGGAAGGTCAAAATAGTGAATACCCAGAGTGGTGCAGTTATATCATTTAAGGTTCAATAAAAAATAGAAAAAGGAAAGTTAGGCGTGAGAATATGCAAGTAGCGAAAATACTTGCTTTCTCACCTCTTCGGGGTGTTTAATTTTATTTCACATATTTTATGCTGATTGTCCATCAGCACTTATATTATGAAAAAGGGGGGGGGGGGGAGTGAACCTTGGTTCGAACCGTGACCCATCTTTACATCTAAGTTCTTTCACGTGCTCGACTGACCACGAAAATGATGCAAATTGGGAGTCCATCATTGGCGCAGCGTGCAATCTGGCAACGCCGCATTTGTCCATTTAAATGCGTATGAAAGGTCGAAATCAAATTTAACTACCTAATCACTCATGTTTCAATCTTTTTCACGAGTTAGAACGGACCACTAGCTGTGTTGCCAGATTGCACCTTGCGCTACTTTTGTTTATCTTATTTCAGAGATTGCACCCCCCCCTCCCACCAAACAAAAAAAGAAATCAAATTTTGGTCACGGCACTTCATTCTAGTGGTCAATACACGGAATCCATGAAGTTTTCGTAATCATACATGCATTATTGACGCAGTTATGAGTTTTGATAAATTCTCCGTATGCTCGAAGTACTGTGTGGCGTCGCGTGCAATTTGGCAACAATGTATTCTATCCATTTAAACTCATGTAAAAGATCGAATTCAGGGGGTGCACAGTGCACAAGGAAAATTCGATATATTTAATGAGTTTAAACGGAGCAGTTGCATTGTTGCCAGATGGCACGCGACGCCACTGGCTCTAGCCGAAGTGTGCAACAGACCCATTACGATTCAATTCCTGTTATGACGTTATGTTCCTTGATTTCAGAATGCGAGTCCGATGCGCCAAAAAAGAGTTCTCATAATCAACGCTCCTTCATACGCAGATACGATAATCAATTTAGCCAAAGGTTTTGCCAAAAAGAAAATAGCTGACAGAGTAAGTATTTTATTTAAGTTTTAGCAATTAGTTGACATCGCATATAATGAAAAGGTCTCTCTCATGGACTCAAAATCCTTGTTTTTTTTTAAGCGTGCCGTATATTTTATATACGGTACGCTTTTTGTTTTCGTTTTCATATCTAATATATGTGTTGCATGTCTTGCTTATGGCCACACCTTGGCGGGAAAGGTTTGAAAAATTAAAAACCTATTTTCTTAAAACTGGTTTCATTAATTGTTAAGTTATTGTTGCGATCCAGGAGGTCTCGGCGTCTATTTTCTTAAAATTGTAAAAGTTTTGGTATTCCTGTTAATTTCATTAAAATATTAAGCGTCAAACTCGAATTCCTTTGAACGGGAATTCTATACAGGTCTAGCAACCTAAGTCATTCGTGCCAACCTATATTCCACTAGTATTGATTTTTTCCGTCGCACCCAGGCTCGGACCCAAATTTTTGCGGGACAATTTTTTTTTGAGTTGGTGGGAAATTCGAAGGGTTTGTTTTAAGATTGTCCGTAGTGGTTCTAACCCCCCCCCCCCCACTCGCCGCACACAGGTTCGGACCCGAACTTTTGCTGGAAACATTTTTTAAGATGGTGGAAAATTCGAAGGAATTATTGTTATAAGATTGTCCGTCGTGGTCTTACCACCCCGCCCCCCCACAATCGCCGCACACAGGTTCGGACCTGAAAATTTGCTGGACAATTTTTTTTGAGATGGTGGAAAATTCGAAGGGACTGTTCTAAGATTGTCCGTAGTGGTCCTACCCCCCCCCCACTCGCCGCACACAGGTTCAAAATTGAACTTTTTCTGGACAAATTTTTTTGAGCTAGCGGGAAATTCGAAGGGTTTGTTTTAAGATTGTCCGTAGTGGTCCTACTCCCCCACCTACCCGCCGCACACAGGTTCGAACTTGAACTTTTGCCGGACAATTTTTTTGAGATGGTTGAAAATTCGAAGGGTTGGTTTTAAGATTGTTCGTAGTGGTCTTAACCCCCACCCCCTCCCAATTGCCGCACACAGGTTCGGACCCAAACATTTGCTGGACAAATGTTATTTGAGATTGTGGAAATTTGAAGGGATTATTGTTATAAGATTTTCCGTAGTGGTCATGCCACCCTCCCCACCCAATCGCCGCACACAGGTTCGAACTTGAACTTTTGCTGGACAATTTTTTAAGATGGTGGAAAATTCGAATGGTTTGTTCTATGATTGCTCGAAGTGGTCCTCCCCCCTCACCGCACACAGGTTCGCACCCGAACTTTTGTTCGACAAATTTTTCTTGTAATGGTGGAAAATTCTAAGGGTTTGTTCTGTAAGATTGTCCGTAGTGGTTCTCTCCTCCCCCCTCGCCGCGCATAGGTTAGGACCCGAACTTTTGCTGGAAAATTTTTTTTTAGAGATGATGGAATATTCGGAGGGTTTGTCTTTAGATCGTACGTACAGTGGTCCTAACCCCTACCCACTCGCCGCACCCAGTGTCCAGCAAAACCCAGGTTTTGCTGGACACATTTTTTTTGGAGATGATGGAAAATTCTGGGGGTCTAATGGAGTGTATCTTTGGAGTCAACATATAAGATTTTATTTTTCTGTATAAAAATGTGCTGCAAATGTTTCTCTTCTGAGCTAGACCCCTCCAAAGTTTGCAAATGTTTCTCTCTGAGCTAGACCCCTCCAAAGTTTTGAAAAAAAACAACTCCTTTGACACATTTTCTCATAGATACATCTGATCTAAATTTTTTTTTTTTCATCATTTGTCACCAAACAAGCTCCATTGGACAGCATTTGTCACAAGAGAACCAAGTGACATTTTTTTGTAAAACTGAGTTATTGGTTGTTAGGGCTAGCAATACTGAATCTCGAAGCAACAAGTGCTTCTTCTAATAACAATTATTTCCCGTCGAAATTCTCGGTAAAAGTGGAGCTGATGAGCTTCGTTGATGTCATTGTCCGTATGATGCAATCAAATGAAAACTTGGTGTAACTTAATCTGAGTCACGTAAAAAACCAACTCTAACTTGGTTCCTTTTATATAATTTGGAACTGACTTAATAATCAACAGTGTGAACCAACTGCCTCTTGGTTTCTTTTAGAGATTCCTTTTTCGTGATTATGCTAAAAAAAAAAAAAAAAAAAAAAAAAAAAAGAACGAAGTCACTTTAAACGCTAAAAATTAAATACCTCTCGTGCATGGGAAATTCCACTTTGCCGGTGTTAAAATGCAAAAACAAAACACTGTAATTGAATGAAATCATAACGTTAGTAATTCCAAGCTTATTGTTTAAATGCTAGCTCTTCAACTTTGGACTCAATTTTCTCGAGATCAGCTCCATGTCACTTGGTTCTTTCTGATGATGGTGTCTAAATATCATTACTAGCAAAAACATTGAAACTGTTCAGACTTTAGTGGCACGCTTTTCCAACACCTGCGTGTTGGAATTTTCCCTGCTTGTTTTTTTTTTTTTTTTTTTTTTTGTCTTAATTATATTGAACATGGACCTTAAAAAGCATGAATATCAAGAAAAAGACTATCAAATTACGGAGCAAAAGATCTAAAAGTCGATCAACCGTAATTCAGGACTTGATCAATGATCATTAGTATACGTTTCAGTTGCGGCTCGTGCAATGTGGCAACAACGGTTCTCCCTATTTCCACTTACGTAAAATGATCGATCTTGCGGGATTCAATGAATGTTTGAAAACTAATACGTTTGCCTAGATTCAAATGGAAGAATGACAAGGTTGCCAAATAGCACGTTGTAAAATTTAATCCTACTCGACTTATTTCTATTGTGGTTTTTCTCATTCATATGTTTTTCTTTTCAGACCCAGGTGTTAGCCGAATCTAAAGACGTGGTAAAATACGTGCCAACCATCTGTTCTACCTCCAGAATACGGTGGAACATATGTAAAATCTTTGAATGAAATCAGAGGTGAGTTCTTACTTTCATCCATTCAATAGATATATGTATACAATCATATACTATAATATACAGGTGTTAGAAAAAAGTTTCCAATGCGATTTTTTTGAAAACGGCTGTGAATTTCGAAAAACGGCCCAACACGTGTCCAATAATATCGAGGGGGACCCATTTGGGGGGGGGGTGCTTTTTTCCGGACCCCCCCCCTCCCCCCTCCCCCCGGAAAATCGAACTTTTCTTATGGCAGCCCTACTTTTTTATTTCATTATCTAAAACAGGAAACTTTTTGGCGCAAACCGAAGGTCGATATCGTTTTCGATTTTATAACAAAGTTCAAAGTTCGATATGGACCTATTTTCAAAAAATCATTACTCCACTTTGAGATACCGGAATTTAAAAAAACTAGGAAACTGAAATACTCCAAAAAGCAAGCCATTTTCAGAAAAAAATACGAATTTGACACAAATTTAGTCAAATAGGATTTAACGCCCCGAAAATTGTGAGCATTTAGGGCCTTCAGGAGAGCCTAACTCAAAAACTCTGTGGGACGATCCCTGTCGTGTGATACATTGATCGAAAGGGCATTAAAAATTGAGCATTTTGGCGCAAATTAGAGGTCCGTATCATTTCATTTTCCACATTCGAGATATCGAATGTCAAAGTTAGATTTACAAATTCGCTATCTCGAATGTGGAAAACGATACGGACCCCTAATTTGCGCAAAAATACTCAGTTTTTAATGTTCTTTCGATCAATGTATCACACGACAGCTAGGGGTCGTCCCACAGAGTTTTTGAGATAGCTAAGCCCCCCTGAGGGACCTAAACGTTAGGAATTTTCGGGGGCGTCAAATCCTATTTTTGACTAAATTTGTGTCAAAATCGTATTTTTTTCTGAAAAGGGCTTGTTTTTTGGTATTTTGAATTCCTAGCTTTTTAAATTAGGGTACCTCAAAGTGGAGGAATGATTTTTTGAAAATAGGTCCACATCAAATTTTGACCTTCAATACAATATCGAAAACGGAAAACGATATCGACCTTCGGTTTGCGTCAAAAAGTTTATTTTTTATGCTCTTTTAGATACTGAAATAAAAAAACAGGCTTGTCATAAGAGAAGTTTGATTTCCAGCCGTTTTTTTTTAAAAAATCGCAGTGGACATTTTTTTTTAACATCCTGTATATTGTAATAATGGGTCTGTTGCAAACGTTTGCTGCAACGATTAAGAGTGTTTAATCTAATATAAAATCATCTGAAAAGTCCATTGGTGGCATCAGAAAGTCATAAAATACAATAACAAACTCACAAGCGGCGTTTAATGAAATCCAAGATGGCGGATAAATATCGAGCAATCTGTATGCGTGCACCGTGAAGATCCAAGGATGACCAACTTTGACAACCTTGCAACCGCAAAGTGTACTTTTTCGAATCGATATTATACATCAGTAGCGCACCGAGAGATTCTTCATCTCTCTCTTTTCTCCATTAAGAAACGTATGTTAGACAAGGATGGACAAGGGGATAAAACCCCCTCCTCCTGTCCTTTTCCTACTCATACATTTAAATGGGAAATGAGAGAGATGGAAGATATCCTGGTTGCGCCAGTGTTATCATACTTTTGAATATGTAGACCAAACGCAGCGTTGCCAGATTGCATGAGACGCCACTGTTCGGATACATGTGACTTAAACGCCTACTAAAGAAAGGGTAAAAAAAACTTCGCCTGACAAATTTCTTATTCCTAATGCGCTCTATCTTGTTCACAGACGACTGGGCAAAAAAGCTGGAAAGTTACAGAGATTGGTTCCTGACCGAAGGCGCAACTAAAACCGATGAGAGCAAGCGGCCAGGAAAATCGAATTTGCAAAAAGAAATGTTCGGCGTGGAAGGCTCGTTCAGAAAAATCGCTCTCGACTGAAAAATGTTTCAATGATAATGATGTTGAGAGTAAAACTGCAAGACACTTCATATAAATTGATGCGACGGATTGGTCGGGGTGGTTAATGTTAATAAGCAGTTAAATTAAAGATTAATATCTTGCCAATCGCGACTTAAAACCCAATAATCATTCTAACTTTTTTTACTGGTTCGAAACTTTTAGATCATCAGATAAAAATGTCTAAATCATTCGTTTAGTTCCTTTTCTTTCGTAGTCCAAGCATATCTTTTTCTGATCTAAGGCCGAGTGGTTAGAGTGATTTGGCGCTGTGCACTAAAGCTATTTAATGGAAAGGTTCTGATTTTGTAGAAAAACACACTCATCTTATTTTGACTTGAGACTACAGTTTAAGGAAGAGACTTTATCCGAAACAATATGAATGGTTTGAACAGACAAAACAGATATATTTCCGGTGTCATGGCTATTTTTCTGGGCAGAAAACGAGAAAAAATAAAATTCAACAAGTTTCATCTCAATTAATTTATATCAACGAGAAATAACTATAAATGCGGTATTTTTTCTTTATATTAAAAGAAAAAAAAAAAAAAAAAAATGTTTCACGCCTCTTAAAGTAGCTGTCAAATTGTTAAAATTTATTCTTTGTCTGAAGAATCGTGGTTGTTTATAAAGCTTAGCTCTCGATTCAAAATCTCTCTGTTCTCCACCGTGCATGCTGCTGTGGCGGTTAGTGCAATTTAGCAACAATGCTCTACCTACATTTGATTCTATGCGAAACAATCGATTCGATAGTAAAGTAGCTCCTCACATGCAATCGATTGTTTTACATTGATTTAAATGGAGGTAAAACAAAGATTTCAAACTGCACGACAATCAGACATGATGTTGAGCTCACAGGCTGTTCATTTTTTATACTCGAATTTTTCTTTTGAAATATCTTACTTCCATGAGAGGGTCGAAAATGTTCCTAATGAATTTAGTTTTATGTAAAAAGAATTATTCTATGGAAGGCTTCAAACCTATTCAAATTGCATGTACTTTACCTACTATGTAAATAAGAATCAATACTTTTGTCTGAATGATGTTTTCTGATACCTATACTCTTTTAAGATTATCTAAATATGATATTGTATTATTTCAAGCAAAATATTAAATCCTTGGTTATCTCAAAGACAAAAAAAAAAGTTTTTTCCAGCCTTCTTTTAACCGTTTTATTCCATTCAGAGCCAAATAAACCCTTTCTTTAATTAAAGACCAGGTTAGTTCCAGAGAACACCACTCCTCCGTTTTTAATACAGGGAAGGTAGTTAACTGTTCGTACTTGATGGAGTTGGAATTGCCTATACGACGAAATGAAGGCGCCTTATATATTTTAGCGTTTTCATCTATATTTGCGTTTCCGAAATGAAGACTGAAACAGTGTGAAATAGACTAGAGGAGAAAAACGAGTATACTCGGGCTTGGCCCTCAAGGGATTAGTATGCCAAATCACCGCACGCTCATTTAAAATCAAGCCAGTAGATAAATGTTCATTTTGTGCTGTACACGAGTTTGCTTACCTCATCAATTGAAGGAGCTCAACGAAGTATTCTTCCACAAATTTCCCCTATTCGACATCATTTGATTTGCTAACAAGTGAATTGAAACCAAATTTAAAACGAATATGGACGCGGGGTTGGTACCCAAAGGGTCATAGGCTATGGGCATTGCTGTAGGCAGTGTAAGTAAGGATCGATTTAGATATAAAAACCTGTAAAAATGGAATTTTTTTCTCACCCTCGACGGCCTCTGTAATAGCTCCATAAAACATCAGTTTTGTTTTTGGGATATATGTCAACTGTTCGTGAGTAAGTATACCACTGTATCAACTATAAAGAGATATTTGAAAGAAACACGTTAGTTCCATATTGTAAACGTCTTTTGAGAAGATCAGCCTGTTTTCAGGCATGTACTACTTCAAATGAAAAGAAATGTAGTTAGTCGTGTTAGTGTGTTAATCAGTGTTTTAGGCTAACATCCACGAGAATTTTATGCTCTGAATTGCCGGGGCAAAAATGTGCACACTATAGACCCATTTCCAGATTTAAAAGAAACATTTTAAAAATATTTTCGAAATCTTGTCAGATTCTTGCCAAAAAAATTTCCCAAATCTTTCAAACATATTTTTACATTTTGTAATACTCATGACAATCATTCGCCAAAATAATATATTTTCAAATGTTTCCGACCCTTTTTGAAAACGTTTTTTCCAAAAAAAAATTTGATCAAGAGCCATTCGCAAATGTTTTTAAAATGTTGCCGAAATTTTTTTCAGAAAATTTAGCTTTTTAACTATAAAAAAACAAAACAAAACAAAACAAAAAAACCATTTTTAAATAATTTCAATATTTTCTCATGAAACTTTTTTTTTTTCTGGCATTTCTTTCAGCAAGATTTTGGCAATATTACACATATTTTCAAAATGTTATGAAAGTCTTGCTTCATATCTTGGTTGTGTGTGAAATCGACTTTTAAAATTTGACTCTCAAATACAAACTATGCGCAATTTGCACGTACAAAAGGCTCGAGCTATTTTTAATTATTTCGGATTTTTTTTTTCTGCGGATGTCGTTTTAAACGCACCGAATGAAACGAAACTGGACCAGTCTAGTCTAAAATTCAACCCTTGGTCTCATTAAGTTGCCAAGTGTCGAGTGTTTTACAGCCTTGGAAATACTCGAACTAAACCATGATAATGTTAAGTAAATAAGAGGAGAGTGTATATTAGTCGAACCGTATCCATTCACCGCAAACTGAAAAGAATATTGAGCGAATTTTTGACATGTTGGTAAACAGAGTACTGGCACTCCCCCACTCGGCAAGCGTCAATAATAAATGTTCTTCGAAACTGCTCTCTCTCTCTGCATTACCGAGTGAATGGTTTTCTTTGAAAATGTTAGAGTTTCTTGTTGTTCCGAAGATTTTTTTAAATCGTAACTCACCTCGTCTTTAAAATGTGAGTGAAAGAAGGAAAAACTAAACATATAAAGAATGGCAAATCACTACTGTCCTAGTGAAGTTATTCGCGACGAAATCTAATGAAGAATTAATCCAGTATCGGCCTGCAAACGGAAGTAAGTGACTCTGCTGCAGAGAAAATACATTATCAGGAATGTGAGCTGTTTCCTTTTTCCTCGAAGCATTTTTTTAATTCAAGAAAAACGCAAGTTTACTGTTCTTGTGAAGAAACGATCATCCTTATTCCGATTCGAAAAAAAAAAAAGAAACAAGCTGTCATTCCGATCGCTGCACTGAACACTTGAAAAGTATATAGAGTGTTTTAGTAGAGCGATATATTGTATCGATTGCCGTCCGAGGGCCTCTCTGGCTCCAAAGAAACTGAATGGTTCAATGTGATCTCCCGATAAGCGAACTTTTGAACGGAAATTTAGGCTATTAAATCAAACAACTATTGCAAAATTTTTGCGATTATGCACTCTACATCCTCAAAAATGCTTAATTATTCCTGGTTCCTTGACTAAAACTGCCGAAATCAGTGAGATATTACAGATTAAACCAGAGACAAATAGAGACGCAGCACTACATTAAAATACATAGGGAAGATTTGAGGCACACTGAATTTTCGGGGATTCAATAAAATAACATGTGAAACAACAGTCAACACCTTGAGATGTCGCATGGTGTTAAAAGCCCAGCACCTACCAACGATTAAAAGCCCGCCAAAATGACAGGTCTACTCATAAGTCTGTTTTCCCATTTACAATAACATTGGCGGTGCCCGGGAAGAGCAGAGGGGACGTTTTGAAGAGCCCTGCGCCTATCAACGATTAAAAGCCCACCAAAATGACAGGTCTACTCGTAAGTCTGTTTTCCCATTTAAAGTAACATTGGCGGTGCCCGGGAAGAGCAGAGGGGACGTTCTGATGAGCCCTGCGCCTATCAACGATTAAAAGCCCACCAAAATGACAGGTCTACTCGTAAGTCTGTTTTCCCATTTAAAAAAACATTGGAGGTGCCCGGGAAGAGCAGAGGGGACGTTTTGATGAGCCCTGCGCCTATCAACGATTAAAAAACCACCAAAATGACAGGTCTGTTCGTAAGTCTGTTTTCCCATTTAAAATAACATTGGCGGTGCCCGGGAAGAGCAGAGGGGTCGTTTTCATGAGTCTTGCGCCTATCAACGATTAAAAGCCCACCGAAATGACAGGCCTGCTCGTAAGTCTGTTTTCCCATTTAAAATAACATTGGCGGTGCTCGGGAAGAGCAGAGGGGACGTTTCAATGAGCCCTGCGCCTATCAACGATTAAAAGCCCACCGAAATGACAGGTCTGCTCGTAAGTCTGTTTTCCCATTTAAAATAACATTGGCGGTGCCCGGAAAGAGCAGAGGGGACGTTTTGAAGAGTCCTGCGCCTATGAACGATTAAAAGCCCACCAAGATGACAGGTGTGCTCGTGAGTCTGTTTTCCCATTTAATATAACATTGGCGGTGCCCCGGAAGAGCAAAAGGGGACGTTTCGATGAGCCCTGCGCCTATCAACGATTAAAATCCCACTAATATGACAGGTCTGCTCGTAAGTCTGTTTTTCCATTTAAAATAACATTGGCGGTGCCCGGGAAGAGCAGAGGGGACGTGTTGATGAGATGGCGACATTCCGAAAACACGGGGGGAAGGGCGGGAAGTGAAGAGGAGGGTGCTCACCATTCAACACCATGCGACGTTGACTGTTGTTTTTTTTAATCCGTGAGAATTCAGAGTGCCTCTGCTGCAGCCAGTTAGTGCTCCAGCTCTATTTGTCTCTGGATTAATTGTTGCATTTGTAGGTCAGGATCGCCCGAAATCCCGCCAATTCTACAACAACAACAATGACACTTTGCGCCCCTTCCGTAACTGCGGGGGCCACGGAGACTATTGTCACATAACTGTGCGCACTGCGCACTCAATCATTCCAAAATTTATTCTTTGATTCGCGATATATATTTTGAAATCAATTTTAGAACCTTTTACTCACAGGTACGAGAGTATTTGATCGCATATTATTATCCTGGCAAAAAAGGGTGAAATTTTCTACAACTTCAACTCGAGATGAAACAAGACTTGGAGACAGGAGAAGGGACGTTGCATCGAATAGAAGTCCTTGGACATGCTCACGACGGAGAAATCAATCAATATTTAGATGCAACTAGAATCAATTACCAAGGACTGTATTTAATCGGTGTCATGCCTTTGAAGTGCACAAAAAATGGTAGGATACGAAGAAATTTTTACCTGTTTAGTCATTCATGTTGATATTTCGAGAGAGAGAGAGAGAGAGAGAGAGAGAGAGAGAGAGAGAGAGAGAGAGAGAGGGAGAGAGAGAGAGAAACAATCTGAATTCATTCGCTGGCCGCAGCTTGTCAGGTGAAGGTTTGAAGAGTCCAAATACAAATGCAACAAATGAAGGAGAAAAAATATTAAAATCGGTGGAACCCACCATTACAATTTGTGAATCTTGCTGTTGCTGTTGTTACCAATAACCAAATAATAACTTTTGAGACAACACAAAAATAAAAACATGCAAAATACGCGAGAAAACGCGCAGTTGCAGGTCGAAACTAACCCAACCTCTGGCACAGTCGAAAAATGAACGTAAATGAAGCGACTCCATTTTGGGATGGGGTGTTCGACGCGTGCTCTTAAAATCCTTGATGCGATTGGTCGATGCTTGCGTTCATTGGGAACCATTTTTTGTCCTCCGAAGCAATGGCAGCTAACGCAAGGTATACGCAAAGCTACCGTCCGTAAGGCCTTTATTGCGTCCTACTGGAAACCAGGCAACTATAGACTGGATGCTTCAGTAAACCTGTGCAAAAAGCCCACCAACCCATGTAGGCCCAACTTTATTTGAAAATGTTAGGTATTTTATGGTTTTTTTTTTCTCAAAAAACACCATCTTAGAGTAAAAAAATTGAAAAATTAAAAATTGTGAAATTTTCTGGTCCAGCTAAATAATGCGTGCTGAAAGATCACAACATTAATTTTTGAGTAAAATTGGCCTAAATTTACTGTTAATTGGTTTAAAAAAAAAAAAAAAAAAAAAAAAAAAAAAAAAAACATTATAAGTTGTTCGTTGACGACCCAATGTGCATGGGTTTTAATGGATTTTTACGCTTTAACGACATAGGTGTCCGCCCCCAATGAATACAAAACAAGGGTCCTCAGACACAAACATGGGCTTTTTTCTTATAATTGGACCCTAATAAGTCGCGATGCTTTAAACTCTACAGACGTTAATTAACCTGCCGAGTTCGAATTTGGCCTTAGTTTTGATCGAAACATTATTCTAGATCTTCCACAATTTAAACTTTATCACGAACATTTTTTAAAAGTGGAATATGCGTAAAATCGGGACGAGTTAAGCAGAAAATGATATCATTTTTGAAATCAGCGTCCCAAATACAATTGATTAGCACATATTAATGTATGTAACAAGAAAATTCATTGAAATGCATTGAAATTTAGTTTAAAAAAACACTGATGTTTGGTTGGTGCTTTTGCGGACAGTTATGTCGTTAAAGAGGCCGGCCTGCTTGTTTTAATGAGTTGCGGCATCATTCCCAATCCTTTTCGATTATCTATATGCAGTTCATCAAAATATGTTCCTTTAATTAACTCCGAGCGAACTCTTTGATCACAGGTCTCGTCTATCGGAAAATATTCTCGTTCGGATTTTTATATGCGCTGTTTATTCCAGCATTGTTTTTATATCTGGACATTTACGGGACGGCAATAAATATTTCGAACTGGAAACGTGCTGAGTCGATGAACGAAACCTTCATTGCATTTTTCCACTTTTTCACCGTGATTCCGCTGATGGCGAGAATCGGAGCAGTTGGAACGGAAATGAAACGGGTACGAGTATATGCGGAGGACTGGCGTAAATTACAGGTAAGATTTTTAACAATTTACAAATTCAGTGAGTGTGACGTCACTAGCATCAGAACGTATAACTTGACCCAACAAAAAGTACTTACCATGCAACCAAACAAACTTGGGTACCTAAATGAGGCTCAATGGGGCTATTGCACACTTTTGCTATAAGCAATTTAATAGTCGATTATGGCGTAAAAACCTCAAAAAATAACGATGGAGGCACTAAAAACTTCCAAAATCCACTCCTAAACTCAATAAACGCAGTTATTTGCACGAGCGTAATGGTGGCCGAAGGCACTAACAATGGGAGATTCCTATCTTAATTTCGTCACTCTTTCTATGCTGACAAGGATGATTCACAGAGTAATTAGTCATCAGAGTGATGATCCACATCCGATGAATGGTACCGCAACACCAAGTGACACCGGTGTCAAATGAAAAGTAGTCTCTTATTGGTCACTTCTTGATGGAGTTTCAGAATTGTTAGATGGGAATCTCCCATTGTTAGTGCCTTCGGTCACCATTACGCTCCCACAAATAATTGCGTTTATTGAGTTTAGGAGTGGATTTTGGAAGTTTTTAGTGCCGCCATCGTTATTTTTTGAGGTTTTTACGCCATAATCGACTATTAAATCGCTTATAGCAAAAGTGTGCAATAGCCCCATTACCAATGCTGAACTGGAGATTACTTTTATTAATCGAGCTGACTCTCAGATTACATGTCGATTACAATTTGTAATTAAAAATAGGACAGTTTTCAAAATTTCAATTCATGGAGAATCTTCAGCGTGAAGTGCCAATTACTGCCACTAGAGCTTTACCATTCGATTAATGTGGGTGCGCCAAATAAGGCCACCCGTTTCTTTGAGAGGCTTTAAAAATTGTTTGGACAATCCTGCATGAATGGAATTTGGCACACACATGTTTCGTGTCTTCACTGAAAAAACAGTTTCTGAAAAAAAGTTTTAAAAAATTTCAGCAATTGGCCTCATTGGGGACACGAGGCCCGAATAAGGTCGCCTGCTGAAATTGGGTTAAATCGGAAAGTTTCTGCGAGAGCCATTCGTCGAAAACGCAACATTTTATTATAGATAAACTGGTAAAAATTAAAATGAAGTATGAAACGTGTATTATTGAAAAAGAAAATTACAGACAAGAAGTGTCATAAAAGGCTCATAAATCGACGTTTTCAAACTAAAAAAGTCGAAGGTGAATATGTGTAGAAACACATTCAAAATAATACTTTAAAATTTACAAGTATTTTCCTAATCGACTCTAACGAAAGTAAATTACTAACTACAACCCTTTTTCTCTCTCCGTGCAACCCCCTCCTCCTTAAATGACCACCTGGCCTTATGAGGGTACACCTTACCTTTGCTTGTTATTTTCTCACCATCTCCGCTGAAATCAACTAAAAACAAAATACTTTAAATATTTAGACGGAGAAAAAATGCGATGCAAGAATGTGTTCAAGTTATTCAAGTAGGATCAATGTTATGAATGGATTTTACAAAGGTACGAAGCGTAGTGCACCTTCAATTGATGATGTAGGCAAAAATAAGTACCGCGGATTAGGAATATTTATCTACACCCGCTTGACTCGAACATGATCGCGATGTTCTAGCGTATTAGAGGTCGTTTCAGAAAAGTAAGTGCACCCAGACCGGTAATCTTTGGAATTTGTCAGCATTATTTCTCATGTTATAAAATGAAAATGAATTGGAGCGTTGGCTTTTCGTGAAGGAACGCTATAAAGTCAAAAGTTTCAACTCAGAGGCAGGTTTTATTTTGATTTGAAGGAAGGAAAATTGAAAAAGTCACCAAAAGATTATGGTCTAGGTGCGTCTGCACTTCTGAAACAAGCTGTGCCTTAGTCTCAGTCGGGTTCAAAGTGTGAGATGGTGGATATTGCTATATATACAGGGTGGTCCGAAAGTCCCGGGACGGCTTCATAACTTTTGAACGGCTGCATATAAAAAAACCAAACTTGGGGGATGTTTATAACTTAATAGAAACTACTTTTTGGCGTACCCGAAAATTCCGGGGGGCACCCGTAAAGGGGGATTTCGCCCCCCCCAACTCAAAATTTTCAAATGGCAACCCCCATCTTGTGATACCTTGTTTGAAAGGGCATAAAATTCTAAGACTTTTGGCGCAAACCGGAGGTCGATACCGTTCTTCGTCTTCGATATATCGATAGTCACAGTTCGATTTCGACCCATTTTCAAAAAATCAGAACTTCCATTTGAAAAGTCGCACTTTAAAAACTAGGAGTCAAAAATACTCTACAAAGCAAGTACTTTTCAGAAAAAAATACGGTTTTGATATTTGTCAAGTCTTAAGGCCCCCCAAAATTATTTAAAAAAATGACCCCTCAGGGGGGCTATCTCAAAAATTCCGAGCCACGACCCCTATCGAGTGATACATCGCTTGAAAGGGCACACAAAACTGAGCATTTTGACGCAAACCGCGGGTCGATATCGTTTTTGGTATTCGATATATCGAATGACAAAGTTGGGTTCTTAACTCATTGGCAAATTTCGATATATCGAAAACCAAAAACGATATCGACCTGCGGTTTGCGCCAAAATGCTCAGTTTTGTGTGCCCTTTCAAGCGATGTATCATTAGATAGGGGTCGTGGCTCGGAATTTTTGAGATAGCCCCCCTGAGGGGTCATTTTTTTAAATAATTTTGGGGGGCCTTAAGACTTGACAAATATCAAAACCGTATTTTTTTCTGAAAAGGACTTGCTTTATAGAGTATTTTTGACTCCTCTTTTACTAAAGTGCGACTTTTCAAATGGAAGTTCTGATTTTTTGAAAATGGGTCGAAATCGAACTGTGACTATCGGTATATCGAAGACGAAAAACGATTTCGACCTTCGGTTTGCGCCAAAAGTCTTAGAATTTTATGCCCTTTCAAACAAGGTATCACAAGATGGGGGTTGCCATTTGAAAATTTTGAGTTGGGGGCGAAACCCCCCTTTACGGGTGCCCCCCGGAATTTTCGGGTACGCCAAAAAGTAGTTTCTATTAAGTTATAAACATCCCCCAAGTTTGGTTTTTTTATATGCAGCCGTTCAAAAGTTATGAAGCCGTCCCGGGACTTTCGGACCACCCTGTATGTAATAGGTATTGTGTAAATGCATAGCTCCTCTAAAGCTCTCCCCAGATCACGATTTTTATGGTCATTGAAGTAATTGGAGCTCGGGCTCTGGTTCCAACTCAAAGTCCCTACTCTCAAGTCATATTTTCTGCAAAATGTGTATTCGCAGCCGAATTTGAGTTCTCCTTGGCAAAAACTACATTTCCTTCAATGAACGAGTTTTTATCGTCGAGAATCGAAGCTCTTTTCTAATGTGTTCATTTTAATTACATTTTTGTTCCTAAATATAGATTCGCTACAGGAAAGTAACCGGGAAAAATTTGAAGAGCGTCCTAAAAACATTGAAAACGAAAATCCGCATGGCGAGCACGATCGGCATGATTTTACCGTGTTGGGTGCTGGCCGAGCTCCGTTATTTCAATGTTGTTACTAAAGAGGTAGCAGTGCAGTACACGACTTATGCTTATAACGCCATCTGTACAAATAATTTAGTAGCATTTTGGTACATCAATACTCGTTGCTTACAGTCTGTTCTGAAAGATTTAAAGTCGGAGATCGACCAGGTAAATAAAAATCGTCACATTTTAAAAATCGTCAGAAATAGGTGTGACCTGTCCCAGGAACAGGGACTTTGTATCCTCCAAAAATAGGAAATAATTTATTGGCAAAACTGCAAAGAGGGGTGGATTTTAAACATGTTGGCGTCAAAAAATGTCCAGATATCTTGAAACGTCCACGAAATGTGTTGGTTTGAAGTTTATTGTTCTTACAATCTTAAATTTAAAATTATTTCTTGAAATCACTTTCCTGAAAACTTTTGCTGTCGGAAGCGCGAGAAAGCCCCTTTTTCTTGCGGCGCGTGTTGCAAATAAAAATACAGACAAACGGGGTAGCTCGGAACAAAAGTTATTTTTAGTCTAGACCGAGGTATAATTTTACCTTTTGACTTGACAATTACGTCATATCCATGCATACCACCTAAGGTCTTACTGCACCATTCAGGATGCCTATGTGTTGTCATTTCACACAGATCGGCATAGGACTTCTTCAAAGGTCTTATAGCTATTGCCTTTTTTTTTTTTTTTTTTTTTTTTTTTTTTTTTTTTTTTTTTTTGTAAGAAGCACCTAAATATCTTTGGTCACAGCAGCATTTGGACCTAGAAATTTATAAGTAAGAAGGAGACTTCATGATTCTTATTACACAGTTAAATACAATCATTGCATTTACTGGATATATTTTTAAGGTGGATAGATTGTATATACAAACGACACTATCAAGAAAATAACACACGAATATTCAGAGTGACTGTAAGAAAATCCCCCATTCAGAAGTTGGAACGGTTGCCGCTAGCGAGATTGAGGGGGCTTTTTACCATTTGAGGACAATTTCTACATACACCTGTAATGAAGTCGACTTGAAAGTAAAAGTACATGCGGAAGTAATAAAAAACTGATATACTGAGACTTGTGTTAAAATCGTACTATAAACGGAAAAAGCTCCTTCAAAAGGCAACCATCCTAATTTCTTAATAAGAACTTTTTCGTAGTCACCCTGTATAGTTTATATGTATAAGACTATGTGATATTGTGAGAAGAGGACTAATGGGTCTGTTGCAAACTTTTGCTACAACGATAAAGATTGTTTCATCGTATGTAAAATTGCCCGAAAAGTCCATTGGTGGCATCAGAAAGTCATGAAATGCGATAATATACTCACAAGAGACGTTTAATGAAATCCAACATGGTGGTAAAATATCGAGCAATCTGTATGCATACACCTTTAACATCCAAGGATTGCCAACGTTGACAACATCACAGCTTCAGAGGTTATGTGTTTATTTACGTTATGATTAGGTGCGATCGAGATTGTGAGGTTGGCTATCCTTGGATGTTAGTGGTGCATGCATACAGGTCGCTCGATATTTTACCGCCATCTTGGATTTCATTAAACGTCTCTCGTGAGTTTTATACTGCATTTTATGACTTTCTGGTGCTACCAATGGACTTTTCGCGCGATTTTACATGAGATTGAACACTCTATAGCGCTGTAGCAAAAGTTTGCAACAGACCCATTAAACAGTTGAAAAATAGGAATAGAATGTTGCTGCTGTTGTTGTAGAATTGAATGCGTGGTTTTTTTCCGGCAGAGGCTGTCTAATAACTTCAAGACAACAGCAAAAGATATGGAAGATCTACGCTTAGTATGGTTGAGCTTGAGTGACCTTATTCAACAAATTGGTCCGGCATGCGTCTTCACATTGATAAGCCGACTCTTCCTCATTAACTCTATTCTCATGTTATCATTGTATTTCGCTTTTACACCCAACGCCAATAAAGTCGCGAATATGAACCGAAATTTGGAACACAATTCCCGTCATTTTAACAATGCATTGTTTCTTTTTTCCATGATGTTTTTCTTCTTCAACGCCGGTTATTTTATCAAGAGAGAGGTAAGTTTTCGATATCATGAATTTTATTCCATAGAAAAGTATTAAAACGCATCGTTCGATGCATCCTATAAGCGTATTTTTTCGAATCATCTAGCGTGCATTATTCACCTGATAAAGTGGTTAACAACATACCAACATTCAACTGGTACCGCGGGCTCATTTTAACCCCACTGTCCTCACTAGACCTCCGCACACGGTCAAATAGTTTGATCAAACTATAGAGCAATCGTTGATGAGCCGAAATTCGCCAAAAACAACAGGTGACCAACTGTTGCATGTTGGAGCCGAAAATATTCCATCGATGTTCGTCAACTGACGGAACTTCATCAGTTCAGCCCCATTTCTATACAATCTTTCATATTAATCAACCCTTCATAACGCTGCAGCAATCATTTGCAACAGACTCATTGTTAGCTGATTTTCAGTTCTCTAAAGGACGGAAATGAGCAAACATTCTTACTGATATTATCGCATTCATCAAAACTTTGTACTTTTATTGCATTCAGGCTTCGGCTGATTTTCAATCTTTACTCTTCCGTGCTCGCCCGTCGAAGGAACAAAAACACGCAGGTTTGGAGGTAAGAGTTATACTGGTTAGTATTTTATAACTTGAAAACAACAAAATTGTTTAAAGGTTGCCGAGATTTGAAAGAGTAAAAATTTCGACCATGGAACATTCTTTTGAAAGTCATAGTACACGTACAAGCATTGGCAGTGGGCCCACGTTGGTGATTGAATGCAACCCGCGTTACATCGCCCGAGCCCAAAGATATTATACTATACAGATACGCAAATGTGAATGTAAGATGGGCTCAAAAATCAGGGGCAGGGTAGGCAACCTGTTAGCTTCACGATACAAACAAATATCAGCAGTTGTAGATTTGGAGGTTATAAACAGTTAAAATCTACCTTGATAAACAGTGATTGTTGGTGTCGGAGAACATTGGCTATTTCATTTATCTCGCAGCAATTCCAAAACTTTGAACTTTTACAACAATCATCCTTCATTCCGTTTTGTCTTTCACAAATTAAATAATAGAAATTCCCTGTTCCTCGAAATATGTGTTTTCATTTCCCTCTTTTACTCGAAACTCAACGATAAATAACACTATGCAACAAAATTTGACTTTTGGTTTGTCCACGGGTTGAGACCTATTTTTTCTGACTCCTAGTGACCAAAGAAGTCAGAAAATGGCCATGAAAGTGCCGGGAAAATGTGTATGCGCCCAGGACGCCGCCATTTTGAAAAATCAGAAATTCAGCCGACTTGCCGTGGGTTTTTTGAGGCTAGCGTCCTTAAGTTTTACTCAAATTAAAAAAATGTGCACATAAAATGAAAGAGCATAAAATTTCCTACAAGATGAGATACCTCAATTTGTTTTTCAATCAGCAAAACTATACAAAAACTGAAGTTTTTTAAATTATTTTTTTTAAAAAATCGAAAATTTGACGTTTTTTTGGGATAAATTTTAACTCATGCCGTCAAAAATAGAAATCATAGAAAAAAACAGATTGATGCATTGAAAAGAGCTTTAAAAGTGGCTACAAGATGATGTACTACAAAAGTTTTTTGTGATTATTTTTTGCCACTTTTTAGCCATTAAAATGATTTTCTCCAAAATTCAATTTTCTCCCTCTATGCTCCCTAATTTACAAACGGTATCGTTCAATAACGTCGATTTGGTTCCTCTCATGCACCCTCGGCCCAAAAATAATCCATTTTCCATCAAAAGTGACCGTGAATATTGGTGGAAAAAGCTTGGCTCATAACATTTGATGCCCATATTTACATTAAATGTGTCTACGCATGCATGCAGCTCCTCTCAAATATCCCATGCAAAAAAAAAAAAAAAAAAAAAAAAAAAAAAAAAAATCATCCGTTAAAGGCAGATATTTGTTGAAGTTTTATTTCACACTCAGCCGGTATTAATGAAAAACAATATTGGTTTTAGAAAAATTCATGTTATTAGTTGCTCTGGATAGAGCAGATGGGATCAATGATGTGCTGAGAACAATAAAATAAGTGGTGGCCCTGAGAAGAACGGTTTTTAATTGGGTTGGGTATCAGTATATTCCAGTGCGGTTATATTTGGGAGAGTGATGAGATTCCTGAGTCCATACTGGTCTAAAAATGAGAGGATAAAGAGAATTTGAAAAAGTGGCGCACCAATTTTTAGCCGTTTTAGGTGGCTCTGAAAAGAGCTGTTGCACTGTCTGTCGTTACTTATGCACATGCAGTGTCCGTTCCTGTCCTTCTTAAACTTTAGACCTGGCACTTGGCAGTTACTTGTATAAAAGCCACGCCTAATGATGCTTGACTTCAGCCTGCTGTACAAGTCAAGGCTTCAAATTCACTAAAGCATCTTATAAAAATTTAAATATTTTTATCAAAAAGGTCCTTCCTCAGGGGTACCAAAAGAAATTGAGAATTTCTGAACAATCAAATTACAATTGAGCAAAAGTAAACAAAATCTTAAAAATTAAATATGTCTTTTTTCATTATATCAAAGTGTGAGCAAGGCAGCGGGTGTAGAGCAAGGTGGTGTAGAGGGCTATTGGGGCTATAGCCCCCCCACACTTTTTTGGGGATGCGGGGCTAACACACTTAACAAACAAAAAAAAAAAAAAAAAAAAAATGATTTTTTTAGCCCTCCCTTATTTCGACCCCACGCGCCGCCCATGGTGAAATTCATGACGAATAAAGGGGAGAACTCGTTCTCAACTCGATTTTCGCCATTATTCACGGTCACTTTTGATGGAAAATGGATTTTTTTGGTCCGAGGGGGCATGAGAGGAACCAAATCGACGTTATTGAACGATACCGTTTGTAAATTAGGGAGCATAGAGGGGAAAAAATGAATTTTGGAGAAAATCATTTTAATGGCTAAAAAGTGGCAAAAAATAATCACAAAAAACTTTTGTAGTACATCATCTTGTAGCCACTTTAACGCTCTTTTCAATGCATCAATCTGTTTTTTTCTATGATTTCTATTTTTGACGGCTGAGTTAAAATTCATCCAAAAATCGTCAAATTTTCGATTTTTTAAAAAAAATAATTTTAAAAAAATTCAGTTTTTGTATAGTTTTGCTGATTGAAAAACAAATTGAGGTATCTCATCTTGTAGGAAATTTTATGCTCTTTCATTTTATGTGCACATTTTTTTAATTTGAGTAAAACTTAAGGACGCTAGCCTCAAAAAAACCCACGGCAAGTCGGCTGAATTTCTGATTTTTCAAAATGGCGGCGTCCTGGGCGCATACACATTTTCCCGGCACTTTCATGGCCATTTTCTGACTTCTTTGGTCACTAGGAGTCAGAAAAAATAGGTCTCAACCCGTGGACAAAATGGCTGTTGCATAGTGTAATTGTTGGTCTCTGTCGAAGTTTCCCATTGTACAGTTTTTTAAAACTTTACTCATCAGGGACCAAATTATGTTACAGCTTGACGTTCCTCCGAAAGACGTTGGATGGTGCGTACTTAAGTATTATTGCGTGTGGTTTATACCCTCCAAGTGCTCTCCGATCATTTTCGGGTAGGACCGTCAGGACGTATGATGTTTTGGTCCCAGAGAGTCCAAAGGTACTGATGACAATTCTTGGTGGAAGCTCATGAATTGGTGTGGGTACCGTTTGCTTGGTAGGTTTTCCAGATATAGGGCGAGAGCTCCTAAATGACTTATTTCCTAACGACTAATTGTGAGGATCTTTTAATACTTTAACCCGCTGTCTACTTCCTTCCGTCTAGTCAGTCACCTAGCGTCATATTCATCTCATTCTAGGACTCACTTTAAGTCAACTGCATGAGCTGTTTTGAGAGCTGCACCCACAGTGGATATTTATTTATTTATTTATTTAGAATTTTATACAAATAGAGCAGTCTGAATTATACCACATACATACATTGAAACCATATTTTACCTTGTGAAATACCTCCTCTAACTGGGAAGTAGCTTCTTTTTCACATAGAATGGTTGAGGTATCATCGGCAAATGAATAGGTTGGAAAATTTACAAAATCGGGTGAATCGTTTTTGAAGTTAATAAACAGAAGAGGACCTAAAATAGAGCCCTGAGTTAGGTCAAGAGCATCAGAGAATGTCAGACCAGACATCAAATTTATTTTTACCAATTGCTTTCTACCAACAAGGTAGGACTCTAAAAGCTTCATAGCAGCGTTATTTAATCTATAGACTCTCAGTTTTTTTTAGAAGAAGTCGATGATTTATTAAATCAAAGGTCTTGGTTAGGTCAACATGCATGCTAAGAGCAATGCAGCGTTTTTCTACAACTTCATTTACATTATCTATTGCACTGCCTGAATGGTGGATTTTTTTTTTCCTAAAACGAACATGCCGAGAGCTTAAAATATTATTGTTTTCAAAATAGTTACTCAGCTGCTCATGCATAACTTTTTCAAAAAATTTTGAAAAAGTGTAGAGCACAGAGATGGGTCTATAGTTAAAGAGTGTAATTGCTTCTCGCCCATTTTAAATTGAGGTGTTATTTTAGCTATTTTTATGAAGTCAGGGAAGACACCATCCGCAAGGCAAGTATTGATCAGTTCTAACAATGGCGGTATATTAAAACAACCAGCAGTAAAGAGATGTCAGTGGATTTAACAATTTTAAAGATGCAGTGGAATAATTACCTGATGAAGTTAAGGGAGAAAATCCTGCGATGAATTTAACTTTAATCTGATCAGTTTAGATGACATCTTGGCAGTAAGGATGGCATTTAAATGGAATCAGAATAAAAGATATAGAACAAATAACGTAATGAATCCACTGCTAACCCGAAGATGATGAGCAAATTGAGAAATAATCAAGCGCCTTCGAGGAAATTTAGTAAAGAGTCTTGATGGTGTAACGTAGAATTACTTAAACGGAATTGTCTCATGAACAAAAGCAATTAACAATCTTGATTGCTGCGCTGTAGACAGGGTTATTCTTGAAATTATTGTCCTACTAAGAAATCCGCTGCCCTCACTTTACAAGCAAGGAGGGGACACGACTATGATAACTGCAGTCTAAGACAAACAAGCCCCTTTAAACTTCAACATTACTTAAGGTGTTCAGTGCAACTCAAGAAAAGGAGAAGAAACAGAAGAATACTTAGGCTGCATTCAGAAACTTTACTTGAGATATACTTCACTTGACATCCCCTGAGAAATACTCAAAACAAAAGCGAGTTGAGTCGAGGTAGAGTGAGTGTTTGACCTCGGTAGCTGTTTGGTTTGAGATTTGAATATGGACCGTAAAAAGATTTTCGTTGAATGTTTAATCAGACTTCAAAGCTCTCAGTCGGCTCAGTGGCACTTAAGCACTGGGGGGCCGACTGTGGTGGAGCTTTGAAGGTGACAAACAGGAGATGCTCTCAGTCGGCTCAGTGGCACCTAAGCACTGGGGGTACCGACTGGGGTGGAGCTTTAAATTCGGAGATAACACGGTGATTTAATTAAGTAGATATTTGATTTGATGAAGTGGACTGTATAATTTGGATTGACGATTAAAGTGAGCAAAAACAAAACGATGAATAAAATGATAATAACAATGAAGAACTAGATAACTTGACGTACTCTACAGAGTAATTAACAAGGTGATTGAAATTTATAGTAAAAGTGCTCGACGCACTTCTATTAATACAGAGGTTTTAGACTTGACGCCTAGCAAAGAATGCGATTTTACAAGAGAGGTCTCTCTCGACTTTTCTCAGGGAGTTTGTCTAGGGAACTGAATCTCACTGTTCAAGGGCTGCGAGTTGAGGCCAGCCGTCGCAGGGGTTGCTCTGCCCGCGCATGCGCAGTGCGCACATGCTTTGGTCAGATCAACCCCCACTCGGACTGCTCAGTCGCAGACCTTGACAGTGAGAGAGAAAGAGAGATAAGAGAGAGGTGGAGAGGGAAGAAGTGAGTTTCTAGAGAGAAAGAGAAAGTGCGTGAGAGATAGATTGGAAATGGGTCATCAAAACGTAACTTATAAAAATAAAAGTGAAAATACCATGAAATAAAACTTAAAAGTAAAAACTGCTTAAATTCAGTACTTGAATACTGAACAGTGAGAAAAATAGGAATTCAAAAAGCTTGCAATCAACCGGCAGTTCTTGAGGAATCCTAAGTTTAGTTGAAGGTTTCTAATGAGTCACCTTCAATTTATCTCCTTCAGAATTGCCTTGAGTGCACAACTTTACGTGACCGAAGCGGCTCTGAACAGAAAGTTAGCGTATGAATCTTACTTGAACAACTCTTCAAACTTTCTCAAGAAATCTCAAGACCTTTATTCAAGATAAGTTTCTGAATTGCAAATTGAATCAGGAGGACTCAGGTAAGTTCAAGTTAGGTCAGGTCTCTAAATTGCAACCTAAGTTAACGAATGAAACATTCGTGTAGTAATGCATGTAGGAGACGCAGTTTCCGCTAAGGAAGGATTGATTATAACTCTGCAAATATCCACTGACAAATGGCAAGAAAACATGATGAAAGTAAGTGTTAAACCTTAAACAGCAACGATTTCCGAAAGTATTCAAGGAGTAGAGAACTTAAAAATTTAAGGCATGGATAAAAGTTTAGTTCCAGCGACTTGGAAGGTGAGGATAACTCAGGATTAACTCCTCGCGAGGAGGTTTTAGGTTTGAACAAAAGATCACTGGATGATCAAATATCAAAATTAAGTTTCAGTAAGGCATTAAAAAAGCAAAATTGAGACAAAATGAAAAGTCGGACACTGAAAAAATTTGTAGAAGTTGATAAAAGCGAAATCACAACCGTTCGTTTAATAGTACGCATAAGGACTGTGATTAACCTTCAAATCGTCATTTGTTTGTATCGTGAAGCTAACAAGAAGCATACCCTCCCAGGCGCATTATGTACCCCGTTCAGGGCCCACTTTCCCCGCCCTAAGTATGCCACATTTGCGTATCTGTATAGTATAATATCTTTGCCCGAGCCTTTCTCGATTTTGAGAGGTTAAGGTGATTCCAGGGTCGACTAGTTCCAACTATGGACACCACGTCGCGCTGCTCAAAAAGTCAACAGTTTCTGGCTAAAATTGACGAATTCACGCTGAAAACACAAACTGGTGGAACGTCAGCACCTGCGAACATACTTCAGGAAGATACCCTGAAAGTTTTAAGCTGAAAAATTCAAAAATAAAGCCGGAAATTATATGAAATACGAAAATTCCCATAAGCCTCAATGAGTGCAAGTGAGGCAGATAGACGTTTTATCACTCGTACGCACTCACTCTCACTCACTAAGCTTATGGCAAAATGAATTTCACAATTTACGGCTTTATTTTTGAACCAATTTTGCTCGTTTTGGGCTTAAAAAATCGATAAAAAAAATTTGCAGGTGCTGCCGTTGTTGGATTTTGTGTTTTATCTATGGTTTCAGTTTAAAACGCCTATAACACGACTTTTCCGAAAATCGACTAGTGGCGCTATCCATCGGATTGAAATCTGAAAAGGTTTCGCCTGGAATCACCTCAAAAGAAAAGGAAATTCTGTTCGCTGTTTTTACGTGTTGCGGGTAGCGTCGAGTCGAATGTTCGACGCAGGATTTATGCCACTGTTTGCACTGTCAGCGTCAAAAACAAAAGAAGTTGCGCCTGCGCAAAGTGATGGGAGCAACAATGAGTACATAAACCAGCGCAAGCTAGAGGTCGTCAGGGGCGTCATTTTGAGTCCGGCTTGGGATGGGGGCAAGAATCTGATGACCTTTTTTCTCATTAATATAATTCGTACCCGTTTTTGAGCCTGACTGCAAATCCTTGGGGGGGGAGATTGCCTCCCCCCTCAAATGACGCCCCTGGAGGTCGTTTCAGAAGTGTTCGGCACGCACCCGTGCAAACTGATAATCTTTGGACATTTTCCAACGTTATTTCTAGCCACATCACATGATAGAAATTAATGGAAATAAATTTGAGCGTTGGTTATTATTTGAGGAACGCTTTATAATCAAAAGGTTGAAGTCACACAGGCAAGATTTGATTTGAAAAAATGGAAATTGAAAATTCGTCAAGATTATCGGTGAGATACGCCTAAATTTCTGAACAAATTCTATTCAGCGTGATTCAGACCACCCTGCCGCTATCATCCAAGGTTTTTGAGGTGTTTTCCCAAGGATTTAATTGACGAAGTTTCTCAAAATATAACACAATTTTATTATTTACTGTTTATGTCCGTGCGATTTGGTCTTAACTCCGACAATTTAGACGCTACAGAGTGTTTAAAAAAAAAAAAAAAAAAAAAACGGGTGTTACCAGCATGATTTTGGTATTTCTGGGTTTCAGGCCAGGTCGAAACTTGTAGAACTTGGCAGTTGTTGGCATAACCATCGGTAATTTGCCCGTCTTTTATAGATATCCATTTAATAGCTTTTAGCTAGCAAGAAATCGTAATCATTCGGTCATTACCATCGCAACGGCCAAGCCTTTTAATGCTCGACGACCGGGCATATTGGCGTTCAATGCCAATACATAATCACTATTTGAATGATTTTTCTAAGTTTTGGAACTTTTCAATGATCCCATCTTTTTTAGGTATTGTTTCCTATAAAAATCATTATTGTTTCGTTTGCTAACCACCCATATATCTATTTTATAATCGTAGCTCTGAAAAAAAAAAAAAAAAAAAAAAAAAAAAAACTTAATATGATTTCAAATTTCTTAAAGTTTCAGATAAAAGTGTTTTTATTCACCCTTAGATCTTTCGCTCCTAATGTCAGTCTTTCTGGATTTTGTACGATGAACCGAAAAACTTTACTAGAGGTAAGTCCAAAAAAAAAAAAGAAGCAGGGGTCGAACTCCAATACAATTGAGGACTTGGGTGCGAGAAGAGCCTCTCTCTCTCTCTCTCTCTCTCTCCCTCTCTCTCTCTCTCTCCCACTCTCTCTCTCTCTCTCTCTCTCTCTCTCTCTCTCTCTCTCTCTCTCTCTCTCTCTCTCTCTCTCTCTCTCTCTCTCTCTCCTTCTGCATTACGTTGTTTCATTATTTCCTCAATTTATTTTTCATTTCCAGGGAAAGCAAATCATTGTATCTTTCTAAAATTTTACTGAGAATTATTATTCACGATTTATGGTTGTTTTTAGTGCAATCACAAAGAAAAATTAAGTCTTCATATTCCTCTAAAAAAATAAAGTAGGATATGAGATACTGGAACACTGCAATGAAGAAGTGCCCTTTTCGCACCCAAGGGCCTCGATTTATGTATTGACAAAGCGTACCGCGATGGGTCTGTATGCAGTCACGTCGAGGGCCACCTCAAGACAGCAAGTCCGCTCGCGCCGTATATGAAATTTGAATTACGCGGTCTTGAGTACAGGGAAAGGGTCATTTGTAGAGGCGGTTTTCTCAAAAACCTGTTGAGTATAATCAAATTGGTAGGGTGAAAATCTTGCTCAATACGTCTTGTTGCTGTAAAAAAAAAAAAAAAAAAAAAAAAAAAAAAAAAAAAAAAAAAAATGGTTGAAAACTTTGACCCTAGGCATGTTAAAAACCCGGGTGAAAAAGTGGATTCCGCTCATTTGAATAAAATTCAAACGTCCCGCTACAGCGCGGAACTCCAGAAAACCTATCCATAGTACCCTCTTATATCTAGGGACCCTAGAGCAGAGCGAATCTGATTGTGAGAAGAAAAAAACTATATTGTGCGCATGTGCGAATAGAGAGCTGAATAGATGCTGGGCTATGAAGACTGGGTTTGAAAAGGGTGGCGGTAGACGATGTGTGCAAAGAATCGTAAAAGTGTCAAAATTTGAGAAGGGTGGGATCTAACTTGGGTGTGTGAACTCAGTATATTTTCTGTGCGTGTGCATTGAAGCCACCAACACACTTACGCACTGTGTGTGTGAGTGTGAAAAACAGTGAAGGAATCAAATGACTCCAAATAAAACATTTAAACGTGTCTGAGTGTCTCCTTGTAAGTATACTGAGTATACTCAGAAATTTCTCGAAAATACATGATACGACCTGAGCATCTTTGAGACTGGATTCAAATCCTGAAAACTAAATCTCCCAAACACACACGGCCAGCAGAGGTTGCCTCATACACTGTATTATATTATTCATTTTATATAGCAAAACGAGAGTAAGAAGCTTGCCATATACTTCGTATGGCACGCGTTAAAAAAAATGCATCTTGCATTGAACGATGCATAACTATTAAAGAAATAGTATTCGCACACCCGATATAAACACTAAACTCAAAAGTATGCAACAGACCCATTCAAGTTCAAAAATCGAAGAGATCAAAAAAATTGCAATTTTTGAGTTTATGAGTTTTCACAATTATCAAGAGTACCTAACTAGTTTCAATCCAAAACTGACCAAAGAGCCGTTTACCCCCAGAACAAGGAATGTCTTATCAACAAAAAAATAAATAGATATAGATAAGTAGATTAATAAATAATTTGTTGTATTTTTTCAGGTTTTGTCATCAACGATAACAAATTTACTGATCATGGAGCAGTTCAAATTATCGGAGAACAATAAAGTACAAAGCACCTAGCATACCTACGTCATAGTTAACAAGTGTCCTTATTTTAATTTTTCTTCTGCATATAAACTTGGAAATTTTATATTTATTACTTATTCTTCAAATAAAAAATTCGATAATAGACTGTTTTAGTAGAGCGATATATCGTATCGATTGCCGTCCGAGGGCCTCTGGTTCCAAACAAACTTTGGTTCAATGGAATTTCCTCATAAGCGAACTTTTGAACGGAAATTTAGGGTATTAAATCAAACAATTAATGCGACCTTTTTGCGATTATGAATTCCACGTCCTCGAAAATGCTTATTATTGCCTGGTTCCACCCGTAAAACTGCCGGAATCAACAAGATATTACAGATTAAACGATGCGTTTGGAGGTTGGAATCACCCAAATGTTATTGTTGTTGTTGTGGCATTTGGCGGGATTTCGGGCGATTCTAACCTACAAATGCAACATTTAATCTGTAATATATTATTGATTTCGGCAGTTTTAGTCAAGGAACCAGGCATACTCAAGCATTTTCGAGGACGTAGAATTCATAATCGCAAAAAGGTCGCATTAATTGTTTGATTTATTACTCTAAATTTCCGTTCAAAAGTTCGCTTATGGGGAAATTACATTGAACCAGAGTTTGTTTGGAACCAGAGGCCCTCGGACGGCAATCGATACGATATATCGCTCTACTAAAACAGTCTATAATTCGACTATGCCCAAGGTACTTTTATTTCAAAGGTATATGCTCGACTCGCTTCCCGCGTCATCTTCAGTGGCGCGCAGTTCAAAATCATCAGCCAAGATGGCCGACAAAAGAAGAAAACAAACCGACTCACTCGGGCGACTCCGAGAGTGTCACCCGAGTGAGGTCGTCGAAACTCGGAGTCGCACGAGTGAGAGTCGGTTTGTTTTCTTCTTTTGTCGGCCATCTTGGCTGATGATTTTGAACTGCGCGCTACTGAAGATGACGCGGGAGGCGAGTCGAGCTAACCTGTTTAATAGAAGTACCTTGGACTATGGCACATTTTCCTAATTTCTTGTTGGGATTCTTGTTCACACTTTGCGCCAACATTACTTTCACAACTTTTTCTAGAAAGGGCAGGAGAGTGGGTCAAATGAGATTCACTCAAAGTCCCATCGGTTCCGCGGGGTTCGGCCCTTCGTTCTTTGAAGAATATTCGCAGAGGATTGTCTTCAAAATATTTTCAGAATATTCCACATGGAATATCCTTTAAATGCCTTTTGCGACAATGGGTCTGTTGCAAACTTTTGCTACAACGATTAAAAGTGTTTAATGTAATGTAAAATCGCCTGAAAAGTCCATTGGTAGCTTCAGAAAGTCATAAAATGCAATAATAAACTCACAAGAGACGTTTAATGAAATCCAAGATGGCGGAGAAATATCCAGCAATATTTATGCATGCATCGTGAGCATCCAAGGATGGCCAACTTTGACAACCTCACTGCAGGTAGAGGTTATGTGTTTGTTTACGTTGTGATTGGTTGTGATCGATATTGAGAGGTTGGCTACCTTTTGATGTTCGTGGTGCATGCATACAAATTGTTCGATATTTCTCCGCCATCTTGGATTTCATTAAACGCCTCTTGTGAGTTTATTATTGCATTTTATGACTTTCTGATGCCACCAATGGACTTTTCAGGCGATTTTACATTAGATTATACACTCTTAATCGTTGTACCAAAAGTTTGCAACAGACCCATTGCCTTGTAATATTCACAGAATATCCTTTATAGACATTCAATTTTGGTCCTGACCTGACATCCTCACTCCTCAGAATTTACTCTGAATGTCCCATAGAATAATATCCGTTTCAGGATAATCTGAGGGTATCTACATCCTCAGCAGCTAAACAAGCTGAGCATCAGCTTGTTTATAGGGACTAATTACGAACAATAACGAGAAAGTGAAATTTACCAGAAAAACTCACAGAATGACACAATAACATTTAAGTACTATGAGGAAGTTAGACGTTTGTTTACATTCTTTCTAACATTATAGATTGCCGTCATCGGCCATCTTTTGGTGCTCGTCGTGCATGCATGCAGGTTTGATTCGACCTTCCAACCGCCATCTTAGGATTTCCTTAAAGTGCCTTTTGTGGGGTTTTAAGTGGAATTTGAGACTGTTTGATGCTCTCAATGTGATTTTAACGCGATTTTACACCAGAATCAATTTTCCGTATTAGTGTTGTAAGAGAGTAGGCAAAATACCCATTTAACCGTCCGCAAATTGGCGCAGTTTGCACCATACAAGGGTTTCGGGCTATATTTTTAATGATTTCGGACATTCTTCTATATGGAAGTCGTTAAAAGCGCCAGTGCGTAACTGGACCTGTCTACTCAAAAATTCAACCCTTGGTCTCAATAAGTTTGTTACCGAGTGTCGAGTGTCTTACAGCCTTGAAAATTCTCTCACTAAGCCATGCTAATGTTAAGTAAATAGAAGTGTTGAGTACTCGTAGCGCCGGATTTAGGCATGGGCCACATGGGCCGTGGCCCACGGTGGCAGATTTCATGGGAGCGGCAAATTTTCCTTGGGTTTTTGTTTTGTTTTATGTTTTTTGTTTTTGTTTTTTATTCTTACATGAAAGCTGTCGAAAGATAACATCCTTCGTGACGATGTCACAGAAACCCGACTTCAGCTTCGCGAATGGAGTCGATCGCCCTCAAGGGTTTTTATATATCTTTTGCATCTGAGGCTCTTTCACTCATGCATATCAACTCTTGCCTCATATAAACATGGGCAAAAAGGTGATGCCACCAAAACCCCGCTTGTGACCCCTCTATCGCTTCAGCTTGGCAAATGGAATCCATCGCCCTCAAGGGTTTTTATATCTTTTGCATCTGAGGCTCTTTCACTCATGGATATCAACTCTTGACTCATATAAACATGGGCAAAAAGGTGATGTCACCAAAACCCCGCTTGTGACCCCTCTATCGCTTCAGATTGGCAAATGGAGTCGATCGCCCTCAAGGGTTTTCATATCTTTTGCATCTGAGGTTCTTTCACTCATGCATATCAACTCTTGCCTCATATAAACATGGGCAAAAAGTTGATGTCACCAAAACCCCGCTTGTGACCCCTCTATCGCTTCAGCTTGGCGATTGGAATCCATCGCCCTCAAGGGTTTTTATATCTTTTGCACCCATTTCAGGATTTAGGCCTGGGCCACATATGTCGTGGCCCACTGCGGCAGGTCTGAGAGGGGCAGATTTTCCTACGGTATTTTCGTCTGTTTTTGTTTTTTGTTGTTGCATGAAAGCTGTTGAAACATCCTTCGCGTGTAGTTCGTTTCTGTAGAGATGCAAGAAAGAAATGCGAGAAAGATGCTGTTTATTGCGTCGCCTTGCGGCCCTTGCGTCTCATCGGAAACCAAACCTAACCTGATTTTCGTGCTCAAACAACGCTGCAGATTTACTGCGTTGTCATCACCTCGAATCTGATTAATTTCGTGTAAAAAGAATCGGTTAATCTTTAAAAAAAAAATCGTGTAATTTTGCATTTATAGGAGGTAAACATTTCAAAAATCGCCAGGGGGAGAGCAACCAACCGGAGGGGCACGCGCGGTCGCGCGCCCATGATCCCCCAGAAAGCGTGGGCTTAGAGGGAGCGGCAAATAGTCAGATGGCACATGGGCGGCGAATGCGTAAATCCAGCGCTAAGTACTGGGGAAACCTTACTGTACAATATCCTGTAAAATAGCAACTCCGCAACGTGACGAAGGAGCACCTATCTCACTCTTCAGTTTTCTCTCTCTCTCCCACCTTCCCCTATCTCTCACTCGAGTTGAATATAATCATCCCTTCCACGCGTAACAGTGCGTTTTCACCACGACCCTTACTATTTCAAACTCTCTATAAACATCTCTCACTCACTCTAATACATTTTTATCATCCCTCTTTATTTTTGACTCCACCTACTCGTTTTCTCTTTTTACCATACTGGGTTCTCCCTCAACTTGGAGCCCCACTAAAAGTAGTCTTCGATTCGTTCTTCTATGATCAGCAGCAAACTTCTCGAGGCTCCTTCGTCGCACTGTGGGAATCACCAACTTAGCAAAAATCATAAATAACTCATCAAAATCAAATATTAATCATGAGTTGACAACAATTTTTGGTTTTACCACTTTTCTCGGCGGGCGCGAGAGGTTAGCTTCTCGAGCACGCGGGGACCCATTATCCCATTGAAATTCCACGGTTACGCGGGTAAACGCAAACAGCAAACAGCGCGAAATCAACATATCAATCAATCAACAATTCAATCACAAGAAGGAGGGTGCATATTTGTCCAAAATTTTCATTCAACGCAAATTACTAAGAGAATATTGAGCGAATTTTTGACATGTTGGTAAATAGAGTACTGAAACTCTCCCACTCGGCGAGCGTCAATAATAAATGTTCCTCGAAACTAATATGACAAAAATGCTTTCTCTCTTCCTCCCTCTGCATTACTGAGTGTTTATTTTCTTTGAAAATATCAAGCTCACCTCGTCTTTGAAATTTGAGTGAAAGAAGGAACAACTATCAACATACTTGAACGAATGGCAAATCATTAATGTTCTGGTCAAGTTAATACCAACGAAAACTATTGAAGAGTTACCCAGTATCGGCCTGCAAACGTAAGTAACTGACTCTGCTACAGAGAAAATACACGCATATTTAAATACTATCAGGAATATTTTAACTTTTTCCTTTTTCCTCGAAACATTCTTTTTTGTTCGAGAAAAAAAAAGTTTACCTTTATGCGTATGAAGAAACATCATCCTTCTGATTCATAAAAAAAAAAAAAAAAAAAAAAACAAACAAACAAACATGCTGTCATTTCGATCGTTGTACAGAAGGTTTGAGAAGCATATGTGGCTATCTGTGATCCTTTAAATTAAATGGATGCTATTTCCAACGCAGGCAATGTCGTTTCACAATATTGTGGAATGTAATTCAATATCATTTCACGATTTCGCGAAAAGATGGAGTCATAACTTTAAAACTGACTGTAAGATTGAAAGGTAACTATATCATCGACGGGAGTTTTTTTTTTTTTTTTTTGAGAAGATCATCAATCGTATTACTAAAATTCATGACTTATCAAAGCTGAATGATATTTCGAATAATTTGGCGGAGGTTTCGCGTTGATTTTCAAAAATTGTGTTTGCTTGTGCTGCAATAAGGAGGATTTCTTATAGCTAAGGTTCGATTAGGTCTGCCAATTTCAAACTTTTGGTACGGGCAATTTATGGATGAAACACTGCATAAAATGGTAAAAATAAAACTAATGGTAGCGTTCTAGAATTCATCCCTTCATTGTCTCGATGCAGAAAAGATTATGAATAGCAGCACTTTTCAGGTGTCCGGAAGTTTCGGCGCAAAAATTTCGGCGCCGGAAATCTCGGCGCAAAAATTTCGGCGCGGGGAAATTTCGGCGCGGGGAGATCTCGGCGCACGGAAATCTCGGCGCCTGATTTTTTTTCAAGTGGTAAAGTTAAGTAACGTCGAGTGTAGTTAGTACTTGGATTGATTATGGGGAGACCGTTTTTTTCAAGCTGTAAAGTTAAGTAACGTCAAGCGTAGTTAGTACTTGGATCGATTATGGGGAGATCGTTTTTTTTCTTCAGTAAAATCATAATATTTTCAACTTTTCCTTCACACTTATCCAGGCTTATAGGAGTGGCCAAGAGTTTTTTTTAGCCCCCCCCCCCTAAAGAACACTCTTGGGCGTGTTTAAAAAGTTTTTGTGAGGGGTGTAGATGGCCCTTTGTCAATTTTTTAAAAATTTGCTGAAAGAGAATGAAAAAATAGATAAATATGTGGCATATAAATAGGTATTGCGGGTGTATACTGCCCTTGTCGAATAAATTAGAGACAATTCAATATTCCAAGTTGTGAGCAATTCCTCGAAGAAGATTCCTCATTTTGAAAGAAAAGTTTAAAACATTATGAATTTTCTGAAGAAAAATAACGGTCCTCCCATAATCGATCCAAGTACTAACTACGCTCGACGTTACTAAACTTTACAGCTTGAAAAAAAACGGTCTCCCCGTAATCGATCCAAGTACTAACTACACTCGACGTAACTTACCTTTACCGCTTGAAAAAAAATGAGGCGCCGAGATTTCCGTGCGCCGAGATCTCCCCGCGCCGAAATTTCCCCGCGCCGAAATTTTTGCGCCGAGATTTCCGGCGCCGAAATTTCCGCGCCGAAACTTCCTAGATTCCACTTTTCAATATACATAGATATACTACATTACAGGATAGTGTAATCTTTTTTGCATGGATGCAGTAAATGGTTGAATTCTAGAACGCTACCAATGTTACGCACGTGCGCACACAATCGCTACACAATTTATTCTTTGATTCAATATATATTTTGAAATCAATTTAGAAAACTTTTACCAACAGATACGGCAGTAGTTGATCGCAGAATTCTGGCGAAAAAGGATGAACATTCCTTCAACTTCAACTCGAGATGAAACAAGATTTAGAGACAGGAGTAGGGACTTTGCATCGAAAAGAAGTCCTTGGACATGCTAACGACCGAGAAATGAACCATTATTTAGATGCAACTAAAATCAATTACGATGGACTGTATTTAATCGGTGTCATGCCTTTGAAGTGCACACAAAACGGTAGGATAAGGAACAAATTTTAACCCGTTTAGTCAAAGATTTTGCGATATTTCGAGAGAGAGAGAGAGAGAGAGAGAGAGAGAGAGAGAGAGAGAGAGAGAGAGAGAGAAAGAGAGAGAGAGAGAGAGAGAGAGAGAGAGAGAGAGAGAGAGAGAGAGAGAGAGAGAGAGAGATTCTAAAATATTCCGACTCAGCTGTTTTTTTTTTTTTTTTTTTTTTTTTAAATTGAAAGATCCGACCATATTGGCTTTTGAGATAATGAACGGATCTTAAAAGACGCAATACAATGCAATATCGTTCGTTCAGTTAATTTTTTGAGTCGTTGAAGTTGTTTGAAGTTGATGAGCCTTAAAAAACCCATGCTGACCGAACGGGTTGCAAAAGAAACAAAGAGCTTCCTTAAATTTTACCTCTTTGTGGGCTCTCACAAGCTCACTTGAATAGGTCATTAGCAACATTAGTAAATAGAAAGGCAGGTTGCAAGAAAAGACTGTTTTGAGAAACCTTACTGCCGAAAAAAAAAACAAAAAAACTGGTAAAATCTCCAATCTTGGAGTCAGCTATCAAGTGGGTGGTAAATGCAACGTACATCATGGCAAATTAAGTTAGTTTGTTGTTGGTATATTTTACCATAATTTAGTGAAATTTACCGTACTTGATAGCTGACTATGGATCAGCTTATGGGTCTATAGACTGTTTTAGTAGAGCGATATATCGTATCGATTGCCGCTCGAGGGCCTCTGGTTCCAAACAAACTCTGGTTCAATGTAATTTCCCCATAAGCGAACTTTTGATCGAAAATTTAGGGTATTAAATCAAACAATTAATGCGACCTTTTTGCGATTATGAATTCTAAGTCCTCGAGAATGCTTAATTATGCATGGTTCCTTGACGAAAACTGCCGAAATCAATAAGCTATTACAGATCAAATGTTGCATTTGTAGGTTAGAATCACCCGAAATCTTGCCGATTCCACCACGACAACAACAATAACATTTAAGTGATTCCAACCTCCAAACGCATCGTTTAATCTGTAATATCTCGTTGATTCCGGCAGTTTTAGCGGGTGGAACCAGGCAAAATTAAGCATTTTCGCGGACGTAGAATTCATAATCGCAAAAGGTCGGATATTAATTGTTTGATTTCCTTAAATTTCCGCTCAAAAGTTCGCTTATGGGGAAATTACATTGAACCAGAGTTTGTTTGGAACCAGAGGCCCTCGAGCAGCAATCGATACGGTATACGATATGTATATCGTTCTACTGAAACAGTCTATTAAACTGAAACTCAGTGCCTCATTCGACCGTTATCTTTGAATTTTGTTTAACCCGTTTTGTGTTTATTAATGAATTCTGAGACTTTTTGATGCTTTCCATTTGATTTTTACGAAATTTCACCTGGAAACTATAATCGTTTGTAACGCTACAGCAAAATAGTGCTACAAACTCATTAATGGGCCAAGGAATTTTCTACTCCCTCTTTGATTATATTTATTGTTATTCATCGAAACGTGTTCATATAACTCCGAGCAAACTCTTTGATCACAGGTCTTGCCTATCGGAAAATATGCTCGTTCGGATTTTTATATGCGGTATTTGTTGCGGCATTGGTTGCATTTATTTCCATTTACGGGATGGCAATAAATATTTCGAACTGGAAACGTGCTGAGTCGATGAGCGAGACTTTCATTGCATTTTTCCACTTTTTCACCGTGATTCCGCTGATTGCGAAAATCGGAGCAGTTGGAATGGAAATGAAACGGGTACGAGTGTATGCGGAAGACTGGCGTAAATTACAGGTGAGGTTTTATACAATGGACCAAAGAGTAAACAAGAGTCGCAATTGAATGGAAGGCCTGCGTGGTCAACGTAGATAAGGGATCCGAACGCGGGCTGGCCTCTGATTGGCTGCAACGGGTGGAGCAAAAATGACTCGGGGTATAGGGAAAATAACACGGGATTTTCGTTCCGGGGCGTTTATCTCGAAACCTAAGCAACATAGTATCTAAACAATTTATACGAGTCGATTCAGCAGATTTTTCCAAACAATCTGATAGGTCATAAGTGCCACTTTATTGCAAATTCGAAAAGACTGTTTCAGTTTAAAAGTACGCACAATAGTGAGTTACTCAAACACTGCTCAAACACACGCCAAGCATGTAATCACACTATTGTGCGTACTTTTAAACTGAAACAGTCTTTTCGAATTTGCAATAAAGTGGCACTTATGAGTTATGACCTATCAAATTGTTTGGAAAAATCTGCTGAATCGACTCGTATAAATTGTTTAGATACTATTTTGCTTAGGTTTCGAGATAAACGCCCCGGAACGAAAATCCCGTGTTATTTTCCCTATACCCCGAGTCATTTTTGCTCCACCCGTTGCAGCCAATCAGAGGCCAGCCCGCGTTCGGATCCCTTATCTACGTTGACCATGTAGGCCTTCCATTCAATTGCGACTCTTGTTTACTCTTTGCAATGGACGGATTCAGTGAGTGTGATGCAAAGACATTGTATAGAAGAAGACTGGCCCCTAGCGGCGAGTTTTGAAGCCGGTTACTGTCATAGGCAGGGCTTCCCCGCTCAGGGGTATGAACCAAAATAACATTGCTGCTTATGAATCCGAGACATAAAACTGTTTCAAAAGAATGTTAATTACTTTTAGTTTTCAAAAGTACTCAGATATGATATGCAGCCTATGTCAAAGTTGAAATTGACGAACTTAAACGCAAGTTTTGGTCAATTTGTCCGCTAGATATTTACGATAGAAAGTACGGCAGATAGGTTATGGGTGCTAAAGTAAACAATGACCGACCGATCGTTAACTTCGATTATTAAAGAACGGACGCCTTAAATTGATCCAAATTTTCAGTTTGTATGTTATACTACACTATGTAACATATGTGAGACTCGACATTGTTATTCGCTAAAATGATTGACTAAAATAGGTTTGAAGAGCGAGGCTCCATAAGAGCTAATGTTAATGTGGTTCATACCCCCGCGCGGGGAAGTGCCCTGGCCATCAGCCCATGCCAAGACCGGCTTCACTTTTCCTCCTTGCAAAGAGATAGCAGGGGTCAGTCTTCTTCTATAATGTCTTTGGTGTGATGTCACCAGCAGAACGTATCTTGACCCAACAAAACAACGTACCATGCAACCAAACAGCGGAATGTCCGCGGTGAAATGTCGCGCGATATTTTCTCACAGATTCAAATAATATAGAGCGCCTTCAATTTATGATGTAGGCAAAAACAAGTACTTCAGAGCAGGAATATTTATCTACACCCCCTAGATTTGAACAAGATTGCGATTATAAAGCTTTATTGCCTTCTTTGTCTAGAAAGGGGTTTAAGGTTTTGAGACGGCGGAAATCACTGCGTATTATTATTATTTAAAATCTCCCCGAGGCATACTTTTTGTGGTACAGCATGCAAGATGGCAGCATTCTATTGCGCACATTTAAACAAATCAAATATAGATCGGCATATTGCGTGTGTGGTAAAAAAAAAAACTCGAATTCGACCTTTTACGTAGATTTAAATGGACTAAATACTATATTGTGGTTAGTTTGTAAACAGTACCATGCAAATCGCACGATTTGACCACTGTCAGAGGTGTCGATTTTATACGTTAAAAGGGTCAACATACGTACTATGCCTGCAGATTAGGATTTGACTTAAACTTCAATTATTCAACTTTCCTATAGGTACAGATATTTTATGCACGATAAAGCTATGAAGGTGAAATATTTTACTTTAAACTCCAAACTTCCTTCGACCGCCCTTCACGGATTTCACAAGAGTATCATGGCAATTGAGAATCTCTGAAGATTGCACTCGTTTGTACCTAAATAGTTGGCGGGAGGTGGCGAGAAATATTGCGAGGTTAATGCAGAAAAATAGCCATTTCTCCACCAAAAATTAACTAAATTAAAAAAAAAAAAAAAAAAAAAAAAAAAAAAAAAAAAAAAAAAAAAACTATGTCGTTAAAAAGCTTAGGATTTACAAATTCGTCGGTATAATTGGATTTTTCTTACTTTAAATAGGGTCGGAGAAATTCATCAATGAAACTTACTTTTTGAATGACCCTCGCACGTATATCTATGCAAATTTGAATTATCCTCGGTAAAAACCACAATTCCTACACTATAAGGACGAATTATATACCGTCGAAAATTGAAGCTCTTTTCTAATGTGTCTGTTTTGGTTATACTTTTTGGTCTCAAGTATAGGTTCGCTACAGGAAAGTAACAGGGAAACATTTGAAGAGCGTCCTAAAAGCATTGAGAACGAAAATTCGCATGGCAAGTATCATGAGCATGATTGCACCATGTTGGGTGATGGGCGAGCTCCGTTTTTTCAATGTTGTAACTAAAGAACTAGCAGTGCAGTACATGGTTTACTCTTATAATACTCTCTGTACGTTTAATTTAATATCATTTTGGTACATCAATACTCGTTGCATACAATATGTTCTGAAAGATTTAAAATCGGAGATCGACCAGGTAAATGAAAACTGTCAAATTTTTAAAATCGTCAGAAATAAATGTGAAATGGAAAAATGAATTCATATCATTTAAAAATCAGGAATACTTATTGGAAAAACTGTAAAGAGTAGATTTCAAACTTTTCGGCGCAACAAATGTCTAGATATCTTGAAACTTCCATGAGATGTGTTGGTTTGAAGTTCATTGTTCTTATAATTTTAAATTCAAAATTATATTTCTTGAAATCACTTTTCTGAAAAATTTTCTTTCGGAAGATAAATTTTCTTGCGGTGCGAGTCGCAAATAAATTAAGAGTAAAAAGGGATTGCTTGGACCAAAAGCTTTTTTTCATCTGGGCTGAGGTTTAATTTTACTTTTTGATTTCACACTCATATAATACCATCTTCGGTCTTACTGCGCCATACACGATGCCTGTGAGTTATTTTACACAGATCGGCAAAGGACTTCTTCCAAGGTCTTAGCTATTGTCCCAGTTCTCCAACCCTCTTTTTTTTTAAATAAGCACTCAAACATTTTTGGTCACAGCAGCATATTTGGATCTAGAAAATTATGAGTAAAAAGGAATCGTCATGATTCTTATTACACAATAGTTAATACAAAACTATTACATTTACAGGTTATATTTGTAAGGTGCATCGATTGTATATACGACCGAAACCATCAATCACACACGTAACTATTCAGAGTGACTATCAAATAAAGTCTCCATTCAATCAGAAGTTGGGACGGTTGCCGCTCGAAAAATTGAAGGGGCTTTTTACTATTTGAGAATAATTTCTACAAAAACCTATGATGAAGTTGACTCGAAATTCAAAGTACGGGAATGCGGAGGAACTTAAATATTGAGGCTTGTCTTGAAATCGTACTGTAAATTGAAAAAACGCCTTCAATTTCTCAAAATGTTTAAAATCACCCTAACTTCTGAATGGAGACTTTTTATAGTCACTCTGTACGTATATTATTATTTGATAAAGTGAGAAGATAATGGGTCTGTTGCGTACTTTTGCTACATCAATATAGCTCATTGTTTCTAACGTAAAATTCGACGAAAATAACGATGCGCACATTAAAAACTTTCAAAATCCACTCATTAACTCAGAAAATCACTTCCATTTCAAACAACCCGCGCTACACTAGACTCTATATCACTGACTTATAACTACGTAGATTTAACCATCTCGTTTATGTAAACATGAACAGAACTTACAAGCATTAGAATATGTTTCGATTAGATGCGTACATTTCTTATATTATTTTGTAATCTTTGATAAACCGAAAAGACCCTACAGCAAATGCAGCCAATAGTTCATGTATTTAGAAGGGCATTCCATCACTTTGTAGTTACGATGTTGTCTACTTATGCACGGTGGTTCCGTCTATGTAGTAGTATACCGGTGCAAAAAACGTGTCTAGTGTAGCGCGGGCTGTTTGAAATTGAATTGATTTCCTGAGTTAATGAGTGAATTTTTATCGTTTTTAATGTGCGCATCATTGTTTTCGCCGAATTTCACATAAGAATCTAGGTTCTATATTGTTGCAGCAAAAGTATGCAACAGACCCATTAATCCAACAGTTGAAAAATAGGAATAGAATGTTGTTACTGTTGTTGTAGAGTTGAATGTGGTTTTCTTTCCCGGCAGAGGCTGTCTGATAACTTCAAGACAACAGCAAAAGATATGGAAGATCTACGCTTAATATGGTTGAGCTTGAGCGGCCTCATTCAACAGATTGGTCCGGCATGCGTTTTCTCATTGATGAGCCGACTCTTTGTCATCAACTGTATTCTCATGTTATCGCTGTATTTTGCCGTCACACCCAACGTCAATGTCGCGAATATGAACCGAGATATTGAACACACCCACCGTCATTTATACAATACATTAACTCTACTTTTTATCATGTTTTTCTTTTTCAACGTCGGCTATTTCATCAAGAGAGAGGTAAGTTTTCGATATCATGAATTTGTGAATTTTCGTTCGAAAACTGCAATGGGTCTCTGTTGCAAACTTTTGCTACAACTAGAGTCCCTATATGTAGAGAGTTAAGACAAGAGGGTAGTCAACTTCTGATTGGTCGATGAATTTTAGGCTCTACGGACGCCGCCGTTGGATGCGATTTTGCACTTTTGTTTTGTTTACCAACGGTCTTTTACAGATACAAGAGTTAATTTGCGATGAATCTGTTAATTTTAATCATGATGCACCACAAGAATGTCTACAAATCTCAAAAAAAATCATTAAAAGCGTTAGTACATGACGATCAACAAAAGCAGGGAAAGATTACATCGTTTCAAACTTAGCGGAACTGTAATCTTTGCAGTGGAGCAAAACACAACAACGGCCTCAGAATGTAAACAAATGTGCAAAATCGCATCCAATGGCGGCGCCCATGATTTCACTTGTCTTAACTCTCTACATATAGGGACTCTGGCTACAACGATTAAGAAGGTTTAATCTAATGTAAAATCGCCTGAAAACGTCATTGGTGGCATCAGAAAGTCATAAAATGCAATAATAAACTCACAAGAGGCGTTCAATGAAATCCGAGATGGCGGAGAAATATCGAGAAATTTGTATGCATGCACCACGAACATCCAAGGATGGCCAACTTTGACAACCTCACTGGAGTGGAGGTAGAGGTTATGTGTTTGTTTACGTTGTGATTGGTTGTGATCGATACTGTGAGGTTGGCTATCTTAGGATGTTTGTGGTGCGTACATACGAATTTCTCGATATTTCTCCGCCATCTTGGATTTCATTAAACGCCTCTTGTGAGTTTATTATTGCATTTTATTACTTTATAATACCACCCACGGACTTTTCAGGCTATTTTACATTAGATTAAACTCTCTTAATTGTTGTAGCAAAAGTTTGCAACAGACCCATTAGATGGCCGATGGGACTCCACAAATTGTGACCCGGCTCATTTGACTTCCATGTTTGAATTTTGCTAAACACATTTATTGAGTTGGTGAGTAAATTTTGGAACTTTTTGAGGCTCCCAATGTTACTTACAAGTGATGTGACTAACGGATCATTTCTCCATAACGATGTAGCAAAGATTTACAACAGACCCTATCAAGAGTAAAAGTGTCCAATGAGTCTATTGCAAACTTTTGATACAGCTGTGAAGAGTGTTTACTTGGTGTAAAAAATCACTAGTAAATAACGTAAGGAGCCTTAAAAATTTTCAAAATTGACTCACAATAAACTTAATAAATGCGTTTATCAAAATTCCATATGATGACGGTCAAATAAGCGTGTCACAATATGGTGGAGTCCCATCTAATATATCCCAACGTAGGTACTGGCTGAAGAAAGTGCATGATTTATCATGGAGAAAGCAAAGCTGCAATTAGATAGAACTACTTACAATTAGTTTGATCCGTTCATTAATTGACCGTCATCTTGGATTTGTCTTAAACCGCCTTTTGCGCGGGTTCATATGAGTGAAGTCTTTTTGATGCATACAATACGATTTCTACGCAATCTTGCTTAGAAATCGACCCTTTATAACGCTGTAGCAATCATTTGCAACGGACCCATTGTTAGCTGATTTTCAAGTATCCAAAGGACGAAAATAAGCAAACATTCTTATTGATATTATCGTATTCATCAAAACTTTGTACTTTTATTGCATTCAGGCTTCAGCTGATTTTCAATCTTTACTCTTCCGTGCTCGCCCGTCGAAGGAACAAAAACACGCAGGCTTAGAGGTGAGAGTTATATCCCTGCAACAGGCTGTAAGGTGGGTCGGATAACAATTTTGGAAGCAATTTCATTTTTTTGGCAAAATTTACTCTCTACAATCTCACAAACAATTCCATTTTGAGTTTTTGATGATTGGATGATGAATAGAGTTGATTTTATACATGTTTCATAGAGGCAGAGTCGGGAGTTTTCAAGTATCAGTATCAAATGGGGTGGAAAAAAATTGTTGTTTCCTTCAATGTCTGTATTTTCTCACATAAGACCCTTTTCCTCGAGATCGACTGAATAAATGCCTTGGTCTTATTTTGTTCTCTACACCATTCTCCATACTTTAATGCGAGGTCTTTCGGTGGTTTGGTCTAGACTGGTTTTACAGGGCTTTAAAGATTAAAAATCTTTTTTTCCAGGCATTTTTTTTTTTTTTTTTTTTTGGAAATTTGGCTAAGCGAGCAGTTTTTGAATTTTGAAAGAACCTTAAAAAATAATGAGCACAAAAAGTTGGAGAAACCAAATGAGCCCAACATTACGAAAAAAATAACGCGTAAATTCTGAGTGAAATGTTCCTGAGGATAATAGTATACCATATAATTTACATTGGAGGGATAGGGATTAGGGCTATCCGATCCTCTATCAGTATCTATTGTTTTAACAATGGTTTTGTTGGGTTCTTCTATTAAAAGCAATAAAGGTATTGCTTTTTATTATTTATTTCTTTCATTTCAATTTTCTTGTGCTTTCTCTTTTTTGCTTTAAGGTGACACAGGCATTTCAAAAAAACAAAAGGAACACTAAAATCTTATGCAGCCAACTCGCTTTTATTACTACTTTTAATCGGGCAAAGCATGACAAAAGCGACGAAAAATAGGTCCGAACAGTGGCTGCAGAAGTACTGCGTTGGTGCTTTAGTGCAACCCGCATTACATACATAGCCCAAGCCTTTCTCGATTTGAAAGAATAAAAGAAAAGGAAATAAAATGAGCCTTTGTTTTTATGTTTATCAGTGACGTAGCGTGCAATGGGGCTATTGCACACTTTTGCTATAAGCGATTTAATAGTCGATTATGGCGTAAAAACCTCAAAAAATAACGATGGCGGCACTAAAAACTTCCAAAATCCACTCCTAAACTCAATAAACGCAGTTATTTGCGCGAGCGTAATGGTGGCCGAAGGCACTAACAATGGGAGATTCCTATCTTAATTTCGTCACTCTTTCTATGTTGACAAGGATGATTCACAGAGTAATTATTCATCAGAGTGATGATCCACATCCGATGAATGGTACCGCAACACCAAGTGACACCGGTGTCAAATGAAAGTAGTCTCTTATTGGTCACTTCTTGATGGAGTTTCAGAATTGTTAGATGGGAATCTCCTATTGTTAGTACCTTCGGCCACCATTACGCTCGCGCAAATAACTGCGTTTATTGAGTTTAGGAGTGGATTTTGGAAGTTCTTAGTGCCGCCATCGTTATTTTTTGAGGTTTTTACGCCATAATCGACTATTAAATCGCTTATAGAAAAAGTGTGCAATAGCCCCATTTGGGAACATTACAGTTTGTCCATTTAAACCCATGAAAAAGGTCGACCTATAGGGTGTTTGGTGAACACCTTTGTATCCGAGCTTTTGCATGGGTTTAAATGGACACATTACTACATTTCCAAATTGTAAGCTACGCCACTGATCTGTATGCATGTACATATACAGTGGATATCGTCGCGGCAAATAGACGTAGGATTTATACCACTGTTTGCATTATCAGCGCAGCGTCAAAAATTAAAAAAAAAAGTTGCGCCTGCGAAATGTCGTGGAGGCAACAAGATGTACACAAACCAATGCTATCAGCTAAAAAGGTCGTTCTCGAAGTTTCGGAGCACCCAAACTGGTAATCTTTGGAATATTCCAACGTTATTTCTCACATTACGAAATAAAAATGAATGAAAATAAATTTGAGCAATGGCTTTTACTTGAGGAACGCTTTAAAATCATCAGGTCAAAGTCACAGGCAAGTTTTGTTTCGATTTGAAGGAATGGAAATTGAAAATTCGTCAAAGATTATCGGTGAGAGCTGCACCTGTAAATACTTCTGAAATGAACTCTATTCAGCGAGATTAAGACGATACCTTTCCGCTTAGCACCCAAGATTTTTGAGGTGGTTTCCCGTAGATTTAAATGAAGTTTCGCAAAATGTAAAAAAAAAAAAAAAAAAAAAAAAAAAAAAAAAAAAAAATGTCTAACGTAAAATTTTATGTGATACAATGTATGTCAGTTAAAATTGGCCTTATAACTCCAACAATTTCGACGCTATAAGAAGCTATAAGAGTCATTGTTTCATTTGTTTACGGCAAACGTTTGTTAAAGACCCATGCATCTATTTTATAATCGTAACTTTGATAAGAGATACCCCCCCCCCAAAAAAAACCTAATTTCATTCCAAATTTCTTAAAGTTTCAGATAAAAGTGTTTTTATTCACCCTTAGATGTTTCGCTCCTATTGTAAGTCTCTCTGGATTTTGCACGATGAACCGAAAAACTTTACTAGCGGTAAGTCTTCAAAAAAAAAATTAATCTTGCATTGAACGATTCTTAACCATAAAACAAATGAAGTGTTTGCACACCCGAAAAACACTACAATCTCTTTGTCGCAAAACCAGTGGCGTCGCGAGCAATTTGGCAACAATGTATTCTATCCATTTAAACTCATGTAAAAGATCGAATTCAGGGGGTGCACAGTGCACAAGGGAAATTCGATATATTTAATGAGTTTAAATGGAGCAGTTGCGTTGTTGCCAGATGGCACGCGACGCCACTGCGCAAAACCGCCGCCGTGATGACACAGATCGATTATTCCGATATTTTCCCTGTATTTTAAAGCAGGATTATATGCATAATAAGGGTGTCCCCAGACCACACAAACCAGGCTTTTACATTGCGAACGGCGCACTATGGTCTGAGATCGAAAAAGAGTGGCCAAAAATCAGGGGAAAATAGTCATCAAAAATCATGGTTTTCTAAGTTTTAAGCTTGATTTAAGACTTTATGGTGACATTTTTAAGTTCAAATTACTTGTTAAAAAAGTGCTCTATGATAGAAATTGGTCGTAAAAGTTTATAAATGATAAATTTGTGAGAAATTCAGTGTCTGATTTTTGGCCACTTTCTGACGATCTCAGACCATAGTGCGGCGGGTCATCAAGTTTTAAAATTGTAAAGTTATAAAAGAATGGCAATTGATCCAACATTTTTCATTTTCGATATTTTCATAAGCTTCGAATCTCCTGCCGGAAGGTGGAGGAAGGTGGGTGGGGAATCAAAGCACATTTTTCAAGTTCACTCGTAAAAACGTCACGGCGGCGGATCCAGGACTTTATCCTTCTCTCTCTGTCCTCATTAGACTGTGTGTGTTAGAGAAGGGCAGTCATGTGATTTTCATCCCCTCTCTTTCAACCTTTACTAACACATGCGTTATAATAGGAAAAGAGAGGACAAGGACGATTTCTTGAATCCGCTGGTGAAAAAGTCCCATAAAGGTATTAAAATTATTAAAAGTCAATATTCGGAAAGAAAGAACTATTTTCGAGCTGAGGAGTTTTCAATCATCAACAGTAACAGTGGTGAGGCGTGCAATTCGGCAACGTTCCTTCCCCCCCCCCCCCATTTAAACACATTAGAAAGGTCGAAATGCGTGGTCATCGTTGACGACAGAAGCGTGTGACTTTTTTGGTGAATTTTAAATGGAGAAAATACATTGTTGTCAAATTTCACGTTTCGCCTCTGAACAGTTCCTAGCCCGAAATTCAACTCAGAACTGATCAAAGCGGCGTTTACCCCCAGACCAACGAATATTTAATTTAAAAAAAAAAAAAAAAAAAAAAAAAAAAATCAAACAATAATCATGGAAAGAAAATGTATCTATATCTTTTTCAGGTTTTGTCGCCAACGATAACGAATGTACTCATCATGGAGCAGTTCAAACTATCGGAGCACAATAAAGTACAAAGCACCTTGCGTACTTCATCATTGACGTGTCTTTAATATCATCTATTTTTATTTTCCATATACTTAAAACTTGGAAATTTTATATTTTTTTACTTATTCTCCAACCAGAAACTTTACGTAGAATTGACTGGTGACAGAAGCGCGAGTGTATAACGCAAACTCCAATACAAAATACGTTTTGTGTTAATCTTAAAAATTCCTCATAGCTTCCAGAACTTAAAGTCCTCCATACCTCAATCATGATTTGGGAGAGGCCCCATTTTAACCAATGGAAAAGAATCTATTAATGAGCTGCAATATAATTGAACTTCCAGATAATCGATAGGTATGAAGTTCATGAATAGAGCAGAAAAATGACATGATCAAACGATAATTAAATTACGGGTTTGTATGAGGACTAGTCTATTGCATCAATTAACAGCAAGTTAAGCAGTTCAGAAAATGATGAAGCCGTAAACATGCGAGGGTAGATATTATATAGTATTATTCGGTATCGGTTTGATACCGTCACTTAAAAAAAAAATGACTTTAAGTGTCATGTTTGCATAAGAGCGCTCACTTATCCAAATTAAAAAGTTGGCGAATTGAAACGCGACACTGGCGCAACCAGGATATCTTCCATCTCTCTCATTTCCCATTTGAATGTATAAGTAGGAAAAGGACAGAAGGAGGGGGTTTTATCCCCTTGTCCATCCTTGTCTAACATACGTTTCTTAATGGAGAAAAGAGAGAGATGAAGAAACTCTCGGTGCCCTACTGCAACGCGATAAATGTCGCGCTCGCGGCAACGGAGCCAAGTAATAATAATAATAATAATAATAATAATAATAATAACGGGTTTCAGAACTAACATTAATTGCAATGAAAGTTCCAATTTGAACTAGAGCGTGTCTTTTCAATATCCTATGCACCTATTCTTCAATGCCTTGGGTTCAAATATGAATGAAAAAGAACACTATAGGTAGTTTGCGTTTGCGACTCCGACTATAGATGGAAAGGTTATATATTTGTTGATTTTATAGACCTCTTTATTCAGCTAATGAAAAAGTGACTTTATGCTAATGCGTAGACTCATCTTCCCTTCAAACATCGCTCTCTGTGATACCTAAAAAGATGGTCAGTGAACTTTGAGCTGATCATTTCGTGTATGTTCGTCGCTTGGCCTTCTGCCCTGAGTATAATTCAGTTGAAACTTCAAACTGAAACTAGTATGAAACGAAACGTAGAAGGTTCTCAAGGAAACAGACGACGCCTGGTTGATTATCCTTCCACTTGCAATTGGTATGATACGACAGATGCATACTTGGAAACAACTTGGTCATACTATCGAATAACATATATTTGTGGTCTCATGCCTCTCAAGTATACCAAAGGTAAGAAAATGAGAACTCACTAAATTCACTCCTGTACATATCTTTAAATAAACTGTAGGGAACACCCTACGAACACTTTCTCCCTCCATTTTTATCCGGGGAGACCCCCAGACCCCCCTTAAGAATTCTGGGGGAGACCCCCCGACCCCCTTTAGTATTCTGTGGGAGACCCCCAGACCCCCTTAAATAATCTGAGGGAGACCCCCAGACCCCCTTTTAGTATTCTGGGGGAGACCTCCAGACCCCCCTTTAGAATATTTAAATTTTTCTCTTTTTTGACCCATTTTCCCCATTGATTTTAATGGAAACCATTTTTTTTCCCATAACTAACCTAAAAATTAAAATTTTAAAAGAACAAAAAAAAGTCCCTCTGGGGAATGTTAAAAGTAACATCTCTGCAAAATTTGGATGCATATGAATCAGTAGTTCAAAAGTTATGCTGGGTTTCACGTTTATGACTACAGACAAACAGACAGATGCCACAGAAATTTTGTGCATTTACTCCTCCCTACCACATATGGTTAAGAAATATTGAAATATCATGGATGGGTGTTTTTTAGGATAGTATTTGGCATGATAAGAGCCAATTATTTTATAATTTTCATGATTGATTTAGTCGCAGCGGGCCAAGTAAGTATCGAAACAAAATGCATCAAAAATCTCTGCGCCATTGCAATACTTTCACAATTTTTCTAATTTCATTAGAGTGAGAAAGTAAAAATTATTACTGTTCGATGTAAGAGAGGGAAGATCCCCAAGAACGGATTAATTGCGGTAATTCCAGGGTGACAGGACTTTTCGCTGATGCCGATGGTACAATTATTACCTACTGTCGTAGAAATTGCACCATTAAAACGTTTAAAGTTACCGAACAAATTAATATTTCTGTCAAAAGTCCAAGTTTTTTTTTTTTTTTTTTTTTTTTTTTTTTTTTTTTTTATAGCAAGTTTTACAAACACAACCCGTAAATTCAATGGTAGGTGCAGTCGGGGACAAAAAAACAGAAGGTTAGATGACTCCATAGATTTAGCCATAAATATAGGCCACCTGCAAAGCTAAAATTCATTGAGATAAATATTGCGGATAACCTGTACTTCTGGGAGTTGCCTGACATATTCTTTTTGTCCTCGACTGTATACGTTAAAATCACACTGCTTTTGAGGAGCCAAAAGGTCATTATACCATAACGGGAGTATGACTAATTGACTAACGACTATGGTAATTCTGCCTTTTTTTACTCTTAAAAAGCTGTATAATTTAAAGGGTTCATTAAATTCATGGTAAACACCCCGCTAGTCGGCACTCCTAAATTTACACCAGTAGTCGACACCCATTTTTCATTGTGAGAAGAAGGATAGTAGGTATAATAGCGATACTAGTGTTAAGATACTAGGTGTACCGGTGTTACCATCATCCTATAACTTTTCACGGTTAACAGACGTTTCGTCCCGTTTTTTCGTCCGCTCGATTTTTTGCCCTTTTTTTTTCGTCCTATGAAAATTGGTCCTTGATAATTCGTCCAATCAAATTTCGTCCTGTAGAACAATTGGTCCTTTTATTATTTTTGTCCTCGACTGCAACGTCCATGAGTTTTTAGTCCAATTATTTTTATGTCCAAAGTATATCTTTTGTCCTGGAATTTTAGTCCAATTTTTTTATGTCCTTAAAAAAAGTTGGTTTCGTCCAATGCTCCTTTCTGTTAGTTTACAGGTGAAATAGATGAAAAAGTAGAATTTCACCAAAAGCGAATTAATATTTATTACTACTAGGTGTTTTATGAATTTATCTTTTGAGAAAATGCAAGTCCCAGAAAAAAAAGTGAAAAGAAAGGTTTTTATTGAGCCTCATCGCGATAGCAACAAAAAGAATTTACTTTCGACGAAATTTTTTCCTCAGAAGAGGTTTCTTAAAAGTTTAATAGACTTTTAAGGTAAACCCACGCGGTTAACTTGATTTATATTCTTTCGTGGCGGTGTGTGCTATCTGGCATCTGGCAACAGTTGCATTTAAAGTCATGTAAATTTTAACTCATGTAAACTCCATTTTATTTTTATGGTAAAATCTAATTGAATAAGTTCTCTAGTATTGAAATGAAGACTCACAAATTTTAAACCAACGAAAACGATCATAAATGTGTATTGGACGAACCAAACTTTTTTTTTGCGGACAAAAAACATTGGACTAAAATTACAGGACAAAAGACATACTCTGGACCTAAAATTAATTGGACTAAAAACTCATGGACGTTACAGTCGAGGACGAAAATAATGAGTGGACCAATTGTGCTACGGGACGGAAATTGAAAGGACAAATTATCAAGGACTAAATGTCATGGACTAAAAAGAAAGGACGAAAAAAAAAGTTGACGAAAAAAAAACGGGACGAAAAGTCTTGTAACCCTTTTCACTTGATACAAAATGTGTGCCAACTTCTGGTGCCAATTTTAGGGGTGCCGACAACTGAGGTGTTTACCTTACATCCCGTTGATGTATAGAATTTGCTATTTAAGATATTTTAACGCACGTGTTTATGTTTATCACAGTTTCCGGCGTCAGGGAAAAGTCCTGTGTCCAAAAAATGTTCGGGACGAAAGACGTTGGATGGTGAGTACTTAGGTGGGAGTTTAAATGGGAGCAATGACGGCTCATTAAATGCGATATATCGATATCCACTCCATTTAAAACTATAGAAAAGTATCGATCGTCAGGGGTTGCAATTGAACCCCCGAGAAATCGATACTTTTCTATAGTCTTAAATGGAGATACATCGCATTTTACGAGCCGCCACTGAATGGGAGTATCCGCCAATGACGTATAGTGCACGTATAGTATCGATCGTCAGGGGGTGCAATTAAACCCCCGAGAAATCGATACTTTTCTATAGTTTTAAATGGAGTGGACATCGATACATCGCATTTCACGAGCCGCCACTGAATGGGAGTATCCGCCAATGACGTATAGTGCATGAACAGTGGTGTACGCAGGATTCTTCTAGGGAGGGGCTCACACTGATAATAAGCGTTTGAATGAAAATTATTTCCCCCTTCCCCTCCACCCCTAAAAATCGAAGGTGGGGGGGGGGGGGAGTTAGCCCCTTTAGCCCCCCTTGCGTACGTCACTGTGCATGGATATACAAGGGTGGTCTTTTTAAACTTGGATCTGATTCTCTGCGAGTAGTGAGTTTTAGACTTTTCAATGGTACCATCGTAAATTTCGCAATACTTTTTTTTTTCTTTATACCAGAATTGATACTCCATTTTTCGACAGCAAAAGTCTTGCAAGACAGTTTAATTTTGACGTCGCGGAGCATTTATCCTCCACTTGAACGTAGCTTTGTTTTCTGAATACCCTACAGGGAGAGTGCGCTTAAAGTTATTCTCGTTCGAGTCTTTCTATTCGATGGTTATTCTCTCGGCGGTCCTTTGCATCTCGATGAATGCTATGATGACGAACGTATCTCGCATTAAACGTTCCAACAAGTTCAATGAAAAATTCGCCGCGCTCAGCAACCTATTCATGACGATACCTATGACCACGAAAATAATGTTCCTTCCGATGGAAATGAAGCGAACTCAGATTTATTTCGAGAATTGGCACAAGCTGCAGGTGAAAGTTCGACTTTTTCTTTTAAAAAAAAATTAAAACAACATTGTTGCGCATGTCACCATATCGACGTGGATCAGCGTAAAGGGCTAAAGCCAACTTTGGAAACTTTAAACGGGGCTGTTAAAACTACATTAGTTTTTCATTCGAGACTCCGTTATAACCCTATACCTTTTAATTCATTTATTTCCTTTTTTATGTGCATATTCCCATAAAATGTTTTGAAATTCAAAATATTCTATGTTTAACCCTTTCTTGGATAGTGGTACACATGTGTACCATTTTATGCAACATGTGATTCAATGGAATTTAAAAGGACATTTTTCAAAAAGTTGTGTGACCCATCAAAGTTCTTAAAAAAGTGTCTTCTTTCGAACGGTCTAAATAAATCTCAAAAAAACTCAAATCCCAAAATGCGTGCATAAAAGGGTTAAAAGAATTAAAAAATAAACTATCTCAGTTTTGCCCAAAGAGGACTTTTGCACCCTTTTATGCTAAATTACATATTTGTAGGGGAAATTGTCGATTTGTGAGGGAAACGATCGAATATTATACCCAACCTATAAACTGAAAAACCACAGTTTACTTTTTAGTAAGGGTTTTATTGTATGCTTAAGTTGGCCGCGTGACCGGTGTGAGTTTTTCACGCAAGACCAACTGTTACAAAGGTACTGGAGAAAAACTGGCAGAATGCAGGAGCTGCAGTGGCGGCTCGTGAAATACGATATATCGATGCCTACACCATTTAAAACCATAGAAAAGTATCGATCGTCATGGGGTGCAATTGAACTCCCGAGGAATCGATACTTTTCTATAGTTTCAAATGGAGTGGACATCGATATATCGCAATTCACGAGCCACCACTGAGGAGCTGGAGCATACGAGGCGTCTTGAGTCCTGACCATAGCCACATTTTCCTTGTACACAAATTATAACTGGAATTTTTAACTTCTTATGGCACAAAGAAGTCCAAAAAAATCTAGTTTCTCTGAAAAGTTTCAACTAGAAGCAATCAATTTTTGAGGAGTCTGACAGCCTCCCCGAGAATGAATTGTTCTACATTTGTTTGAACCGTTTACATAACCCGTTTAAAAAAGAAATCAAGGTTAACTCCACTCAAGTTCAATGGACGGTTAATGTTCCTACTCTTCGATGTTCATTTTGCCTACAACCACTAATTGAAGGCGCTTTACGAAACATTATTTTAAAAATCTCAAAAATTTGAGGTCACTTTTACTGTCCATAACAAAATTGGAATGGGTCTGTTGCGTACTTTTGCTACATCAATATAACTCATTGTTTCTAACGTAAAATTCGGCGAAAATAACGATGCACACAATAAAAACGTTCAAAATCCACTCATTAACTCAGAAAATACCTTCCATTTCAAACAACCAGCGCTACACTAGACACTATATCACCGACTTATAACTACATAGATGGAACCATCTCATTTATGTAAACATGAACAGAAACTTACAAATATTTGAATGTTTCGATTAGATGCGTACATTTCTTATATTATTTTGTAATCTTTGATAAACCGAAAAGACCAGACAGCAAATGCAGCCAATAGTTCATGTATTTAGAATGGAATTCCAACATTGTGTACTTATGATGTTGTTCACTCATGCACGGTGGTTCCGTCTATGCTGCAGTATACCGATGCAAATAGTGTGTAGTGTAGCGCGGGCTGTTTGAAATTGAAGTGACTTCCTGAGTTAATGAGTGGATTTTGAACGTTTTTATTGTGCGCATCGTTATTTTCTCCGAATTTTACATAAGAATCAAGGTTCTATATTGTTGTAGTAAAAGTATGCAACAGATCCATTGAAGGCGCTTTACGAAACATTATTTTACATATCTCAAAAAAATTGAGGTCGCATTTACTGTCCATAACAAAATTGGAATTATGTGAGAAAGGGGTTATCTGACAAAAAGTAGAATATTCGGCGTGGTATTGAAAGGGTTAATAGGAGGTCAATGTAGCCATATTGTGGGAGCGGCTCCTGAGGTCAATCTGACCTCCTTATCTGAAACGAGCTCTAATAAAATACTAATGTGTTTTCACTGTTTTATTTCAGGCCAACTACCAAAGAATAACCGGAAAATCTTTGAGAAAAGCATTTGAAACTTTGAGAACTAGAATCAAGATCGCAGGCGCTTTAAGTACAGCGTTTCCTTTATTGCCATTGTCTGAGTTACGTTGGTACCACCAAATCGATTTCTTAAGAGTTCTAGAGCACGTATCATATTCGTACAATATTTTGTGTTCATGACACTTATTGGGATTTTGGTACGTAAACTCTCGATGCATGTTCCAAGTATCAAGAGAGATAAATATCGAACTTCAAAAGGTAATTTTGAGTGTATCAATGAATAGGGTTATTAAGGTAGATGTCCGCCCCCCTTAAGAAAAAATTGCCGTAAAATGCCTGTAAAAACGTTAATTTTTATCAAATCTATGATAGGTTTTCACTAGGGCCTCTCAAATACTATCTAGTTTTATGAAAAAAATATAAAGTTGGCGTAATCAATCAGGAAAAAAAATTATTAATAAAACTCGAAAAAATGACCCATGTCCCAATTACCGCCACACCAAAAGTGGCTTTGTCCCAATTATTGTCATATTAGGTGCCCTAATTATAGCCATACATATTTGCGCTGGCTTTTCATTCAAATCATCATGTTTATTGTCAGGAAATAATGACATTATAATAATTTAAAAAGCAGAAAGTAAAGAGAACAGATTTTTAATAAGTAACTGCTGAGAGAAATCGGCAAAAACAGGTAATACGGGGGCAGGTGTCCTGTGTCAACTTCTATGATTTTTTAAGGGCACAACGCTGCTAAATATCAACTTCAAACTTTTTTCACCAGTTCAGCCAACCTATGAAAAACACTTATCCCATGTACGCTTAAATTTGTCTGCTAAAGTAGGCTTATTTTAAAGAATAAATGAAAAGGGGGGGGCGGTAATTGGGACAGGGGCGGTAATTGGGACATCTACCTTACCTACCTTATTTACGAACCTTTGCCCAAGATGTTTTGAACGATGTCGTAGAATAAAGATTACTTCATAAAAAAAGAAATGGAAAACAATGAACATACATATAATCTCTTTGGGGTTTTAAAGAGTGTCGAGTGGATCCGAATGAATTAAGAATTCAGACATTTTCGAAATTTTTGGACTACCTGCAGCTAGCAGATATTGCGTTGTTTAGTTTGATTAATGAGAGTTTCTTATAACTTATTTAAATTATTAAATAAATGCCTCGAAATACATTTTTTATGTTCTTGCATTTTATTTCGTAACTTCTCTCAAACTAACTTTTGTTTTTTGACGTGATTGAGCGAGATATTTTCCTTTCTAAACAAAGAACAATACATCAACGAAACATTGATATTCGGTGTATGTTCATCTATTAACATCACTAAAAAGAAGAAAACGGGGAACAAAATATTGACAATTTGGACACGCAAATGTACGAAGTCCCCGTGTACCAACGGAAAGGGCTATAAATATGCAATTATGTCAGTCTGCAGTACCTAATTGTTTTTCTGAGGAAATTCGTATTTTTCAGATGATTTTTTTTTCTAGTATTTCGCAAATTCCAACCTAATCGTGAAAACGCCGCTATCCTTTCCTATACTTTTCAATGGAGGATTTTCTTCTTGTTTTTTTTTTTTTTTTTCTTTAATTTTCTTCGAGGAAGCAGAGACTATCGAGCCACTCTAAAACAACGGCGAGAGACCTTGAGGACATGCGACTGCTATGGGTTTTTTTCAGTCACATAATCAGGCAAATGGGTACCACATTTTCATTCTCTATAATGACTCGGATTTTTGAAATGAGCAGCATACTTTCAGTGGCAACGTACTTCACCATATCTCCCAGATCATTCCCATCGGATACAAAAAACAACGCGGACCAGATGTTTGTCAATCTTACAGAAACTGCTACTCTGTTCGCTCTGCTGATGTTCTTTTTCAATTCCGGCTACTCTGTTCTAAAAAAGGTATCTACTCTATTTATCGCAGGTAAAGTGCGAGAAATTTTTTTGAACTAGGCGGGTGTAGAGTCCCTATATATGAAAGAGTCTCGCCATACGAGGTTCCATCTCTGATTGGCAGCTGAAATGTGAAGAAGAAGAAGGGGTCTATGAAGCCTGGAGGCGCGCCTCTTGTTTACATCTTCATGGAACCATCTTCTCTGCTTCCCAGCTTTGAGGAAACTTTCGGCATTTTTAGCTTGTACTGATGAAATTTGAATTAGAAATTGATGAAAATATGTTCAGAACAGAATAAAATTCACGCATTACTTTTAAAACAGGTAGTGAAGCCAACGGAGGTTAACCTAACAAAGATTACTTACACACGAATACATGTATTGGTAATCTTTGGCGGGTAGATCGTTGGATAAAAATGTGAACAAGAGGCGCGCCTCCAGGCTACTCGGACACCTTCTTCTTCTTCACTTCTGTTCACGTACGTCTTGACTCTTTCATATGTATAGGGACTCTAGGCGGGTGCTTTGACTTTACTCCACGCCATTTTATCGCTGTTCGCTGTCAACTTGGAACCAAAATGAAAACTTAACGAACGACGAACGTTAAATTTACTTTCCAAAGTATACTTGGGAGAGCACAACAGGGACTTTAGCCTTCATATTGCTGGGGAGAGGGGAGGGGAGGTTCCGCGCGGACCCCAGGCCTGTTATTTTGCGATAAAAGATTGTATTTTACTCATCTGGTGTTCTTATGCTTTCAGGGGTTTGTGTCAATGAGGGAATATTTTATACAGTCACCAAGTTTTCACACGTTTATTTTCAATTCGTTTTTGGATTTATAAGCCTTTACAGTAGTGGGGTCCACCCCCGCCCCTTAGTGCTCAAAAACTTATGAGAAAAAAAATATATACATTTAGAAAGCTCATGGCTTGTGCTTTTAAGGGTTTTATATGAACAATTAATTGAGAAAGAAAACCAAGCAAAAAAAAAAAAAAAAAAAAAAAATCTCGAATGTGGTCAATTGGTCATATTTACTGGAAAAAAATAGAATTTGGCTTATTTTAAAATAATATTGAAAAAGAAAGGGTAAGTAATTTTTTTAAAGTGACTAGCAGTTCAAAGATCATCTCTGGAATGTAAGGAATGATTCCATCATGGCAAAGTAAATTTTCAAAAATGTAGACAAGAGATAACTCAATTTTAAATATGGGTCGGAGCGCCCCCCCCCTCCGCTTAGTAATCTACTTATATCAAATACCTTAGGAATATGGAGCATAAAAGTGGAAACCAAGGATACTCCAAGAATACAAAATACGTAAACGGTTTACTTATATCAGGACAGTTTTTGGACCAATCAGATATTAAAGGTGACATCTCGGTGAAATGAGCTTGAGCTTATTGCTGTAATTTAGCCTGTGCTCCAAGAGTCACATTTTTTTGGCTGAAATTGATGAGCTTACGCCAAAAGTACAAATTTGAGGAACGTCAGCACCTGCAATAATACTTCAAGAAGATGTCGTCAAAATGTCAAGCTGAAATACTTAAAAATAAAGCTGGAAATTATGAAATACGAACATTCCCATAAGCCTCAATGAGTGCGAGTGAGGTAGATAGACATAAATGTACTATCACTCATACTCACTCACACTCACTCACACTCACTCGCACTCACTAAGCATACGGCGAAACGAATTTCATAATTTCCGGATGTAATTCATAACCAGTTTTACTCGTTTTGGGCTCAAATAATCCATACAAAAATTACGAAGGTGTTGACGTTCTTGGATTTTTGGTTTCCTTTGGTTTCAATAAATTGAAACCAAACAATACGAAACAATAAAACGAAAACAATAAAAATTATTATTATTGTTTTCGTCCCAAAATGACTCTGTCATTTTCTTAGGTAATAATTATCATTGTTTCTGTCCCGAAAAAAAAAAAAAAATACCTCCTTCAATCCGTCGGTTATGCAATACCATTTCCTGAAAGTAGGAAGAGTTGAGCGGAACACCAACTTCAGTTAAACACTCACTTGGCGACTCTATCATTTATTATAAGTGAATTTTTAAAATGTCAAAAACGCGACTTTTCCCAAAAGCGACTATAGTGGCGATACCCATCGGAGTGAAATCTAGAAAGATTTCGCCAGGAATCACCTTAAAGTTGGGCTTTAGCTGTCTCTGCCTGCTGCGTGTAAATTGGTTGATGAGTCAATGGACTGCAGCTTTAGTTTTGACTAAACGAGTTCGATATTTAATATTGTATCAACGCTAAATCAGACCATTTTCAAGGCCTCTGAAAAGCGCTTTTAAAGAAGCTGGTGATACCCCTTTTATTCCTCTGTGCCTACGCATTTTATAGAATAATAACCAAAGACATTATAAAAGAAGACTGGCCCCTAGCGGCGAGATTTGAAGCCGGTTACTGTCATAGGCAGGGCTTCCCCGCTCGGGGGTATGAACCAAATAAACATTGCGGCTTATGGAGCCGAGACATAAAACTGTTTCAAAAGAATATAATTACTGTTAGTTTTCAAAAGTGCGCAGATATGATATGCAGATTATGCCAAAGTTGAGATTGACGAACTTAAACGAAAGTTTCGGTCAATTTATCCGCTAGATATTTACGATTGAAAGTACGGCAGAGAGGTTACGGGTGCTAAAGTAAACAATGACCGACCGATCGTTAACTTCGATTATTAAAGAACGGACGCTTTAAATTGATCCAAATTTTCGGTTAAAATGTACGTTATACTACTCTATATAACATATGTGAGACTCGACATTGTCATTCGCTGAAATAATTGACTAAAATAGGTTTGAAGAGCGAAGCTCCATAAGAGCTAATGTTAAATTGGTTCATACCCCCGCGCGGGCAAGTACCCTGCCCATCAGCCCGTGCCAAGACCGGCTTCACTTTTCCTCCGTGCAAAGAGATAGCAGGGGCCAGTCTTCTTCTATAATGTCTTTGATAATAACCCTCATACTCCTTTGGAAATGTGTTTTTTTATAAGTTTTACCTGAGTTTCAAGTTGAAAATGGCTGTAAATTGAGCCGAAACACCCTCACTTATTTTTTTGGTGTGCCTCCAGCTTTATTTCCGTGTTTTCAACACGTTTTGCAATTTGTTTCCTGCTGATTCGCCTCTGAATTTTTCTGCACTAACAGGCCTCCGTTGGAGTTCAAACTTTGTTACTATCAACTAGACTAGCAAATGAGCGAAGAACGTCCGATTTAGGGGTGGGTGAGAAAATTAAAACCTAAAACATTTTCTTCAAAATAACTTTGACACTTTGACAAAACTTTTACCAAAAACGTACCCAAAATATTTCATTTAGCCTCACCCCTAGCATACGTTTTGCGTACCTACGAAATACTCTTCTGAAAGATCCTTAACAACTTGATTCCGTTTAAAAGAGGCGAATTTCAACATATTTCTCAACTTTTCCTCGACTTGAAAAGTGCCATTCGAAATTTAAAAAGAAAAAAAATTAAAAGAAATTTAAAATTAATTCTTAATTAATTAATTAATTAATTAATTAATTAATTAATTCTTCTTTATTAATTAATTAATTTTTGAGAGAGGTCTTCGCGGGACAAAATAAGGTGAAAACTGGAGTACAAATGGGTCCATTGCAAACTTTTGAAAGAGGGTAAATTCCAGTGTACAATTACTTTTTTTTCAATGCCTTCGTCAAATAGCTTGGCACATGGATTTTGAACTCATTCAGCATAGTTGGACCGTAACTAAACTTTGTTCCCTCTCCTCAGTTTCAGATAAAAGTATTTCTACACGCGCTTAAATCTTACCCCCCTATCGTCAACATTTCTGGATTTTTCGCAATCGATCGGAGATCATTTCTGGCGGTAATTAAATTTATGTTTGTTCATAATTTTGTTATTTCACTTTTTTTGAAATATTTACCTACTTACTCGTAAATATTTTTGTGATGGTTTTTTTTTTCCTCCTGAAAACTAAACAATAAATACATCAAAAACCATTAATCATCAAAAAATATCATTCATTAAAATGATTTAGGTCAAATAATTGATGACCCCAAGTGAAAGGGCCCACAAAATAACAAGTGTGCTGCTCATGCATTTCGCTAAAAAAAAAAAAATCTCTATTTGCTCACAATGCGGACCAGGTTAGTTCAAGAGACCACCACTCCTCCGTTTCTAGCGGGAGGGTAGTTAACTGTTCGTACTCGGTGGAGTTGGAATTGCCTATAAGACGAATTGAAGGCTCCCAAACGAGACCTTATCTACTGTAGTGTTTTCATCTATATTATTTGCGTTTATCCGGAATGACGACTAAAACAATGTGAAATGGACTGAAGGAGAAAAACGAGTAAACTCGGGCTTAGCCCATAAGGAGTTTTTGTTTCTTTATAGGTCAGGAAACACTCTCAAATTCGATAACATGTTGCTAAAAATGCCTTAAAAAATTATATCAATTATGTAAAGTGGTCTAATTTTGTATTCGTTTGAATAACTATCCTCTACCACATTCGTGTGATGACGTGATGTCCTGTTGTGATCTATAGATCTTCTTTTCCCTATAAACCTATAAAACCTATAACCCTATGAAAGAATCTACTCTTAGGGGATTCAATTGAACTCACAAATAATCACAATACTTTAATTTCACACGGGCTCAAATGAGAAATAAACACTCATACCAAAAGACTGTTTTAGTAGAGCGATATATCGTATCGATTGCCGTCCGAGGGCCTCTGGTTCCAAACAAACTCTGGTTCAATGTAATTTCCCCATAAGCGAACTTTTGAACGGAAATTTAGGGTATTAAATCAAACAATTAATGCGACCTTGTTGCGATTATGAATTCTACGTCCTCAAAAATGCTTAATTATGCCTGGTTCCTTGACTAAAACTGCCGAATTCAATAAGATATTACAGATTAAATGTTGCATTTGTAGGTTAGAATAGCCCGAAATCCCGCCAATTCCACAACAACAATAATAACATTTGGGTGATTCCAACCTCCAAACGCATCGTTTTATCTGTAATATCTTGTTGATTCCGGCGGTTTTACGGGTGGAACCAGACAAAATTAAGCATTTTCGAGGACGTAGAATTCATAATCGCAAAAAGGTCGCATAAATTGTTTGATTTAATACCCTAAATTTCCGTTCAAAAATCCGCTTATGGGGAAATTACATTGAACCAAAGTTTGTTTGGAACCAGAGGCCCTCGGACGGCAATCGATACGATATATCGCTCTACTAAAACAGTCTACCTATCAGTAACAATTTGGCAATTCGGCAATTCGGCAACAATGGCGTTTTTACTCCATTTGAATCTATGTAAAGCAATCGATTGTTGTTGAAGCGCTGCTCAGCAATCTAATTGATTGTTACACATAGAATCAAATGAAGGAAAAACGTTTGTTTTCAAATTGCACGAGCCACTATTGATACTGAGCCTCCGCCGACCTAAGTGGTTTGATTGATACATAAAGGTGTACAGTTTATAATGATTTTTCGCTCGTACATCTTTTTCAGATCATATCAGCTGCCATCACTAACTTACTGATCATGGAGCAGTTTAAACTATCAGAGTCTCAAATAAAAGCAACGAAAAACCGGCCACCGAAAACCAAGCATAAATTTTAAATCTTTACATCAGAAAAATTGGTCACAAATATATAGGTAGTTTCCATAAAACGGAAATACAGCTGTTCTGGGAGACGCATGAATAAGAACATATTGTAACAAGTATTTAAAATAGCCCGCCACACAATTGTCTAAGATCGTCAAAATTTCAAAAAGTGGACAAAAATCAGAAAGAAAATCCCTTGTCATAACCTTTGATGAAAGCCACCACGAATAATGAATGATTCCGTCAAAAGTGTTTCAACAAAAACAACCCATAAATTTTATGATATAGTGAAATCACACTGCTTTTGAGGATTCAATTAAAAGGTTATTCGACTATGGCGGAATGAATGTGGTCATTCTGTCTATTTTGACATCATAAGAAGGAATTGTGTAATTTCAACGATTCGTTAAATTTCCAGTCCGCGTTGTTGTACAGAACGTACTATACGCCTTCAACAGAAACATTCGTTCGTTTGGTAGTTTTAGACGTTTTTATGATGCAATGTCTATGACATTTTTCGGCGTCAGCGAAAAGTCCTGTTGCCATAAAATTATCTTTACTAGTACCTATCATGTTTTTGAGCAAGCAGTTCATTACGTTCAGCGTTGCCAGATTTGAGGTTAAACCCCGTTTATTTTACATTGAGTCTTATGGAGAATATACGGTATAAAGCGTCCGTAGCATCTGGCAACATTGGCATCGTTTAGGTAAAATGGAGGAGACACCATGGGACATCCTAAATATAGGGGGTATATGATACGCCTATTTATAAGGCAGTGGGACGGCTCATACCAGGCATTATAGATACATTTCTCCCCCCCCACCCCTCCCAAAAATAAGTCAATGAAAAAGTCGTCGCCTGTTGCCTTACGTTTTGGGCGTTTTTTTCTATTGTATTTTCCTTTGAGTTGCATGTTACGGAAAAAAAAAAAAAAAAAAAAAAAAAAAAAAAAAAAAAAAAAAAAAAAGTTTTAGCTTAATGAATATTCTCCCCCTTCTTCCCAATTTTCGAATAGAGGGATAATGGTTTGGAGAGAAGTTAAACCTTTATTGAATGCTCTGTTGAATCCACTCATTGAGACACTTTTAATTTTTCACGTCTCTAAGGTATTCAGCACTTACCTACAAACGCTTCGTCGCTTTTAAGCAATCATATCAGAACCCATAAGTCGTTTGAGGCCTTCCCCACAAACATCAATAATGTTCACCAATAATGGTGAATTACTTGTATGATGACTTTTAGTGTAGTTTGTCGATCCATTGATCCATGGCATTGGGACGTTAAAAACAAGGTTGGTGAAAAATAGCATTACTCAGCGTAGAATAATATAATCAGACGAAATACGAACAAAAACATTGTTCTTACTACCTAATCATCATTATTGTTAACAAACTTATTTTCTTTTCATACAAGTGAGGAGGGTTGGGTTAGGCTCCAACGAGTTGTTAATTATTTTATTATATTACACGTTGTTCATAATTCAAAATTGAGCTTTCTCTTTTTTCCGCCTATAATTTTAGTTCATCAAATAAAATTGAGAAATGAGTGCTTTAGTATATTTTAATAGAAAAAATAACGGTGGTATAAACTTGACCGGGATGGCTCTGGCTACCACCGCTTATAATTAATTATGTATTATTATTATTGTGTATTTTTATTTCACCGCTTGTGCGGGTAATGATGGTGGTCCCACGGCGGGACCAAACAATGGTCCTAAGCCATGGGCCTAGGGCGGCATTTGATTACATTTGCCGCGTTATATGTTAATATTAATTGATTTTTAACTCTTAATTGACTGCCTTCTTCAAACAAAAGAAGGGGGAGAGGTTATTCCCTCAGAAGGCAGATTTTGCAACCATTTGTTGCACTGCCTTGATGATTATTATTATTATTATCATAAAGTTTTATTATTGTATCATTCTGCTTGCGCAGGAAATCGAAAGTTTTCTCCTCCTTTTCTTCCCCTTTGTTCCAAAATTGTTATGTCACAGCGGACATTATATGTACCTATATCAGTGGCGCCGCGTGTAATTTGACAACACTGTATTTCGTCCATTCAAATCCATGAAAAATGTCGATTTGAGGGAGAGTGCACTGTGCACTTTCACTAGTTCGACCTTTTAAGTGTCTTTAAAAGAACAAAATACAGCTTTGCCAGACTGCGCCCTTGGTAAGAGTGTTCCATGAATATCCATGACCAAAATTCCGCAGGCATTATTTCCGTGCGTAATTATCATTTTCCATGAAATTACATGGAAAATCTTATGGAATCCCATGAACGGCTCACGGAATTCCATGAAGTATTTTATGGAAAAATAATAATGGCCCTCATTGAACACATTTACCAGGGACGCGCCACTGGTGTATATTGAAAAGGTAAAATGAATAACTTCTTTTTTTTTTTTTTTTTTTTTTTTTTTTTTTTTTTTTTATGAGCAGTAAACTCTTATAAGTAGGTTATTCAGCTTTTTTTGCAGACAATATTTTAGATAATATTGTTGACTTTTATTTTCAAGTTGGCATCCTGCAGGTATGAAAGAATATTTGGTTCTATTTGACACAAGCGAAAATAAATCGAATCAAATTAACTCTGTCGTAAAATTAAAGAAAAATAAATATGTTAAAAAAAAACTAGAGTTGACGTAAGAGATATGACAAATTTTGAAATAAAAAATAAAACTGAACGGAAGTATAGATAAATTAAATATGTGAATTGATGATAAATTCTTTCAGTATGTCAAATCTCGCCCATTCGGACTAAATGGGTTGATTCTTTCACAACAGTATTTATGTTTCTTCCCTATACATGATAAGTGAAAGGGCTTAAGGTGAACACCGGAGTAGCCATCAGCACCCCTATAATTTGCACCATAGTACCCGGCACCTGTTTTTCACAAAAGAAAAATACAAGTATTAGTTTAGTGGCAATAATTTTGGTGTTTTGCGTATTTTTTTTTCGAATGTTTCACACGTTAGGTATCAGAAAGAGTCGCCCACAACACCAGTATTGCCAAAAAACTAATCCGATTCATATTCTAAAAAATGGATGCCGAGTATACCTACTCAGGCCCGGATTTAACCTTTTGCCGCCTCTGGGCTACCGGAGAAATTGCCACTCCCTTACTGGCCGTTTGCATAAGTGGGGGGGGGGGGTCTGGACTCTAGGGGGACACCCCCCAGCTGCAGGGGCTTCGGGGGTCCTCCCCCGATTTTTTTTTTTTTTAAATTATACCCCCTAAGAGACTATTTTGACGAATATTTCCTTGCAGTCCGCGATGTTTTCAACAAATAACGATACACATTTTCCTGGCCATATTTCTCTCCGTCATGTCATAAGGAAAATTTGAAAGTAATAATAGATGTGAAAGTAATGAAATGTGAGTAATGTGATGTAACATAATAACCTTATTTTACGCCGTAGCGGGCGAAAAATAAGTCGGAATTTCAGCAAGCTCTAGAGTCGAAGGAAAACATTCTTAGGCATGCTGCATGTGCATGCTAATTAAATCAGCTTAAAGTATGCTCATTTACTCACAGAGAAAGAAAAGAGGAGGCTGCAATATTCAAGGAGTTAATGAAGGAAAGGCATGAAAGACGAGGATATTGAAGATAGCGATGGCAATTCAAAAAGGAGAGATAGATTAGCACTAATACGTTCACTCGCGCGCACATGAAAGCAGAATATTTATATTAGATTTTGCAAAAGCCGAGTAGATTTTACGAGATAGTAAATAACATGCATAATTTAATTATTATTGTGTTCCGTGTAATTAACGCCTAACGGTTTGAACACTAAGTAAAAGTGAAAAATCAAATTTTGATTCTCCCCTCCCCTGAAAACCGAGCACTGAAGATGAGCTATATTTTCCGTCGAGCCCTCTTCCAATCCACAAGCGCAAGCGTCTTCAAATCGCCACGCCGCGCCGCGCCGTTTCGCGCTGTCACGTTGCGTTGGCTGCCGCAAACCTCGCATCTTAATTTTATTGAAATCTTCCTGCTTCTCAATAGAGTATACTACGCCCCCTTGTGATCAAATGGCGAATTGAGCTTTTTTGATGTCGTGATTTTTAGGTTGTGTCCTGTGTTTTTTTTATGCCACTTTCATTTGCTAAGTAAATGTTTTCCCAGCCACGACTGAATTTCGAGTGTGTTGGAAGTAATTAGATGTTCATTGATTCACGTTTTCTTAAAGTTATTCTACTTCAAAAATTTTTACTAACCTCACTTTCTGATTAGTGATGATTTCAAAGTGTCCCGGTATTTATTCTAGGTGATCAAGTGAACCAATCATTTGCCGTTCTGAATGTTTGTTTTTTTGCATGTAAATGTAAATATTATAATTAATTATAGCGTGTGGTCAAACGCAAAACGGAAAGTCCCAACAGCAAGAACTCTGAACTTTCATTATCTCAATACTCAGAATTCTCTTTTAAATTTTCCAAAAATTACTGGGCATCGAAGAGGATCTCTTATTATTCACCCCTGATTTCGTTGTTTACATAGTGATGGTCCCTGCAGCCCAACCTCCTCCATTTTTCCCCTATCAACTTTCAGCTTTTTGTTTACGCTCAACGAAAAAAAATTACTATGCTTGCGTTTACAGTGGCTATGACTCGTGAATTGGTAAGAGTTCAAAGGTTCAACAATGGGACCTTCTGAATAGACCCGTGCTTTGTGATGTGCTGACTTGCTTTATACTTCCATCATGTTGTTATTGTATGTGCAAATCCTTACTCCTCAGAATGAAGCAAGAAAATGAGTCTAATTTCTCTATACCTATTCATTCTTGGTTTTGAAAGTCCTTAAGGGAGTCAGCCCTCTTTTAATTTCAAAGGAATGTGCTTTGCGGTCAAATTTTCTGACATGCTATTTAGTTTGCTAACTCCCGTCAAATGACTTAGCGATGCAAGCCATCATTTATTCGATGCAGTTATATCACTCCATCTCTATTTACAAGTAAATTTCTAGTACTCCGGGAAACTTAATGATCTAGTGTTAATTAGTGAGTATTCTGAATGATTCTGTGTTACCTGGACCTATCTAGCTCACAATAATCTAATTGATAAGTATCGTCATTTTGCATGCTTAACTCAATAAGTTCTGCAGCAGGGCCATTTTGAGTATCGGGTTCCGACAAGTAGCGGTGCCTGCTTCCGAACTGCATCCAAGCCCGTTAGTGCGTGGTTGATTAGCAACGAGTCAGAACTCTGCGCTAAACGAACGCTCACATATGCGTGTTGAAGCAATGCGGAAGCAGATTCCACCACTCCTGAGATCCTGATTCTCAAAATGGTCATGCTCTCCTTGGGTTTATAGCGTGCAATTTGGCAACGTTGCTGTTGGTCCATTTAGATCCATGAAAAAAAATCGAACTACTGGGTGTTCTGTGAACACCTTTTAGGTGGGTTTAAACGGACACAATACAATGTTACAAAATTGAATGATACGCCACTGAGTTTAAGTTACACTTGCAACTATTCATGACATACTCCTGACCTGTTGTTGATTCGGTAAATAAATGCGATCTAACAAGTACTGGCGCAAGCTTCCAAAATTCATCAAAACGCATCAGAGTGAATTGGAAAATACCTTGGGAAAAGGACCGGACCGCCATAACAGGCAATGAGTGCGAGAGAAAAAGAGTCTTCGCGAAACAGGTCCCTTCACTCGCACTCATGGTCAATTACGGGAACAACTTGGGAAACGGACCGAAACGCCATAGGAGACAATGAGTGCGACAGAGAAAGCGACTTCACGAAACAGGTCTCTCTCTCCCACTCATGGTCGCTTACGGGAAGAACTTGGGATACGGACCGAACCGCCATAAAAGGCAATGAGTGCGAGAGAGAAACTGTCTCCACGAAACAGGTCTCTCTCTCGCACTCATGGTCGCTCATGGGAACAACTGGGGAAACGGACCGCACCGCCATAAGAGGCAATGAGTACGAGAGAGAAACTGTCTTCACGAAACAGGTCTCTCTCTCGCACTCGTGGTCGCTCATGGGAACAACTTGGGAAACGGACCGAACCGCCATAAGAGGCAATGAGAGCGAGAGAGAAAGAGTCTTCACGAAACAGGTCTCTCTCTCGCACTCATGGTCGCTTACGGGAACAACTTGGGATACGGACCGAACCGCCATAAGAGGCAATGAGTGCGAAAGAGAAAAAGTCTTCCCGAAACAGGTCTCTCTCTCGCACTCGTGGTCAATTACGGGAACAACTCGGGAAATGGACCGAACCGCCATAAGAGGCAATGAGTGCGAGAGAGAAACTGTCTTCACGGAACAGGTCTCTCTCTCGCACTCGTGGTCGCTCATGCGGGAACAACTGTGGAAACGGACCGAACCGCCATAAGAGGCAATGAGAGCGAGAGAGAAAGAGTCTTCACGAAACAGGTCTCTCTCTCGCACTCGTGGTCGCTTACGGGAACAACTGGGGAAACGGACCGAACCGCCATAAGAGGCAATGAGAGCGAGAGAGAAAGAGTCTTCACGAAACAGGTCTCTCTCTCTCGCAGTCGTGGTCGCTTACGGGAACAACTGGGGAAACGGACCGAACCGCCATAAGAGGCAATGAGAGCGAGAGAGAAAGAGTCTTTACGAAACAGGTCTCTCTCTCGCACTCGTGGTCGCTTACGGGAACAACTGGGGAAACGGACCGAACCGCGATAAGAGGCAATGAGTGCGAGAGAGAAACTGTCTTCACGAAACAGGTCTCTCTCTCGCACTCGTGGTCGCTTACGGGAACAACTTGGGATACGGACCGGACCGCGATAAGAGGCAATGAGTGCGACAGAGAAAGAGTCTTCACGAAGCAGGTCTCTCTCTCGCACTCGTGGTCGCTTACGGGAACAACTTGGGATACGGACCGGACCGCGATAAGAGGCAATGAGTGCGACAGAGAAAGAGTCTTCACGAAGCAGGTCTCTCTCTCGCACTCGTGGTCGCTTACGGGAACAACTTGGGATACGGACCGAACCGCCATAAGAGGCAATGAGAGCGAGAAAGAAAGAGTCTTTACGAAACAGGTCTCTCTCTCGCACTCGTGGTCGCTTACGGGAACAACTTGGGATACGGACCGGACCGCCATAAGAGGCAATGAGTGCGACAGAAAAAGAGTCTTCACGAAGCAGGTCTCTCTCTCGCACTCGTGGTCGCTCATGGGAACAACTTGGGAAACGGACCGAACTGCCATAAGAGGCAATGTGTTCGAGAGAGAAAAAGTCTTTCCGAAACAGGTCTCTCTCTTGCACTCGTGGTCAATTACGGGAACAACTCGGGAAATGGACCGAACCGCCATAAAAGGCAATGAGTGCGAGAGAGAAAGCGACTTCACGAAACAGGTCCCTCACTCGCACTCATGGTCAATTACGGGAACAACTGGGGAAACGGACCGAACCGCTATAAGAGTCAATGAGTGCGACAGAGAAAGAGTCTTCAAAAAACAGGTCTCTCTCTCGCACTCGTGGTAGCTTAAGGAAACAACTTGGGAAGCGGACCGAACCGCCATAAGACGCAATGAGTGCGAGAGAGAAAGAGCCATCACGAGCATTTACGTTGCTGGACAATGTTTTTTGAGAAGACGGAAAATTCGAAGGGATTGTCCTATGATTGTCCGTAGTGGTTCTACACCCCCTTCCGCCCCTCTCTCCGCTTTCAGGTTCGAACTTGAACTTTTGCTGTACAATTTTTTGAGATGGTGGAAAATTCGAAGGGGTTGTCATTTGATTGTTGGTAGTGGTTCTACAACCCCCCCCCCTCCCGCCACTCGACGCAAACAGGTTCGGACCGTAACTTTTGCCGGACAATTTTTTCTGAGGTGGTGGAATATTCGAAGGGTTTGTCCTAAGATCGTATGTAGTGGTCCTAACCCCTACCTACTCGCCGCACCCAGGTCCGGAGCCGGAGTTTTGCTGGTCACATTACTTGGGAGATGATGGAAATGGAATTTGACTTATGAGGACGAAATTTGCTCAAGGAGCGCCTTCTCTGACACTGTAGTGTCAGAACTATCTGCTTGTTTATTTTCCACTTCTCTAATCCTCTCTTCTCCTCCATCTTTTCCCGCTTTTTCTCTTTTTCCCCCTTTCCCTTCGCATCCAAAAATTGGCCGCTCCTAAAAAATTGACGCCATGGGCAGCTGCCCATGCCTAAATCCGGGCATGTACCTACTGGTGCAAATGAGTCTGTTGCATACTTTTGCTACATCAATATAACTAATTGTTTCTATCGTAAAATTCGGCGAAAATAACGATGCGCACAATAAAAACGTTCAAAATTCACTCATTAACTCAGAAAATACCTTCCATTTCAAACAACCCGAGATACACTAGACACTAAATCACCGCCTTATAACTACATAGATGGAACCATCTCGTTTTTGTAAACATGAACAGCACTTACAAACATTAGAATGTTTCGTTTAGATGCGTACATTTCTTATAATATTTTGTAATCTTTGATAAACCGAAAATACAAGACAGGAAAGGCAGCTTATGTTTCACGTATTGAAAAAGAAATCCCATCATTTTGCAGTTACGATGTTGTTTACTTATGCACGGTGGTTCCGTCTATGTAGTAGTATACCGGTGCAAATAGTGTCTACTGTCTAGTGTAGCGCGGGCTGTTTGAAATGGGTCTGTTGCAAACTTTTGCTACAGCGATAAAAAGTGTTTACTCCAATGTAAAATCGCCTGAAAAGTCCATTGGTGGCATCATAAAGTCAATTAATACAATATTAAACTCACAAGAGGCGTTTATTGAAATCCAAGATGGCGGCAAAATATCGAGGAATCTGAATGTATGCACCGTGATCATCCAAGGATTGCCAACTTTGACAACCTCACTGCAGGTAGAGGTTATGTGTTTATTTACGTTGTGATTGGTTGTGATGGATATTGTGAGGTTGGTTATCCTTGAATGTTTGTGGTGCATGCATACAGATTGCTCGATATTTTGCCGCCATCTTGGATTTCATTTAACGCATTTTGTGAGTTTATTATTGCATTGCATTGTTTTCTGATGCCATCATTGGACTTTTCAGGCGATTTTACATTAGTTTGCACACTCTATAGCGCTGTAGCAAAAGTTTGCAACAGACCCATTGAAGTGGTTTTCTGAGTTAATGAGTGGATTTTGAACGTTTTTAATGTGCATGCGCATCTTTATTTTCGACGAATTTTAAGTAAGAATCAAGGTTTTATATTGTTGTAGCAAAAGTATGCAACAGACCCATTTTAGGGGTGTCGGCTAAGCCATTTACTCGCCTTGCTTCATTACATTCTAGGTGCTTGGGATGAAGAATCAATAAACGGGCTCATTAGATTTGATCAATGAGTGGAACGACATCAGTGAATACGATTGCAAGTTTCGCGAATGCAAACCATCCACCAATAGGAAGGCAAGCATGGGCTCGCTCAAACCATGCTCATCAAACAAAAAAATGCTTTTCGGAAAATCGCTTCTACAATGCCACCCAATGCATATTTAAAACTATTCTAATCCTCGGTATATCTCCTCTCAAAATCTCAGAGGAAGGTAAGGATCAGTACATACAGAAAATTTGTTCATGATTTGACTCGTAATGGAGCTGTTGCAAACTTTTGCTACAGGCTTGTTCATAGTTGATAATGGGGTAATACCCTGTAAAAATAACGATTAGCGCACTAAAAAATCACGAAATCCACTCCTAAACTCACAAAATGCTTTTCAACGCGAGACCGTAATGGCGGCCGGGCCGCGGTTTTCATTGGGATTCCCTATCTTCAATCAGCGCCATCTACACGAGGTGTTCTCGCAACACCACACAAGAAGAAGAAGAAACATACAATTTCCATAAGAAAACCGCGGCTTCGGCCGCCATTACGGTCTCGCATTTAAAAGCATTTTGTGAGTTTAGGAGTGGATTTCGTGATTTTTTAGTGCGCTAATCGTTAGTTTTACAGGGTATTACCTCATTATCAACTATTAACAAGCCTGTGTAGCAAAAGTTTGCAACAGCTCCATTTGTTCATGATTTGATTTGTTGGTAATTTGTTCATGAAAATCTAAACACTGGGTCTGCTTAGGCGGAACTAGGACTTTTCTCTAGGCTGAGCAGTGGCAAAAAACTGATCAGGTACTTTTTTTTTATTTTTTTATTTTTATTTTTATTTATTTTATATTTATTTGCTTTTTATACGTTTGATCCCTGGGGGGTGATCACGGAGGATCGGATCGTTTCGTTATCGTTATCGTTATCGTTTGCATTAAATCAAATGGGCTTGCTTCTGCGCAATTCGATCGCGCAGGTGATCCCCTCCTCACCTCTTCCTACTTCAAACGATCGAGTAGACGACAGCCTCCAACTCATCGCTTCCTTTCGTCCGTTTCAATCGTTGTGAGGGGCTCAAAACGATTCGATGAGTTGAGCCACCCATAAGGTTACATGTAAACGATAACGATAACGATACCAAAACGATCCGATCCTCCGTGATCACCCCCCAGATAACTCCGACCATTGAGCTCTCCTAGATGACCCTTTTTCTCTTAACCCTTTAAGGGCCAAGCTCGAGAATAACTCGATTTTCTTCTCTAGTCTACTTCATATTATTCCATTCTTCATTCCGAATAAACGCGATTATTGATGAAAACGTGTACAAGATAAGATGTCTTCGGGCGCCTTCAATGTATCGTATAGGCAATTTTAACTCCCCCAAGTACGAACAGTTAACTACCTACCCTTTATAAACGAAAGCGTGGCGTCCTTTTGAAACAACCTGGCCGTTAGAGAGTTAGAGGGTTAAAATCCAGGCAAATTTTGGGGGAAACCACATTCTGTATTTGACATCCTTTTTGTTAATGCGCCTTGAAATCTCCATGAGAGGCGAAATTTTGGAATGAGCCAAATCACATGGCCAAATGGCTACATGTATATTTTTTTTTTTTTTTTTTTTTTTTTTTTTTTTTTTTTTTTTTTTTTTTTTACTACTTGACGACAGATCCACCATCTTGTTCGTAAATACCTAAATCACCAACAAAGCAGCTCCCTTTGTGTATATTTCCGATGTAAAATGAAAGCACGATGAGTGTTTAACTTTGTAACAGAGGTGAGGTGGTGAAAATGGGTCTGTTGCACACTTCGGCCAGAGCGTTTTGAAGTATATGTAAAAAGTCTGTAAAAATGACAATGGTAGCATCAGAAAACACCGAAGTTTATTAATAAACTCACAAATTGCGAAAAACACTTGACACTATTCACCCCTGTAACTTTCCACCATGTGCACGATATTTCGCAAAGTTAGCGCGGCACATTCAAATATCCATGGCCTAACTGTCATCATAGCTGACTTTCATAAACAAATAAGCAGTAAGCACTGACGGGCGACGCGACGGCGTCTGTTCGAATTCTTACGTCTCAATATCCATAATTCCTCACAATAGGTTGTGAAATGTACGGAAACCAATATTTGTGTCGAAAAATTATCAAAATGAAACAATAACATACAGGAGTTCCAAGGATGATGATTGAAGATGGAATCATACCATACTTGGAACTCCCTTGTGTTATTGTTTCATTTTGATAATTATTCGACATAAATATCGGTTTCCGTACATTTCACAACCTATTGTGAGGAAATAAGGATATCGAGACGTGAGAATTCGAACAGACGCCGTCAGTGTTTATTCCTGTTTATTTGTTTACGAAGTCAGCTGTGATGACAGACGGTCGTGTTTATTTATTTGAATGTGCCGCGCTAATTTCGCGAAATATCGTGCACGCGGTGGAAAGATACAGGGGTGAATAGTGTCCAGAGTTTTTCGCAATTTGTGAGTTTATTATTGAATTTTAGTGTTTTCTATGATGCTAATTTTGTCATTTTTACGGCTTTTTAACATATAAATTGATATACCTCCACCCTTTCAAACCTGGAATCCATTCCAATGCACATTAAATAACATGTAATCTTATGGAAAACAGAAAAATATAATATGCACATCAATTTAGACGAGGAGACAGCGCTAAGATCAACCATGTTGGTCAAAAATCTGTTTCTGAACAAAAATAATTTCAGGTATGAAAGGGTTAAAAAGCCTAGCCGAAGTGTACAACAGACCCATTCAGAATGGGGCTATTGCACACTTTTGCTATAAGCGATTTAATAGCTAGTCGATTATGGCGTATAAACCTTCAAAAATAACGATTGCACCACTAAAAACTTCCAAAATCCACTCCTAAACTCAATAAACGTAGTTATTTGCGCGAGCGTGGGTGGCCGAAGGCACTAACAATGGGAGATTCCCATCTAACAATTCTGAAACTCCATCAAGAAGTGACCAATAAGAGACTACTTTCATGTGACACCGGTGTCACCAGGTGTTGTGGCACCATTCATCGGATGTGGATCATCACTCTGATGACTAATTACTCTTGTGAATCATCCTTGTCAACATAGAAAGATTGACGAAATTAAGATAGGAATCTCCCATTGTTGGTGCCTTCGGCCACCGTAATGGTGGCCGAAGCAATGAATGGTGGCGTAATGCTCGCGCACATAACTGCGTTTCTTGAGTTTGGGAGTGGATTTTGGAATTTTTTAGAGCCGCCATCATCATTTTTTGAGGTTCTTACGCCATAATCAACTATTAAATCGCTTATAGCAAAAGTTTGCAATAGCCCCATTCTGACAAATAGTACGCACATGCTTTTTCAGGATACGCGAAATTTAAGTTACGCTCATGGAAAACGGCATTCTGTATCTTACTTCTCGTGTCGGCGTTTCTCTGGGTGTCCTTACATTTCATCCGCAGCGCAGAAATAGTCGCAGAAAAGTCAGTCAATTTCAAAACATTTGCTCACAATTTGATCCTCCTTTTGGTTCTACTGCCATCGCTGATTAGCCCAATTGCAACATGGATGGAAAAAGAAGGCATTGCAAATTACATCAACTCTTGGTCCATTCTTCAGGTGAGCCAGTATAAACTCGGGAAGTTTTTTTAAGAACGGAAAACGAGGAGTTCGTATAGACTCATAGCCACTCATAGTAAAGACAATGACGCTAGGAGGAGAAAAGAAAATATAGAAAAAAAAAGAAGAAAACGAAACAAAACCTTCCCAAGAAATCGGATAATAAAGGCGTTTTAGCCTCTTCAGACGACCAAATAGGATCCTCAAAGTAGCCGCCAGTCAAGGGAACGTCTGGTGATTGGTGCGCACTATCCACATAATTATAATTTGGTGGCTCGCAAACCTTTTTTGACGATCATCGCTGCTGACAGCTAGGGGTCAAAAGCTGGGTTTTGGTGACATAACCTTTTTGCCAATGTTAGATAGGCATGACTTGTCAGTGAAACGGCTCCAATTTCAAAAGGATTGAAAACCCTTGAGGGCGATCAACTCAATTTGCAAAGCTGAGTCGATAGAGGGGTCACAAGCTGGGTTTTGGTGACATCACCTTTTTGTCCATGTTTATATGGGTCAAGAGTTGATATGATTGCGTGAAAGAGCCTCAGATGCAAAAGATATGAAAACCCTAGAGGGCGATCGACTCATCTCACCAAGCTGAAGAGATAGAGGGGTCACAAACGGGGCTTTGGTGACATCACCTTTTTGCCCCAGTTTATTGACTCAAGAGTTGATATACATGAGTGAAAGAGCCTTACATGCAAAAGATATTAAAACCCTTGAGGGCGATCGACTCCATTTTCCAAGCTGAAGCGATAGAGGGGTCACAAGCTAGGTTTTAGTGACATCACCTTTTTGCCGATGTTACATAGGCATGACTTGTCAGTGAAACGGCTGCAGTTTCAAAATGTATGAAAACCCTTGATGATGATCGACTTAATTTGCAAAGCTGAGTCGATAGAGGGGTCACTAGTTGGGTTTTGGTGACATCACCTTTTCGCCCGCATGTTTATATGAGTCAAGAGTTGATTTGAATGAGTAACAGAGCCTCAGATGCAAAAGATAAGAAAAACTCTTGAGGGCGATCGACTCCATTTTCCAGGCTGAAGCGATGGATCCTCGTCGCAATCATTGTACACATTCATTTCCCGCCAAGATACACAACACTTTGAAAGTTTTGATGTCAGATGTCCATTAATCAACGGATGTTTGAAAATGTGATGGCTGCTGCGCACCGATCGCCGAATGCTTACTTAGGAGCTACTTTGAAGATCCAATCTGATCATCTGAAGAGGCATTTTCAACAGTTATGGATGCATATGAGGAAGCCTCGAGAGAGGTAATAATCAATCAGGCTGGATACAAATGCGACGGTATTTTCTAGTCAATAACATAAGGTATCTCTACTACGTCGTGTTGTTTTTGCTTACCTCAAAAAATGAAGGCTTATTGATAAAAATGGGACGCTCCATTGCATTGATCTTGTGCAGTTGTTGCCAACCCCAAAGGCGCCACAGTGCTTTGAACAATGGTAAAAACCCCCAAAAATCATCATTTAAGACCTAAAGATTCTGCAAGTTCCATACCTGTATCCGCATTCATTCAAAAATTATGAGTTTTGATAAATTTCCAATATGCTCAAAGCACTGTGAAGCTTTCCAACTAGGAGGCGCAGTGAAGCTCGATTGACAAGGGGAGGCTCAGAAGTCGCCGCCTCCGATTTTGAAAACAATTGCACAAAAATGTAGCTAAAGTAAAACTATTAGACCCGTGTTTCTCACTTTTTGCCAATGGGCCTTCCTAAAGCGTCAGGAATTTTTTGGAGGTTGCCGAAATTCACGTAAAAACCCGAGCGGAGAGCGTTCCGAATATTTACGTGAATTTCGGCAACTTTCAAAAAATTCCTGACGCTTTAGGAAGGCCCATTGGCAAAAAGTGAGAAACACGGGTCTAACAGTTTTACTTTAGTTACATTTTCGTGCAATTGTTTTCAAAATCGGAGGCGGCGACTTCTGAGCCTCCCCTTGTGAGAGGGTGATGAGGTATGATGGAAAAAAATCAAGCCAGCCAGGAACAAACGTTAAATGCGCATGCGTATTTAAAAGTCGGATAACTATTCTTACGTAGTAGTGTTGTTTTGGCTTCCTTCATAAAAAATGAAGGTGCGACAAAAAGCTGCTCATTGCATTATTGATCTAAAAGTTCAATCTCGTGCGGTGAAAAATATACAGCCCAATACCGTATTACGTCCGGTACTCGGGTAGAAAATTCTTTAGCTCGAGTCTTATTTATGTGGCTCTGCCCTGTTTTGGCCTAACCTTAAGACGTTCCGTTAAAAAAATATACGCATTAAGAGGGTGGAATCGCTCGGAAGACTAAAGAAATAAAGAATCAAGCCAGCCAGATTAGGACGGCATGCGTATTTACACGTCGATAACTATTCCTACACGATCGTATTGTTTTTGCCTACCTCAAAAATGGGGCTATTGCACACTTTTGCTATAAGCGATTTAATAGTCGATTGAGGCGTAAAAACCTCAAAAAGTAACGATGGCGGCACTAAAAACTTCCAAAATCCACTCCTAAACTCAATAAACGCAGTTATTTGCGCGAGCATAATGGTGGCCGAAGGCACTAACAATGGGAGATTCCTATCTTAATTTCGTAACTCTTTCTATGTTGACAAAGATGATTCACAGAGTAATTAGTCATCAGAGTGATGATCCACATCCGATGAATGGTGCCGCAACACCGAGTGACACCGGTGTCAAATGAAAGTAGTCTCTTATTGGTCACTTCTTGATGGAGTTTCAGAATTGTTAGATGGGAATCTCTCATTGTTAGTGCCTTCGGCCACCATTACGCTCGCGCAAATAACTGCGTTTATTGAGTTTAGGAGTGGATTTTGGAAGTTTTTAGTGCCGCCATCGTTATTTTTTGAAGTTTTTACGCCATAATCGACTATTAAATCGCTTATAGAAAAAGTGTGCAATAGCCCCATTGAAGGCTCGATAAAAAGTGGGACGCTCTGTTGACTGTTCTGTGTTCCATTGAGTATTTGAGTAGTAGCGGATGTTTCGCCGCGTTGCATTGCCTTGTTTAAAGTTTTTGAAATATGGCGCCATCGCACTACCAACCTTGTATATATTTTCGAAAAGCAGTGACGCCAATCTGATGGAGGAACCGAATGTAAACAAACAAACAAAACCATAACCACAGTCCACAATGATAAGGACATAGTGGCCAAGGAAGAGGCGATAACGGAGCTAACTCGAAACAGTCGAGACGTGTGATGACCGGATCGCGATTATTGTTTTGTTTTGTTACTTATTGTTGATTTTTATTTCTGTTAAATAATGTCTAAGGTTTCGTATAAATTTTGTTTTGTGCCGGGCTGCCGCAATACAAGTGTCACAGCGCCGTCCAAACGTTATTTTCATGTTCCTAGAGGTGAAAGGCGGAGAACCTGGTATGCCGCTGTACAGAAGGAAATGACTTCTCTGATATCTACGAAGTATTGTTGTGAAGATCATTTTAATGTAAGTTAATTTGTCTGAAACTGATTATGATAAACCCTCAGCACAGCCCGCTTGAGCATTCGTCACTCCACGAAATGCTCAGGTGTGGACCGAGCTTAAGAATTTAAAGCAGACTCACAACTGGAATTGAACTGGAGGTTATCAGAAACAAAAGTAAGTGTGACAACTCTCTGGGATCGAATCTCTTAAAGCACTTGTCATTTTTACTCCATGTTTCTCAAATTGTCAATTTCACCAATCCGTTTTAAAACATATGATTCCCATTTAGTGTGGTAAACCAAAGGTGTCCACAGGAAACCTTCTGTACCTACACATATATCTTAATTGCTCTGAAGGATGCGGAAGAATTTTTTTGAGTTGTTCGGGTTGGGAAAAAGGGGAAGTTTCGGGCGAGGAACTGGCACCCTCATTACGGGAGGCTGGGGCACCCTAGGTGCTGAACTACTTAAATTGGTCTGGTATCTCAGCGTGTAAAAATTTGATGACAGTTTTAGAAAGATAAATTGTCAGTGTTTTTTCAAAGAGGTGTTCGTGCATGTAATGTTTCAAAATCTCTCATCGCAGCTCCTTTTCTGAGTGGTGAACCGACCAGTCACTCTTCGTGAATTTCTTCACAAGATTCTGTAGGTTGCATGCAAAATTAAGGGAAAAATTCAAGAAATTACTCGCATTTGCTTTCCCTTTCAATATGACACAGCAATGCAAGATTTTAAATTGTTTAAACGAGCTAAGCCTTTTTTTAATTGCAATGATGAAATTTACTCCTCATTTTAGATGAAAGAGGATGTTGAGAATTGGACTAAATATGAAGTGGCAAGGACTTGTGGCCTCCAACCTGTTCCATTAAGATTAAAACGAGGCAGAGTTCCTCGTTTAGCCTTCACTTCAAGAAGTAGCTCTAGCACGGAGGTAAGTATTGACACTTGTTTCCTACAGATACCATTGAAAAAAGCACGGAAATATTCTCCCCTGAAAACTTTCCATTCAGGAAATATCTCAAAATTTTCTTGAATTTCCAAAAAATATAGAAATTGTATTTCCCTTTAATTCTTAAATCTTATCAGTTTGCTGGTTTCCTATACAAGGAAAAAAGAACATTTGAGCATATTTTATACGGCTTTGTTCGCTAAATGAAAAACAAAACAAGTTAGGATTTTTAACGCTATTGTATTTCAGTGGCGTGCTGTGGATATGAAATTAATGCAGGCGCAATACTTTTTTCAAAGAGTATTCTCAGACTTCTAAAAAATTGTCATGTTCTACTTCCTAAGCGCAGAATTAAGTCATAAGACAACTAAGAAATTATCAAAAAGTAGTAGGTCTAGGTACAGGGTAATTTTGAAAAATGAATTAATGAAATCTTAAGACAGGCAGTGCCTGCTTTATTTGCTGGTGCCGCACGCCAAAAAGTAGGTATGTACATTATTTAAAATAAAAAGAATCCATTTTAATTTTTTTATTAACAACTTTGTTTTTCAAAAATTAGTCCTACACCACTTCTACTCCCAATGACTTGATGTTGGAATTGACCTATTTGGAGTTTGGCTTCTAAGAACCTTTCAGGTGAACATATGTTAGGAAAAATTTTTGATTGGGTGAGATTTTATTTTCTTCCAGACTTGTCCCAGTTCAGATTCGGGTGATGAAGAAATACTGCCAGTAAAATTCGATGAATCTTTTGATGACGATCAAATGTTGGTAAGAAGTATTTTATTGCTTAAAGTTTTTCAAAATCAATTCAGCTTTTCATCAATTTGTACCTTCTCACATCTGTACAAATTACCAACGGGAAGGAAGCTAAACTTTATCTTTAGCAGAAAAATGTTGTTGAACAAAATTTTATAGTGTTTGGAAGAAAGTCTCTTAATTCATGCTCAATCATACCAGACAAGCTTTTAATAGTTTTAAGTTGTAATAACCTTAGCAAATAGGTTAGTTGAAGGTATACGAAGCGAATTTTAAAGTTTCATATGTGATTCTTATTCTTTTCCGTAAAGAAGCATTCAATAACATTTCATTTGGGTGCCAAGGTGAACAATCAAAGGTAAATTGAGAGATCTCACTCTGCTTTAATGAATATGGCAGGAGATTGAGGGAACAAGCACAATTTATCCATCTACTCTCCCACCGTTGCCACCTATGTTCATTCTGCTCAAAATGAGTGAACTTTAGGATAGGCAAACAACAATAAAGTACCTCCTTAGACTCTGTACGGTTGCAGGGATGAGGAAACACTAACTTGTTGAGTAATATTAAGCATATTGGAGCTCAAAATTTCAAAGCAGGTGTACTACAATACTCTGGCACATTATTCCTCCGAAAGTTCTGAAGAAATAACTGCTTAATGTCGAAATTTATGGAAATTTTGTAGTTCATAGAGGTCGAAAGTAAGGATGATTTGGCATGGAATGACCTGGGTACCATAACCTCACTTTCATGACTTGGTTCAATGTATGCGGCATAACTAGTTGGAAACCAATTGTCCTATTTTATGCTGATTATTGGCATATGAGGATACGCAGATTCCATTGTTGCAGCCTGAAATATATGAAATGTATAAAAAATGTCTCTGAAAGGCCAAAATTTCTGCTTAAAAATCGCATTCCGATTCCTTATGGGAAAACCCGTGTATATTGAACCAGTCGGAACTTTGATAGGTCCAGACGGATATATCACATATAATAGCACGATATATCGACTCACTAAATCAGTCTATTATCAGTGTTTTTTTTTTTGTTTTTTTTTTTCAGTAAATTAATTATTCTTTCTTCCTTCAGCTTTCTATAGACAGCCCTGAAGAAGGTATGACGGAAATTGGATCAATCTATGACAACTTACCAGATAATTTTATCATCGAAGTTTCACCTGAAATAATCGTATCTCAGGTACATTGAACTCTTTTCTGATTAGTTTTTCTCACTTGACAACCTTTTTCTCTCTCTTGTTCTCTCTTTATTATTGATTTTTTGGAACCCTCAATAAACTTTTTCACTGGACGATGTCATTATACTGAAACAGTTTATAGGCTTTTAAGTGAGAGGATAATGATTGAATTACTGAAATGTAATTCTAATCGGCTGCCTCTCTGCCCACGTACTTGATTGTCCGTTGGAACAAATGGGTCTATTGCAAACTTTTGCTACAGCGTTCTGGAAGGGTCGATTCCTTTGTAAAATCACTTGAAAATACCATTGAGAGCATCAAGATGTTCCAAAATTTACCTATAAACTCCAAAGACTTCTAATACTATCTAGACTGGACATAACGCTTGCTCATTGAAGATGATCGGTAGGCAACCATTGTACAGTATGTGCTAAGATTTTCGGAAATACATTGAAGTAAATGGGAAAATGACTTTTTTTTAAAAATTAATTAAAAATACTAAAAAAATATTTTTCCCTAAAGCTTGGTATCATTTGAAAGCTCAATATGTAGATTCTGGTTCAGGCCGGTTTTTTTACCAATTTTTCAACCGTAAACAATTTAACATTCTACAGAGGGTCAAAGTTGGGACAATTTCCCTCAATTCTACATCCCGTTCCACTGTTTCGGTACCCCGCTGAGACAACCTACATAGCTGTATATACTCAATTTTATGTAATCTATGTTATGATTAAAGTTATAATTATTATTTGTCTTATAAATAAACTTTGCATAAATTTTATTTTTTTGAGCTGTAACCATTTAAAAACGGTACAAAGAAAACAATTTTATGAAACATTCTGTAGAAAATTGAGACCGAACTTTGAGGCTCTGTAGAATGTTTATGATTGAAAAATTGGTTAAAAAGCAGCCCAAACCGGAGTCTTCATATCAAGAGCTTTCAAATGGCACCAAGTTTTATAGAAAAATATTTTTTTTATTATTTTTAACTAATTTAAAAAAAAAAAAAAAAAATCATTTTTCCGTTTACTTCAATGTATGTATTTCTGAAAATCTTAGCTCTTACTGTAAATTAGGCTGCGGCGTAGCCAGGAGCAACATACAAATTTTGTTCCACTCTTCCCCTTCAGTTTCCCCGCCCTAAAATTGGCCTTATGTCCAGTCTAGATAGTATTAGAAGTCTTTGATAAACTCAATAAATGCGTTTAAGGGGGTACTCCTGGTTTGAAAGTCAATTTTTTTTTTTTTTTCAATTTTTTTTTTTCGTGATCATTGAAGAGGCAACTCTCCTGAAGAGAACGGTATAAGCACTTTTATTCCTGCATCACTAGAAACATTTTAAAAAAATATTGAAAGGAGAAGAATCAGGCAGAAACGACACACACATGTTTCGCATGTTTTTTGATCTCTTGACACATGCAACTCAAGTTCTAATTGAGCTAGAGACCTCAATTTTTTTTTTAAAATTATCAGGAGAGTATGCTTTACAACTAAACGGTCCCCAAATTTTAGTACACTTAATAGAAATTTTTAAAAATTTAAAAAAAAAAAAAAAATTGAAGTTAAAAATTGTAAATAAATTCAATTTATTTTTTTTTCTGCTGTTCTAATAAATTTTTTTCAGAAAATGGAACCGTTAAGTTGTAGAGCAGACTCTATAGGTCATTTAAAAAAAAAAAATGAGGTCTCCAGCTCATTTCAAACTGGAGAGCTGCACGTGTCACAAGATGGGCTGTCAAAATTTACAAAATGTCCGCCCAAGGGGCAGGGTAGGCAACCCGCTTGACGAAAATTTGGGAAATTCTTAGTTTAAGTAGTACCATTCACCAAAAAAAGTTTCAGGAGTCTCTGACTTAGGGGGGAAAAAAAGTTCTGAAACCAGGAGTACCCCCTTAACAAAATTACAAGATGATGATAGAATGAGCAGGTCATGATGGGAGAGTCTCATTCGCTGCTTTCTATGCTGAGAAAAGTGATTCATCGTAGAGAAGGCTGCAATTAGATGGGACTCCCTCATTGTGTCCTGCTCATCGGAGCGCCATTTTTGGATTTTGTCAAATGTATTTACTCTTTGTGTTTGTAAGTGAATTTTGGAATTTTCTGATGCTCTCAACGTTGTTTTCAAGTTACTTCACGTAGAAATTAACCCTCTCTATCGCTGTAGCAAAAGTTTACAACAGCCCCATTGGTAAAAAAAAAATTGTGTCAAAAAAATGGAGAAGTACCGTGTCTGTCTTCAACATTTTCAGTGACTGCACTTGAAATGGACTCTAATGAATGCGTTTTAAAACTTTGGTTGAAATTTAAAAAATTAGGGGAAATTATTAAAGATCAAAGATATTGATGGTAAAAGCTGACTATGGAAACTTATTTTAAGTTAATATCCAACAGAAAAATGTCATAATGAAGAATAAACTAAACTCTTTGGGTAGGATTTGAATGCATGATGGAGGTTCTTAAGTTTTTGACAATTCTAAAATGTTCCAGAACTTCTTAGAGACAAAAAATGCGGCAGGTCATGAAATATCATCATCCTCCGTTGAAAATTCATGTGATGCAGAGCCAGGACCAGAATTACCTTGTTCTCAAGATGCCTCTTCAAGTTGTAGAGCACCTCGCGGGCCTTCTGCAGCAACAAAACGGGTGCGGTACCAACCAAACCAAAGATTTGGGATGCATCAACGTATAGGACACAAACAGGAAGGAAGAAAAACTAGGGAAAAAATTAGGACCAATAGAAAAATATCGAAGGAAAGAGAAAGAAGAAAAAAATCAAAACTGAAACTGCTACAAACTTAAATTAAGAAGTATCAATCGCAAACTAACTCGAAAGTGCAATTGCAAGATGAGTCATTCATCTTTAAAGGTTATAATTTTTTTTTTCTCTCTATTTGTATTCGATACCATGAAACTATCTGTTTATGTCTTTGGTGTATCTGATGAAATTTTGAAATTTTTTTTTTGAGAAACGAGACACTGAAGATATGGGGATACAGTGCTGTCGTTTTGTGTTGATTTGATGGCATTTTTCAATATATTGATAATACCACAGAATAATACAACCAGAACGGAAACTCTGTCGGATTTTGAAGCAAATTCATTTCGCGTCTGCCATGTTGGGATATAGGATGTTTACATCTGGATTCGCGCGAAAAAAAAAAAAAATATAGGACATGATCCGCAAAATTTTCATTCTGAAATGCAAATAGAATAAAAGTGAGGCCGGAAACTTAAGATTTCTTTCCAGAATTTACAGAAATAAATGAGTTTCAACACAAATCACACACGTCCGCCATGTTGGGATATAGGACCACAGCGTTGCCTATTGGTGTTGTTAAATTCCAAACTTGCTTCCATTGGCTCTTATGGGAGTTTCCGTTCTGATTGTTTTATTCTGTGATAATACTACCAGTTGAGGAAATATTACACAGCTCAATTCAGTTTATGATTTTACAGCATGAAAATACTGTGACTCTGATATTTAATCTTTTCTCAACTAGTGGATGTCGTCATCCACTTGCGGATACTTTAATACTAATAATTAAATTATCCATGAATTGAAAATCGTCATTAAATATGCACGAACGGCAGCTCTGTGGGGATAGTAGGAAGATGCGTTCAGAGAGGTGATGTAGGGAGATATAAGGAAGTGTTGGGGAAGGTAGAACAAAATAGGCACAGCATTAGTCAAATCAAAGATGGAGAAGATAGGAAAAATTTGATAAGAGTGGGTGAGGAGGGATTCTTTTGCTTTGAAATTGACATAGAGGAACCACCTGATACCACTCACCTGGAATTAACAATATCTAGTCACAAGGGCTGTAACACAATTCAGTTTTGAATAATTTCCTGTACACCTGATGGCTTTGCAAGGGTGATTCCAGGGTAACAGGACTTTTGACTGATGCCCATAATGGGTTTGTTATGTACTTTTACTACAGCAATATGACTCATTGATTCTAACGTAAAATTCAGCGAAAATAAAGATGCATACTTTATAAACTTTCAAAATCCACTCATTAACTCAGGAAATCACTTCCATTCAAAACAATTCGTGCTACACTAGACACTTTTATCACATACATAGATAGAATCCCCATTTTTATGTAAACATCGACATAACTTACAAAAATTTGAATTTTTCATTTAGATGCATACAATTCTTATATTATTTTACAATCTTTACCAAGGTAGAAAAGACCAGACAGCAAATGCAGCCAATATTTCATGTATTTCGAAGGAAATTCCACCATTTTGCTGTTACGATGTTGCTTACGTACACATGGTGGTTCCCTCTATGTAGTAGTATGACGGTGCAAATAGTGTCAAGTGTAGCGCGGGCTGAATGAAATTGAAGTGATTTCCTGAGTTAATGAGTGGTTTTGAACACTTTTAATGTGCGCATCGTTATTTTTGCCAAATTTTACGTAATAGTCAGGGTTCTATACTGCCGTGCTAAGGAAGAACGCCGTATCTCCACTGCACATGAAATCGAGTAAAACGCGTTCAAAGTTAAACGCACGGCCCTCCCAACTGGTTTCGATTTTGGCACGTTTTCATACATAAATTGATTATATGTATCTTCACTTGAATTTTTATTGTTGTAAAAGGGTGCCAAGTCAAATATTTTTGCTCCAAATAACAAAAGATTGAAGGAAAGTCCCAGACACGATGGACATACGGCTTTTTCCCCGTCTGGCGGGGCATGCATTGTTGTGTAAAGGGTCGCCGAGGAAGCGCCCGATACACAGGTAGAACGCCGCATCTCCACTCAGCTCGGCTGGAGATACTGCATTCTGCCCGTGTACCTGGCGCTTACGGCGTTTCTCCTGAGTAAAGGTACTGATTTTGGCGTACTTACGGCAGACAGCCCCTCTATATCTCAGAAACTAATAGAGATAATTGAATTCTGATTTCACCACGTGAAAGTGCATGTCATAAATAGCGGAAATCCGTGTCTAACTCAATTTTCTTATTTTTGGCTTTTACGGCGTTCTTCCTTAGCACGGCAGTATATTGTTGTAGCAAAAAAATGCAACAGACCCATTGGGTTAGAAATCTCATTGCAAAAACGTTTAAAGCTATCAAATGGATGAATATTTCTGTCAAAAGTGTTTCTTTTAACAACTCCAACAAAAACAAACCGTTATAATTTAATATTACATTGAACTCACACAGCTTTTGAGGAGTCAAAAGGTCATTCTATTGTGACAGCATCACTATGACCAGTCTGCCTATTATGACTCTTGAATAGCTACAAATATAATTGCCTCATTTCACAAATGCCTTTCATGGAAATATTCATTCATTTGGTAGCTTTAGGTGTTTTAATGATGTGATTTCTATGGCATTATTTGGCATCAGGTAAAAGTCCTGTTCCTGTTGTATTGCCTGTTTACTTTATTAAAAAAAAAAAAAAAAAAAAAAAAAAAAAAAAAAAAAAAAAAACTTTGGTGGTTGGATTACAAATGTAACCGTAGTAAAATAGAGGGTTTATTTGAACCATTTAAGATGATTCCAGGGTCGATTTGTTCCAACTGTGGACACCATGTCGCCCTGCTCAAAAAGTCAACAGTTTTTTACAAAATTTGACGAATTCACACTGAAAACACAAATTTGAGGAACGTCAACACCTGCGAGTATACTTCAGGAAGGTCCTGTTCCTGTGGTATTGCCTGTTTACTTTATAAAAAAAAAAAAAAAAAAAAAAAAAAAACTTTGGTGGTTGGATTACAAATGTAACCGTAGTAAAATAGATTGTTTATTTGAACCATTTAAGATGATTCCAGGGTCGATTTGTTCCAACTGTGGACACCACATCGCCCTGCTCAAAAGTCAACAGTCTTTTACAAATTTGACGAATTCACACTGAAACACAAAATTTTAGGAACGTCAACACCTGCGAGTATACTTCAGGAAGATACCCTGAAAGTTTCAGACTGAAACACTCAAAAATAAAGCCGGAAATTATGAAATATGAAACTTCCCGTAAGCCGCAAAGAGTGCGAGAGAGGCAGATAGACTTATCATTACTCGCGCTCACTCTCACTCACTAAGCTTATGGCAAACGAATTTCATAATTACAGCTTTAATTTTGAACCAATTGGCTCATTTGGCTCAAGAATCCATAAATAATTGCAGGTGCTGACGTTATTGGATTTGCGTTTTTCCATGGTTTCAGTTTAAAACGCCAAAAACACAACTTTTCCAAAAAGCGACTAGTGGCGCTATCCATCGGATTGAAATCTGGAAAAGTTTTGCCTGGATTCACCTTAAACCCATGTGCCAATTTGTTGGCCAACAGAGGTTTTTATAACTTTCAGAAATTATCATTTGACTGAAAGTTCATCTTAGCAAGGCAGCCTCTGTTGTTCACCAACCAATCATTGTGATTTCTGCTCAACTATTTGTAATAAATTTTTTTTTTTCAAATTATGAATGTTTTATTTGAATGAGAGAAATGAACCGCCGCTGGGTGCAGATGTGGTGTGATACCATTTTTTGCAATATCAAAATAATGTGATGGTTTATTTGGTTCCATCGGGTACGTCCTCCGATTGGTTTTCACTTAAAATACAAGTTTTACTCAAAAGATTACTTTAGCCTAGAGGAAAATATGTAGCTTAATTTTCTCATAGTGCAATTTCCTCATATTCATGTTTTTAGCCTGTTTTTTAAGTGCAGTATTGGAAGATTCATAATTTTAACTCTGATACATAAGCCAGGACAATGGGTCTGTTGCGTACTTTTGCTACATCAATATGACTCATTGTTTCTAACGCAAAATTCGGCGTAAAGAACGATGCGCACATTAAAAACTTTCCAAAATCCACTCATTAACTCAGAAAATACCTTCCATTTCAAACAACCCGCGCTACACTAGACACTAGATCAGCGACTTATAACTACATAGATGGAAACATATCGTTTATGTAAACATCAACAGAACTTACAAACATTGGAATGTTTCGTTCAGATGCGTACATTTCTTATATTATTTTGTAATCTTTGATAAACCGAAAAGACCAGACAGCAAATGCAGCCTATAGCTCATGTATTTAGAATGGAATTCCATAATTTTGTAGTTACGATGTTGTTCACTTATGCACGGTGGCTCCGTCTATGTAGTAGTATACCGGTGCAAATAGTGTCTAGTGTAGCGCGGGCTGTTTGAAATTGAAGTGATGTCCTGAGTTAATGAGTGAATTTTAAACGTTTCCAATGGGCGCATCGTTATTTTCGCCGGATTTTACATTAGAATCAAGGTTATATATTGTTGTAGCAAAAGTATGCAACAGACCCATTCAGTAAGAGTGCCCTTAAAGCAATGGGTGTGCAATTCCTGAGCATTGTGCATTGTTAGCAAATGGGGTTATTAGCGAGTTTCCTCTGGGATTGTCCTCAATTTATTCTAGTAGATGCCACATAAATTGAAAGATTTTAGTCAGGATTAGACAGTTTCAAAATGCAACTGGGTATACATGAACGGCAAGTCTAATTGGACTCCAACAAAAATAGTCCCTATGAATGCAAAGTAAGCGGCAAACTAAGTATGCAAACTATGCAAACTAAGTATGTTGCCCTTGCAAAAATGGATCATCTGCATGGATCTGAATGGGACAGTTGCTAGGGTTTGAAATTTGATGTTTTGCATGAAGAAAATGAAACTGCTTAGTGAGCTAAGAGCTGCGTGTAAAGATGCAAAAATTCATGTGTGTGGGAGATCTGAATGTGAAATTCTCATTGAAAACAAGGTATTTTGGGCATAGATCGCAACTTCGGAACTATGAAACCCAGTTTGAAACCAAAGGCATTCTTGTTTGCAGCTCATCGAATACTTTCATTTGCTTTCTAAAAATTCTAGAATTCAGACCCCTGCAACTGCCCCATTTTGGTATTTTTTACTAAGGAAATAAAAGTACTTGGTTTTCAGAAAAAAAGTTATTTTGATTTTTTTTTTTAAAGTAACTCTGTTTTGGAGATTCACAATAGTAAAGTTGCAAAATAATTGTGCAGGTCGTGACAGCACAACGGGAAATCTCTGTATTAAAATACTGTATTTTATTGTATGTTGCGCTGAAATTGCATCTTCAGAATTATGAAACCTAGAAGCAAACCAAAGGTACCTATCCTTGTTGTATACAAGCTTGTAATTTGCTCAACTTACTAGTGTGGCGACTTGGGATTTCTCGTAATACCCAAAAAACTCAATTGAGCCGTGGAGATGTTTCGTTGGAATTCAGATCTCTTCAAATCGATGAGAAGATCTATTTGAAACCCGCAAAACACCTATTTTAGGGGTAAATCTGCACTCTCTCTCTCTCTTCTTATTTGCTAGATCCAGAGTTGCCTTTGCACGCTTAAATTGGGGCTGCAGATATCCCGGCTTGGCATCACTGTCCTTCTCCAAACTAGTTTACCATGCAGATGTTGCAAGTGCATTCTACTTTCAGATTGATTAGCTTTGCCAGGATGCACAAAAGATTCAAAGTGAAGACTTCAGCTCATGTTACAGATGTACCATTTGCAGATTTACCATTGAAATTCTACACCTGTGATCTACATATAAATCTGTGATGAAATTTGCAGAGCCTTCTTGCTCTGCTGTTGTGCGTGGATAAGAGATTAGCAGTGTTGGTAGTCCGATGATGCCATAATTCAAAAACTTTAAACCAATATATCTTCATATCTGTGCAATGTAGAAACGTTTTATCGGCATGACTTTTTTTCTTGTGAAATTCTATCCAAGTTACTTGAATTCAATCACAAAAATGGAATTCTCATTTACATAATGTTTTTGTGACTTTTAGCACAAATTTTAATCTTAGAATTTGTTAAATCAATATTTTTTTTTTTTTTCAGTGAAGCTTTTCATTAAGTATTCATTGTAATTTTGTGATCACCCCCTGCTAACATCAGTCTACTGTTTTGTTGATTCAGCGTCCCATTTTGTTAAAGTATCTTTTACCATTTTTCGGTCACCTCTTATGATAATTGAAAAATTGCTAAATCAATTATTTGTGGGTGTGTGCTGGTAGCTATTCAGTATTCATTGTAAATTTTTTGATCATCCTAGTTGACATCAGTCTGTTTTCTTTAGAAACGCTACGAAACAATAACCAGCTGCGCGATGGAGAGCATCTTTAACAGCATACAACTCTATTGCCAGAGACTCACTTGCCTTGCCCTTTTCACTCCATCTTTCATGAGCTACTTTGCGTTGTATCACGAGCTTGACAACGGTTATTATTTACAGGCCATTATTGGCTTAGTTCCGTATGTTTACGCAGGAATCCTCCTCTGGCTTCTCTTCATTTTCTGGCTCATCAATATCATTGTAATTTCCAGATTGATCAAGAGTTTTGGAGGACATTTTGAACAGGTGAAATTAAGTTGTTGATCGTTATGTACCTACCAGAGTCGGGCAAAGGGGTAGTCCCAGTATTCGGAATTTGTAAATTTTTTTATTTTTATTTCAACGGTAATCAAAGTGGAATTTTAACGAATCAAAGATCATGACAGTTCAACTTTATTCTTTTAAACAGAGGGTCATCCTTGATTCATTAAAAATCTACTCTGATCAGTGGCGCACCGAGAAATTTGCCTTGGGGAGGGTTTTGGTACGACTCAAACTCCGGGGGGTCTGGGGGGTATGGAATACCCTTCAGGACAAGGGAGGGGGGTCCGGGCCCTCCCCCGGAATTTTTTTTCAATTTTCGTGACCTTCAGATTGAATTTTATGGTACTTTCATGTACAGTAAAATTGAAATGCTCAAATACATTTTCGATTTTGCTGCATGAAATCTTTGCTCTCGACTCATAATTGGAGGGAGAAGAGTCAAGTGGAATGTGGTTGAAGGAGCCGTGGAATATTCACCTAGGGGTTCACCGAGAGGAGGGGTCCGGCGGCTCTCCCCCGGAAAAATTTTCAATTTTCCTGACCTTCAGATTGAATTTTACGGTAACTTCATTACGGTAAAATTGAAATGTTGAAATATATTTTCGATTTTGCCTGCGTGAAATTGTTGCTCTCAACTCATGATAATTGGAGGGAGAAAAGTCAAAAGGAATGTGGATGAAAGAGCCTTGAAATATTCACCGAGGGGTTTACCGAGAGGGGGGTCTGGGGGCCCTCCCCCGGAAAATTTTTCAATTTTCCTGACCTTCAGATTGAATTTTACGGTACTTTTATTACAGTAAAATTGAAATGTCCACAAATATTTTCGATTTTGCCTGCGTGAAATTGTTGCTCTCGACTCATGATAATTGGAGGGAGAAGAGTCAAAGGATAATATGGAATTTGTTCACCGTGAATTCCCTTCCTAGCTGATCACGATTTTTTTTTCTTTCTCTTTCTTCTATTTGTGAAGGAACCACATTCTCTCTCTCTCTCTCTCTCCCTCTCTCTCCGTCCTTTTTTTTTTTTTTTTGGCTGGGGGGGGGTTTAACCCTAAAACCCCCCCCTTTGGTGCGCCACTGACTCTGATTACTGTTGAAACACAATTCAAAAATTTGACGAATCTCGAATACTGGGACTCGTAGGACGTACTCTGAAAAAAGACTGCAGTCTATGTAGGTTTCCCGAGGCACTCCTGGTCTTGAAGCCTGCTACTTTCTGTGATGGAGTCTGTAATTATTACGAGTTGCACCGCTGAAAATTACGGGCGTCACGATCGAAGTGCCTTGGTAAATCTGTATAGTCCCTAATTTACGGTGTCCAATACCATATTGTTTTTTCAGTGTAGGACTTGAGTTCTACCCTGTTTACCTAAGTACGTTCTGTGGAACCCCCATTAAGCAAAATTTCTCGTTGAGTGGAATTATTTACAAGCTCCTTCAATCCTCCCATCCAAGTAGCAAAGATGAACCGAAAACATAAGGTTTAACGCAAGTTTTCCTAGGGGAAAATTTTGCATAAAATGGTCAAATTGGAATCATCTCTTTTACATAATAGGAACTTTTTCGGTAAAGCCTCGCGGAAGAGCGAAGAAAACTTCAAAATAACCTTTCATATAGATCGGGAGTTCTTATTTTTTACAAAAGTTGAGAGTAATTGATGTAGGTATACTTATGGACCTTATGGTTATCTTGAAGTTTTTTTGTTCTTTTGCGGCTTTACTAGTAAAGTTCTGATTAACCGAAGGAAAACCCTCTGTAAAAGTTTCGTTTACGTAAGAAAGATGATTTCCAGTTTTTCCCGAGGAAAACTGGCAAAAAACCTTACTAAGTTTTCGGTCTATTTTTGCTACTTGAGATAAGAACAATATAAAAAAAATTGCGTCGAAGTGGAATTTCATTCAGTGGAATATTTCACCATATGCATGGAACTAAATTGTTGCCTCAATGGATCTTTCTTTCCTTTTTAAGCAAAATAAAGCTCTAATGTAGCATTGAAAGGATATGAGCATTATGTAAACTTCTTCTTACTGATGCTGCTAACACTTTCAGATTATGTATCTACCTACACTTTCAGATTATGTATCTGTTTCCCTTACCTTGAGCATAGCTAAGCCACTCTCGCTCTCTGATTATCTACGTCTCTTATTCGGGATACATAATCATCTCAAATTTTGAGCGCAAATCGAGGTTAAAATTCGGGACTATTCGATGCTTTCAGCATTATTTTCACGCAATTTTACGAGGGAAACAACCTTCCAGAACGCCATAGAAAATGTTTACAACAGACCCATTGTATTTTTTTTTTTGGTGTAGAACAGAACAGCATGATAACTTTTCATTTTGGTTATGTATTTTTGCTTCTCAGCAAATCGTAAATAATCCACGGGCCACGAGCAAGATGATCGAGGAGTACCGACTTCTCTGGGTGGAGGTCAGTTTGCTCATCCAACAGTTAGGGTCTGTTTTTGCCATAAATATGGGCATTCAGCTGTTTGTCCAAATCTTCAACTTGATAATGAGCTTGTACATTTGGATCTTTTACCCGATTGATGTTCCGAAGGTCAAGCTTGATGCACTCGCCATTCACATACTCTACGTTCTTGCTGCTGTTACTCTGATTCTGTCTTACTGCAACTCTGGATACATAATTCAGGAATTGGTAAAAAGTCAATATTAATTCCATAAAGAGAGTTATTGATTGTTGAATGGAACTGGTGCAGTGGCGTAACTAGCGACGCGAGATACTTTATGATGCGTTTTTTTATTCTCCGGAATCCGCACCGGTGCAATAACCCGGAGTTTTCGGAGCTGCTCCGAAGCTGTCTGGTGCAGCACCGGTCACGTGTTGAAGCTCCGGAGCTGGAGCTCCGGTGCATCGGTCTTCAACTCCGATACACTGGAGCTTGCACCGGAGCAGCTCCGGGCGCATCGCACCGCTAAAAAAACAACACTTCGGTGCGCACCGGTGCCGGAGCCCCGGAATAAAAAAACACTCCGGAGCACTGGAGCTGCACCGGTGCGCGCTCCGGAGAATAAAAAAACGCATCAATACTGTACCTGTACCAAAATGTCAATCCCCTTGACACTGATTCTACTTAGAGTCCCTATATGTAGAGAGTTCAGACAAGTGAAACCATGGGCGCCGCCATTGGATGCGATTTTGCACATTTGTTTACATTCTGAGGGCCGTTGTTGTGTTTTTGTCCACTGCAAAGATCACAGTGCCGCTGAGTTTTTAACGATGTAATCTTTTACATCTTTTGTGGATCGACATCTATTTACGCTTTGAGAGATTCTTTTGGGATTTATAGACATTCTTGAGGTGTATCATGATTAAAATTAACAGATTCGTCAAAAATTAACTCTTTATCCACAAAATATCGTTGGTAAACAACTGCGATTGAAAACAAAAGTGCAAAATAGCATCCAATGGCGGCATCCGTAGAGCCTAAAACTCATCGAACAATCAGAAGTTGACTACCCTCTTGTCTTAACTCTACATATAGGGACTCTAATTCTACTTTTTCTAATTGGCGCTTGGCACTATGCTGATATACTTATAATTTGATAACTTCATTTATTACAATTTGTTGTTATTAAGTATGTGCTGTTCAAATTACTCGATCATGGAATCCCTCTTTCCTTGAATTATTATGAGTAGGACGTTTCAAGCTGTTATAGCACGTTTCAATTAGACAGCCCTGACGATTTGTGATTTTTTTAAAAATAACTGAACCATTTAGCCCTACCCCCCTTTAACCATCTTTTCAAAATTCTGATCCCACAATCTGGAAGTAAAGACATTCAGCTCCGATAAGGAATGGGCTCCCTCTCTTATAATTTCATTTCTTCATGGATGATGAACCCATGACTCGGAGGTCTGAAAATTCAGTCAGTCATTTAAACGTAACCCAAACGCAATTCTCAAAATAAAAAGTAAAGAAGCTTACACCTATATTCAGTGGCGTCGCGTGCTCTTCAAGAATGCAGCATATTGTCCGATTAAACTGTTGCAAAATATCGATTTGAGGCAGTGCACGGTGCACCTCCTATAGTTCAACCTTTTTCATGCGTTTTAATGGACAAAATGCAGCGTTACTGGATTGCAGGTGCCGCTACTCAGCGTTGCCAGATTTCAGGGAAATATCGGTAGATTTCCCATAAGGATCAATGTAAAATCTACTGATATTTCCCTGAAATCTGGCAACGATGCCGCTACTGCCTTTATTTCTAAATCGTTGTTCTATTTTTTATAAGTTTTACTGCTCACTCTCTCAGCTTTACCTCCTGAACATTTTATGTATTTGAACTATCTAACTGTTTTTTCCCCTTCAGTGTAAAGGGAGCGTGACTTCAAAGCTGCTTTCAGCCGATTCTCAGTCTCGACATAAATCTTCCAGGACCAAGGTAAGAGGGAAAATCCAGAAATTGCAGAATACTTTGACAGTTATGGAGGAGAGAAACAAAACTAGGGACCCTGTTTGCAATAAATTAGGAAACAAAACAACTCACTTGCGCGAATAAATCGCTGATGATGCCCGGCCGTGCCTGCGCGAAACACGTCTGATGTTAAAAATTTATTTGCGCAAGTGAGTTGTTTGTTTCTTAATTCATTTGATTTAGTACATGTGTCGTTCTCCTTTTTATTAATTTAACCCTGTTTGAAGCCGTATTGAAACATCTGAGGCCAGAAAATTCAGGAAAAGGTAGGGTGTATCAATTCTGTAACAAAATATGATATTTCAGGTGAGGTGGATCACGTCCAGAAACAGAGCAAAAATTACATTTTTGCGTAAGTCACATAATGTCCAGGAAATGAAGGAGGTCCCTTAAGATACATACGCAAACTGAACCCATAATCCCACAGTTCCTTAACCCTTTAACTGCTACGGACGAGTATACTCGCGGCGGAGAAACCTCTTCTCTTAGAGCTGCGGACGAGTATACTCGCAATCGTGACTGGATTCCTCAAAACTCTTAAAAAAAAATAAAAAAAAAATAAATAAAAAAAAAAATAAAAAAAAAAATTAAACAAAAAACGTAACAATTCGTAAATTTGCACGGTTTTCCATTCACACCCTGGCAGTACCTGCATTCCTAACTCAGCAGTCAAAGGGTTAAACCACCGAGTCATTTGAGGCTCTGCAATGAAGTCTGACAGAACTTTAAAATTTGCCTGACTGCTGTTGTAAAACCAAATTAGATTTCAGTAGTTTTGAGCCAAAAAATACAAAAAATAGCTCTATAATCCCTCTCGTTTTTAGTCTTGTTACAGCGATGTTCACATTTTTCTTGTTACAGCGATGTTCACATTTTTAAACAGTTTCAGATAGTTCTATTTTCTTACTCGGTCAAATGCTTCCCTTCAAATATCAATCTATCGGGCTTTTATGGAATAAACCGGGAAACTCTTGTACGGGTAAGTTAAAAATTATATTTTTAAACCACCAATACCACTACTTAAGGTGAGCAAAACATCTGGCAATCCCTAATTATCTATCAAAGTTAAAATGGGAGTAGCCAGTAAAATAAAATATACAGAAGAGTCAAAAACTTAGTTAAATATAACGTAAGTCTTTGATCTTACCGTTGGGAATTCTTTTCGTACCTTTCTGTGTGAAAACGGTGAATCCGAAATCTCATCATTGGTGCATCGGAACCGTTGCCAATATATTCAAACCCCTGGTAATAAAGTACTTATGCTTAGAGAGCACAGCAGTTTTTTTCCCTGCGGCATTTGAAGTTTAGGTTGAAAAGAACAATCAATTCAACACACGACTTCCTATAAATTCACATCTTACAGAAAATGTTTTGCTTTGTTTCAGATTTTGGGAGCATCAATGACACATTTGGTTGTCTTAATCCAGTTCAGACTTGCCACTGAGGATTCACTTTACATAAACAAACGACCAGCCGAAGCTAAAGTTGATGAAACAGGAGCACTTTATTCAACAAGCTAATGCATCATCAAATTGTTGATACAAGCGATCAACTTTTTTCTCTTTTCACAACTCATTTTTTGAAATTTTTTGAAATTTGTTGAAATTTTGAAATGCCCCTTTGTATGCATTATGAAAATTAGGATGTTAAGAAAAATAATGATGGCGTAAAAAAATCAACACCAAAGCAATTATTTACTTAAAAAAGGAATAAAAAATAAAGTTTTTATTCACAGTCAAAAAATCTACAGTTACTGATTAGAATTAAAGGCACACTATAGAGTCAAAGTGGATAAACTACTGAGTTGCGAAATATCCGCGCCAGATTTCTGACTGGATACAGAGGTGTCTGATAACTGTGGAACATCATATTTTTCTATTGTGTTATAATCAGGAACACTCTGTTTTATATCTACAATATGGTCCTGCTTCATTTCAGACAAAAGGTTTCTGATACTATCTATAAGATTATTCTTTTTTTGATCGGTACTCGAAGTCCTATTCCCGCTTCTCAAAGCGGTAGAGTCTGTCACATTACTGTTCATGACGTGCCATCCTGCAGGAACTGAGCCTCGAAGGCAGGTAGACGATTTGGAGTTTGTGAGGTTATTGGAATCTGGCGTGGGCAGAGGAGCGTTGGTCTCTTTCGGTTGGCAACTATCAATAGAGAGAGCTGAGAAGTTGCAGTTCGGTGGTGCTAGGTCTTTTTTCATACTTGCATTTAGTAGTTGATCAGAGACATACTCTTGCACCTCTCTTCATAGAGAAAAAGAAAAAAAAGCATTAATTGAGTATATTCGTAAATATAAAACTAATAGAGCTTGTGTCACGAAAGAAGGCCAATGACAGATCATGCCGCTCACTGCGCAAAGACGAAACGCAAACTCGTCTCTGTGCAGTAAACAAACCCATCTATCATCGGCCAACTTTCGTGAAACGACCTCTAATTAGTAACTATGTCCTAAAGTAATAGTCATCTGAAGACTGTAACATTAGCTCAAAGTAGCTCAAATAGAAATGACATGATCTAGGCGAATCAAATATAATAAAATAGATGCATGATTAGGAACTTTGAATTAAATAAATGTTGGACTAGAGAAACTGTTGGAATTGAGAGACGATCTGTATTAAGTGAGGTTACATAAAATTCAGGTTCTTCGCCTAGCGAGGGCTGTATTTGACATCAACAGTAGCATAACCGAGACACTCAAATTTATTCTTTGTGTAGCTAGTAAAGAAAACTCCAGAAACAGGATAAAATTTAGCATCAAGAAGATAATTATTAAAATTTTTGAAACTCATGATAAGAAATATTCCTTATATTTGTAGGAAGTATGTATTATGCAACTGGGGGTCTTAAGTTCACCAAAAACAAATTCAGGAAAATCTCAAGAATTCTTGAGTCCAAGACCAACTTAACTCAAACTCAAGGTGATTCCAGAGTTGACTAATTCGAACCAAATACACCATACTGCTCAAAAATTCAATAGTTTTTGGCTAAAATTGATGTATTTTTGATGGAAAAAAAAATTTATGAACAGTTTTTGGCTCAAAAAAGTACAAATTTGAGAAACGTTGGCACCTGCAGCATACTTCAGAGAGATACCCTGAAGGTTTCAAGCTGAACCATTTAAAAATAAAGTCAGGATATTGGACGTACGAAAAGTCTCTTAAGCTTCAAAGAGTGTGGGTAAGAGAGATGGAGTATCACTTGTGATTGCTATCACTAAGCTTACAGCAAAATGAATTTCCAATAATTGAATTGGGCTTTAATCCTCAACCAATTTTGCTTGTTTAGGAGTCAAAAAATTCATAAAAAAAATTTCAGAGGTGCTGATGTTCTTTGATTTTGTGTTTCTTCTTTGAGTTCAATTTAAAATTCCAAAAACATGACTTTTTCCATGCGTGACTAGTGACGCGCTGCCCATCGGATTAAACTCTAGAAAAGTTTTGTCAGGAATCACCTTAAGGAGATTTTTTTCTTTGAAACTCAAATTCACACCCTTAGGATTATTCTTGCTCATAACAGCTCATGATTTCACTGTTTTGATTTTTTTAAAATAAGTATTTTTTTTTAAATATTTTTAAAATAATTTTTTAAAATAATAATAATGACTATTTTTTTTTAATAAGAGGAATGGGTCTGTTGCATACTTTTGCTGCAACAAAATAGAACCTTCATTCTTATGTAAAATTCGGCGAAAATAACGATGCGCACATTAAAAACGTTCAAAATTTACTCATTAACTCAAGAAATCACTTCAATTTCAAACAGCCCGCGCTACACTAGACACTATTTGCACCGGTATACTTCTACATAGATGGAACCACTGTGCATAAGTAAACAACATCGTAACTACAAAATGATGGAATTCCGTTCTAAATACATGAGCTATTGGCTGCATTTGCTGTCTGGTCTTTTCGGTTTATCGAAGATTACAAAATAATATAAGAAATGTACGCATCTAAACGAAACATTCCAATGTTTGTAAGTTCTGTTCATGTTTACATAAACGAGATGGTTCCATCTGTGTAGTTATAAGTCGGTGATATAGTGTCTAGTGTAGCATGGGTTGTTTGAAATGGAAGGTATTTACTGAAATAATGAGTAGATTTCGAAAGTTTTTAATGTGCGCATCGTTCTTTTCGCCGAATTTTATGTTAGAAACAATAAGTCATATTGATGTAGCAAAAGTACGCAACAGACCCATTGGGTGCATAAGAAAGTAAAAAAAAAAAAGTTCTTTAGGAGAGAGTGGCAAAAGTAGTAAGACAGTAAAAAAAAAAATAGATAAATAAATAAACAAGCAAAGTAAAATTTCAACACTAACCCAAATGCCTGTTTAAACTTTGTCAATTCGTTATCCCGACTGGCTAGAATGAGGGTTAGCTTCTCACGTTCAAGAGTAACCAATTGTAGATCAGCTTTCAAACGTTCATTTTCTTGCGTAGTCTCCCGTAGACGGGAATTCAACTTTTTATGCAAGTCCTTCAGAGAACACACAACCTAGAACAGGTAATGGGAAAGTCATCGATTGATCAACAACCAGTATCACTAAACAGAAGAAATTCAAGGTAACCAACTACTTTCGTACCTGATATGGTAAGTTTTTAGCAACCAGTTCCTCAGTCAATAAATGCTTATTGATGAAACTCAAACATATTTGCAGAGCTCCCAATAATACTTGCATGAAGTCAAAACAGCTTCAGAGATCAGAAAAATTCTATTTTCTCAGAACAAGCTTTAAGACTGGCAATCGTTTATCTCAGAACCATCTTTCAGGGGTTCCGACAACCCTTTCTGTGAAGAAGGCAGTGCTTGGCTTATGGTAATGGGCTGTTTGTCAAATTTGATGAAATTGAAATATGTTGTGTAAAAGTTCTATCTGAAATAAAGCTCTCATGGACACACAAATTTCAATGACAGGATTTCGAGATTATCGCCTCTAAAATTGAGAACTATTTGCTTGGTGTAGAATTAGAATTTAGAATTAGCTAAAAAAATAATATTTTGCCGCTTTGTAATTAAAATTGTTAACACACTACACACCTTATTTTCTTCCTGTAGTTGATCCAGAACAATGTTAAGATTTTCTATCGATTTTGTATGCTCATCGGCTTTCGAGGTCATGTTAAGCAGATTTCTTTTCAGGTCATTTATTGTCTCTACGTAAGACGTTTCCTTTTTCGACAGATCTTCAAAAGCTTTCTTCTTGTGATGCAGCTCACTGAAATGATGATTACAGTAATCATGAATGGAAGTAATTTTTTAATTGAGAGGACAAAAAAATGGTGCAAAAAATAAACAATTAGGCCTTTGTTTTTCACTGTCAACGCTCAATAATTTGAAGCACCCACTAATTCAAAAATCTCTAAAATTCGAAGCTGATGCTGATCCCCTTAGGAAAAGCTTTATAGTTCAGAGAAATTCAATACATTTGTCTCCCCCCTTGTTGTTTCAAAGTTTTCGGTGGCAAACAGACTGGTTAGGTACCAGAATAATTTGAAGTAATGGGACCAAACGCTCTGTAATTCAAAAAGACGGCACTGAACACAAAGATCACAGACTTATTTTCTTCTTTTAAATAAAAAGAACACACATCAGTAAATAAGTAACTGAAGGACATGACCATTAATAATAATTAATAATAATAATAAATGTAATGAATACATCAACAACCATAACAACTTTTTGTTCTTGAAAACGGTCTGATTTAAAAATCTGTTTCTTTCGAATTTTCCAAAATCATTCTCTACAGTTTGAAATCTCACTCATTCAAAAACTATTGTGTGGCTTGACGATTCCAAACTATTTTGTCAGGGTTGCAGAAAATTCTAGATCATGTACGATTGCATGAAATTGTGGACACTGCCTGGAAAAACATTAGGTTAAAACAAAAAAAAAACAAAAAAAAAAGTTACCACCCAAACAGTGTTAATTGGGTTCCTACTCAATATTTCAAGCTGAATTTTGAGTAAGCGTGCTGTTTTGAGCCAAAATTTCCTTCACCGCGATAAAATAAGCAAAAAAACAGGTCAGCCAAAATGGTGGACACTGTCCTCCGTATGCAAGAAAATTCTGAAGGCAAAGAAGATTCTGCACCCCTGTATTTAGTATTCACTGTATTGAAAATAAATAAAATATCCTAGAAGTTGTTCCAACTATTCCAATGTCTGATTGTTCACGGTATACAGTCTACTATTTTCCACCCGGCGCTTCCTTAAAGTAGAAAATCATGTCAAGCCATCGATTAAGGTGCTACATTTTAGATTGAAAGAGCTCTCAAAATGAGGAATCATTTGTTCTATTCTTAAATCTGGAATAAAAACTTTTCGACCAAATTTGCAAAAATTACGAGAGAGTCAAACTATTGAACTTGCAAGTGAAGTGTAGTCCCTGCAAAAATGAACAAACAGTTCCATTCATGAAAATTTTACCGCTAATATGAATTGATCCAAAAAAAATTACATGAGATTTTTACGGGCAAATACAAGAGTAGTACTTACTTCTTGTAGTAATCTCTCTCTTTCTTCAACTCAGAGCAAGCTTTTTCCATTTCATGACAGGCTTTTTCAAGCTTACAGCAACTAAGTTCCAGCTTCATTTGTAAATTTTCATTGCATGGTTTTTCGCCAGCTCCAGCCATTCTTTTGTTTAGTTCCTTGATCATAGAAAGGGAAAAAATAATAAGCAAGAGAGACTAACAACAGAATAAAGGAAACTCAGTCTTAAATGTTTCAAAGTTAAATATATTCCCCAATATAATACGAACCGTAGGGATTGTCGCTGCCTCCCCAAATGAGGGCTGTTGGTATGTAACGAAATATTTTCCATAACTCGGCCGCAATACTTCATATCATCACGGGACCAGTCGCAAACAATTTCTCGGGTTGATTTTCAAAGGAATCCGCCGCTAACTTAAAATTATTTCCCCAAACAAATTTGAGAAAATCTTAAGGTGTCATATGTCATCAGTCCCAAGGGGTTAACTCATCAAAAATATGGACAACATTTTTTGAGACTTTTTGTTGATTCGAGTTAAATAAAAACAGAGATGTTCACTGCCCCTTATGTCTCAGTGTATTGAATCTCTAAACGCTCTACCAGTTAAATAATGGACTCCGTTTCAAAGATAGTCGTATTAGAAAATATTCAAATTAAATAAGTGCGCCAAAAGAACCTTGGGTGAAAATGTCTCGAAAGTTCTACCGTTAAATAAAAACCTTGATTTAGATTGCTATCAAAAGTTCAAACCTGCAAAATTCCTGTTGGATGAAAATCTAGGAGGAGAAATCAGCTACGGGAGCTGATTTTAAAATATAATATTTTCACTGGTCTTACAATTTCCTGTTTTACAGATACCAGTTTCCTTTTTTTTGGTGCAAAAGGCATCATTGAGAACCATCTGAAATGAAAAATTGTACAGTCATCAAATTAAATAATGTCAGTAGACTCCTTAAGTTACGGTTTAGGTAGGCAACCAGCGATCCTAACCACTATGAATCTAAGCATTGCAAGTTGCCTGCTTAACCCAAAATCTACAGAGTTGACCGACATTATTTAATTCGGCGACTGTACATCATTGCCACTAAAAGTTTCCTGCTTTTATTTGAATTTTTAAAGACATTTAAAATTGTGGAACTTATTTTTAGACAGAGTCAAATCTTGGAATGTTATCAGACTATTCTGGTTTTTTGGTCTTTCCCAACCCTCGATTGAGATATAAATTATTACTTACTTGCACTGATGTGGTGAGCTTCGATAATTTTTGCGGAGGTTCATTTTCCTGAAAGTCCGCTTTTTGCAAATTTTCAGCTGTTAATGGTGAGATATAATTATTGTTTGGAGGAATTCTTTGAAGGGTGTCTTCCATGTCCATTAGAATTCTTTTCATCGTATCGTCCGCTACAAAGAGAAAGAGAGGAAAAAACAACATAAACAATAATTGTCGATGTCTCATTTGAATGCAGAATGAGAATGCAGGGATAGTTACGGAGGCCACCTTAAAGAAGCTTGAAAAACTAAGTTTAAAACTTTTTTAAAACTTTTCAAGGTCTAGCTGCCGGAAAGTATTTTGTTTTCTATGATTTGAAGTTTCTCAAAAATACTCATAACTTCTGCTTTCATAGATTTAATTGAAACAATTTCAAGAAAAAAATTAAACATGATTGGCCCTCTGGCATAGAATAAACACAACCAGAACGGAAACTGCAGAAGAGCCAACATAGTCACTCTCCTAACCTAGGTACCTTTCTCTAAAAGCTGTGCAGTGGTTGCCAAAAGCATGCAAATCTGTAAACCGGGTATCTGAGAGTGCCTCCCACAGGCGATACAAAATGCAGGCATGAATTTTTTCAAGAAAAACACCATGAATCATTAAAAACTCAATGTGCCATATTTTTGGCTTAAGAATCAAAGATAGGTTAGTTACTGAATGATTCCAGGAATTTAAATCATTACTGTAGTGTAATGAATTTAAAAGAGACCAGTGCAAAGTAGCTAGAAATTCTTAACCCTGCCAGTTGTTAGACGAGAGCAGAGGGGCTCCCATAGGCCCAGTTTAGACGCTCCAGAGACTATGACACAATATGGCGGAGTATTTCTATTCTGGTTTTATTTATTCCATGCCTCTGGTCTGCCCTTGCAAAATGGTTGAGACAGTGATTTTAATGCGCTCCGTAATCTAAAGCTCTCAAATTCACTTTCATTTAATTCCATTAGGCAATATGAGAAATAACAACGGGAAACTTCCAAACATTATTGGTTGAGTTTTGCCTCAACTTCTGAAACAAGCTCTCACGGAAAACTGAAAGAGTAAAGCAGTAAATTAAAGCAAATACTAGGTAAACGCAAAACTTACGTAAGTTGAAAATTTTTCCTTGCAACTCCTGCATGAGGAAATGGAGGGTTCGAACAGGGTTGAAAATAGAAAATGTGCTGGCTGTTTGGCCTTTGGCGGTCTCACCGTTCCAATTTGACGTTGAATAAGAGCCGCCATGGTTCATACACTGTGCACTTCGATCAACTTGAAGCGAATCCCCTATCACTCGTGTAATGCCGGAGAAATTAGAAGGAGCTGCCTGATTACAGCTGGTGAAACGTGGTTGACCCTCTAGCCTGCCAGGCATATCGCACTGTGCACAGTGGTTGGCATCAGTGTCCGACTCCGACTGCTTTGTTTCGGTTCCATTCTGTTCTCTTAGAACATTGAACCGTGGTTTCTGTCTCTCTTGCAGCTTTGATTTGGGAGCCTTGGATTTCATTCCAACGGAAGGACATCGTGCTTTAGGTACTCTTGCACTGTTGTTTTTACTGATAGGGGCATTTTTCGGAGCAGAAAATATTCTTAAATTTTCCAAATTCTTCGAGTGATTCGAACTTGAAACAGTGTTACCACTTACTTTCCTATTCTGGTTGCCAGGAGCAGCTGCCTGATTTGGTTTGTTATGATAGCTAGCATTTTTAAAATTAACGTTTGGTTTGAGTCCTGTGATAGTAGTTACGGTTTTACCTGCATTGGTGCTAGTTATCATTTGATTTTTCGGAGCTGGTTTTGGTGGGTTTCGTTCTAGAGATGTGCAAAGTCTACGGACACGGTGTTTACAAATATTTTCATTTTGTTCTTCATGATTCACTTTTAGAGCTTCAGAGATGAGTTCATGGCACCGTGCAAGGTTGGAGCCCAACAACTTCAGATTGGAATCAAATACATTGTGGTTCATAGCTGGATGGAATCTTCAAAAATTTTGAATTACGGAAAGGTAGCAGTGTTATAATAACTGGTTTTCTTATCAAGAATAATGCCACATGCTGAAGATAATGATAGGTGCTCACGTCTTCAATGTTTTGCAGCCTTGATTAATTAGTGTCTATGGGGTGAATGTACTTGAGTAAATGATATAAAATAAACAGAGTTGATCATAAATCACAGATTCCCTGTAGAGCGTACTTTAACAATTAAAACTCCTGCAAAATGAGAGGAACTAATGAAATATAAAACTTGTTTAAAAACTACACCACCAGCAATCAAAATAAGTATTTTTCAATCAACAGAAAGTAGAAAAACAAACATTAACCTCACTTTTTGAATTATCAACGGTCTTCGTCAACAAAAACATACTTCCATTGTTGCCTAACTTAACTTTCGAACAGAGGACTCCGTTCAAATTAGATTGCAGGCGCTGCCCTAAACACCTAGCATTTTCCCCCAAGAACAAAAATTTTTAGCAGTAAATTAAAATTTACCAATTTGAAACATCAATTCTAGACTGATAGTAGTGAAAAAAAAAATATTTTTTCTTCAACCAAGTTTTTGATTAACTTGACAACGTCACATAATTAATCCAGATTGTCATGGCAACCTGGAGACTAAAAAGGCGCTGTTTTTCAAGTAGTATCTTCAGCGGAGTTTCTCCCGTCCTAAAAGTTTATTTATCACGACTCTTCATAATTCTCACCTTTCTTGTTTTAAGAAGGGTTTTCTTCGGAAGGAAAGGGAGCCATTTCGGATTGAGATTGAATGAGTTGTAAATTTAATTGTTTTTTAATTGATTCATTTTCAGCAATGCCTGACAAAAGTTACCCCCCCCCCCCTCAGAAATATTCTCACTCCCTCCATTTTATCTCATTTTTTATTTTAATACACCAACATAAACTTTCTGTTCGTTTCCTGAATTCTTTAGTTTTTATCTTCCAAATGAAAGATCCCCCACCCCACCCCCCTCCCTCCTTCAAATCAAGGCAACAATACTTGAAATTTGGGCCAAAAAAAAATTTGAAATTTGAAAATGGGCCAAAACGTGCGTAACAAACTGGACACCTGACTCCTAAAAACAGGAAAAAGCTGGTGAAAATGTTGACAAAACAAGTCAAAAACAGGCTTAAGTTGTACCGAATGGTACCTACTAAAACCTCAGAAAATGTCATTCTTTGTTTTTCCGTTTGAGAAACGGGACATCAGGGGAGGAACTCAGATGTCCCGTTCGTTACACCCTAAAAGTCAAAATATTTCTTAAACGGAAAAACAGAAAAAAACGAAATTTTTAATGGTGTTAGCAGGCACCATATGGCACAACTTAAGCCTGTTTTTGACTTGTTTTCTCAACATTTTCACCAGCTTTTTCCACTTTTCAGGAGTCCGGTGTCCCGTTTGTTGCAAGCATTTCGGCCCTGCAGCAGTCAGCACCTTAATTGTTCCTAAAAAGCCAGATATCCTCCGGCAAAAGAGTGACAAACTAGTGTCTTTAGAACCCAGTAAGTCCTTCATTCCTTGAAAACTAGCTGCTATTAGATGGGTAGTTTTTGTTTTTCATTTTGTTAAAATATTTTCTAAATAAATAAATTATCTATCTATCTATCTACATATCCATCTATTGTAGCCCGCTCATTTGACAGCCATCTTTGAATTTTGCTAACCACATTAATTAAGATGGAGAGTGGATTTTGAGACTTTTCAATCCTCTCAATGTTATTTTCAAACAATTTAACATTGAAGTCGTCCCTCCATTACGCTCTTGCAAAATTTTGCAATAGACCCATTATCTTTTATCTTAAGAACGTTTAATTAAAAGAGAAAAAAATTGACAGAGCCTAAAACTTCAACCATTAGAACTTTTTCAGCTCCCAGAAAATTGGTCGAACCCTAAGAAAAATAGTTCAGATTTTGAAATTTAGGCCGAATACTACGACAGGAGTAATATTCACTGTTCTCAGGTTCCTACTCAAAATAAGGTAAAACAGTAGGAACAAACCAACAAACAAAGATATCAGGGGAGAAAAACAAAACATGTATTCTCAACAAAAAAAAAAAACATCTGGGTACAATCAAAATATTGCTGAGGGACTTTTTTATTTTATATTCTACTTCACTTTTGCTTCCAGAACATTGGGAGAGTTTAAAAAAATTATAACATAAAGTAGTGTAACTAAAAAGTGTATAAAATGGGGGAGTTGATTAAGAAAGGTTGTCAGAGAGCACATAATGCACACAAAAGAGAATAATCTCTGGCATTAAATTAATAAAAAACATGAATATTTGTGAGGACACAATTTTGAGACAGCTAATACGGGGATTGAGTAAGAACGCATCATTTCAACAAAACTTGGAGAAGCAGTAGTATCTAAAATGTGCAAAAGGTGTTAATTTAAGAGACTAATAGTGCTTTACAGCACAGCAGAAAAAAGAGGGCTGAAATAACCCTTTGAGTAGCTTTGAGTACAATGGCATAGCGTGCAATTTGGTAACATTGCATTGTATCCATTAAAACCCATTTAAAAGGTCAAACGCAAAGGTGTTCACAGAACACCCCAATAGTTTGATCTTTTTTGCCAGTTTAAATGGACAAACTGCAACTTTGCCAAATTGCTCGCTACGGCACTGTTCGAGTAACACCCTTTGAGTCCACACTTGTGGACTATTTTCTTCCAATTACATTGAAATCTGTCTTAATCAGACTTGGACAAAATTAAATCAAAACTAAGTTGTCGTAAAAACAACCAAACGGCCGGATTAGTCTGACAAGCAACTAAATTAGTTGTAAGTAGCTTGCCGTACTAATTTAACGTTTTAGTTGTTTTTCGACAATTTAGTTTTACCTAAGTTTGGACGTAACCTTGTTGAGCTTTCCTTGAATGTAGGTAGCAATAAACCTCATGACCAAGTAATTTACAAAGTTTAAAAGCAATCTAAGACTTTAGCTTAAGGAATTCAAGAGTCTCATTGAATGAGAAAATGGCCAAGTATTAATCGTCCGTTAGTCGAGCTGCGGTCATTTCGTCCACACTTATTTCTAAGTTCAACTTGGCAATGCGTTCGTTGTTACCAAGGGTTGGCAGTATCATATCTTTTCTTAATCTGTTCTCTACCTACTTCATGAGCTAATTTTACTTATCTTAACTCCTGGAATACAAGATAATACAAGATTTCTCAACAGCAGTCATATTTTCTGCACAACCAAGTTCTTTCAAGTTGGCAACCGTGCTTTTGTTCTCCCTCTCTTCCTTTCCTTGCTCATTTTCTTTTTGCTTCAACCATATCTAAACTTATACAAAACTTAAACATGAAACTTCAACGTCAACTGTAAGTTGAGAATTTCGATGGATTTAATTAAAATTTTTCAAGCAATTATTTTGGTCCAGAGAACGAAAAAGAGGGGGAGGAGGGGTGAGTAACATTTTGAAATGATCAAAGATACAGAAAATGATTAAAAAATAACAAAAAATATCACAAGTTGGGTTTTATGATACAATCACAATGCCTGTTATTAACTTATTATAGTGCAGACATATTGATCGCGCATGATTAAGCGTGTAGCAAAAACTGACAGAAACACGACTAACGGATGGTTAGGGGTAGAAAAATTTACTAGGGGTCATCAAACAAAAGCATCATATCGTGCTAGCTGAAAATGAATCTCTCTAAGAAATTTGTAGAATTGAATCTGACTAAAACTAAACTAAAAAAACTAAATTTTTTTGAGGAAGGTAAGACAAAGCATTCTTCGCACCCCAGGGAATTGAGCTTATAGTCTCGCACAGGGAAATCAGGTATGTCAGTAAGGTGAAAACTTAAAGGAACACCTTACAACTAAAATTTGAAATAAAATGTCTCTTAAAGACCTTTTCTTTAAAAAGAAAATCAAAGGATAGGCCTTATAAAATTCAAAATAAAATTTATCGATTTATGATATTTGATTCATTGAAATCCGATGACACGGCATTTATAATTTAAGAAATTCCTAGGCAACTATATTCACTCAGCCACATACAGCATGTGGCACCACCAAACAGAAATTCTGTACATACGGTTGAGACGAGCAGCATCAACGAATGAAAAAAGCAGCAAACTATCGATTTAGTTAATTTAATGATGAGTAACAACGAGATCCAAGTTTTAATTTCTTTTTAATTTTCAATTAAAGATTGTCAATGGATTAAAGATTGAGTAACAGGGAAATAAAAATCAATTGATTACTAATATTTGTTCCTAAGAAGAAGAAAAAAAAAAAAAAAAAAAAATTACATCATGAAACATGAGAAATGGGAGACTATTTACACAAAAACTTTTTCCAAAAAAAAAAAAAAAAAAAAAAAAAAAAAAAAAAAAAAATAGATAAATAAAAAAATACTAGACAATGAAATAGACTTACTACAATGATCACATGATTTCAGAGTAAACAAAGAATTGTCTATTGACACTGAGAGCGCGGTGAGAAATTTTAATCATTCTTTTCCGTCAACTTTCTGATGTATTATTTACATAATTTACAAAACAACTTAAGGAAAATGTTTAAGGAAATGTTAAAAAGTATCTGGGACTCTTGTGAGAGCCAAAAATTAAAACGTAAAAATCAAAATTAACAAAAGCAGCTCCACTTTAGTTCAAGGACACTTTTTCCATGGCTTGCCGACCGGTTTCTTTAGCCTGTAAAAAAAGAGGAAACAAGGTTATGCTGTTAGTAACAAGATCACACATCTTTTTTCCTTTTACAGAATCTATGACATGAAGTTTTGACTGCAGGGTCATACCATCATAACTGTCCCACTCTCAACATTTTAAAACTACATTTTTCGTATAAAAATTCCATTCTTTTAATTCTACAGCAAAAGGAAGCGAAAGATGCCATTAATCGAGTTTGACAATTTTTAGGCTGGTTCTTTTTTTATATAGTCAAGACTAGGTATAACGAGCTTGCTTATAACCAGTTTTTGCTTATAACAAGCAAATTTCAATTTCCCTTCGCGCCCCATCAGAAATACATAAGGGTTAAAAGCCCTTTATAACGAATTCTTCAAGCTGCAAATCACTTAGAACAAGCAATATTTTGCTACGGATAATGCTTTTTCGAAAGATTTCGTCCGCTCGGACTTGTAAATTCGCGCAGACAGTGGCACCTGCACAGGCTAGCTACAATTGCAATGAGTTTCGATAGATGTGCAACTAGCAAGTGGAACCGAAATCTGTTCCACAATCCAATATTTCTCAAGTCCCCATTTAACACGTTCTTCCTTAGTCTTCCTCAAGTTGGTCCTGTTCCGCTTTACAATCTCCATGTATTTCAAATGGCACTTTTCAAGTCGAGGAACATGTTAAAATTCAGCCCTGAGAGACTGATTGAAAACAGTTACAGAAAAATCACTGAACCTCGATCAATATGGCAACCCAGCTGAATTCATCTTCGTTCAGTTAGTATACAACTAGGGCAACTATATATGTATCTAAGATATTGTCTCAGACCTATTCTCCCCACTCAGTTTTGAAAGCATACAACCGCCCCAGTTGAAAGTTTGTATGATGCGTTTTTTTATTCTCCGGTGCGCGCACTGGTGCAGCTCCAGTGCACCGGAGTGCTTTTTTATTTCGGTGCTAGAGCACCGGAGCGCACCGAAGTGTTTTTTTAAGTAGCGGTGCGATGCGCCCGGAGCTGCTCCAGAGCAAGCTCCAGTGTATCGGAGTTGAAGACCGATGCACTGGAGCTGGAGCTCCGGAGCTTCTGCACGTGACCGGTGCTGCACCAGACAGCTTCGAAGCAGCTCCAAAAGTTCCGGGTTATTGCACCGGTGCTGATTCCGGAGAATAAAAAAACGCTTCAGTAATTTGCTGAAACTGAAACATACCTCCAGAAAAGCTGTGTGGAATTCAGCAGCTGCTTCTTTGCTAAGGAATTTGGTCATGAATTCAGATTTCTTGCCATCTTCACTAGGGGTGTTACTTCCACTCCATACGAGAGTTTGCCCTTTTCGCTGGATAAAAGTAAAAAAGAACAAAGAAAACTATTAGTATTGAAATTCAGAGGCAATATTTTCGGCCCTTAAGACTTGAGGCTATCTACAAAATACGAGGGGAGTTTGGAAAGTAAAGATACACGGCCTTTGTTTGAGACTTAGCGACAGATATCAACTAACCATGTATACATTTAGCTTTTGGAAAGTATTTCAACACCATATGGATATGTACTAAAAAAAACCAATATTTGTTGAAGTTTTGAGGCCGATTTTTCAGGGATCGTTTTTGCTGGACAAACTTCATCACTTTCACACAATCTGCAGACCAAATTGGGTATTACTCGCTCCCCTGCAGCAAATTAACTCAAAAATGTTGAGGTATCTTTAATTTTTTTTTTATTTGTTTTTGAGATTTTTTGTTTCTTTTTTAAATTTTATGTCAGTCATTTTAACAATTTTTAATACTTTGCTTTTTTGTTTTTTTTTTATAAATTTTATGTAAGTCATTTAAAAAATTTTAATACAACTCTAGCTCTTATTAAAAATTTAATTTAATTTAATTTCTCTCTTTTTCTCTTCTAATTATCCATACAAGCCTATTCTGTTCTAATGACCATGAGTTTTTAAATTCACACAGCGTTTAATACTCACGTCTATTGTTGCATCAGGTTCGATCATTATACCAGTGTTCACAATATCAGAATCTGTGGATTGCGATGGATTCTCGAGTGCAAGGCTCACAATATAGAAGGGGAAATTATGGTATATACAAATGTCTCCTTTGCCTTCTTCCGACCAGCTAGATTTTTTAGATTCTCTGCGGAAAACCGTCGCTCTATTGATAAATAAAATTTCATCTTCGTCGTCGTCGTACTCTTCTCCGCCTTCTTCATCTTCCACTTCTTCGCCTTCCGCCTCTTCATCTTCTGCTTCTTCGTCGTGATCCTCATCCCCTCCTTCGTTTTCCGTGTTATTTAGAGCTGTGCTATCATCATGACTGCTATCGAGAACTGAACTATTATTGTCTGGAAAAGAAGTACATAAGATGAAAATATTAAGCAGATATAAATTATCACCTTCTTATTTTCTTTTGATTCATCTTTTGGTTTTTTTTTTTGTTTTGTTTTTGTTTTTGTTTTTTCCAGCCGAAAAACGCTTTTATGTCCGTCCTTTCTGACGGTTGAGAGGGACATCCACTCCGGAGTGACCCTGCTCACCAAAACTACTGCCGCTCAGGCTTCTGTATACTGAACAGAAGCACTGAGTTGATACCCCTAGCTGGCTGAAACCGTCGTTACGCATTACTTCAACTACCTTTAAAACTAACATTACACCTCATAATGTTATAATTTTTTTGATTTACAATTTTACGACACTTTTGGTAGATCTTACTATTAGTTGATCTTAAGTGTATTAAAGTAATTCCAGGGTCAATGGGTCTGTTGCAAACTTTTGCTACAACGATTAAGAGAGTTGAAAATAATGTAAAATCACCTGAAAATTCCATTGAAGGCATCAGAAAGTCATAAAATGCAATAATAAACTCACAAGAGGCGTTTAATGAAATCCAAGATGGCGGAGAAATATCGAGCAATTTGTATGTATGCACCACGAACATCCAAGGATAGCCAACCTCACAGTATCGATCACAACCAATCACAACGTAAACAAACATATAACCTCTACCTCCACTGAGGTTGTCAAAGTTGGCCATCCTTGGATGTTCGTGGTGCATGCATACAAATTGCTCGATATTTCTCCGCCATCTTGGATTTAATTAAACGCCTCTTGTGAGTTTATTGTTGCATTTTAAGACTTTATGATGCCACTAATGGACTTTTCAGGCGATTTTACATTGAAATAAACACTTTTTATCGCTGTAACAAAAGTTTGCAACAGACCCATTGGGTCCTGACGTTGGCACCACATGGAACTGCTCAAAAAGTCAACAGTTTTTGGCCAAAATTGATGAATATTGGCAAAAATCACAAATTAGAGGATCATAAGCGAGCAGACTTAAGGAAGATTTTCTGAAATTTTCAAGCCAGAACACTCAAAAGTAAAGCCAGGATATTGGAAATAAGAAAATTCCTGTAAGTTCTGATGAGTGCGAGTGAGGCAGATAGGTATAGTCTCACTAGCACTCACTAAGCTTACGCTGAAATTACCTCCCAATATTACGGCTTTAATTCTTAACAAGTTTTGTTTACTCTAGGCTCAAAAAATCTAAACAAAAGTTAAACAAGTGCTGGGTGTTTTTAGATTTTGCGTTTTTTCTTTGTTTTTGATTTAAAATACCAAAAGCGCGACTTTTCCCTTGAGACAAACAACACCGTACATTAGATTAAAATTTGGACAAGTTTTGCTTGGAATCAGCTTAAACTAAAATAAAAATCATCAAAAAACCTTGGACCAAAAGCTATGTGACCTTCTCTTATGTTCTATTGTAAACATTTGTCTGGTTTCTGTGAAAGAATTTGCAAGATGGATGATAAAAGAAATAACGAAAATGTAGAAATAAAATAATATATCATCTAGATCAGCGGTTCCCAACCGGTGGTCCGCGCAGACCTTTCTAAATTTTTCCCGTTTTTTTTTTTTTTGTGTGAAAGTGGAAACGTTGAATTTGGGACCAATATTTTTTTTATGTAGCAAAAAAAAAAAAGTTATCATTTGAACGAGTCATAACCTAAATTTTTATAAGTTTATAAAATTCTTCCTTCGGGGTTTTCGTTTTTCGATTTTTAAATTCAAAATTAATTTCAAAATTGAAAGTTTTCAATTATTGTTTTAGTTCAATAATTATCTCAGCGGTTCCTAACCGGTAGCTGTATTTAAAATAGAAGGGTAGGTTAGTTTTTATTTCCTCCCTCCATTGTCAAAGAAAAAAAGGGAATCGATTGTTCATTTTTTCAAGTTGGTGGTCCGCGACCAAAAAAGGTTGGGAACCGCTGATCTAAATTCATATAAAATTAACTTGAAGCAAGAAACAAACATTTTACACATGTAATTCTAATTTCCATACTTCCTCAGACTTTCCCCCAAAAGAGAGAAAAATCCCTGACAAAACAGTCTCAATGAATACTGCAGTAAACAATGTACTAGCTGCTAGGATTTGCAAAGATTACACCTACGTTTGTTGGCTTCGATTTCTGCAATACACTCGTTCACAATGTCTTTGAATTGATTTAAAATGGTATCGTTCTTGAATTTGACTGCTAACTGTTCTAACTGAGGCTCGCTATAATCATCCGCAAGATTATGGGCGAAGAACATAAAGGCATTAGGTGAGAGCGACATGGGTTTCAATTCCAAGCTGGAGGTGATTCGAATATTGCATACAACTTTATGTATCTAAAGAGAAAAACAAAGCGAATACTAGTGTAAGTAATTTCTGAAATTTCACAAATATCTAGGTACTTAAATAACTAACCATTAAATGAGTTTCTTACAAAAAAGAACATAAAAATTAGGCAGCAAAAGTGAGTGGTCTGTAACACAGTAAATCTTCAAACTAACCTTAGAAATGTAAAAAGATTTTTCAAGAAAATAAAAGCAAAAAGCAAGGTACTTATAAATAACAGGTATGCTCGACTCGCTTCCCGTGTCATCTTCGGTGGCGCGCAGTTCAAAAAGCATTCCAAAATGGCCGACAAAAGAAGACAACATTGTATACTCTTCCCAGAAAACATCGGGCTTCCCTCTCTAGAAAAGCAGAAAATAGCCCGATGTTGTCTGGAAAGAGCATACAATGTTTTCTTCTTTTGTCGGCCATCTTGGAATGCTTTTTGAACTGTGCGCCACTGAAGATGACGCAGGAAGCGAGTCGAGCATACCAGGGACCAAATAATGTTAGGTCCCGAGCATTGAATTGCGTGCATCTTGCGTGCGGTTTCAACCAATCAGAGAGCTTACGCACGTTCATGTGACCGTGCGTAAGTTACGATCGGGACCGAACATTATTTGGTCCCTGTTAAATATAAGTACCTTGAGCAAAAAGGTTCTTATTGTTAGTAATTTCATATTTCTGAACTTCTATGTATACTTCTACCTCCAATGTATACTGAAAAAACAACATTGAAGATATCATGGGATTTGAACTCTCAAAATATTATGTTACGGACAAAGAGTAAACAAGAGTTGCAATTGCATTGAAAGCCAGCGTGGTCAATGCTGATAAGAGTCAGCTTCTGATTGGCTGGAAGTGGAGGGAAATCGTGGTGCCAAACTTTTTCTGGCCTTACGGAAATTAACACGGGGTTTTCGTTCTGGGACGTTTATCTCGAAACCTGTGCAAAATTACCTCAAAACAATTAATACGAGTCGATTTAGCAGAATTTTCCGAACAAATTGATAGGTCACAAATACCAGTATATTGCAAATTCTAGAAGACTGTCTCAGTCGAAAAGTACACATAATAGTGAGTTACTCAAACACACGCCAAGCATATAAACACACTATTGTGCGTACTTTTCAACTGAGACAGTCTTTTTAAATTTGCAATGTAGTGGCACTTGTGACCTATCAATTTGTTGAGAAAATTCTGCTAAATCGACTCGTATTAATTGTTTAGAGGCAACTTTGCACGCAGGTTTCGAGACAAACGTCCCAGAACAAAAACCCTCTGTTAATCTCCATACGGCAGTTTGGCACCACGATTACAGCCAATCAGAGGCCAGCCCGCGTTTCCAATCTCTTATCTGCGTTGACCACGCAGACCTTCCATTCAATTGCGACTCTTGTTTACTCTTTGGTTACGGACCTTACATTAATTGAAATTAAAACGCTGGTAAAGAAGTTAATTTTTGAAATATTAAAGCAATAGGTGTCAACAGAGCTGATCAACACAGCATCCCCCCTTCCCCCCCCCCCCCCCATGTGCACAGTAAAATGATCATCCTCTCCATGACATTCGGAGTGCATTGTGTATTTGATGGCCCCAAAAGGATGAACAAATTCTTTTCAACGAAGAAAGAAAATTGGAAACTACTTGTGGGAGGGGGGTCTCAAACTGAAGAGGAGAACAAATTTAGAGAAAAATGAATTACCATATCTCTTCTTAGGAGCAACCTGTACGTTAAATTGACGGGATCCTTTAAAATTTTCATTTCTCCTGTTCCTCTTTCTTTCCACTGTTTGGAGGTAGTTTCATAGCGGTACAGTTTTGCTCTTTGTACAAACACTGAAACAAATATGGAAACATTAAAGCAAAGATGGTGATACAGTAAAACTTTGATTTAACTGTTTTCTGGGGACCGCAAGTTAGCAACTTCATGTAGAGCTTAACGTTTTTGTAAAAGTCGTAAATCTCAAGTCTCAAAAGTGATCGTAACGTATATTTTCTGTAAAGAACAGCAATGTTCAATTTTCTATAATTGAGGACTTTTTTTTTTTTTTTTTTTTTGTAAAATGGCTTAAACTATTTTAAAGTGTTTATCTGGACACAAAAATCCAATATAACTATGCAGATGAGAAAATTTTGCTTGTTTCTATCATGGGTCAGTTTCTTCATTGTGTGAATCTTGAAAAAAGAAACAGCTACATACGTATATTGATTTCTGAGTCAAGATAGCCACTCTTAAACACTTGCACCTTCATTTCAAAACAATTTCAAATAGATCAGTCGAACCTTTTAATGATAGGTTAAAATTAAAAAAGCAAACAAAATGAGCCCACATAAAATGTCTATGAGCGATTTTTATCATGGCTACCTCCAAGGTGTCTTCAAAATTACATCCTGGAAGCCCCTTCTACTTTTATAGCATAGTTTGTTACTGTAAGCACATCTACAGGGTGTAACAAAACTATATACTTTAATTTTCAGGGCGTGTTTTAGAGGTAAAAATAAGACCTTCCGTTCCTATAAACATGGGTTCGAAATTGTAGTATTTTCGAGTTACAGTGTTGCAAAGTTTCTGAAAAACAAATTGAAAAATTGTCATAACTCCCTCATGAATTGTTCTTAATGCTCGTAAATAGGTACTCTGGTGTAATTTTAGGCGCTCTTGCCGATTTTTGCTGTAAAAATGCTGTATGCAAAAATTTGAGGGGGGTTTCGGGGGTTTTTCTTGATTTTTCTCACTTTTTTGGCCAAATTATGTAAAAACATGCTTTCGGTTTCATTAAACCCAAAAACGATTAGCACTGTTTAAAAGTTTGTAAAAAAAATATGCATTTTTGGTCTTCACAAGTTTTTCCATTTCACAAACCATTTCCGAGAAAATCGTCCCTGAAGTTGGAGAAGTCGGCCAATAATCGCCTTTTCTTTGATTTTGTCAATTCTTGGCAGACTTCTCCGACTTCAGGGACGATTTTCTTGGAAATGGTTTGTGAAATGGAAAAACTTGTAAGGACCAAAAATGCATATTTTTTTACGAACTTTTAAATAATGTTACTAATTGTTTTTGGGTTTAATGAAACCGAAAGCATGTTTTCACATAATTTGGCCAAAAAAAGTGAGAAAATCAAGAAAAACCCCAAAACCCCTCAAATTTTTGAACAATTCACGAGGGAGTTATGAAAATTTTTTAATTTGTTTTTCGGAAACTTTGCAACACTGTAACTCGAAAAGACTACAATTTCGGACCCATGTTTATAGGAAAAAAAAGTCTTATTTTTACTTCTAAAACACGCCCTACAAATTAATGTATATCATTTTTTTACACCCTGTATATATTAGCGGATGAGGACAGCATTTAATAACTTCCTACATTTGATTTGATCAAAAAAATTATGTATGTAATTACATTTTTCTTCGTCTTCTTCACCAGTTCGAACAACAATCTTGTCCGGCAAAGGAACTATAGGCTCATAATGTGGATCATGATCATTGTCTTCGTAATGCTCGTCATTTCCATCATTATCGTTTTCATTTGTAGCATCCTCTGAGCTCTTATTATGAGATTCATTGGACAAACTTGAGGATAGGCTGCCAAAAACAGTAGATCCAGATCCTGCAAAGCTGAATGGTTTTGAAGCTGGAATGACAACGACATTGAGCGATTAGTAAATTCAATTCTTCTGATTGCATTGCATAGTTGCAAAGAAAAGAAACTCAAAACAAAAATACTATCAAGGCACTACATTGCCGCATACTGACGGGGTGAGGGCTTGAGAAATTTTTGCGTTATTTTATCTAAATTTTTATATTCATTTATACTAACTTTGAACTTACTAAAACCTGATTTCAGAATCACGCTGTGCATTTTTTGAGGTCATAATCAACTTACTATTTTTTCCACGGCAATGTTTTGATCATTTTTTACTTTAAGGCATGTTTCAGGGCAGTGGGCGCACTTTGATCAAGAGAAATTTGTACCATTGAAGACGTGTCTTTAGAAGACAGTAAAGACTTGTCTTTGAAGAAGAGAAGCTATTTGACTTGCTGCTATGCAAAATTTTGCTGAATCATCAAGTTCATAGAATTTCCACAAATATTTGCTAACTTTTATAGATTTCTGCTGTTATTTTGCCAAAAAAGCATGATTTTGCTCGAATGTCTGAAAAAGCCTGACTTTGCATTCCTAAGCTTTAAATGAAACTTATACAAAGATAAAGTTTATAACATAGAAGAATTTTTGGCTGAAAAGCTTTAACTGTGGGTCCTAATCCAAAATTGTTGAGACTCTGTAGTAAGTAATGTAACTCTTAGTTTAACTTACACAATGAAGATATTAAAATTAATAATTATTACGTATTTGAAAGCACTGGTTTTTGACTGGTATCAATTAAATTTAACGAATCCTTACCTTTATCTGAGGCAAAGGTAGGAGAGTTTGCAGCAAGAGATGCGAATGAGATACCCGATGTTTTCAAGGTGAAAGCTGGGTCTGTTGAGGTCTGTTCAGCGGTTGTAGTGTCCGCTTCAGAGGTGGTGATGCTGGAAGTCTGCGATCCAAAAAGAGAGCCGGAGGCACCGAACATCCCAGGTGTTAATTTATCAGCGGCTGGACCAAACAGAGAACTAGAACCGAAAACTGGGTTTGAATCCGCTGCAGAACCAAACAGAGAATTCTGGCTGTTTAGCGAACCAAATGATGGCTCCTGCGTTTGGCTGAGACTTCCAAAAAGCGGGGTATTTTGACCTGAGCCTCCAAATATTGAAACACTTTTAGCCGAAGATGGAGAAGTCTGACTATCACCGCCAAATAGAGAAGTTGGTTTCATGCCTGCACTTCCAGTGCCTCCAAAAATTGACGTGCTTACTGGAGTTGTTGCTCCATGCTCCGTGAACGAGGATTCATTGAAAAATCTACCAGGATTAGAGTTATTGCTATTTACACTTGAACTATACGATTTGTCTTGAGATTGATCTACTGGGGTTACGTTTAAACTACTAGAGAACAGAGAGCTTGTTTGAGAGCTGGCCAATGGATTACTAGGTTCTATCGGTTTCTTTTCAGATGGTTTCCCTGTTTCCTGCGTTTCCGGTTGATAGGATGAATAGACTTCTTCTCCCTGAGAACAAAAAAAAAAAATTAATTCTAAAATCACACAAATATGAAATACTGTTTCTTGCAATCAAGAGGAAGTACTGTAAACCTTCGATTTAATAATTCCCAAAATGCTTTGTTTGAAATATTGTCTATTTCAGTTGGTCACAACCAATTCCACAACTAAGATAGAAAAATCAATTTTGTTTTTTTGCGGCAACAACCTCAAAAGAACATCAACTTGGTAAATAGAGTGTTGCAAAACTGATTTCAAAATTTTCGAATTCCTTGAGCTTTTCAGGTTTTCCACAGAGTTTTTCGGCAACTTTATCAAAATATATCACTCTGCGTATGGCCAACAAAGGGGTTTATACTTTATTTCAACTGTCTTTGGAAGAAAAAATTAACATTGTAGAAATACATTAAGATGGGGGGGGGGATATAGAATAGAAGGCGATAATTTCCAAATATAATGCCCAGAGAAATCCTAGAATTTTTAAGAGTTGATAATTCTTGAGTTTTATCTGTTTTCCTGGTTTTCATTAAGGCAGAAGGTGACCCCGGCTAAAAGAAAATTCTTGCAGTATCAAATCCTAGCATTTTCACCAACCAAAGCAAAAGCACGGACTATTCCAAGTAAATTGGAGTATCTTTGACATTTAAAATTTAAAAACTAAACATTTTTGACTTAAAATGCAACAAAACTGGCAAGCAAGTAGGTTGTTTCCTGAGAGCTGGAAGATGACAGATCGCCCAGATCGGCTTGTTTACTGAGAAGTGGACGAGTTTTTGTTTCTGCGCACAGACCTTGATGCGCTGAGTCGCGAACAAAACCTACTGCGAAAAACAGGCCGTGCTCGCCTGAAACACATCCGACCTAAACATTTTATTCGCGCAAGTGAGTATCTATTTTATTTCAATTATATTTTAGTACTTGTGTCGTTCTTCTTTTGTTATTTTGAGTTTTTCACATATTACGATGAAAATATTCACTGGCTTTTCCAATTTTAAAACTCTAAACATTTTGTCAGAGTTTTTCCTGCACAATGTGATCGCTTGCTCCTGAATCGATTATAAAAATATCTTCGCTTACCGATTCTTTAGAGTCACCGTTACACACTGCTACAAACGAAATTGCTGGAGGTTGCAGGCCTCCCTCCATCGAGTCATCTTCTAATGCTTTCACTTGCACAGCTGTTCCACCTCTTCCTCTGTTGTATCCATTGTTGCCTTGAAATTTTCCTCTGCCTCTTCCTCCTCGTTTGCCTCTCCAATTTCTTCCTCCACGGTTTACATTTGAGGTCTTGGGACAGTTTGCTATTAAATGACCTTTGTGCTCACATTTGAAGCACCATACATTCGAATAGCTCGCTTTAAAAGTCACTGCATAATTTGATTCCGAATACTTTCCTCTCAGCTTCAGTTCTTCGTCAAGGAGTCTTGCCTTCACAAAATCCAGTTTCAGCTCTGGCTGAGCCTCCAGAGCAGTTACGACTGCGTCATAGTTCGAGGACAAAGATAACATAAGATGACAAGTTTTGTCCGATTCTTCAAATTTCGACCCTAGTTCCTCAAGCTGTCGAATGATCGCGTCGAACTCCATAAAATGATCTTCTAAATTGCCTTCAAGGCAGCAATCAAGGGAATTTAATTTGCGCCATAGGCTAAGTTTTGAAAAAGTGCTCATTCCGGCGGATACACTTTGCAATGCTTGCATCATTCCTCTAGCAGTGGTTACATCCTCCACAAGATCTAAATGTATATCTTTAGTGCCCTGTATGATGATTGCTCTGGCTTTCTGATCCATTGAATCATAAGATTTCTTAAAATCCAGAGTTTCTTTTTCTGGTGGGTCACTGTCCAAAATAAGATCAATTTTTTCTTTTTCGAAGAGAGATTGGATCCAAAATTTCCAATTGTTGAAATTCTTTGCCCATGAAATCGGTACACTAAACATAGCTGTGGCCATTCCTTTTGTGAAGGTTAGTATATAGTCACGGACAAATGTAAAAAAAAAAAAAAAAATCACTGAAAACTTTTCTTCATTTTCTGTCTTCATTACTTCCACTTTCAATAATTTTTTTTAAACCCCATTTTGTTTCACTTTTTATACTTCGTTTCTCTATGCTCATAAGCTTTGTTATAGGAACAATATTAAACTCACAATCAGTGTAAGTAAACGGAAGTTATTTACTTGACTGAAAAACAAAGTCTGGAAAAGTAAGGATAACATATATTATAGGTTATGTTATGAAAAGTAAAATCTCTTTTCTTATCAGCTGATTCAGCTCTCAACATAAAGTTCTACAGTCAAAACTAGTGATGGGTCGAATCCGAAATTTTGCCAAATCCGAATTCTAGATTATACAACCCGAATCTTCGAATCCGAATCTTGAATCATCGCGAATCTTCCTAATTTGTAGTATTTTCAAAAAAATTCACTATAGAACCCCTACAATTTGCTTTTCTCTCATTTAAAATCATCGCAAGGCTTACATTTTTTTAGGCTTGGATTTAGGTTCTTGGTGAAGTATATCACCAAAAAATTTTTATAAAGACTGTTTGATCTGGTAACTCATTTACACTTATTCATTTATCTTATCTTCATATCTCATGTGCAGTCGGTTCATTTGAGTCAACATTTTTGTGAGGGGTAGAACTGTAGGAGTCGTGTAGAGGACCATTTCTAGGGAGCAGTAATTTGCAAATTCCAAGCGGACTGGACAGAAATAGAAAAACCGTCCAACAAATCTGTTTTCTCGGAGGGTTTTGAGGGATAGATATTTCAGACGTCGCGTGTCTCAGTGGAGCGCGGTCTCAACTTTGGGATTTCAACAGTCCGTTTTCCAGTTGGATGCTCTGCCGGAATACACCCGCGGGTCATACTGCTATACGCAGAGCATACGCTCGCGTGCATATTTACGTGACTTTTTAAAATCTCGATCGGATTCGGATTCAAAGTTGTGATTTCAGCAGACCGAATCCAAATCTCAGATTTGGTCGAATCCCAGCTCCATCACTAGTCAAAACTACAGTAACGGATACCTACATTTAACCCAGAATAACCCGCACGGCAGGAAACCACTTGCATCTCATCATCGGCTCACTTTTATAGAAACTGGACAAAGTCAAAACCAACCAAGCAAAGAACGGCTAATACATACTGTACCTGACTGAAATAACAACAGCAAAATGAAAGCCAAAGCTTGATGAAAATGAGAACTGTTTCTCAAGTACATAGATAACAAAAGGCTTAGGTTAACATTTGATCAAATGAAAAAAAGGAGAGTAGATGAAAGAAAGAGAAATGACATACCTCATCTTTTTCACATCCAACGCAGCCTGAGCACGGGGGTGTTAACCTATAATCAAAGAAATTGAGCGGAAGCTTCAAGTCTCTGGCTAGTTTTCTGTCAGCTTCTGTCGGCTGTGGTGGCCATACTATCTGACAATCTGTGGGCAAGAAAAGAAAATGAATGAAGTTCCATACTAATACCGGCTTGAAAAATTAATAGATGGGAGATGAACAATTTTATTTTTATTTTTTTATCTTAGAATCTGCTTGTAACCCTTGTTGCAAGCTTAGCTCTCGTGCAGGTTTTTCACCATGAACGACAAACTTCTGCCAGGCACCTTCATTCCACATCAAACCATTAGGTCCAGCAAGGATGTCAGTGAACTTTAAGTGCGCTGATCATTAGCCGCAAATTGAAGTACAGAGAAAAATCCTTATTCCTTGTCTTTAACTTGCTTCTTTACGTTGGTGTCTCTCTTCTATCTTCACGATAAAGAGCGGGTTCCATGGCCCTAACTTTGCAACCTAAAATAAATTTGGAAATGCAAATTCATTTTTTTTTTTTTTTTTTTGCAATTTTGCAATCAACCAAAGTAAAGCAACTTGATAATGAAACCATAGCAAGACTACAGAGACAAAACTGCAAAACGATTGCAGAGTACATTGGTAAAAGGACAGACAGAAAAGAGAGTAAGCTTAGACTCAACAAATCTGATTGCAAAATGTTATTGCGTGAGTATGAAGGGTTGGATTAGATTTCTTAATCATATGACAGTTACACTATACGCTCTGATGGTTAAATAATAAAGGAAACCCAATTTTTCTCCTCAGCTGATTGTTAGATAATAAAGAAAACCCAATTTTTCTCCTTAGAATCTCATGCAATGTTACTTTGAAATTAGGATTTTCGAGCACTAGCACATCTTCTGTTCCACACGCCTTTTTACTAAAGTACTCTTCAAGTGCGAGACAATGATGACTTCGAAACTGAAAAGGATCACTCTTACTATACAATTATACATATACATAATCACAAGAAGCTGCTATGATGTCATTGCAAGGCTGATCTTAGGAAAAGCGATAATTTTTTTGAGCTAGGCGACTAACTAAACTAAAGATCTATGTTTTTTTTTTCCAGCAAAAAAAACTTACCATCGTCTTGGACGCATTTGTCGCCATCACCTGATACATCCAGAGGTGCCCCACTCTGGAAAAATGAGAAGAAAAAAAGAAAAAAAAAGAGAAAAAAAAACAGATGTTAAACAGATGACTCGATATAAAAAAGAGTTGTTTGGACTTGCCTTTTGATGAACGGATTTTTTAACCGGTTAAAAGGGTAAGAAGCATCACTTCAATAAAACAGAAGACAAAAGGAGAGTAACAGATAAATTAGTTGAACCATCAAATATAAGCCAAGTTAGCTTGTGGTGATGGTCGGGTCACCACTTCTACTTCAATTCAGTCAAGAAAGGACATTACCCAAAATGGGCCTTTTTACCCCTGAGAGCGAAATGTGAAATACTTTCAGGGATGATAGAGGATTAAATCAGCGTTCCGAATCTGGCCTCTTTTTTGATTTTGGACGAAGGGAAAGGGAGGGAGGGGGGTCCAAAGTTAGACACTTCAAACGCCCATAACTTTTGAACAAATAAAGATATGATGATGTACTTTGTGCGAAAAGATAGATCTTTTAAAGACCTTCCGATTGATGTGTATGATATTTGCCTCATTTTAATTTTTAATCGATTTATCGAAGTTTTTTTGATTTTTTTGAAATCAGGTTTTCAGTTTTCTTAATCATGGAAGTTTGGCAACGCACGAATCATCACAAATTGTTTCCATGGTAAAAGTAGACAAAATTTGCTTCAAAATGGTTCAAACCGCATGCTGGGGAAATGCTCTGAAGCGGAGTTATGAGGGCTCAAAGGGGGCGCTTTAGCAAAAAAGGTCACCCTGAGGGGCGTACTACAGGTGATAGAAGTTGGCATAAATTGTTCTACCTGTCCAAATGACTTGAAATTTGGTATTCCTGGGTATTTTTTAACGCAAAATTCAAATTTTGCATCAGTTTTTCAAAATTCAAAAATCCAAGATGGCTGCCAACCAAATTGCAGAAAAAATTGGTCGGCAGCCATCTTGGATTTTCGAATTTTGAAAAACTGACGCAAAATTTGAATTCTGCGTTAAAAAATACCCAGGAATACCAAATTTCAAGTCATTTGGACAGGTAGAACAATTTATGCCAACTTCTATCACCTGTAGTACGCCCCTCAGGGCGACCTTTTTTGCTAAAGCGCCCCCTTTGAGCCCTCATAACTCCGCTTCAGAGCATTTCCCCAGCATGCGGTTTGAACCATTTTGAAGCAAATTTTGTCTACTTTCACCATGGAAACAATTTGTGATGATTCGTGCGTTGCCAAACATCCATGATTAAAAAAACTGAAAACCTGATTTCAAAAAAATCAAAAAAACTTCGATAAATCGATTAAAAATTAAAATGAGGCAAATATCATACACATCAATTGAAAGGTCTTTAAAAGATCTATCTTTTCGCACAAAGTACATCATCATATCTTTATTTGTTCAAAAGTTATGGGCGTTTGAAGTGTCTAACTTTGGACCCCCCCTCCCTCCCTTTCCCTTTGTCCTAAATCAAAAAATAGGCCAGATTCGGAACGCTGATTTAATCCTCTATCATCCCTGAAAGTATTTGACATTTCGCTCTCAGGGGTAAAAAGGCCCATTTTGGATAATGTCCTTTATATCTCTTTGACTTTTTCTCCTACCATCACAGTTTACAGGCTTACACCTAATGAACTACTGAGCAAGAAATTCAGTCTGAAAATTTGATGAAGGTTTTAAAGGGTGTCCAGCAAAATTCACGCATGCAATTCCCTGATTTTTCACTGATTTGGCACTGACGTTTCCGTTGAATTTTAAGGAACCCAAGACACAGGCCCCGCAAATACATACTATTTTTCATTATATTGCCTCATATTTACTTATTTACTTTGTAGAATTTGGTACTCATGTCGGATGCACTTAAACACGCTGAACTAAACAAGCGGTATACAAAATGAAAAGAACTGAGCTTACCAGCGCAGCATCAACAGCAGACTTGAATTCTTGGGCAATTTGTTCATTTTTAAATCGAATGCTGAATACTTCAGGCTTAAGACCAACACCTGCTTTACGATCAAACTCATTATAGTCAGAGAAGTCTGGCGCAGTCCAGGTCCAACTCTTTTTGTCTTTGGCCTTGATTTCAATATCGGGTGTTAAGTAGTGATTGAGGCAGAGTACTTCGACAGGCTTTCTGCGCATCACAAATCTAGAGAGAGGAAAACCAAAGAACAGGTAATTAGAGTAATTTTTTTTTTTTTAAGTACAAACATTGAAATATTGAACACCACAAACCATAGTGAATTAATCATATTGTTTGGGAATAAAATTGTTAAAACCAACTATGAGATTAGGATAGTGATGAAAAATTGCTGCGTCAATGCAAATACACATAAGAATTCGGAATCCAAACACACACCTGTCACACTATTTATTACACCCTTTTTTGATCCTAACTGTATTAATTTCACCACCTATCGCACCTCCTTAACGCAATTAATTATAAAAATTTTCATAATTTCGCTCTCCAATTTCAATTTTCAATTTCAATTTTGAATTTATAATTTAATTTAATTTATCTTATTATCTCATTTTCTCTTATTTTATTTAATCACTATACAAATATTTAATACATGTTATGCCTAGTGTACTGCCTATTGTTACCTTTGTTTTGTTATCTTGTCCAAGGGCTTATCCCATTTAAAATAAATAAGCAGTAACACTGTAGAAATTGTGAATACGGCTTGGGACAATGCGATTTTTCCGAGGAAATTTGTTAAAATATGGTAAAAATGGTCTGCGGACCGCAAATTTTCTTCGTTAAGTAGAAAATTCGAAAAATTGGCAACACTGCTTATATGTTCAAAAATTCATCATTAGCCAGACTTTTTCGACTGCTTTATTATGGAACTTTTATAATCTTGTGTGGATAACCTTACCTTAATTTATTAGTTTTTGTATGCTTCAAAAGTTTTTCAGTCTTTTGTTACACAGGTAAGATAGGACTTTTGACAGGACACATAATGATAATACATAACATTTGTTAATTAGAGGTTTTCGTTGACCAGAGGTTTGACTGTAATTATTAATTTTAAAATTAAGTCAAATGAGATAAATTGTATAATTATCTGAAAAAATGGCAACACTGCTTATAAGTTCAAAAATTCATCATTAGCCAGACTTTTTCGACTGCTTTATTATGGAACTTTTATAATCTTGTATGGATAACCTTACCTTAATTTATTAGTTTTTGTATGCTTCAAAAGTTAATCAGTCTTTTTTTACACAGGTACGATAGGACTTTTGACAGGACACATAATGATAATACATAACATTTGTTAATTAAAGGTTTTTGTTGACCAGAGGTTTTACTGTAATTATTAATTTTAAAATTAAGTCAAATGAGATAAACTGTATAATTATCTGAAAACATGGCAACACTGCTTACAAGGTCAAAAATTCTTAGGGGTGTGCGAATCCAGTTTTTTCATTCTGAATCCGAATCTTAAAATCAAATTTTCCCGAATCCGAACCGAATCCGCGCCGTAAAAGTTCAAAAAAAATTGTTTTAAAGTGCGGCGCTTTTATTTTCCTTACGATGTAATGAAGAATGAGAAGAAAATATTTGTTTTCTGATTTATCTTTACTATTCTATTTCGCTGGTCGCGCGCACTTTTGGTGTTGATCGATTACCGCCCGTTATCCCCGTTTAGGTTCATCGATATTCGGAAGACGCGCCGGCACCGCATTCGTACCGAATCGTGATGATAGTAGTTTCCGTCGTTTTAGCAGGCGCTAATGTATAGAGGGGAAGAGGAAGAAAAAACAAATGGAAGGAAAAGAAAAGTTAGAAAAACGAAAAAATTATAAATGTATATGAAAAAAAAAAAAAAAAAAAGATTCGAAAATTTCGAATCCGAAAAAAAAATTTCGAATCCCGAATCCGACAGGATTCGGATTCGAAAAACGCGGATTCGCACACCCCTAAAAATTCATCATTAGCCAGACTTTTTCAAATGCTTTATAACGGAACTTTCATAATCTTGTATGGATAACCTTACCTTAATTTATTAGTTTTTGTATGCTTCAAAAGTTTGATATCGCCAGTGCCTCTTTCCTTCCATTCATTGTCTCTAAAACGATACAATTTGGCGAGATGTTGATAAAGCGTGACTTCGTCCTCTTCTCCAGTTTTAGGGATAATTTTGTCAGGCAGAGGGACAACGGGCTGCAAAAAAAATAATCCATGAATAGTAATCAATCAACTGAATTTCTGAGCCTCACCGCTCCCAATCCGAGAGCCGAGGACAAAGTAAAAAATCAAAATAGAAGCAAAAAAAATCAATGCCTCCAAGTACTCTTCTTTTCTTTCACATGGGTGCATACAGATACATACAAGCTTACTGAAAATTTCACATGCTCGACTTAAGTTTTGTGGGGGTTTTTCTTCTTTTTCTTTTGATTTGTTCTTTAGTACCATCATACTTTAAGCAGCATTAGACTTGGATGGAAGGGTTAAAGTAAGTCGCGAGGCCATCAGAATTTCCTAAAGGCCGAAGATATTAGACATGGCAACGACAGATTCAGAAAACTAGACATGAGTGTCTACAGGGGTGCAAAATGTGCCCGATCTAGCGATCCGCGGATCGCGTGAAAGTGAGGAAATTTCTAGAAAAGTGAGGAAATTTGTCCAAATATTTTTGTTTGTTTTTGTTTTTTTTTTTGTTTTTAATAATGGCAATAAGGATTTGCCAGGAAAATAGTGTAAAAAATGAACAAAATATAGGTCATTTTGAGTATATAGGGTGTTGAAATGTTAAAATAACCAAAAAAAAGTCATCATTTTCAAATTTTTGTGAGGAAATTTTTTAAAATCCTGTGAGGAAATAAGTCATGGATCGCGTGAAACTTCCGAAGTTTTGGAACATTTTGCACCCCTGAGTGTCTAGTTCATGGAACCAACAGAATTTAATTTTTTAATTTTTTTTTTATCTCATGCCCACCCAAAATTTAGTAGTAATAGTACATAGGAGTAAAGTCCCGAGCATATTGGTTCATTATGCTGATATTTCACAGCAAACAACTGGAATGGATGAAGAAAAGAGCAGGGGTGCAAAATGTTCCAAAACTTCGGAAGTTTCATGCGATCCATAACTTATTTCCTCACAGAATTTTAAAAAATTTCCTCACAAAAATTTGAAAGTGATGACTTTTTTTTTGCTTATTTTAACATTTCAACACCGTATGTTAGCAAAATGACCGATATTTCCCCATTATTACACTATTTTCCTGGGAAATCCTTATTGCCATGATTTAAAAAAAAAAAAAAAAAATTGGACAAAAAATTTCCTCACTTTCACGCGATCCGCGGATCGCTAGATTGGGCACATTTTGCACCCCTGGAAAAGAGGAAGGAAAGATAACCAATGTATTCTCAAACAAAGATGAGAAAAAAGAGATACAGCAACCTACCGGGCACTCTTAAAAATGGGGAGGAAGGACCTAGCGCACACAAGGAGGTAGAGTGCTCTAGATGCGTAAAATCATGGCACAGGGGGCGTAGGGACACACCCTTTGATGTCTGCCTACACAGCATTCGAAGTCCGTTTTAAAAGGAGACATTTGAATTAATTCTTGAAAACCCTCAAATATTTAAAAATTTGAAATTTCCCATTTGATATCAAACTCAATAGAGAAAAAAATCGTTCCATTTTCAAACATTAACAAATGATCGCACATTCCTGTTATTTTAGCATCATTTTACAACATGATTAAGGCTAAAAATTACAGTGTATCAATCAGTGGCGTAGCGTGCAATTCCGCAACGCCGTACTGTGTCCATTAAAACCCATGAAAAAGATCGAACTGTTGGGTGTTCGGTGAACACCTTCGCATTTGACCTTTTACATGGGTTTAAATGGAAACTATACAATGTTGCCAAATTGCACACTACGCCACTGGTATCAATCGATTCCGAGGAACTTTCGTTACCTGGAAATAAATATTATCAGCAGATTCATCAGCTTCTGAGACTTCATCCGTTTCTGGTTCACTTTCTGAGTGCCTTGTTCCGGGAGATCTAGGCGATTTGACCTGCTGCTTCAATGAGAAAGAGAATCCTTTTTCACTCCCCGAGCCAAACTGGAAACCTAGAAGAAAAAGTGGCAGAGGTCATTATTGAAATAAGTAGCACATCCAAGAAGACAGTAATGGAGTCTAGTGATGCTGCGGGAATGAAAGAAAACAAGCAAACATTTTTGCAAAAATGTTGAATGTCAGTCATTCCTTCATTAGATCAAGCTAAAAGTTTAAATTTTCGAACTTAATTCCCCATGTCTTGAAAACTGAGAATTAAATCACTTACTTCTCAGAGATACTTTCAATCAGGGGGTCGCTGTTGGCGAATTAAATAGCGTCAGTCCACTCCTTAAGTAGCGTCATTTGCGGGATGGGGGGGGGGGGGCTGCACCCTCCCAAGAGTTGGCAAAAAGTAAGAAAGTGCTGACCTTTTCTTTTTTTGGTATACAAAAACAATTGCAACCTAAAAATAAAGTTCATCACATTTTTGCCCCCCCCCCCCCAGCCAAACTCAAAATGACGCCTCTGGCATGTAGCCTACCAGTGCCAAAATTTACGGAGTCGACTGACATTATTAAATTAACCGACTGTACATAATACTGAAATTTCATACAATGTGGCAGGGACCATTGTTCTATGAAAACAACCAACACAATCTTTCCACACCTGAAACTACAAACATTTCCCTCTAAAAAGAGAATGTTTGGAGGTAACGGTAAACAGTGGAATAGATTCAGAAGTTCTTGTAGCGACATTCCTCATTAAAAAACAGGGAAATCAAAGCGGCTCAATGAATTTGTCGTCACTTACCACTTTTTTTCTCCGCTTCTTTCCCGAAAGACAGTGATGAGTCATTTAAATTACTTCCAAATGCAAAGCCACCTCCATTTGTCCGAGAGTGATCAATTTCAGTTTTTTCAGAAGTATCATTTGCAGTTCCATTGACTCCGAAAGAGAGTGCGAGAGAAGAATTTTCTGTTGTCGCAGGCGTAAATGAAAATGGTTTGGCAGCATTGTCTTTCCCGATACCAAAAGAGAAATCACTGGCAGCAGAAGCAGCATTATCGACAGCTTTGCCGAGACCAAAAGTGAAGCCACTGGTGACAGGAGCGGCATTTTTGTTTCCAATGGTAGTCGTGGTTGTCAGGGCGTTTGTACTTTGCGGTATACCAAAGGCAAATTCAGTAGAGGTTGATGTTACGCTTGTGGTGGTGGACGATTGTGGTATACCAAAAGAAAATTCACTAGATGCTGATGTGACGTTTATAAGAGGTGATGGTAATCCAAGTTTAAACGGTGAAGTTACAACTGGAATAGCTGACTCAGGTGCATTGGGATTCCTGCCATTACATGCGAGGCACGTTAACTTATCTCCGTCATTGCGAGTATAGCAATCTTTGCATTCCCAGGAGCCAGCTTTCGGCTTAAACATCTCTGACAATGGTACATCTTTTGTGTTTGTCGCTCCTCTATCGCTTCCGACTGTTTTTGTCTCAGTGGCTGATTTCTGAGGTGAGTTGGATGGATTTTCAGCAATGAATTTTTTAGCATTTTCAACAGCGTTGTAGAATTCTTTAGCCTAGAAAAATAAAAGAAGAGATATTGAAGAAATTATCAGGACCCAACATTTTCAACTTAAAAAATAAAGGATTCAACCAAATTAAAGTCTTAGAAGGATGATGCAAGATTCAGGGATTTGGTGGTCAGTCTTTCCTGAGGACCAAATCTCCAAAAACAACTGAAAACACATTTTCTCACTTTTCAGATTTTTCGAAATGACAAAAAAATTGAGGAGAAAATTGGCATACTTAAAATTCACTGATTCCTCAGGAAACCTGTGGCCACCGTTTGCTAACTTCATGACTCAGAAAACAAAGCAGGAGAGCAGCAGGGAGACGATTACGAAGGATCAAATCGTTTTGGGTATCGTTATCGTTTGCATTAAATCAAATGGGCTTGCTTCTGCGCAACTCAAACGCAGGTGACCCCCTCCTCACCTCTTCCTACTTCCAACGATTGAGATTACGACAGCCCCCGACTCATCGTCTCCTTTTGTCTGTTTCACTCGTTACGAGGGGCTCGAAACGATTCAATCAGTCGAGCCACCCATTGGGTTACATGTACTTGATAACGATAATGATACCTAAAGCGATCCGATCCTTCGTAATCACCTCCTAGGGTTGCTTGTGTTATGGTATGGTTTTCTTACAGCCGTACAGTAGTAGCCTTCCTATCAAAACCATCGTGCTGTTTACGAAAGTGTCTCAAAAACCACTGTTTCAAGAGATAATAAGTTGGAACAGCATCAAATTTCCTTGTAACTTAAGATTCTTACCTTTCTTTAGGGTAAACTTGATCGTTGAATAAAGCCAAATATCGCAGACAAATACAGATTAACAAGCAATATTGTCTACCATTCCCTCATTTTAAGATTGATAATTATCTGACAGACCAAATGATACTTAAAAATTCAGAAAAAAAATTCTAAAAAGAAGATTGTAGTTGTACAATAGAAATTTTTCAGGCTGAAAGAGCTGTAAAATTGAGAAATTTAGAAAAAATTACAACTTTACAGTGAAACTCATAACTTCCCAATTTTGAGGAATCAGCAAATTAGAGGTAGTTTCAGAAGTGTAGGCGGACCTAGACCTAATCTTTGGAATTTGTCAACATTATTTCTGATATTACTCGACAAAAATGAATGAAAATGAAATTGAGCGTTAACTTTACAATGAGGAACACTTTTAAAACCAAATAATAAAGTCAGAGGCAAGTTCGGTTTTGATTTGAAGCAATTAAAGTTGAAAATTCGCATAAGATTCTGGTTTAGGTCCACCTATACTTCTGAAACTACCTCTACCCAACTGATGATGAGACACAGAAAAAGGAAGATCAGTTGACAACAAACTAATTTTTGAAAAATGAATGAGTAAAGAACTCAACACGACTAAAACAAAAATAAGAAAATGCATAGAAAATAGTTACTTACAATGTCAGAATTCTTGAATCTAATAGCAAAAGTTTCCGCTTTGCCCTCGTTCTCTGAAAAATCATGACCACACCAGGACCAAGCTTTATCAGATGATGTCAATGGTTTGAGAGTTGTTGCCTCCGTTAGACGTTGATTACAGCACACTTTCAAAACTTGCTCTCGTCTCATCAACATTCTTACATGATTCGTGGCAGGATCGTGAAGGAGTTTCATATCACCGATGCCTCGTTCTTTCCACTCCTTCAACCCAGCATCAAAGCGTAACAATTTGCACCGCTCTTTGTATAGAACCGTCAAGTTCTCTTCTCCTGTTTTCACTTCCACCAGATCAGGTAAAGCTATCACCGGTTTGAACTCAGCAGTGGGTACAAAATCTTCCGCATTATCAGAGCTGGCATTGGCGGAAGCCACTTTGTTTTCACTAATTGATGAATTACTCGAATCGAATAATTTAGAGCCTTGTCCTTCAAAACCTTTGAAAGAGTTTGATGCTTTGAATGATGAATCAGAGCCTTTTGAAGCAAGAGCGGCAAAATCAAGGGACCCTTTGCCAAAAATGGAAGAGTCAGCATCAGCGGTCTTAAAAGCGACATGCTTCTGCAAATCAGGTGATTGGCTGGATGGAGTGTCTTTCAAAATAGATTTTAATGAGGTGTTGCTTTCTGATTTTGACGGCATGGAGAAAGCAAACGGTTGGGATTCTGGTGTATTAACCAGCGGTTGAACGCCACTCGCAGAGTTGGAAAATATGGAAGGAGCTGCCGTAGCAGCCTGCTTTCCAAAAATGTTGGCTGAACTGAACATTTGATTCAGAGATTCTGCGGTGGTTGCCGTTGATTTCAAAGTTAAATGAGCGAACGGATTAGGCGGTGGAGTCGGAGTCACAGGAGCTTTTTGAACATTTTTATCTTCGATTTCAGCAGGCTTAATGACGGGCTGCGTTGAGAACGTCAGACCACCAACGTTAATTTTAGATCCACCAGAGGCTTTCACCTCCGATTCAAGATTTGGCGGCAGAATAACATTTGGTTTGACCGCATCCACACCAAGGGGCAGTTTCATTGGAGTACTTTCAGCTGTAGGTAAGGCAATATGGAAACTATGAGAAGGCAGAATTTGCTTCGGCCGGCCGGAGTTAAGATGCTGAGGAGGTATCGTGACGCTGAGAGTTGGCTGAACAGGTGGTGAACCTGTCGGCAAAGTGTCTGATTTTGTTATGACAACATTGTTCGGAAGACCATCTTTTGAGCTGAGCGGTAACGGTTGTTCCGGCAAGATGGGCTGGTCCAGAGGCAGATTCGGAAGACTAACATTTGACGGATTTAATTTGGATGCATTTAAAAAGTCTGGAAGTCTTTGACCTTCGCTGAAAGGTAACGCAGCAGCCTGAGGGAAAAATGGTGGTATAGCAGGACCAGGTGGGTTAGGGAACAACGATGAGTTAGCTGGTAACCCAGCAGGGAAATAAGGAGCTGGCATTATTGGTGGAATTGGCTGAGGAGGAAAATTGGTTGAAGGTAATTTGGGTTGATACATATTCTGATGTTGCGATACCGAATGCATCGGGTAAGCGGCAGAGCCTCGGTAGTTAGGATACCCATAGTTAACATCATCTACATAATCAGACAACTCTTCTTGCGGAAAATAGACGTCTTCATTAACAGTGGTATTGGAGGGTTTTGAGTATATTTTAGCCAAAATTTCTTCAACATTCCGGTCATTTTTCTTAGCAGTTTTCTTGATTGAATTCACATCCATCTCGATTTTTTCTATCCTCTTGCAAAGATCTTCCACTAACGATAAAGTTTTTGAATGAATTTTAGTTAGCTGCTTCATTTCAGCTCTTTCAACATTGGCCAGAGTGGAATCATGCAAAATGGACTTCTCAACACCATACTGACGAACAGCATCAAATGTAGTTGGTGTGACAGGAGCACCGGCAAAATTGGATAGGTCGTGTCTTGATGGGTAATGAATCGGTGAGGTATCACCAGCGGGTGAGCTGATTGACGAGAGGGAGAAGTCATTTTCCAGATTATCCGTGTTTGCATTCACTGAGGGCAGAAAAAGAAACAGGGCATCAATTAAACTAAGAAAATTAATAGGATACTAGCATCACTCTAAAAAATAATTGTCAAAAGTTAGTTTTTTTCAAACAATCTCAAATGGATGATAGCCTGGCTCAAGTTTGCGTTGGTGAAAGCTCTAAGCTCTTTAAAAAAAAAAAAAAAAAAAAAAAAAAAAAAAAAAAAAAAAAAAAAAAAAAAAAAAAAAAAAAAAAAAAAAAAAAATCATTAAAGCAGCTGCACCATACTGGCTTTAGGGTCAATTCCACAGTAACAGGACATTTGCCTGATGCTGGAAAATGTCATAGAAGTTGCATCATAAAAAGCTTCTAAAGCTGCCAATAGAAGGAATATTTCTGTTCAAGACATTTCTTTCAGCAAGTAACACAGTTTAACACACCAAAACTTTAATGAATCATTGAAATTATAGCGCTTTTTAGGCATAACAGGCAAAATGATCAGTCTTTTTGTCAAAGCGGAACAATATTTCGACTCCTCAAAAGCAGTATGATTTCAATGTATCATTTTTACAATTTATTTTTGATGAAATTGCTGAAAGGAACACTTTTGACAGAAATATTCATTTATACATTACTTATCTTGATTCTTAGCAGAAATGTACATAAAAGCATTAACAATGGGTATTTGCCATATTTTAGTTTTCCGCAACCCCAATTATCCAGACAAGTAATCCTGTCCGAGGCAATCCGGAAAATTGAGTTTACTGTATACCTACTGTAAACTGTATTTTCTGATAGAACCCACTGTTTGATGGTACTAATACCCAAAAACAAACGTAGACAGTGCATGACACATAAATACATTGGAAAGATTTGAAGCATACTTTAATCTTGCGGATTAAAAAAAACAACAGTCAACAGTGCTCTGCTTTAGCATAATGTTGAAAGGTGACGCTCGGTGAACACGGGGGGAATAGGCTTGAGGTGAGAAGGGTGTTCACCACTCAACATATGGCTACATCAGAGCGTTGTTGACAGTTTAGTTGTTGGATCCACGAGAAAAAAGTGAGCCTCTGCTGCAGCCTTTGGTGGACCGTCTCCATTTGTCTCAGCTAATACCTCACTTTCAAACTTCCAAAAGTAATGGCATTTTTCCCATTACAAATACTTGAAGAGGGTACATAAAAACACCAATGAAAAATCTGTATAAAGAGATGGGAACATACCTTGTTCCGAGTCAAAGCGAGACAGTTGAGCTTCAATACTTTGCAATTCCAACTTGAGAGCTGCGTGCAACCGATGATCATAGTCCGACTGGATCTTGTCTTTAGTCAAAAATAACGCATCTCGAGCTTTAGTTAGCAAAATGATGTGTTTCGACCTCATAGCAGATGTCATTTCATCGTTTGATGAAAAATTAACTTCATTGAAGGCTAGCTTTTTGAATATAAGCGCTTGATTGAAAGAGGCATATGGACTGCGCAACGGCTTGAATGCATTGATTGCTCTTTCGTACTCTTCCTTCTTCATCAGGTCGCATGCGATGAAAAGTCGCCCTTCTTCCAGTAGACTCAACATTTCGTTAGGATTAAGAGAGGTAGAATAATTTGCTGGTTGATGATTGAAAAATCGATTCCTACTCTTGGACGGAGTGACTAGAGTCCGTTTCTCCATACTTTCTATCGTTTTCACAGCTTTGCTCCAGTATAGTAAAGCTCTATTTTCAAAATGAGCGACATTCTCTTTAGCGACACACTTTGAATGGTACTCAAAAAGTCTGGCCACCGAGACAATCATCTGAACATCTAGTCCGTGATTTCCAATCAGCCGCACGACTTCAATACCTTGAACTAGAATAGACCTCAAATCGTTGTAATTATCGTTTAAACTGTTTGACTGGAGTTTACAGATTGCTGTCCAAAATTTTGCTTGATCATCATTGAGCAGAGGGCTTGAAATATCAGCTGGAAGAGTAGTCGGCCTATCTTTAACCAATGGACTGGAAGCAATCTGATCTTCGACAAGAAAGTAATTGGATAAAACTGCGATGAATAGAAAAGTGTCGACATCCAGTTTGCTTAGCGTTTCAATATTAGAGGTTGAAAGACTAGGATGAGTGAAAGGAAACTTTGTCAAAGTCTGAAAATGAAACTGCGGTGGGAGGATTGGTTTAAGCTTCGGTGAAGCGGATAGGAGAATTATTTGCAATCCCAGCCAAATCATATTGTGCAATGAATCTCTATTGTGAGATTCGTAAGACAAGAGAATCGGCTTTGTCAGAATTCTGCTCAATTCGGGGATTTCAGTCGGGAGTTTTGAAAAGGAGCTTGAGTTCTGCCAGTGAGAAGTTGCCGCGTCCTTTCGTTGAGTCTGCTTCAAAAACACTCTGCTGAAAATATGTTCGCGATAATTTTTTGAATAATAGTGTAAAATTTTGCCGATGAAATCTTCATGTTTTCCACCTTTGGCCCAGTTCAATAGAGTTAATGTGGCTTGAACGATTCTATAATTTGCATCGTCGATCATGTTGCAAATTTTTTTCCTATGCTTAGGGTCTTGACTGAACGGCGTTCCTTCATCGGGTGGTGTAGCAAGAGCAAAAAGTAAAGCAGGGGATGCACAGCGCACTGCTTCAGTCCAAGTTAAATTTTCCTGCAACGGAAAGAAATATCAATGATTTATTAACTGCTTATCCTACACTACGGTTCTGAGCACAGCATAAAGGCTTTTTTTGGCATGAACTCTGATTTATTTAAATTAAATTTTGGGATTTTCCGACTTCATCACATTCAAGGTGTTGATAACGCCAACCTTCAAGTCCATTTTCACATTTTTTGAACATCAATTGGAGATTGGGCTGTTAGTGCTTTTACTAGACTTTTGAGGCTTATAAGCCTTTAAGGTTATAGAATTAAACTGGCTCAAAACATGGTTTTCTTAAAAACTATATGTCTGTTAAGAATCAGTGATTCAATTCTTCAACTTGTTGCATTTTTGGGGAATTGTAATTTTTTCGCAAAATAGCCATCGACAACAAAAAATTATTTCATGAAATTTGATCACACTTAAAGCATGATGTAGCAGAGTTGAGCAAATAGGCTAGTAAAGCTCTCTTAATAGCTTGTATTCATTTTCACCCTGACTTTATAATTTATTTGTTTGTAACAATTAACCACAATATACGAACATTTATTTATTTAACTGATAAAGATTTGCGCTGGTTCTTCCCCTTCCTTTCTTTCTTTCTTTCTTTTGGGTACCGTTACGATACCCCGTTATTTTCAACCCTTCCAATGCACATCGCACCTAATGCCACTGGTCTTCTAGTAAGGCAAAGTCAGCCGCAATCTAATATCCTGACCTCGGTCAACGCAAAAGAGCAAACTTTCCTTGCTCCTTCACTTGTTTCCAATTATTATCAAATTTTCACTCCGTATAATAGTCATCTATATACACACTTTCTTATTCATCAATACAACCACCAGACACCCCTTAATTGACAGTATTAGATCCAAACAACGGCTTAAAAAAAAGAGAAAAAAAAGTGTAAAACAAAAAAAGGATTTTTACAGTAATTACCTGAGATGCTCGTTTTAGTAGGATGAGAGCAATGTGAAAGCTGAGTTGAGCACTATAGTGGCCCATGAATTCTTTGTCAAACTGATCATTCATGATTAAATTCTCATTAGCATCATTCAACACTTGATCAAGCAGATATAGGTTGGATATGGATTCATCAGAAGGAACGTTTGTAGCCGGGTGAAGTAAAAGTAAAAAGCGGTCATAAATTTCTATCGAGTTTTTCAGCAAATTGGGTTCAGACAGGCGGTATTGAGCTTCTTCTCTGCATGTCTGTAAAATAATCATTATTAATAATTACTTAAATATCTTCCTGTGTATTTAGCAAAAAAAAAAAAGAAAATATAGTAGGCAGTAGTAGTAGTAATCAGCTGCCTAAAGACAGTGGTTCTTCATGCTGGTGTTTCACAGCAAACGACTGGACTGAATATAAAAATAAGGAGCAGAAACAGATACAGCGAAAGATCAATGTATGATCAATGTACTTGGCGTCCGCCAAGTGGAATTTTTTTTTCAGCACCGTGATAACTCCCATACTCAGACCTCAATTTCTTAAGTGGAACTTTCGCTTACAGGAGGTTTTTTCAAGGCAGGACCGAGATTCCTTACAACAAACTTTCACTGTAGAAAGCACACAGGTAACCTCAAAGAAGGTTAGGAAAAGAAGAGAAATACGGCAACCTGCCAGACACTCTCATGCATGGGAAACATTAAGAGCATACAAGGAGGAAGTTAGTGATCTATATTTTTTTTCCTTTCTTTTTTTATAATTACATGATATTATTAATAACTAGGCCTGTGCAATGTTCGATACATCGATGCTTGTTCGATGTTTAATGGACATCGAATGCGGTTCGATGTCTCATGAGATGCATCGAAACATCGATCCACACCGAAACATCGATTAACATTGAAACATCGATTCACATCGAAACATTACAACTTCGATCCATATCGATCCATATCGATTTTTCCGGCCAAAGGGTCGTGTTGGTCACTGTTCCAATCGATCTTTAAAACAAAAATCAAGAAATATGACAGTTTTCTGTTGATGTTTTGGTATTTTTATGTAAATGTATGCTTACATGCAGATCGATTTTTCGATGAATATCGATGTTTCGATGTTTTTAAGTAAATAAACGGTTCGATACCGATCGATGTTTCGATATTTTCCGATATTTTCAGATTTTTCGATGTTTCGATACATTACTCCGATGTTGGAAATCGGCATCGAAATCACTTCGATGGACCGAACGAGACATCGCACAGGCCTATTAATAACTCCCCCCACTTTCTATGCTTTTCCTTTGATAGGATTGCAGCGAACTTTTGCTACAGCATTGGGGGAAAGTCGATACCTTTGTAACATCGCTTCAAAATAACGTTGAGAGTATCAGGAAGTTGCAAAATCCACTAAAAAACTGGTTAAGTGCGTTTCACAAACAATTAGCTGGTGACAAAGGGGGAGTCCCATCTAAGTGTACCTTTCTATGCTGAGAAAAGTTATTCATCATGGAGAAAGCTGCAATTAGAGGGGACTCCTCCATTGCCACTTGCTCATTTGACCGCCATCTTGTAACTTTGTTAAACGCATTTAACAAGTTGATGAGTGAATTTTGTTACTTTCTGATGCTCTCAACCTTATTTTCAAGTGATTTAACATAATATTAGGCCCTCGATAATGATGTGGCTAAAGTTTGCAAAACAGACCCATTCTCTGTGGGTAAAAACAAAAACAAAAAAAAACACCGGACAGAAATAATTGGAAGGAAGAGTCAGCTGAATTCTAAGCCAAATTTCAATTTATAAGGAGCAACCACAGTAATTCTCAGTTCCCCCCCCCCCAAATTTAAAAAATTGGGGGGGGGGGATTCTTTTCTGAAAATACTCCACCTGAAAAAATGTAACATTCTTTTGTTTGCAGTTTGTTTTTAACAAGACAAAAACCAATTGGATGTTCGACCCTAAAAACCGATCGTAGGTATGGTCAAAATCCCATTTTTCAATACGGCAGCGCCCTCAACACAAAATAATTTACCAGGGACAGGGACCCATGTTGGCATTTTTTCATCCATGTAGACCCAAGGAATAATAAAATAAAAAAAAAAGTTGGTCTCTGACTGAAAACAAAATGGCCGATGCATAGCGGGATTCTATGCAACATTTTTAAAAACAAATTCTTCAAAGATCCTGCCAACTCAAAAATTCTGAAAAATTTCTTCCATTTTCAGACTCATTCATGATAAGTAAACGTTCATATGAAATTATGAATGGGAGAACGTACCATGCATATCCGTGATAGACACCTATACCATTCTAAGTTATGTCGAAAAGCTGATCTTTCTTCATATTCTATGGCTTTGTTATAGGCTTCAGTTGTACGGCCAGAATCTAAATACAAGTTCAATAGTTGAATAAGCACATTCACATCATTGGGTCGACTTCTGCATTCAGCTGTGACAAAGAGAAAAAAACAAAATCGGATGAGAAAAATTATCATCAGAACAGCTAAAGAGGAGAGGAAAATTCATGACAACACTACAGGCTACAACTGGATTAAAATTCAAGGAAGCATAGTGAGTGTCCCCATCTCCCCCGGTGGGATCAATCGCATTGACTCCTTGAAAGTGTCCGTTTTCAGCCGATAATGATACGAAAAAGTACACTAGATGGGGTATGGACAGTATTGATTCATTCATGGGAATTTACTCAACTGAGAATTCCCAGCAAGATAAAAAAAAGAAAAATAACCAAAAGTAAAAATTCAAATTCTTCACAGTTTGTTTTAGGGTTGCACCAGATATCAGGCCGGATATTACAGTATCCGGCCTCACCGAATATTCAGCACGGCCGGATATCAGCCATTCTCACCAAGGTGGGACATGGTTGGAAAAAAATGAAGTTTTGCAAAATATAAAAAAAAGTAGCTCATCTGATTCTGAAAATCTTGAATATTATGAAACTACTTTCATTTTTTTGTGATGTTCAATTTTTAGTTGCATTTTTAGGGTTTTTAGGAGTTGTGCTCAAAGACAGTGATTTTAGTCCAAAGTTTGCATCACTGATTTTCACTGATTATTCCATCAACCAGTTTTCTGTTTATCAGCCATGTGACTGTCAGGCCCTATGCTGTGTGTATCCTGCAGGAGAATTGAAACCAGTCAAATGTAAGTGTGATTTTCATTAATTCTTTGAGAAGTGTCCAAAGTGTGACGTCCGTTACAGAAATGTACTAAAACTAGCTACATAGTCGTTACTATTGATTGAAAATTGTTCAAATTTGGTGAGAGCAAGGATAAGTTGATATTTTAAGCACACAAAGTACTTTTTGATGATAATGTTTTTTAAACTCATTTTACTGCAAGTTTAATTTTGGTGACGTCCGTTACATATCGGATGTCACATTCATGTAAATTTGACTTTCAAGAAACTAGCGCCGTCACAGAATTTAGAAAGAGGCAGATTATTTGATCAGCTGATAGACCTGAACATTCTGATCCGTGATTTACTGTTAAATTCAAGTTACGAGCCAACAATGTGCAGAAAAAGCATTTTACTATGCTCATAAGCACAGTAAAAGTGTTTTTTCTGTGCATTATGGAGTCAGAACATGAATTTAGCGGTTAATCATGAATCAAAACGTTCAGGTCTATCAGCTGATCTAATAATTAGCCTCCTTCTAAATTCTGTGATGGCGCTGTAACTTTTTGAAAGTCAAATTTGCATGAAAGTGACAACCGGCACGTAACGGACGTCACCAAAATTTCACACATTGGACGCTTCTCAAAGAATTAATGAAAAACACACTTACAATTGACTGGTTCCAATTTTCCTTTAGGATACACAGAATGCAGGCATGAAATTCACATGGCTGATAAATAGAAAAGTGGATGGTTCAATAATTGGTGAAAATCAGTGATGCAAACTTTCAATTAATATCACTGTCTCTGAACACCACTCCTATAAACCCGAAAAATGCGGCTAAAAATTAAAAGTTACGAAAAACTGAAAGTAGTTACATAAAATTCAAAATTTGTTTGAATCAGATAAGCTATTTTTTTTTTAAATTCTTTATCATACTTTAGTTTATGCCAGCCATGCTACCCTTAATGAGAATGGCTGTACATGATTTCCATGCCGGAAGATTAATGGGAGGGAGTTAGTTTGTTAAATGTGAAAGCAGTACACTCTCAAGTTACGAAGTGTTTTAATTTACCACCTACTAATATATTTTGAATTAATTCTGGTTATAAACCATCTCAAAACAGTCATTATTTAATAGATTGCCTGACTGAGTGACGTCCGTTACAAAAGCCTTGTGACGTCCGTTACAGAGAAAATCCTGATTATCTAAAAAAATTCATAGGAAAACTTTTTCAAGTAATTACATCATTTGCTTTGGCATACTTTCAAGAATAGCTCTAGGCCAATAGTTTTTTAAAATTACTAGTAGTTTCTTACGAAATGTTAGAACAGTGAAAGGGTCTCAAAGAGCAGGGTACATTTGAAAGACGTCCGTTACAGCTGTTTTTTATTTTTCTCTCTTGATTGAATCATCACAAAAACACCTACACTTCAGGAATGAAAGATTATAATGGTACCTATAATTGGGTCTTGAAAGGATTTTTTTTAAGGGAAAAATCATCCAGTTTTTCAACTTTTAAGAGTGAAAATGTGACGTCCGTTACCATAGAGAATGGCTGATATACAGTTATCCGGCCGAAACATCCGGAAGAGCCGAATATTTCGAAAATTGAGCAGATAACCTTATTTTTTCATTACAAAACAAATAAGTACAAATCGCAAAAACGGAAGAAAATGGAACAGGAAACGCACAATGAGCGCTGAGTGATTCCAGATAACACATATTTAAATATAGAAAGAGAGACAAAGACAAATTCTGCATACCCTACTATTGCTAAAGTTTCCCTCTATGGGGCCGCATCAACGGCCTATGCATTGTCTCATTTGCCTGATGTCCAAACAAGAAAGGGGGTGGGGCACACTATCAGTTTATCAGTCTTCTTGTATCATTAAAACCGTAAAACAATCGATAGTCGATTATCGTTCAATAGTGCACCTACCCCAGGTGACGGATAAGGTTTTCCGCTGAATCTGGAAGGAAACTCCCAAATTTAAAAAAAGCATTTGGAAAATTGTCAAAATCTAAAAATTTGACGTTCAATCGTAGCGCTCTGCTGAACCCCAAAAATTCGGCCTGATATCCGGCACTACTGACCAGCCGGTATCTGGTGCAACCCTAGTTTGTTTCATAGAATCCCTTAGAAGGTCATAATAATGAGTCAACAAAATCACCAAAGATACCTGAAAAATTACTGAACGAAGAAAGGAACCAATTAAGGAATGAATAAGATACCTGCGATAGAACAAAAAAGTTTTTGATGTGAATCATCAATCAGTTTAATCAGAACTCACCGATGTAAAAGTTTTCTAAAGCCATGGGATCTGTGTCTTCAGTGATTATTATTTTTTGCTTGAGCCGAGAAATAATCGGGTTGTTTGGGAAATGTTCGTCTCCTTTCTCGCACCAGTAGCGAGCCCGACCTATGTCTAAATTTGATAGGCTCAACTGTCCCATCAGGTCACACACTATGAGGCATAAAAAAAAGAAGGTTAGAAAAGTTTTGCACCAGATGAAAGGATGTTATAAACATGGTAGTTTCAACAGGCTAGAATCATTCATTTTTTCTTTAAACCGAAAGTTAAGACTGTATGCATATGAGTCATATAGTTATTAGTCTGGAATCGAGCTCTCAACAGTTTTTGCTGTTAGCAAATGGACTGGAGCAGGACCATTTTGAATATCCGGTTCTGAAAAGTAGCGGTGCATGCTACCGAACTGCATCCAAACGCATCAGTGAGCGGTTGGCTTAAGTAGTCTCGACTCATTGCTAATCAACCGCTCACAGATGCTTTTTAATGCGGTTTGGAAGCAGGCACCGCTGCTTGACAAAACTCGATACTCTACATGGTCCTGCTCTATCGATTCTGATGAAAAATGCTGCAAAAACAACGATGAGACCAGACCATTAAAAAGTTTAAAGCTCACTCCTTGAGGAGCAAACTTAGCTTAAAGTCCGAATGGATCATCCATGTATGTATGCACCACTTACGTATAGTGCCCCAAAAAAAAGAGCAGAGTATTGAAATAAAATCCGTCTTCCTTGCAACTTGGAACTCTGAATAGCACTCTAGTAAGGTTTAACCACTCCTTGAATTAAAACCCTATGAAACTAATTTAAAAGAAAGATAACATACTTTTCAGGATGAGTCCAGGCTGGTTTGGCTCTATTTCTAGCGATCGCTTATACTCAGCAATTGCTCGGTCCGTTTCTCCGAGTTTTTCATGACAGTCTCCGAGTAGCTGGTGCGCATTATCGGAATTTTCATGGACCGACAAATACATAAGGGCATGTCTCTTGGCTGCTCCATATGCTCCGACTTTGTAATAGAGTCTGGCTATGTTGTAACATTTCAAATGACGCTGGAATATTAAATAATACTGATTGTAAGTGGTGTTGCATTATATAAATGGAGACAGAACAAGGGAAAAAGAGGCAAGAAGTTTCAAATATTCGAAGTGTACTAAGAGTCCAAGATGAAATAGTGTTTCAAGATAGGGTCACTTGGTTCTTTTCCTTTTACTTTACTTCTGAGACCCTTTCTGGTAAGAACTGAAATTCTGGACTTTCAATTCTTCTTTTTATTTTTTCAATTCTTTTACTCCTCTAAAGGACCTGACACTGGTCTCTTGGGAAATGACTCGAGACGGATTTTAGATAGTTCGACCTTAAATTAAAGCTTAGGTGATGCTAAGCTAAAGTTCTCATGGCACCTTTCAGAGATATTTGCGGTTGAAGCGCAGTTAAATGAGGTCTCTTTCAGAGCCGAATTACTTACCCACCAGCGTTGAGAAAGGAACTCGAGAAACATCCATTTTGCTGCCTCCGGCAGTCTTTCCTTGTCTTCTTTCCCCACACATTGCATTACTTATTAATAGATATTGCACCATCTCCGGTACAGCACACATCCTGTGCATAACTCATTTCCCTAAATATTTTGATTACCTTAATATTTTTAACAACCCTACTTCTTCATTCATGTACCGTTGGAGACAAGTAAACTGACACTTTTTGAGTAGTGTTCTCAACTTTGCCAGGCAAACCGGCTCTACTAAAGGCCCCTTTAAACTGAGCTTCAACTGCCGATAACTCCAAAATTTATCATACGATTGAGTTAGTGCCATGAAAACTTTAGCTCAGCATCACCCAAGTTTTAATCTGAGACGAAAAGATCAAAAATTCATCAGGAGCCATACCTTGTAAGACCGGTGCCTTGTCCATTACAGATACAACTTGTGTATAGCTTTGTTCTTAAATTTACGAACAGTAAGTAGTGTGTTGATAGCACTGAGTGGCCAACCATGCATCAAAACGCGTCGCAAAGTAGGAGGTTGACAACTGTTTTACAATTAAACGTAGTGGTGGCTTGTGATTAAGGATACTGAAGCAGAGACATCTCTTGATGCATCGAAAGTGGCAGATCTGGGGAGGGGGCTAGGAGGGGAGAAGAGCCCCGAGAAGGTCCTGAGAGCTCTCAGAGGCCTTTCATCTATAGACAATGGACTTAATATGCTTCCAGAGATGCTACAAGTTTTAATTTCCAATGGAATACCTTCTCCAGCCCTCACCCCAGAAAAATTTTCTGTATGAATGTGTCTCACTCCCTCTCTTCTAAAATGAGCCTAAGCCACTAAAAACCCACAATTTGTTTTCTAGGTTGAATTGAGCAAAGGGTGGCTAGCAGTGAGAGTCACCTAAACCAACTGCTTTCTCTTTCACACTCCAACATTCACGGCTTGGGAAATTAATAAACCTGTTTCGCAGAGATAGGGTGAAAAAGAGTAACTCAACGGTGAGAGATAACAATAAACAAAGGTCCGGATTGGCAAGAAATACTTTTGTTGATTTTGGTGTTTCGTGTCTCTCAAAAAGTTCTATTCACCCAAACCTCATAATAAAATTTGCTTCACCCATTAATTCACTTAAAGACCACTATGGTCACCAAGACCCATTTCTGTGCCTAGTCAATGCTACAGTTCCTGAACCTCAGCATTAATCCACTTTCGCATCGTAGGAAAAAAATATTGTACGAGAACTACAAAATAGAATAGTTTAAGTAACTTGAGCATGCAATGTTGGCTTGCAGTGAGGAATTCTATCGGAATGACAGCTCAAAAGATAACCCACCAATAAGAATAACACGGACTCAGTAGCGAATCAAGAAATTCAATCGATACGCAACAAAGAAGGCAAAGAAAGAGAAATTTTTTCCAGTGTTAAAAAATAAGTAGGAACAAGGCTGTTTGAGAGTACCACAATGACTGGGACTCTCAAGACTCAAGTTGAAAAATCTCACACAAACGTAGCGAAAGGTTGTTTCAGAGAAGTTGACTGTTGACAGTTCGCAAGCTACTGACTACTGATCACCAAAACTAAAACAACTACCAAAGAAATCCGTTTCAGCCCAATCATCAGCTATACAATCACAACTGCTTCTGGTGAGTCACAAATGCTTGATTGCGCAACCTCTACCAATTTTAGACAAGCTAGAAAAGACACGATTCAAACAATAACCGAGCAGAGGCGGTACTCAGGTGGCTGATAAGAGTCCAGTAAGATAATTATTTGGTTTAATTGAGAGTCATGCCTGATCTTATACACTAAAAAGTTTAGTTATAACAAGATAATTGGGAATGGATGAGCCTCTTCAACCTTGTGCAGTTGTGCACGACAAATCAACTCGGGCAAATCCTCCACTCCACAAGTGAAAAGGGTAGTCAAAATTGTAGCACAATTCTGAGCAAATGACATCTAATATCGATTGCCTCAGGAGAGATGAAACGAAAATCAAAGAGCAACTCAAGGTTTTCTAGAGATGACCTACCTCATGAGCAGATTTTACTTTGGAGAACAGTTCCTGCACATGGCGGTCGACGTCGATTTTGGTTTTGTGCATAACGGAGGTCAAAAATTAAGCAGGATTCGAGAAACCCTGCCTAATAACCGGACAGATTTGAAAGTAAACGAACAAACACTGGATTAAAATACGCGAGGGATGGACACGCAAAGCAATCACATAAAAATAACGCAAAATAAATGAGAATTCGTGAAAGGTCTCAGGTCTCGAGAAAATGAAATTTCCGATTTTAGCCGGTAAATATGGGATTCATCAAGCCATCGATGCGGTGGCGCGCGTTTACACCATTATTCCAAAGATGATTGCTACAATTTGGGCGGTATTCCAAAGATTAGTACTACGGTTTGGGCGGTTAGTTTGAAAACAAAAATTAATTCGTTTTTCCCTTCATTTCATGACACTATCAATTTAATAAAATACCTAAAATATACCTCATTATAATTAAAAAAAATTAAAACTTTTCCGGTTTTTTTATTATTATTATAGGCATTATTTGCTGAAATACCCAAGTTTTGATGAAAACCTGCGGCCTCCCAACCCGTCACTGAAATCGCAATATTCATAAAAGTTGAAACAGCAAGATGTATTTTCTATGGCATTTTGAGAGAATCGCAAACTTTTTGCCATGGACCAGCATTTTAATTTAAAAATGTCGCAGATTTTTTCCCTATACCAGCAATGTTATTTGCGGAAATCGCAAATTTTTTGGTAATTCAGGTAACGAAGGTAGCAAATCTTTATTGCTAAAGTTGCAACAAATAATATTGCTATACCTAGTAGCAAACACTTTGGCTTGCACAACTATCAATAAGTATAAAAATAGAAATGACATTACTCCTGAGTTTTTTTTTCTATACAAACCGCCCTTTATAATTACTGAGATAAGATTGGTTTTTGAAAAGAGGTTGCTCCAGCTCTCATAAGGAATATGGGCTATCGTCAAAAAAATGTCATACTTTCAGGATCGATAAAGCTCGCCAAGACGCGTTCAAAAATGTCCAGTTTTTTTTAATTTTGGTCAACTGGGAAGGGGGGGGCATATTTTCAATGGCGCCGCGCGTACCAATCTCTCGGTGCGAGGATGACGCGAGCCATTATTGAAAATATGCACTGACCGCACCGCAATTTCGGAGTGAACAAATCATTTCCCCGGATCGCGGTTTGCGCCATTCGAAAGAACATAACTTGGACTACCATATTCATAGTTTTTTATTCTCCTTCGTGGGTTGCGCGTATTTTTAGACTCAAAAAGCCGAATTCTTTTTGTTTAAAAAATTTAAAAAAATTGACTTACTTAAACTTCTTTAAATTGAACTTTCATGCACATCAATCGAAAGCTCTGTAAAAGAGGAATCTTTTGGCACAAAGTACAAGTCAAAATAATAATTTGGGCGAAAGTTATGGGACTTTGAAAATTTAAGTTTGAACCCCCCTTCTCTCTTCCCAGTTGACCAAAATGAAAAAACTGGACATTTTTTAACGCGTCTCGATGACAAGCTCTATCGATCCAGAAAGTATGAAATTTTTTTGACGATAGCCCATTCCTTAAGGGAACTGGATCAACCTCTTTAGGGGCAATTTTTGATTAACCGAAGGGACCCTCCAAATTATTGGATTTTCAAAAACTAAAAAGTTCCGAACGGACGGAAACGGGCTTTCTTTTGATATATTAAATGCCTATTTTTTTATGCAAAAATGTATAGGGCCCCCTCACCCCAAAATTTTGGGGCTTCGGGGGGCCCTGCGTAAAAATTGTCAAATGCAAATGGCCTTTTGGCTTGTGATACATCATTTGAAAGGTCTTTAAGAAACCAAAAAAATGATGCCCCTAAAAGTCGTCAAAGTTACCACATTGAAAATGGTGGTCATATAATGATTTGGGGGCTCGAGGGGGGACTATCAAAAAAAGGATCCAAAATTTAGCGATACATGGCTAAAAAGTTCTTATCACAGAGAAAAACAATGGCTCAAACCGCGAGTCAAACCAACTTTTCAATCCAAAATGTTGGCCGATTGAAAAAGGTTGCCTTTCTGGGAAAACGCGAAAGTGAAAAAAACAGCAACGCTGGGGTTGGCTGAGTGCTTGATTTGATCCAAAGCTTGATTAAATCTGGCAACGATGCACCATTCAAGTGACGGAATCAGTTGAATGACAGGTTATGGTTGTTGTTACATATGATTATTCCTTGAACTTATTGAAGTAACAGAAGTGACTTTTAAATTCAATTCTTTTGTCCGTTAATTCCGTTCATATTTGCCCCTTTTCTCAAACTTATTGTGTTGGACGATACCTACTTTATACCGTATGCATTACATCGCTGTTTACATTTCGTCGTGAAATTTGAGAGCAATCAATCTGTGCCATTTTATGATGTAGCTCTTTGTGTCTGGGAGTTTAAAGTTCTCTTATCTTTTGACTCATCACCTAATTAATTGATAGCCTCACTAGCGTCATGTTAAGATCGGCCCCGTTAGATTTTGTGTAATTATGTGCGATTTTTCTCTTAATTATCTCGCTAATTTTGACGTTTTCATTCTCCTGTTTGATATTCACTTCATATACATATCTTAAATTTGTTTACCAAATAAGGCACTGTTTCGTCTCCTCATCCTTGTTCTCTTGTTTTATTTTCCTCACGCATTCTATCCCAGACCCTTTCAATTTCGGGGATCATTGACTTGAAAACATGCACAACTTTGATTCATTCCCTAAATTCGAGAGGCTTATCTTCTGAATATTGCTGTGGAACGCGCTACTATCATGGCTGTGGGAGAACCGCCCGTTTCTTCCAGTGAAACGGCTGCAGAAGAAATCTCCAGAATCCCCTCCCCAATTGATCCTGAAACTGGAGGAATGGAAACTCCCGTTGGTTGCTGCCATCCAACAGGCGGTTGCTCTAGACTTTTGGCTCTGATCTTCATGTGTATACTTGGATTCGGTCAGTTTGAAACATTTTTATCAACCTCCGACTCTTAACATATTATTCAGAAGAATTGCCCCTTTTAATAATTGAAACTGTTTCTTGAGAGTTGGCAGGTGACAGATGAGCCTGTTTACTGCATAGTGGGTAAATTTGTGTTTCTGCGTTTTGACTGCTATTCGCAGAGACACGAGCGCAACGCGCACGAAACCGGGCGAGCTATTATCTGCTGTCTTTTGTGAAATGACCTCTGTAATGTTAAGAATTGTGCAGTTACTTACTGTGTTTGCAGCCTCTATGTTTATTCAGCTGCTATTTAGCCATTACTTTTGTTATGAGCGGGACACTATGTCTGAAAAACTGACAACTCAAATACTTATGGTCAGAGGAATTATAGTGTTTGGTCAAACGCAAAACGGAAAAAGAAGATTGTCTCTTCAGAACAACCCATTGGCTCATGGGTACAGCACTCATTAAGATACTGCAAAAAACAGAGCGTTACGGTTGGGATGCCGACGAGCGCTGTCTTTAACTCTCCTTTTTTTACAATACCTCATTAAAATTTCGAAAATTTAGATTACTTTAGAAAAAATTGATCATTCAAAAGAAACTACCTTCTACATACTACGAACTTACAGCAAATTTTCAATTGTAAATTTCTGCATTTTACCAGCTGATTATATGACCATAAAGACTGGTGTACCTATTTGAAAAATGGCTGTAAGTAACTACGGAACATTCCTTACCTACAAAATTTTCAGTGCTGCATGTTAAAGTTTGAGACAGATGTAAGATTTCAGGCCATTAAGTAAGCCTCGTTTCCAATAAGACGGAATGCTTTAGAGTTGACCCACTAGCTCAGGATGGAATTGTTCCCAATGCAAAGGCTCTTGTCAGAATTCAACCATGCATCAGAGTCGAGAAATATTTAACTTCTTTCGGCGCTGTGGAATAGAAGGCTCAAGTCAGATTAAGCTGTCTCCTTTGTCTGAATCTCTTCAAAAGCACGCGCACATCTATCAATGCCTTTTGAAATCCTGGATACTGATTGGTTGATCATTGTACTCACTGAGAACGGTTTCTGTTCTCCCTTCTTCGCCTGTATAAACACAAGTAGTGCAACGCTAGTGAATGCAAGGCCTTGTGTCTTATTGGAAACCAGACTCATGTCCTAAAAATTTAGCCAACTGTCAGTTTAGAATTACAAAGATCAAAAGTGTTGGATGCTCGATGTTGCTTTTTCACCAACTGTTTGTTGTCTTTCAGGATCCTATTTTTGCTATGACAATCCTGGAGCACTGCAAGATGATTTTATTCAGGACATGAGTCTATCAACATCAGAATTTGTCCAATTGTATTCCTGGTATGCCTGGCCGAATGTCATCCTTTGCTTCATTGGAGGGTTCTTAATTGATAGGTAAGTTTTTCAAGACACTACTGTGAGCGCGGATAGTTCATACGTTTTATACTTTGATCTGCTCTGAGAAGATAACATGATTTAGTTGTTTATTCAGGACAATTGTAAGGCTTCGTGCTGAAGGTAACAAACTTCCTCAGTTTTCTGAACCACTTTTTCAAACAGCCAAAAAAAAAAGAATCAATTTTCAACCTTCGAATCCTCCCCCCCCCCCCCCCCCCCACACACACACACACCTTTTAACCCACATACCGCCGCTGACTTTTGGATAATAAAAAATATGGGGTGTCTATTCATGTACTTATTTTTTGAGTGATGTTTTTCTTGGTAGGGTCTGGGTTTGAATAGAGTACGGGACGGATAGTCCTCCAATTAATGTAAAATCGGGCACAAGTTGTGTCTCCAAGTGGAGACTATAGTGCTATAGTCTGTTTTTTCTAACTTTAGTCCTGAGTGGGCAGTAAATGAATTTCGGAAAATAGAGAATGGCAACACTTCAATAGGTTGTCATAGCCCGAGAGTCGGGCAGCAGCCCTGTCACCTCGGCGGACTGACGAGAGTTAGCACTCCTACGTTGCCACAGAAGGAAAATCTACCTGTATCTCCAGGTCTCAAGTTAGAACGAATAGACTATAATCAACTGCAAGAATACCTGACTTGAAAATGGCAGGGAGGACCATCCGCACTGTACCCTATCTGGGCCCTGAATTTTGGTGTTTTTTAGCTGACATATGAAAGTAATTCGTGAGCTGAAAACAAGGATGCTTTTGGTATCTAACTTGGTTTCATAGTTCCAGAGTTGCAATTTTGTCCCTAAGGCCTAAATACATTGCTTTAATTGGGAATACCGCGCTGTGACCTCACAACACACATAGTTATTTGCAACTTTACATGTGTGCATCTCCTAAACCAGGACACTCAGGAAAAAAACCAAAGGCACTTTTGCTCTCAGCTCATCCAGTACTTTCATTTTCTTTACAAAAAAGCACAACGTTTTAAGTAACTACCATATTCCGGTGAACCATTATTGAATTTGAATTTTTTTTATCAGCATAACGAGCCTCGTGTTTGGGCGGCTGGACTTTACTACTACTACTACTACTACTTTTTTTTATTAGTTTTAATTTTCAACTTTTTCAGTGTGTGCTGTGCTCAGTGTTGCCCGATGTATGGCTTTTGGCTGCATATTTCCCATTAGAATCAATGTAAAATATGATACAAGACTTTTAACCTCCAATCTGGCAACACTGGCTGCATTTTTCTCGAGAAATTTTACATTGAAATCAGTGTTACCATTAATGACTTGCTGTATCCGAATTTTCCTTTCAACTCAAGGCGAAATTTGAATAATTTCTGCCATGAATGGCAACATTGAATGAATTACTGTTGATTACTTAAAGTAAAGTTTGACACCACTGTCATTTCATTACCATTCTTGCAATCCCACGTTTTTGGCCCGTAAATTTGTGCTCCTCTACTACAATGATTATCGAAATGAACAGCCACCCGTTTTCATTAGTATCTTCTATCTCCTCATTCTCAGCATTTATCATTATTACCTACCTCACTTTCTCAGCATTTGTCCCATTATCTATGAAATTGCTGGTGATAATCAATTCTCAAATCAGCATGGTTATTAGTGATAAGATTAAGAAATTTAAAAAAAAAAGAAAAAAAAAGAGTACTATGTAATGTTAGTTCTCTGTTGCCAGATGAGACAATTTTAAGAATTAAAAAATTCATTGATTTGATTATTTCTGGAGACATTGATTTAAATCTCAGAGCCATTAAAACCCTCGGGTTCTAATGAATGAATTTTTCTTCTTTTTTTTTTAATCATCGTAATGCACGCTACGTTCTTCAAACTTACGCATCCACTGAACGGCAACTGTTTGCCCTTCAATTTCAGCCATGACGTGTTGTTTTGCAAATGTTTATTTCAAACTATTTGCACTGATTCAAAATTGTTTCCATAGTAGTTTCAATGCCAACTGAGTAGACGTTCTATTTTATCAGTTTTTGTTAATTGAAAAATATGTCCAAAATTAATTTGTACCCTCCCTGTCCCTGCTGTTTGTGCTTTCAAGAAGTCAAAGAGTGGGTAGCGGAAGAGGGGGGGGGCATCTGCTTTATCGACAACAGGTAAGAACTAGTCAAGTATCAGGCACCAATGTGATTGCCTTTTCTCCGTCAAGATACTTCAATTTAAATCTCAAAAGCATAGAGCAAAATTGGCAAAAAATAATTTGGCAAAAAAATATACACATTTTACATTAATTGTTGTAAGCAAAATAACATACTTTGGCCACTTGGTGTAAACAAATGCTTTTGAGTCGAGCAAACTCATCAGCTGAGGTAAAAAAGCCAATTACAAAAGAAAAAATAAAATGATTAAAAAATACGAAAGTAATAGTAAAATACTAACTTATCAACTTATTTATTTAGTAACTTATTTTTTAATCTGATTTTTTATTTTCTTTTTTAATTGGCTTTTTTACCTCAGCTGATGAGTTTGTCCGACTCAAAAGTATTTGCTCATACACGGAAAAAAAAAGATTAGTGAAAATAACCATACGGATACGTGATTTTGGCACCTGCTAGATGTTATGGTAAACTTGACCAGAAGTATGGTACATTTACCGATACTTGGAGTAAATTTGACATGCAATCAGGTAGTATCACCTAGTACCTAGTCAAAACATAGTATACTTCTGGTTAACATTACCGTAACATCTAGCAGGTGCCAAAATCAGGTATCCGTATGGTTATTTTTGCCGTAGTTTTTTTCCGTGTACCATGTGGCCAAAGTATGTTGTTTTGCTTATTATAAGTACGTCGAGGTTCTCGTACTATTTTTTTTTTTTTTTCTTTCTTTATTTGGGAGCTTGTGGATGTGTTTGGATTGCGTTTGCATCCCCAGCCGTCCGGTAATCATTTTTCTTTTGGGCTCTGCTTTTTTCATCTAAGAGTTGTTCAACATTTATAATAGATGGCGTGCGCACATTTTTTATGTGTTCTCGCGTTACGTCAGCGATGTTGGTTTGACGACTTGCTGGAGTGCCGAATGCACTGAGTTAGAGGCAGACTATACATGGACTAATCTTTTTATAGATGTGGAATGGTGTATTGAACTTACTTTTTCTTTTTTCAGAGTCTTCGGCATACGATTTGGCACAATTTTATACGCTTGTCTCGTTTGTATTGGACAGTTAATATTTGCCAGCGGAGCATTCTACAATTCCTTAGCAGTAATGATTGCTGGAAGATTCGTTTTCGGGTAAGTTTGAGAAAAGTGTATCCACTAACTTTTAAATAATGTGTTTACTCACAAGTCACAAGGGGAGGTCACTATGTGTCCGGCTCTGATTGTAATGAAGTTTGCATGAAAATGTAGCTTATGTGCGTCTAATGGGGCTGTTGCACAATTTTATTGCAAGCAATTTTAGGGTTGATTCACTTGCGAAAACCTGTAATATTAATGTGGGGGCCTCGTCATTGCAGTTTTGGAGATTGGGGCCTTAAAAAATCTCCAATCGAATAATTGTATTTCCACCCTTTTTCCCTTCCCTTTCCCCTGAATCATTGTATTTCCACCCTTTTTCCCTTTCCTTTTCCCTCCCTTTCTTTTCTCTTCTTCCTTTTCTTCTCTTTTTCTTTCCTTCGAGAAGTGAGGCCCTCTTTAGGTCTAAGGCCCTACGCAGTTGTGTATTTTGCATAGTGGTAAATCCACCCGTGCTTCCTACTTGAAACTTTTTGATCATGATTATTGATAAATTATTGATTTATTGTTGTTGCTCAGGCTCTTTTTTGGCATAAAATTAAAATTACAATCAATTGGTTGATAGTTGAATAAAGTAGTAATTATCATCAGCCAAAGATTACTTATACTCCAGGTATGGCACTAGCTATTTCGCTAATGTTAAATGTTGAGCGCCTTCATTTGTAAAACCGAGCCAGTGTATGTGTTTTAACAATGAAGGCGCTCAACAAGATTTTAGCTAGTGCCATATCTGGATTATAATAAGTAATCTTTGGCATCAGCATTGGTTGTTGTCAAAGCAAAGTACTTCTCTCTTTTATTTTAGTGTGATCTTTGAGGTTATTTCTTGGAATCTAAAAGAATAAATATATACATACTTTCAAATTGAAAATTGTCTAAAACTTGTCATTTCTGCTTTGTTGCAATTCTGATCATTTTCTTATCAACTTTCAACTAGCCCAAGTTGTTGAGTTTGTTTCAGAAGTGAAAGCAGACCCGACCGTTAATCTTTGGAATTTTCCCAATGCTATTTCTTTTGTCACAAATTAATAAAAATAAATGAAAATTAATTTGAGCCTCAACTTTTTATCGAAGGACACTTTGAAATCAAAAGGTCACAGTCGCGGGCAAGTTTTATTTTGGTTTAAAGGAATGAAAATAATAAATTTGCCAACTACACGGAAAAAAAAGATTAGTGAAAATAACCATACGGATACCTGATTTTGGCACCTGCTAGATGTTATGGTAATGTTAACCAGAAGTATACTATGTTTTGACTAGGTACTAGGTGATGTTACCTGATTGCATGTCGAATTTACTCAAAGTATCGGTAAATGTACCATACTTCTGGTCAAGTTTACCATAACATCTAGCAGGTGCCAAAATCAGGTATCCGTATGGTTATTTTCACCGTAGTTTTTTTCCGTGTATTAGCAGTGAGCTGCGCATATTCTTCTGAAATAAACTCGACAAAGCATTTCTTGATGAGCTGAACCCTCCGTATCAAATGTTGTCTCTTTTAACGGTTGCTGATTTTGTTGTTATCTTGTAGAATTGGTGGCGAATCACTCGCTGTTGCTCAGAATAATTATGCTGTCTTATGGTTCAAAGGCAAGGAATTGAATTTGGTGTTTGGGTTCCAAATGAGCTTTGCCAGAGTTGGCTCTTTTGTAAACTTTCAAGTTGTTGAACCAATCTATGACTATGTGAATAAATATTACTCTGGTTTTGAATGTCTAGGCATTGTTCTTTTCATCGGTAAGTTTTTAGTTTTTTCATATTCTCCTCATTCTTCAGCCGGCTTAACCCTTAACTGCAGATGAGCCCAGATCAGGAACAATTATTTTGAAGCCTTATCTAAAAGGAGGGGACTTGAGTTGTACTGTCGCTGCGTGGTGGGTCACACGTGGAACAGATACTAAACGAGTAAGAATTGTCGATTTTGTCCTAGAGCGCGCAGCACAGGATACAGAACGTGCAGAGTGGTTGAAAATAGCTTACTGAAAATCTGATAGAGATTTTCCGATTTTCATTGTTATGTTCGGGAGTAACGCAGGGGTACCATATACAAAAAAAAACAACTATAGAAACTTACTAACTTATTTTTTACTACTTTAATTTTTTTTTTTTTTAGCCTGAAAACTTTATTTTCAGTTGCATGGATACCTAAATGCGGGTAAGGCCATATTTGGAACAATTAATATTCAGGCTCTTTACCATTGAAATATAATGGAAAGAATTTTTTCACTATTTTTCCCTGTCTCAAGGATCAAAATTGTACTGAAAAAAAATTATTTTATTGAAAAAAAAAAATCATGCAGTAAAGGGTTAATCTACTTTTTCATGCAGTTGGATCCTTACTCTGTTGTAGAGTTTTAAAAAGTGCTAGTTTCTTTTAGTACTGTGGCACTTTTTCTTCAATAACTGTATCAAAGCTGTCCTCAATTTTTCCAATTTTAAGTCAATAGTCGAGTTAAAGTGCATGGTTTGGAGACTGGAGAGTCACTGGCTTTCCTCCGTATGGTCCAAAATTTCTTAAATATTGAGTAAATTTTGCCCATCTTTCGATTTAAGTCTGTTACCTTTCTATTAAAGTCCTTTCTTTTAGGCGGTTTTTGAAAAAAATCGAAGACGGTGTTTATCTTTAAAAATTGCAAATTTTAAAATTTATGGGTTTGTATAAAACAAAAAATTGCAATTTTGACCTTTAAAATTAAGATAAAAAGACTATGTTGTACATTTAAAGAAAGGTGATTTTATTTTGAACATTTTGGTTTAAAGTTGGGTGTTGCAGCTTAGTATGATGAAAAGTTATGGACAAAAATAGGTTTTGACTTTGACCCCTCCCCCGCTGCTCCTAGAGGAGCTAGGACAAAAAAAAGCTCAGCTTTAGAACCGCAAGATAATGCTCTATCCATTGGAAGAATAATCCAAAACGAATTCCTCAGGGCCAAATTGGCTCATTTTGAATAAGATTCTTTCAAGGGATTTTCAAAGGAGATTGAGTCACAAATTTTGGGGCTTTTGGTGGTCCTTCTTGTGTTATTTTGTGTCTGATAAATACTATCATCATTTATTTATCGATTTTTTATTTCTAAACCTATTTTTGTTTTATTCTTTTGTGCAGCGTCAGCAACATGTTTTTTCTCATTAATAAGTTCCTTTGTTTTGGCGTGGATGGACAAACGCGCTGAACATGTTCTCAACCCATCAACCAACGAAAATGTGGAAGTCGTTCGATTAACAGATATCAAAGACTTCCCTAAATCATTTTGGATGGTTACTTTTGTGATAGTAGCTTATTATGTTGCCATATTTCCTTTTGTGGCGCTAGGGAAGTAAGTATGATAATTTTCATCTATCGGTCCCTCAAAATAGCCAATAACATGATCAGATTGGGTGTGATTCCCCCTTGAAATTTAGAAGATGTAAGGTTTACATTTGCATCTGAAGTCCTGAAGATCTGGAAAACTTTTGACACCAAGCGCAAGAATTTGAGTTGCCTAATTTTATGATTGAGAATGTTACTATCCGTTCTGAGTGTTTGCATGTTTTTAAGTGTGTCATATGATCCGATCTGCCAAATTATTCAAAGAAAATGTCTAGTGATAGCCGGAGTAGGTGCTGGAGAGAAGCCTGATGAGCGATTTTAAATTAAGCGCACAAGCTGCTTGTACCTGCTTTCATCTGCTGTGGGTTCAAGCACCACATGGTTCTCATCAGTTATGAGTCACAATATGCTAATTTTTTTAATTGAAACACAACAGAACTCTCCATTTTTTTACTGCGGTTAGCTAGCGCGGTTTATGTGTTTCATTGAAATGGAATGGAACACTCTAATAACCTCTCCGACGAGTTAGTTCACTGATTGTGGTTACTTGTGTTCCTCTTAGGTATAACCGTAAACTATGCAGTTCCTTAACTTGTTTACGGCTCAAATTTTATTTTGAAAAACAAATTACAAGAGCCTCTCCACAATAAGTGACACAGATAATTAACATATAGTGCAGTTCAAAGAGGTAACCAAAAACAGAACAGGATAAATTTGGAAATAACCCTTTAAAAAAAGAGAAAAAAATGGAATTCCAGACAAACCACATTCAACCAAAAGTAACCTGTTCCATCTTGTCCTTTTGCATTCCATACATAAAAAAGTAGCCTACTGTGGCAGCTACATATAACTACAGTGATAGCTTCACTATTGACAATTTTACTAATATTCTTAGTGTAAACAATGTCCATTCCAATACATTAATTTATTAATTTTTGTGTGTCCTTTGCAGAGTATTTTTTGAAAGGAAGTTTGACAAAGAACCGAGCGAAGCCAACACAGTGAATAGTATTGTTTACGCGATTGCTGGTTTCTTGTCTCCTTTCATTGGACTCATTCTTGACAAAACAGGCTGCAACTTAACGTGGGCTTTCTTCTCTATCGTTGGAACCATCATCGGTCACAGTCTTCTTGCCTTTACGTTTTATAATCCTTACTATGGCATGGTAAGTCAAGTAAAACTTTTTACTTTTACTTTTACTTTACAAAAATGTAAGGCTTTTTTCTCAGGACAACCTTAGGGCCCTTAAAAAAATTATAAATCCTGGTCAAAATTTCCTCAAAGTCCCAAAAATCGCCTCACTTTCCCAGAAGTTTCCTCACATTCACGCAATGAGTGGATTGCTGGATTGGGCACATTTTGCAACCCGGTAACAGTGAAGGCCCATTCAACATCTCCTCTTTAGTCTTAATCAAAATTCATATTTTAAAAAGGGCAAAATGTTCTGTCAATTGTGATAGGTCAAAAGACCGTTTTCAATACCAAAATTAATGTCATAAGGGTTGACCAAAACGTTTTAGAGAGTGGGATCTGTTTGTCAATCTATCTGGTAAAGAAATCTGTAGCTGGGTGGAGGTAGGTATTAGGGTCAGAAAGAACGTGGCAAAGAAAGGGCTCAGGGCCCAGGGGGTTAGTATTTCTGACCATCCATGACGAATACCCGTGCCACATTCATCCATATATTTCTTCATCTCTTGTTTTTCATTTTACAGATATTTATGGCTGTTGGATACACAACTTTATCCAGCACGTTATGGCCCATAATTGGACTTATCATACCAGAATATCAGCTTGGAACAGCTTATGGAATGTGAGTTCATCAACTAAGTTTCTGATGTGCTAAAAAAATGAATTCGAATTGTTTAGGCATATTTTCTTATTGGTCAAGGGACAACTTTGTGTTCATAAGTTTATTTGAATTCAGGCTAACGTAATTTTTCTGCTGAAATCAGATGTATCATTTAGATAAATGTCTTAGATCTTCAATGAAAATTTTTCTTCTTAGATCTTCAATTTCTTGCAAAGTATTGCGTTTCTACCTGAACTGCCAAGTCTCATTTTATCCTGAACAAAGTATCGCTGTGATCAATCGTTCTCACCATCCAAAATTTTCAATTTTTCAATTTTCCATTCCCCCAATTTGATGGTTCCTTTTCATTGTATCCCGTCCAACAACTGTTGATTCCATGATGTGGACAAAAGACCAGCACAGAGGAACGCTCAAGATCAGGGGGGTGGTGATGACTGATTCGAGGAAATTTTTGAAACAGTATGAATTTGACCTGCCTACCTGCCACCGAACTTAGCTGGTATCAAAAGATCTTGCTTACACCGTTCAGACTCTTTTTAGTGATATCTTTTTATTTTGTATGCATAATTTTCTTTTATTTCTTTTTAGAGCTCAGTCTGTTCAAAACCTAGGACTGGCTTTAGTAGCAATGCTTGCTGGATTGATTGTTGATACTGGTGGATATCTAATGCTTGAGTGCTTCTTCCTGTTTTGTCTCGGCTGTAAGTTAAACTATTTTGAATGAGTGTAAAAATCAATGAATTTGGAGCTGTTCTGAGACGAAATGCTTAAAGTAAACAATCCCATTACATTCGTAATGAAAAATTATACCTAACTGCAATGAGACCAGTAGTGTCATTTGCCCCCCCCCCCTCGGTGGTTTGGCACATCCAGACATTTTGGTTTACACAGAAAGTTCTAGGAGCAATTAAAAAAAAAAAAGTCAAATTTCGTGGATATAGGTTGAAAAGCTTTAAATTTCTGGAAAAAAAAAATGTATTTTTTCCCAAAATTTACCCAGATAGTCAGTGATTATGATCAATAGGGTTGTATCAAGCAATAACTTAATGATTAATAAAACCCGTTTTAAGAAAATACATTTTTAATTTTTCAAACCTTTCCTGCCAAGGTATGGCCATAAGTAAGACAGCCAACACATATATTAGATATGAAAACGAAAACAATAAGCGTACCGTATATATAATATACGGCACGCTTAAAACGTAGAAGTGGATGAAGGTTGCAGTGAATTATAATCATGTTGTATTAATTTTAAAACTTCTCTTACAGTGGCACTTATGATGATTGTGTTTATCTGGATTCATGATATTATGACCTCTGGAATTCTAAACATGACAGTGAAACAGCGGGAAATCTTTGATAGAAATCGATTGTAAGTACAATTTTCTCGTTTGACATATGCCTTTATCAAGTTTCCATCAAGAGAAGGTGACAAGTAACGTGCCATCATTATTTATCTACTTATTTAGCCCTTTTGCACACGTACCATGAAGAAGTTGTCACTGTAATCCAAAATGTCTACAATTAAGTTGAACGAACTTTACTTGTTTGATTTCATGTGAGACTGTGTGAGTAATTTTTTCTAATTTCCACAATACTCCTTGTAAAATGTCGGCTCTTAAAAGGAGCACTTTGAGAAAAAGGGTTAATACTGAGTACAAGTGCAAGAAACCGAAAAGAAGTCTCAAAAGCAAACAAGAAACAAGAGGAACAGGATAAACAAAACTTGATATCACAAAAAAGAAAAAAAAAAAACAGAAATTGACTAAAAAAACAAAATACATAACTAGTTCATGCAATTATAGAAGAAAAAGAGAAAAATCGTATGATCACTTCTCTCTTGATTCATTGGTGCACGATAACTTGGAGGTTTTTTCAATATCAGTGAACAATGAGATCTATTGACTGAAGTATTCCTTTTACTGAATTAAACGTGGAGCACTTAAACTTAAACTTAAACTTAAACTTGGAGCAAGAACATACATTAACACAGAAGGAAAACATCTGATTTGGAACAAGTTTTAAAGTCTGTCTTGAAAATTATTTGGAGTAGACGTATAATTCTGTGCAAATAAAAGGACCCAACTACAATGGGGCAGTTGCAGGGGTCTGAAATTGTGTGTTTTTTATAAAGAAAATGATAGCACATGATCAGGTAAGAACAATGGTGCCTTTGGTTTTTTTCTAAGTGTCCCAATTTTGGAGATACACACTTGTCAAGTTGTAAAAAATTGTGGGCGTAGTGACGTCACCACGCGGAGATCCCATTTAAAACAATGTATTTTCGGCCAAAATTGCATCTTCGGAACAATGTGACGTAATTAGAAACCAAAGGCATCTTTGTTCTCAGCTCATTAAGTTTTTGTTCATTTTCTATATAAAAAACGCAACATTTCAGACCCTTGCAACTGCCCCTTTATTATTCATAACTCTTAAAGTCTTGACAAAAAGAACATTCTAGTTTTTGGAACAATTCAAAGCTTGCTGTTACAATAGTAACATTTCTTGATGCACTCATATGGTTGAAGTATTCTATTTCTGACTCGATCTGATCGTTTTGTTACAGAGCTGCTGAAATATTAGAGCACGAAAAACTTCTAGCGGCAGGATCCATGTCGGATATCACTCCTCATGATCTCTTGCAGCCTCATTCTGATTTACTTCAACCGCACTCAGATTTGTATATTCGAAATAGGTTTTTGTCCAGAATCGGAGCCAATGTAAGTAGTGACCCCTGTTATTATTATTTTTTTTGATCAGTTTGTAGTGTTTGTAATGGTTAGTCTCAAAAGTTAAAAATATTTCCTGAAAGTCCAGTTAGAGCTTAAAGTAGTTGAGTTTGTCGATAACAGCTTTAGCAGTTGAATGTGTCAGTACAAATTTAATAATTCTGAAAGCACTAAACAAGCTGTTTAAGGGAAAAAATACCTCAGTTCCTAAAAATTCGTTTAAAATCAATTGTGAGCCCTCAAAATTTATAGATTTATCATAAATTTTTGAATTGCTGATTTTCTTGAAAAATGGCAAAAATATTGATTTATAACCTAGGTTACCTAACCTAACCTAACCTAACCTAGGTTGATGGCTATGCAGCTGTAGCAAGCCCCAAACAGCTGCATACAGCTGCACTGTATATTGGTCGTTACTTCTAGTCTAACTTTTTAAATGTAAGTTTTAATTTTTTGAAAATGGGTCAAAATTGAAGTTTGACCTTGGATGTGTCGAAAATGAAAAATAATATCGACCTCTTCTGGTTAGAGCCAGAAGACTTAGAATTGTATGCCCTTTTAAACAGTTTTTCACAAGATAGGGATTGTCGTTTGAAAATATGTACTGAGTTATGGGAGTGGGGGCTCATCCACACTCTCCTTGGGAGGAAACGACCCCCTTAAAAAGTCAGCCCCTCTATATGATGAAGAATGGCGCAAACCGCATCTTATTATCTTCAATTAGAAAAAAGTTATGAGGGGTGTGTAGGGACTTTTGGCTTACCTTGTGTACGAAGAAAACACTTAAAAGTTCATGGACAGTTTTTGGAAACATAAGAAATTAAGAACTTACATATTTTACACTTATAGGTTGTAATATGATGTCATGCTGTAATTTTCCATATGATGCAAATGATTCCTTTTTCAAAAGAAGCTACTCTTTCACAACTTTGAGCCCAGTTTTTGTTGGTGATCCTACCTAAGCCTGTTTCACATACTGAAACTAAGCATTTCCATTCTGTAACTTTAATTTCTGTGTACTTTGACCAATGAATTAGGTCCAACTGTCCGGTTTAATGCTATAGGACCTTGGATTTGACCTCGTTTTTGTTGACCAGTGTTATCATTGCTTGGTTTAACCGTTTAACTCTGATTAACATCCTCATTTTGAAGCTTTGTATCCTTTCTTTTTTTCCTCCCAGTAAGTTTGATTTAACCCATTCAGACTAGCTCATAAATCAAGATATCTCGTTTTAATGGTTAATTGAAACTCTGCTTTTGAGTGAGTTTTTTTTTTTCTCTCATTAGCTTGCCAATGCTTTGAACAGTTCTACTGTGTCGTAATCACTGCACTAGCCAACAAATTCAAAATGCATCCTTACCAAAATTTTCTACTATGCCAAAGTTTCGTCTCCATTTTTGCACGATTGTTTCGTTTAAGGTGACTTCCCCACTCACTACTTAGTACTCAGTTTGAAACTCACAGCGGGTCTGTTGAGAACGTTTGTCATAGCAGTTTTAAAAGCATTGATCTCTGTCTAAAGGACGAGGCAAGTTTCTTTTGGCCACTGGACGAAAGTTAGGCTGTATTTTTTTTTTTTTTTTTTTTTTGCAGAAATTGAAACTAGAGTCCATTCTGAACAGAAATTATCATGGGCCCAAAACTTGCTCTGTCAAGTTTAGTGACTATTAAAGTTTAAAAGTTGGGTCAGAACGCTTTGTGAACTCGTTTTTGAGCATACTGTATCAGAGTTAGGGAGTTCCTTGAACAGTCACCTGGTCTTGTCTCTACCTGCCGTAAGATCAGAGTTTGGGTACAAGATTCGGGACGGAGTGGAGGGAAAGACAGAGGAAATGGCAGGTAGAGATAGGGGCGGATGACCGTTCTGTAAGCTTGCTCACTCCGATACAGTATGCTCAAAAATGAGTTCACAAAGTGTTCTGATTCAAATTCTAAACTCTACTAGCGGCTAAACTTGATGTAGAAATTTTTTGTGCCTGCAAAAGTTTTTGCTCAGAATGGTCTCCAGTATTGATTTCTGCAAAAAAAAGTAAGGTTTGACCAAGGTCCTCACACCGTAGGAAACGTACCATGTCCTTCATAATGGAGCAATAACAACAATGTGCACACTCAAAACTCCAGAAACTTTTTCTTTAACTCACAAAATGGAATGATAAAATTGTCTGTTTTTGTCGCCTTCTGAATACTTTTTAACCCTGCATCTATCCACCAAGCATACTATTTATGCGTAAAACCCAAGATCATGTAATTAGCTGATAGCTGATTGTGTGAAATAGTGGTTTCTCTAAACAGTGTTGAAAGGGTCACTCAGAAGTCTGTGAGTAGGCTTATGCGCAGTGGCGTAGCCAGGAATTTTTCGAGGGGGGGGGGGGGTCCAGAGATGGAAAATTGTCAAGGGGGGTCCGAAGATTGGGTCAAATTTGTCTGAAAACGCAAAAAATTACCTTGTCCAGGGAAAATTTTGGGGTCATGGGGGGGGGGGGGATCCAGACCCCCTGGACCCCCATCCCTTGTCTACGCCACTGCTTATGCGGTATTACTTTTGGTTTTTTTTTGGTATGTGATTACAGGCACTGAAAGAGTGAAACCGGTGTGTATAAGGAAAGCCAAAGGCCAGCTAAATATGCACCTTGTTACTGTTAAATTATTGATTTATAGCATTTTCTGTACCGGAAAACCTTCATGTTACAAAAAATACCGAACTGGTCTATTTTTTGGTATTTTGCACAACTTAAAAGTTACCTGACTTTATTATGATGCAGGAATGCCTAGTTGTGTCTGATAAAGACAATTTTCATGTTCAGGAATTTTACTTGCAGCTTGTAAAATGCCTAGGAACATAGCATGCCTCTCAACCCAAGGTTACAAAACATCAGACTTGGTGTACTTTGGTCTCACCAAAATATTAGTATCAAAATTTACTTTAGCTGATTCAAAAGCTGATAAGTTGACAAATCTAGTGATTTTTTCTTTTTAGGTTTTCCTTGACTGGTTCTCTAACCATAAATTGTTGAGGCAATGAAGCGCAGGTGTTGGAGCACACTGCGTTTGAAATAACATTCTAAGAGAACTAGTAAAGAAAAAACTAATCTGTAAAAACCACTGGATACGTCAGCTTCTTAGCTTTGGAATGAGCAAAATTAAATTCCAAGATGATTTTTCAGTAGGATCAAAGTGCACCAAATCTTTTTTTGGCTAAAATGAGCGGCATACTACTCGCCAAGGCAAAACTGGTGATAATTGAGGCATTTTTCGGTAAATGGGCGTATGGCGAAAAAACGACTTTGGAGAAAAACGCGTTTGAAAGTTTAAAACGTTATAACTTAGAGACTACTGCAGATTTTTCAAAATTTGAAAGACTGACTTGTAGAACAAACATTCAAGAAGAACTCTACTTAATTTCAAGTTTTTAGAGTGAAAATTAGTTGAGCAGTGAAAGTTCAAAGATGAAGCGTTATACGCCCTTTTACCGAAAAACGTTTTTTTTTCTCTCCCAGCCTATCCGACAAGTATTGTTTGGGTTAGATTTGTGTCACAAACTTGAAGAAAAGGAAATTGTAAAAAGGAGGGATGGTATTAAGGCCCTTTTGGGCTCATTTTTGGCCAAAAAGGAGGGTTTTATTGTTGTCATCAGAGACGGAGCCAAAAACGCAAAAAACCCACACACTGACATATCCACACACACACTGACATATCCACTGAGCTCTTATCAATATCAGATACTTATGCGATGTGAGTACAGATATCGCGAGCGCGAGCCGCTGCGAGTACCGCTCGTAAGAGGCACTGTAGCCCATAAGTTTCTAAATTCAGCCGAGGTGGGTCCATTCGAATGATTGATTCGTGGTTATTTTCCGTTCAACATATGAATAACTTTATATCACCTGTTAGGTCACATCGTCAGGATTTCAAAAACGAGTTCTCCAAAAAAAGGGCGTAAATCGCCATACGCCCATTTACCGAAAAATGCCTCAATTTATAGGTATTAGAGACCACACACTATCTTTCTAACCCATGTTTGCGCGCGGTGGCAACTTTTTTTTGGGAACGCGACGAAATACCGCAAACATCAACAATACGTTGACTGATGAGTAAAGTTGTTGAGAGTTTTGCCTAATGAGACTGTAGCACCAGAGTTGCATCAATCAACGTATGGTCCATGTTGGATGGTGCTCCCCATGTTATTCCGTTGAGCCCTGAAGAAAAGCCAGCCACCGGTCTCCGTTATATATTGTTTCTGGACGAAACTTGGTAAAATGCCTGAGCATGTAAATTACCTGCGACTTATCAATACTTTGACAGTGTCATAAAATTTAGTTGGCTTCTGGCTTTTGTTATCCATGAGAGTTTTATTCATTTTTTTTTCTTTTGGAGGATTTAATTATGTACAAATATTGCCAAATACCAACAAAATATCAAAACCAAAACCGCACAACCCTATTTGTGAGCCCTTTTCAGGAGATCCACGGAGTTTAACCGGTAAAAATTCTGTTCATATAAAAACTCAACTGTCTTGGCAAAAGAAAAAAAAAGAAGCCTCAACCTCAAGCCTATGCCTTTATAACGTCACACGGTTTTTTGGCTGTAGGCCTGGTTTTTGTCACAGCTTTTAATCAACTATAATCCTTCATTGCTCTTATAACAGTTATAACTCTTGGTTTCTTAGTTTCTACTAGCAAACTTTTGCTCTCTAAAATCTGATGATTTTTGTTTTTTTGAATCGCACTCACCTGCACATCAATTAAGTAATATTTTGAAACTTTTTTGAAAGTTAATCCACCATCATCAGCGAATCTTAAGACTGTGTTTGTTTTTCCTCTAATCGTCAACTGACTGGTAACTCAGATATTTCTGGGACAAGGAATATTTTTGTCCAATTTTTAGTCAAAGAACTTGACAACACAGGAAATACTATTGATCAATGATCAGTTGACGAGCAAAAAGAAACTCAATCAGTCGAGCGATTTGACGATGATGAGAGGTAACACCTTGAAATGCAATCAGAATGTTTTTTAACTGTCGTGTAAGTGAAAACAGATTTCACAGTTTATATATTTTAAGGCTTGGGTTTTGGAATCATAGAGTGTGCATGTTGTTATTTCTGCATAATTTTTTGTCAAGACCAAGGCTTCAAATTCCTGTGGTAACATTTCACTACAGACCTATGGGTTATCGTTAGATTTTTGAAATATTTTGAATGTAAAACTTTGCATCCTCCAAAACTTACAGCAAAAACTAGCAAGTACTTACTCAAGTATGTACTTTTTTGCTGGAAGGGCCCTGGCTGGTGTGATGGAAAGTGAGTTTTGAAAAAATAATTTACAAGGTTTTCCAAACTTTCAATGAGATCATTAAAAATCGTTTAAAAAAAACTCCAGGCTCCTGCCATTTTGTAGAGAAATTTTTACTCCACTAGAAAATGTTTTGTTTTTATCCAATTTTTAGAAAGACCTTGGTCTAATAAAATCAAAACCGCGATAGCATCAAATCTTCCCTCCGCAAACTCTCAATTTTTCAATTTGAATGGGACATTAAAAGAATTGCTGAACTAGCAAAAAAAGAAAAAAACTCAACAAACTGTTTTGTATTATTTTTTTATTGTCAATGTGGGTATAAAAAATCAGAGCGGTTGGAAAGTTGGCTTTTTAAGAATGCATGCTGCATTATTGCATGCAAGCTTTTACTCTTCTTGCTTCAGCGGTCAATGCTTGAAATACTCAAAATTGGGGTTCCTGTGTAAACTTCACTGCGAGTGAATGAAATTATGATTCTTTATTTTGATCTAGGGAAAACAAATTGAAAAAAGAAAATAATGATAGTATGTTTGCTAACGATGTATGATTCTGATGCACCCTGTATAATAGAGACCACGCATGTTGGCGGACTTTTTTTTTCAGAACTCAACAGGAATTAACATAGGGAGCGTGAAGGAGCACCATTCAACATGGTCCACATACTGACTTATGCAATTTCGGTGCTTTGGTCTCATTAGCCAAGTACCTCAACAACTTTTCTCATCAGTCAACCGACGGACCATGTTTGCGATGTTTTGTTGAGATCCCAAAAAAAAGAGTTGCCACCGCATGCAAAAGGGTCGCATGGGCGAGGAAGGTAGTGCGTGGTCTCTATTATATATTGTCTCTGTGATCGCCCTACTCTATGTTCAGAAAGCCTGTACTTGACCTCTAAAATTCTTCAAATGAGGAATCACGTAGTGATAAAGAAACGCAGTATGAATTGGGTATTTTATATCCTTGTCTATCTTATTTGATACCTCATCAACAGATAGGGGCGTGCGAATCCAATTTTTTCATTTTGAATCCGAATCAGTATCTGAAGCCAGGCCCGCCATATCTCACTACCGGGCCCCGGTACTAATTAGGCTTCCGGGCCCCCTGCCCCTTTCTAATGAGAGATAGGCAGGAAGGAGGGGCCCTCCTCCCCTCCCCCCAAATCCGAGAAATGTTTTAACATTTCCCTTCCGAACAATCACCTCTAGCTATTTAGAGTCGAACGCTTTCAAATTAAACTCGGTATCAACTATCAACAAATAATATTATACTTGTGTTCACGTTATCTCGGCTGATCGGTGCAAGAAAACATGCTTTATTTCGAAGTTTAAAAAAAAAAAAAGTCGGCTCACTGGGCCCTTCTGGGGCGCGGGACCCATAGGTCCAGCGTCTCCCCCTATGTGACGGGCCTGTCTGAGGCTGTGGTGTAAAAATGCAGAACAGTTAGTTTAAAGTGCGTTGTATATTTGTATTTTCTTTGTGGGCTTTAAGACGCACTCATATTGGAGGCTTGTTGGCATTGACCACCAACTCGACTGACCTGGTACTAACAGATCTTGGTTAATCCCTTCATCCACCTAATCCTTCAATTACAATTATGTTATTGCATGTTTTTTCAAAAAAAGAAAATTGTCAAAAAAATCATTTGGCGAAAGTGAGCTAGAATCTTGATTTTGCTAGTCATAAAAACTGGATGAATAAAGTAAATTTTACATCCTCAGCTCTGTAAAAAACTAGTGCTGTCTCTAAGAGTGTGATAGGTAGGCATGTTTAACTCTCCATTCAATAGACATAATTTCCACTTTTTGAACTCTTTTTTTAAAATTAATATGATTGTTATTACTATAATTACTATCATCATTCCTTCATTCAAAGTCCTGAGTTCTATTTTTGGAGTCCCATTCTTATTACTACATATTATTATAATATTTCCGCTGAAATCTAGCTGTTAGATTGTTGATGTATGTATCAGTGCTTCATTATTATCGTGAACAATGCAATTCTCCCTGAAATAAGTTTTTCCTCCTTTCGATTGTGCTTTTTCATTGATATCTTCATGCTTGGTCGTCGAAAATTCATCTGTCAGATTTGGCTTTATCAGTAGGCACGTCATGTTTGAAAAGTAGGTTTCAATGATTACCACATCAATCTACTGGCACAACTGAGAAAACTAGCAATGCTGCTTGTGCAATATTATAGGACTATAAGGACATTTTTTATGAGGAGTAGATTGAAAAAAAGAAACATTTTTTAACTTCGTAAACTTTTTTGCTTCTGGTGAAAAGACTGATGAATTTCGGAAGACCCCAATTTTATTCCTCAGAGAAGCAGCATGTTAAATAATATTCGCAAATAAGTTTCTTTATGTTTCTTAGGTTGATTTGTTCTTACTGGAGTATACAGATGAAAACCTTTCCAAATTTGCTTGAAATAGAGATCTCAAAAGTATGTTAAGGTGAATTTTCAGTATTCAGTGCTGATATGTGCCGGCCTGCTTTGTGAAGATTTTCCTCAAGATGCATCTTTGAAAGTTGCCTCTAAAATTAGGTTCAAAAATCAAAAATAAAGAGGTGGTGAATGTTTGCTGGGGCGTGTTATTCCCTCAGTATGTAACCTTTTTAAAACTAACTATGCAACCAACAGCCTTTTAAAGGTCCTTTATGGAGGTCTTTGTACTCTTTCAGTGTTGCAAGTAACATTTTTCACCTATTGTCAAACGATACCCTTTTCAGTCCAATTTTTAGCCTTCTGTAATAGGCTTCTAAAAATGTCCAATTTTTAAAAGCCTCCTAACAATGTCCAATTTTTAGAAGCCTGCTAACAATAATTGTCCAGGGAAATAAGGTATAGTCATGGACAAACAGGATGTTAGAAGACTTTTTAGATTTTAGCTTAGGTAGGCCATCCGCAGTGCTTAAATTCATGCAGATAAGTAATGCGGGTTGACTCCCTTCAGGATCTGTCTGACATTCTGTTTGTTCCCAACTGTACCTATGAACATTTTATAATTACATATTCCATTCATCAGTTATTTGCCGAGTTGGGCAAATAGTAATCAATTACTGGTTTTTCGATTACTTTTCAAAAGGAATCAAGATGGATTTTTGCGTCAATCAGGCTCACTGATTTCAATGAAATCGATGTTTTAAGATGAAACAAATTATTGTTTATCAAATGACATTATGTATATTGAAATCAGCAACCCTGATTACCTCTAAAATCCACCTCAATTACTTTTCAAAAGTAATCAGTTTTATAATTGGGAAAGGATGATTTGCCCAGCTCTGTTTATTAGAAAGCTGCACTGTTTAAAAATAAAAATAAATAATTTAAAACAAGACAAGCTGTAAGGTAGCCTTTTATGAGGAATACGTAATGTAGAAGGATAAAAAGTTTCCTCTTGCAATGTCTTCATGCAATGAGCTGAAAAAAGTGTCATCTCAGTAGACACTTTTTGTGTCATCAAAAAAAGTGGGTCAACCTGTTATAAATAAACTCAGATGTTCTCTCATAGTCAAATGAAATACTGGATCATCTCGCAACTTTGAACTTAGGTATCTCGAAAATGAGCTCATAAAGCAATAATGTGCCTGTGAGCACTTTCACCCTGCATAATCTGAAGAATAATGTACTAAAATCTCATCAAATTTAACCAGGAGCCTGTCTCCCATAAGATTTGTGCAGGGTCCTTTGGAAGATACCTAACGTCTTTTTAAGAGCCTTCAATTAGTGGCAGTCACCTGTCAATTTGACATTTTTTTTTCTCCAATTTACAGGATACCTAAGAAACTCTTTTATTCTTTAGGTTGCTGTGTTCTAGAAAAGAAATGACCTTTCAACAATGTTTGCTCAGATAGTTGCGTTTTATTAATACATCTTTTCCCAAGGTTCCGCCTCTTTTCCGGAGCCTATTGGTTACTAAAAGCTAAGCAATTCTATAAGGCAAATAGAAAGAAAATACTTTGGTTCCTCTTGAGTACTCTACTCTAACCCATTTTAAGTTAAATCACCCAGTTCTTACTTTACTTCTTTTTTTCGGGTACCTTCATTTACCTTAATATTTGGACTGTTCATACTAATCTTTTTTCCATAATTTTTCTTCATTCTAGTTAGTGGTTTTCTCATGACATTTACATTCTCTTTTCTCTTTCTCTCTTATTTTTGCAGATTCCTGCTCATTTAGTGAATCCAAAAGGTATGGCATATAGACCCCTGAGATGATAGCGTTTTTTCAAACTTCTACGCTGGTATAAGCCGAAATCCACTCTTCTGTCTTCATATCCTGAAACTGGACTGTAGAAATGGCTCAAAACTTTAGCTTTCTTGAAATTGTTTCCGAGTCATGTCAAGAGAAAAGCAAATACTTTGCGTGAACGTTTGAAGTTTGAAAGAATTTAGTTTGGCCGGTGTTCCTTTTGATCCTGGTTTGAGGTAAGATCAACTCAAGCAGTTTGAGTTGAAATCTTTGCACAGATGCTGAATCAAAGAAGATGTTACCGAAAATAGTTGCAGTTAAGTTAAGGATGGGTCTAATGTAGCTGAAGCCCTTTCAACATTGCTGTCAAATTTTCATCTCAACTGAGAAGAAGATAGAAAAATTTGAAGTTGAGCTGAAAATACTCGTAAGCTCTGAGTTCAATCGGTACCAATTTGGATTCAATTTGAGTTCAGTCTTCAGTCTTAAACCTCTTGCATAATCGTAGGTTTAGTTTACAGGTTCAGCCGAATGAAAAATAGAAAATCTTTGAGAACAGTGCAGAAAAAACAACACATCAACCATGAGGTCTGGGGTCTGGTCTTTCTTGCAAATCATTTTTGTTACAATGATGATTCCTGTGGATGGGCTTACTTTTAGAGAATCAAATTTTGTGTCTCTCCATTTAGAGAATCAAATTTTGCGTCACTTCAGGCAGAAAACCATGAAAAATAGTTCAAGATCCAAACTTATTGTTCTAAAATGGACTGAAATCAGACCAAAATTGATTTCAGGTGTCATCACATCGTTATACATTGATTTCATTGATTACAGTTTGAATTATTGCTAATAGAGCTGTAAGCCAGATTCGCTCCTGAAATGAGCTCTCTTAAAATCTTCCATTGGAATAATTCAAACCGTAATCATTGATTATAATCAATCTGTGCAAGAACACTTGGATTTAGTTTTTGAATTACGTAAAACAGGTGTTTATTTTCTTTGGTTTCCTGCCTGCGGAGACGGACCCAAAATTCGATTTTAACCTTGACTACGGCTTCAAGACCCTACTTACTGCGTCTTTGATGCGTTGTTTTTTTCAGCAAAGTCCTCGATCAATGACGAGTGCTAAAATCTTTTCAAACCCCATCTTGATTGCGTACAGAATCATACTTGGAAAATAAAATTATTTTTAAAAAATAATTCCAATGCATGATTTTTGTCGGTGGACTTATTCCTTCTTTAATGTAGAGTCGTATCCAGCCAGATCTGACTTCGTTCATGGACTGTTTTTGTGAGAAGCGAGAAATTCAAAATTGACCCCCATCAGATGTTGGTTTTACATTTCAAAACGGATTCAAGCTAATCAGATGCCTGGATTTTAAATTGAGGATTTTGCCGGGAGAAGGGCTTACGAAACAGCAGGAGTGCTCTTTTCTAAGAATCAGCATATAAAGGGATTGGAGATTTTCAATGAAGAACATTCTAAGGGGTAAGGGGGGGGGGTTAGGGGGTTCTAAGGAGGGGGGGATTCTTGCTCTTTTGGATGAGACGAGACGAGATAGCGGGAATCGATCATTCCCATTGATTTAAAGGGCGTCACGTGACCAGAGATTACTAAGCCTAAGAGATACGGCACAACGATTCAAAAGTGTTGTTCGACTCCTACGAAGTATGCAATGTGGCATACGCTGGTGACCGTAAACATTGTTACTACTGTTGTTGTTTGAAATGAGGTTAGGATCTCCTTAACAGTTAAAATCTTATGAACATTTGACTGGATAATGAGCTCTCTGAGTATATTTTGAAAGTGAATGGGGCTATTGCACACTTTTGCTACAAACGATTTAATAGTCGAATATGGCGTAAAAACCTCAAAAAATAACGATGGCGGCACTAAAAACTTCCAAAATCCACTCCTAAACTCAATAAACGCAGTTATTTGCGGGAGCGTAATGGTGGCCGAAGGCACTAACAATGGGAGATTCCCATCTAACAATTCTGAAACTCCATCAAGAAGTGACCAATAAGAGACTACTTTCATTTGACACCGGTGTCACTTGGTGTTGCGGTACCATTCATCAGATCACTCTGATGACTAATTACTCTGTGAATCATCCTTGTCAGCATAGAAAGAGTGACGAAATTAAGATAGGAATCTCCCATTGTTAGTGCCTTCGGCCACCATTACGCTCGCGCAAATAACTGCGTTTATTGAGTTTAGGAGTGGATTTTGGAAGTTTTTAGTGCCGCCATTGTTATTTTTTGAGGTTTTTACGCCATAATCGACTATTAAATCGCTTATAGCAAAAGTGTGCAATAGCCCCATTTGAAATTCTACGACACTTTAATCATCCCATCGGCCACTAAATGACACACATTTAGATGTTGCAGAGAATCTAACCTCATTTCCAACAACATGAATAATAACAATGTTTACGGTCACCAGCGTACTGCACGTTGCATCACTGCCATTTTGCAGGGGTTTTTTAAGGAGCCCGGCCAACGGTTTTTCAACACGGCGGAGATAGGAAGTGCCATATTTCTTAGGCTTAGTAATCTCTGCACGTGACAGGTATGAATTTGTTTGAGTCGTTCATTTCAGGAAAATGACTCCTCCTTCCATCAAATGACTTGAAATCTGTCATGTGATGCCAATGGAATTGGTCAATTTCCTTCTATCTCATCTCATCTCTTCCAAAAGCGTAGAATCAGCCCCCTGATGGTCTATGTGCTATTGTTGGAGTCAATGGGATCAAATGAGATCACATGAAACATCAGGAGTATTCTTCATTAAAAATCTCCATTCCAATTGTGTGCTGATTTCAAGGTAAGAACACACCTTACCTATGTTTTATGTGCCCTCCGGCAAAGTCCTCAATTTTGTGCTTGTCACTAAAGCAATCTATTTTTTCATGGCCCATGACATTGATTGTAAACAATGCATTTTTCGGCCTTCAAAGTCGAATTAGTTCGAGAATGGACATAAAGAAGAAGGTTTCTTGGTCACTAATCAGCAGTGGCGGCTCGTGAAATGCGATGTATCAATGTCCACTCCATTTAAAACTATAGAAAAGTATGGATTTCATGGGGGTTCAATTGCACCTCCTGACGATCGATACTTTTCTATAGTTTTAAATGGAGTAGACATAGATATATCGCATTTCACGAGCCGCCACTGCTAATCAGTAAATCAGTTATGATGGAAAGTTTTTGAAAGTGATCGCCATCTTTCATTTTTCTTGCCCTAGAATGTAAAATCAATTACATACATAGGTAATTCCTTTATTTAGCTCTATGACTATAAAGTGATAAGTCATGTTATTTATTATTAAAATTTGCCAATGTACAGAAATTATTTTTATCCCCCTTTTCTATCCTTCAAGAATATGTTATGTATAGTATGGAAATTTTAGATTTTTGTAAGTAAAACTTGTAAGGTGATGGCTAATTGAGAAAAAGGGGAAAGGACATAAATAATCATGAAATTGTCAGTATTATAGGAAAAATTATTTAGTAGACAAAAGACCAAGTAGGTAATGGTGGGGGGAAAAAAACTCTGAATTAAATAAGACTGTATGGAGGTTAAAACCAATTACCTAGCTGTCTGGGGTGCTATTCTCTTCCTTTAAAATCAGCTTAGCTGGTTCATTCCATGATATTTTAGGGAAGAATGTTATAGAAATTGAATGGTTGCTCGTGATTGGAAATAAATTTGTTAATCTTTTGCTTTAATTTTCTGATAAGTTATCTTTTCTCTTCGGCTCAAATGATCCTACAGATTGATAATCTTTATAGTGGTTCAGTGCTCGTTTTCTCCTTTCCCAAACGAATTAGGGTGTATAATTGTGTATAGATTAAATCAAATTAACTAGGTTTTTTTTTTTTTTTTTTTTTTTTTTTTTTTTTTTTTTTTTTTTTTTTTACCAAGTTTCATGATTACCTAACTTGAATGCCTTGTAATACTTGACCAAATTTGTTCTAAAATTCATCTGAATATTAGATTTTTACCAATTTGACCAGCAATCGCTGATTATTTGAGCTCTATAAATTTACATGGTTTTAGCGTAAAGTTGCTGTAATTATTGAGTGAGTTACTACGAAAGAATGATTGATGATGATTTCATTATTGGCTGTGTTAGTTTTTATTCTACAAGTTTCTTACATTCCGATGAATCGGAGTAACGCTCGCCTTGCGGTTTTGTAGTTTGAAATTAATTTCCGGAGCATTGTTTTCAAAAGCGATCAGTGGCTGCAGGAACATGGTGCATTGTGTGATTTGAAATCAGTGAGCTAAATATTTACTTTAAATACTTTTCACTTTGTATTTTTAACTAAACTACACTTTATCGTGTGACACTTAAATAAATTTTTGGGAATCCTCCTTTTTTCCCCCTTTTTCCTCAATGACACTTTGTTGTTTGGGCCAAATCGTTCATAACCTGAAAAATTAAAAAAAATGTCAAAATTTTTTCATTATTTGAATTTGTGAGCAGAAATTTTATGAAAAGCTGGATTTTTGCTTCTCTCTTTAGGATTCTACCATCTCATCATTTCCTACTCATCACTACTTTAACCATTAAGTAGTGGCATTTTTCCATTGGTTCGTAATTTTTATTCATCCAAATTTTGCTTTTTTCTGAGCTTTTTATTTTGTTCTCACAACGGAAGTCCCAAGTTGATGAATTTTTTTTTTTTTTTTTCTTTTTTTAATTTATTAATTTTAAATTAAGGCAGATTTTGGCAAGCAAGAAGCATTCTCTTATTAATTTCACCCTGTATACCCTATATATGTTTAGTTATTCATTGGAGTGTTTTCCTCCAATTTGTTTTTTAGCGTAGCTCAGATTTCAAGCTTTTACTAATTGTTAACTCTTCAGTTCTGTCATTGAAGAGACGACTCAAAACTCTGTAACTTTTATAAATTACTCAGATTTACAATCATCATTAGTCTTACTATTTGTATTGCTGACATTGTAATTTTCCCCAAAATTCTTTTACATTATAAAAAATGTTGCCTTTCCTTTATTGTATAAATTATCTTGCCAAATATTGCATTCATAATTTTTCTCAAAAAAACTGTCTATTTTGTAAATATTGTTAGTTTCCCCTCCATTGTTATCGCATTACCTTGATATTTACCGTGATCTTAATTCTCATCCCAAAAGTAGATTTTTTTAAATAATTTTGTAAAGATTTTTTGGCCCTATTCCTTTTCATAATTTTGTCATCGTCATTTGTGGTAGTATCACTAACATTGCCTTACAGAAAAATGAAGCCTTGCTCACAGTTTAGGGTCAAAGTTGCAGAAACTGTGCCTCTATCGTCTAAATTTTGGTTCTCCATTTTGAGAAGGTTTGAACGCATGTTGTAAAGCAGTGTTTTGACCCGATTTTTGTATCGCTGGCAACTGACCTACATAAATCAAGGAGTTGTTATTTTAATTTCCTAACTTTACCAAGTTAATCTTGGTTATTAATGAAATGATGACTGCTGGAAACCCAATAATTTTGCGTTTTCATTACTTACTTATTTTCATGACTTTCGTTCACTATAAAATACCTTTTTACAGATTTGGAGCTTGAATGCCCCTCTGTATAGCTGATTGCATTTTTGAATGTTTGAAGACGCTCTGGTAGCCCAATCATCAAATAAACAAGAGTTTAAGGGGGGAACTGTAAAGTCATAATTTCTCTGATGATAATCATTATTTAAAATTCTATTATCTAATTAAATATCAAAGTAAAAAAATCACGAGTTTTTTATGTGACAACTTTTTTCCCTCAAATACTTTTGATCTTATTGTGTCAGAATTAAACTGCCAAAATTAGGCTTGTGAATTTTTATGATGATAATTTTGTTCAATGCTTTATTCCTGTGCTAACAGTTTGCCGAGTGAGTTTTTATCTGTGGGAGTTGTGAGAACCGCTCAACTAATATGTTCTTTGATTTCTACCAGTGCCCCCTCAGTACACCTATATCCTTGCTCGACCAAACAGTTTGAACAAGTATGAAGGCAGAGCAGAAGTCTGTCGTTCATGGCGAAAGACTTGCACTAGAGCTAAGCTAGAAGCCGGGGCGGCAGGCGGACCTATCTCTCCATTTAATTCTCTCCATCTTATTATCACAGAATAATACAATCGGAACGGAAACTCCCATAAGAGCCAATGGAAGCAAGTTTGGAATTTAACGGCACCAATAGACAACGCTGTGGTCCAATATCCCAACATGACGGACGTGTTTGATTTGTGTTGAAACTCATTTATTTCTTTAAATTCTGGAAAGAAATCTTAAGTTTCCGGCCTCACTTTTATTCTATCGGCATTTCAGAATGAAAATTTCGCAGATCATGTCCTATATTTTTTTTGTGCGCGCGAATCCAGATGTAAACATCCTATATCCCAACATGGCGGACACAAACGAATTCGCTTCAAAATCCGATTGAGTTTCTGTTCTGGTTGTATCATTCTGTGTTATTATCTTTTACCGAGGCTCCCAAAGGAATCTTCCACATCACGGCGAGAGGGGAAATTTTCTTACCCTCACTCTATTGCTTGAGCAGTGAGAGACATCGTCTCACTGCCGAATGATTGGGAGGTGGGCGGAGACATTGAGTCAGAGTGGTACGGATGTTGTTTTCTCGATATGAGCCGAGGATCGATTCCCATATCATCTCTGCCATCTTTTTTGCATTAGAGAGGGTCAAAATATTTTTTGCTGTGATGATGTGGAAGGTTCTTTTGGGAGCCTTAGTACATCCCCATTTAGTTTGTTTTTAGCATTGAAACTTTTTAGTGATACTTATTTCATGATGCTCTCCATCTTATTATTTTTTACATCCCCCATCCAGTTTGTTTTTTAGCATTTATTTTGTCTAGTGATATTTAACTTATAACTCTCCATTTTATCATTTCGTAAAGCTCCCGTTTAGTTTAATTTTTAGCATTTATTTTATCAAGTAACTCAAGTTCATAATTTTCTTAATCTTATCATTTTATACTTCCCTGTTTAGTTCACTTCTCAGCATGAATTAATCATTTGTTTAGTGCCTTTTTCTCAAAATACTGAGAGTATTCTTAGATTATTTCATCGTGTGTGTAAGAATTATGTACTCAATTATAAAGTATTTTTATTTACCAAAGCATTTATTGTAGGGATTATTCACCCTTCGATCAATTGAAGGATTGCATTTTACAGAATGCATTGCCTCTTGACATAGCCTGTGATTATTAAGGAATTTTATTCAAGCTTGTTCGGAGTATGGATTTCAAACTGATCGGTGTGTTATCTTGAGAATAGTTAACATTTTTTGATAAACTTCAAATTCAATTTTTTAAAATTGGCCTTTTATGGAAGGATAAACTATTGGGACAGTTGCAGAGGTCTAAAATTTTGTGTTTTTTTACAAAGAAAATGAAAGTTATGGGCTAAGAACAAAGGTGCATTAAGTTTTTTCCGCAGTACTCTGGTTTCGGAGGTACACTCGTGTTAAGTTGCAAAAATCAAAAGTGTTGAGTCATCATAAATTCATAACGCGGCATTCCCATTTAAAACAAAGTATTTTGGGTTAAAATCGCATATCCGGAACTCAGCTCACCAAGTGGTTTCTTTCGCCGACCAAAAAAAAAATCAAAATTCTTACCCTTGCAACTACTCCATTGGATGTGTCCCAGGAAATCGGTGCTAAGTCGTTTGTTACTTTGCTCTCTTAGGTTTTCTGGGCTTTACTGGTAATTCTAAGAAACAAGTTGTGGAAATTTTAGATTTCTGAGACAGCAAGAACTTTTGGCAATCCATAGCCATTAGAATTTTGTTCCACAGTTTTCAGACCTTGTCCAAGTTACCTCGAGTTAAGGCTTTATGAGCTTATCTGGGAGTAGCATATTTCCTAGTACTTAGAATCATTTTTCGTAAAGTTTTATAATGTTAAGTAATAAACGTTTTCAATGTTTGTGTGAAGTTAAACTTCTGGGTTTGATTCACCAATTTCTCATATTCTCTCACGGATTTGGAATTTTACCTTGTTCCTCAGAATGACCGGTAAACTGGTTTGAACTTGAAGAAAAGAAGTCTTGAGTAAGTTCGGGCTCCTTTCGGAATAGGCTGTTAAATTTTCTAATTTCAAAAAAGTAATCTTCCATGTAAGCTAGCTGTGTTGCATTTTAAAGGGAAGACATTATTGTGCACCAAAGATTGTGCTTAATCTGCCATCTTATCAAAATTTAGATGATCAGCAAAAGATGTACATAATTAGTTGGCAATTTTCTATGATTATGTATCTGCACCTGAACTGGTAGCTCTTTAGCTCTACTTTTGATCGCCTTTTGGAAAATATAAACGACCGATAAGTTATTTGTGTAAGCAAAACAAAACCTTTTCATGAATTTTGATGTTAATTTGTGTTTTGTTTTTTTTTTATGTGATTTTAATCAGTAATGAGCAACTTACAAAAATGTTACACTTGTAGGAAAAGGGTTAGATTGTTTCTCAAATGTCAAGTGGTTTGATGTTCTTATTGATGACTGTAGAAAATAACAGATAAACTACCCTAGCTATTTTAACTGGTAGTTGTTGATGGAAACACGATAGAAACTGGTTTTGACAAGAGGTTTATCAGAAGGTCTTAAAATTGCGATTTTTTTGTTATATTTGACATTCACCTCTAATTACATATATTCAATGGACAGTCACAAAAGCGGCCTTTAGTCTCTAAATAGTGTAAAGTCAAGAGCAAAGAAAAGTGCCAACTATGCTTTGTACTTGCATGCATCTATATTTTGTTAAAAGATTTTACCAAAGTTGTTGTAATTACATACTCACTATGTTATTTCTGTGTACAGGAAGGGGATAAAAAATTATTGTTATGCATGGTTTGCTCAAATAGTTCCTAATGGTAAAATATGATCAGAAGAAATAAATTTATGTATATTGCAACTATTGTTTTTTTCTTTTTTTCTTTAGCTTATCCTTCCCTTAATTTTAACCGATCCTCTTTTTGTGTCTGGCTGACTTAGGATGAGTATAGAGTAGAGATGTGACAGTTTCGTATGTTTATTTTTTCTCCTTCAGTAACATTGGAGTTGTAGCATTCTTTTGCTATAGGCAATTAAGGTGATTCTATGGCAAACTCCCGGAGATATTAATCCGATTGATGGCGATACTTGTCGCTGGCTCCGAAAATAGCCGTTTTTTTATGGTTTTCGGCTGTTTTCTCTGCACAGACGAATAAGAGACTGAAAACAGATTGTCAGCACCTGCGTTATTTTTTGCTTGATTTTTTAAGCTAAAGACAGGCCAAATTGGCTCAGAAATAAAGACGTATTTATGGGAGGAAAAAATCAAGTGTAATTTGGAGTTGTATCGGTAAAGATTACAGGTTTCGGTTCGGTATTATGCGCGACCATTGCCACTTGCTTCTTCGGGTTTTTACGTCTCGTGCTCGCAGTAAAACGGGGAAAGGGCAAAGTCCATGAATGGGAATGGCGGCTGGCGGCCGCGTGGCCCTGGCCGGCGTCAACATCAACAACAACAACAATTTTGCCTGCGACAACAGTGCTGCAGATCACGGTCTCGGAACTAGAACGCTGTCAAAGTCCATCCCATCTGAGTTTCCTACCCCTGGTTTTTGTACAGTAGGCACTGTGGGGGTTGGTGGAGGCCAATATTTTATATTAAGCTCAACAGGAGTGATTTTCTTGGGCTCAAGCTTGTACCAGCTAATCAGAGGCCAACTTTTTGATTTTGCCTTGCCATTTTTTTCAGTCGTCTTGCTGGGACTGGTTTGCTCCGTGTGTGCGACCTTACCAAGAACCACTGTCAGTTTTGAGTCATGACAGTGCGATGCAGTTAACCTCCTCGCCTAAGCAGTTAACCAATGGAATCCCTTACATGGTGTGGGGAGGGGGCTTAGCAGGCAATCACTTAAGTAAAATATTGATCTCAATGGTTGTCCCAAGTTATTGAAACTCCTGCAAAGATCCTTTTTTGAACTGAGCGACGATCTGTTGTTCTTTTGTTGGCTTGAGATTTGATGGAACGAATAGCATCATCAAAAGCTCTTGCTCCAAAGTTATGAAGAGTATGCTTGTAGTCAACTAATTTTCTTTAACTTTTGAATTGGATGGAGCCGAAGTCCTCTGCCTGATGTACTTTAGGATGACTGGTCTTATGTGATTGATAGGCACTTCAATGATGATATGGCAGTATAAAGCAAGAATATACAACAGAAATATATCACCCCAATACTGCCCTCCATATATCTGTAACGTTATAAAGCTTGAGATCAGTCAGAGTAGGTACACCAATTTAACAAGAAAATATCGACATTGAAACATGTGAGGCATCAAAATTGCCTAGTCCATGTTTTGATGGATTTGACTTGATGTAGAAATATTGTTGAGTCTTTCCGGCTCTATCTTATAATTTTTTTTTAGTTTGGATCAAAACTGATAAAATTCATGTAATTGAAGTAGTTGAAATCACAAGTTATACTATCAAAACAGGTTTAAGTCAAGTATGTGAGACAAAAAGAGCCTCCGGAACTACAAATAATTTTAAGCGTATGCTGGAACTGGCGATTTTGCCTGTGAAACAAACCAAACCAATCATTTCGGCTTGATGACTATTGTTTGAATCTGAATTTGGTTTCGAAAGTGCTGAGAAGTTTTGTGAATCCCATTGAAGCCTGATAGAAATACATTCACCTTCAGATTCTAAAAACTGTAGGTATATTCTTGCAAGGCAGAAATGTGTGATTCTAATGGTGATTATGAGACTTTTGAGAGCTTTCAAGCACTATTACTGCACCAATTTTATAGTATACCTACTAATTATGTACTTTAGTGCTTTATAGGACTTGACCAACAGTTTTCAAGCCATAAATATTGATTTGGACTGTTTTCCAAGCTTATCACCAATACAAAATTAAAGATGAAAATTTAAAAAAAAATTGGGCCCAAAAATCAGGTTTTAGTGAATTTTGGTGGATTAATATCTTTTTTTCTGAAAAGCACTTGCTCCGTAGAGTATAATTTAGCCTACTAACTTTTTAAATTAGGTATGACTTTTTTATGACATGGTTATGAATTTTTGAAAATGGGACGAAATCAAACTTTGAACTTCAAAGTTGTCGTTATTGGTAAAACCTGTGGATGGACTGACTTGTTTACTAATTCACAATCAGAACATGACTCATTCAAAAGAAAAAAATCGACTCTGGCGCTTTTAATAGAAGAGAACAAATAAATAATAGTTTAGGGTACCTACCTATATTTACTTGAATTATGACTTTCATGGGAAATATTTCTAAATCGATTTGGGTAGGCTCTCTCTTTTCCCCTCAAATCACTCTATCTGTCTCAATACAAGAGAATATTTGTTATATTAGTATGATCATATTTATTTCCGTATTAGTGATGACTTACCATTTGTTCGAAAGTCACATACTGCGCTGTTTTTTGAGACCCAGCAATGTAAAGAAATACTGGTACATTAATGAGCGATAGCCAGAGAGACAGTTTACTTGCAGCAAAATAAAGTTCATGGACTCGGAAAACTGTATCAAGGATACCTGGAGGAAACAACAAATTTTGTTTTAAACTATATTTAAAATCTATAATTTTTATTATTTTTTATTTTTATTTCTCCCGGGGGGGGGGGGGGGTTTAAACACTCTCTCATCAATTAGCCCCTTCAAATGACGAAGGATGGTTCAAACCGATCTCAAAAATCTTCATTTGCTGAAAAGTTATGATCATTTTGAAGTTAATTTTTGGCCACCCTGTATATACGTAAAAATATGTATACGTATATTTTATTACTTACGCAATTGTACTGTTTTAATCTTCCTTAGAAACTGAAGGCGCATCCATAATAGTAGGACGCGGTTTCTATCAGTCAAAGCAAGGGAACGGGCTTTTTCGAAAGTGCGTATTTAAAAATCGGATACCGTCAGCTGTATGTTGAGAAGTAGTTAACTATTCGTACGCGACTGTACCGTTTTAGTCTACCTGGAAAAATGAAGGCGCATGCATTCAAGAAAGATACAGTTTCCATCATTCAAAGTAAGGGAACGGGCTTTTTCGAAAGGGCGTATTAAAAAATCGGATACCGTCAGCTGTATGTTGAGAAGTAGTTAACTATTCGTACGCGACTGTACCGTTTTAGTCTACCTGGAAAAATGAAGGCGCATGCAATCAAGTAAGACACGTTTCACGATCGTATAACTGAATCCACCACCGGGAGGAATATTTAATAAAGTTAATTCCCTCTTCATCTTTTTCCCCTTTCTGATCAGACCACACGCCAAACGACCGGGGATCTAATAAAGCTGGAGTGTTCTATGAGGCGTCTTTTTAATATTTCTCTCTATTTCTTCATATTATTATAATTAATTGTTTTTAAAATTTCTCTCCTATTTTTCCTTCCTCTCTCCCTCTCTTTCCCTTTCATTCCTCTCACGCAAATTTGGCAGCAGCCCATCGGGAAATTTCCCGGTTTCCCGGTGGGCCAGTCCGCCTCTGGCGAAAACTTAATCTCAAAATATCAATAGAGAAAAAAGTTAGAGAGGATATGCAATACTTTTGCCCACCCCTGTACTCTTACTTTTATCTCCATAAAAATATGTTTTTCATACTTTGATTTTGATAAAAGAATCGATTCCTAGAATTTGGCTCTTTTTACTTCTGGATACCCTGATAGTATAGGGTTCACCTAAATTTAGAGCGGCTATACATACAATTTGTTTCGTTCCTACCTTTCTTTGTCACTCCAAGGAGTTCAGAAAGGTCTTGTTACATACCGAGACCAGATGTTATTTGGATGATAGCAATGATGATAAACCCAGCGGAGATCAGTTGAGTGTGGAGCGCAGCATAGAGAGCATTTTCGATGACATTGTACTCTCTTGTGGGCAAGTAAAAAACGTAGCCGTAGCCAGCCACCGAGAAACTGAGAGCAATGCCGAAAAATGCGCCTGCCCATGATTGAATCTGCAAGAAGATGGACTCGATTCAGCAGATTTGTTAAGTCCTACACATAATAGTTCACTAAATTGCATTATCTAAATGCGAATGATTTATTTAGGTGAGATTTTTTCATTTCCTAGACTGTATGACGAAATTGTCCGATGAGGGTTAATGCGTGCTAAAATACGCTCAAAAGCTCTCAAAAGTCTCGCATCATTAGTTAAAACAACAAATTTTGGCTCAACAAATATTAAATTTCAGAATTTGATCACATCATTCGTTTAGGCTTTTTTGAGACTTTTGACGATTTCATAGTGTATTTTAGCACACATTAACCCTCATCGGACAATTTAGGAGCCAATATTGTGAAGTTGGACCATTTTTCGAGAAAATAGCGTAGTAAAAATGTTCCATAATTTTGACAAAAATTTAGGGGCCCCAAAATGGCAACTGAGTACATTTTATGGAAAAGGCGTATTTTTATTTGAAAAGTACTCGTTCTGTAGAGTACTTTAGGCACTTCGTTTTTTAAAATCCGATCTTTTTTGGAGAAGTTCTGATTTCTTTGAAGATTGGTCGATATCGAACTTTGAGGTTCGATCTATCGAAAACGAAAATTGATATTGATTATTGACATGCGGATTGCGTTAAAAGTCTTGGAATCTTGTATTCTTTCCGAATCCGTAATAAAAATGTGGAGTCCCCATTTGAAATACGCTATTAGGGGGGTGGTGCCCCCCGCCCACGGCCCCCTTGGGGGCGCCAAAGGTGAAAACCCCCCAAAAAGACGTCCTCCTCCAAACAAGCGAATACATGTTTAAGCGTTTTTCGAAAATCGAAGCCGTTTCCGAAATATTTGCCCCTAATCCTTTTTTGTTACACACCCTGTACAGTGTATAGAGGCCTAGAATAAATATACCTACCAATTTTACCGGTTGTGAAATGTATAGAAACTCAAAGGGTTGAGTTACCTTGGTAAATTTATAACCACTTTCTTTCAGGTGATTGAATACGAAGGCTGCTATAACGCCAACAATAAATCCTCCAGACCGAGTGTGACTTTTCTTAACCACGTTTGTGCATTCAAGATGAGAGATTTGACCGTGCCTTGCGTCTGCCATGAAACTGGAAAATAAGAGACGTACATACGTTTATTGTATGAATGTAAAAATAGAATAGTATATAGAGTCTATTGAAGACCGAATTGACTCGCTTGAATATTTTAATTCTTTATTAAAACCCTTGTGAGCCGAAGCTATTTGACCAACGTTCGATAACGGAGGGGGGGGGGGCGTCGAAAAGACCCAAACTTTTTTCACCGCGTATAGGCCGCATAGGCCTATAAATTAATATTTCCTTTTTTAAACTTTCAGTACCTGTTTTAAATAAATAAGCACATTCTACTAAATGTTATAAGACCATTTTTCATAATATATCACAGTTTTTTTTGGATGTTTACCTATGTCTATTTTCTTAAAAAAAATTGGCGATTCCAAAAAAATGCGACAATTTGGATTGTAGTTTTTTTAATTTTTTGTTTTCTGTTTCTTGCCATTATGCAGTGAAGAATTGAATCACTGTGATCCTTAAAAAAACCATGCAATTTCCTTGAAATCATATAATGAACTGGTTTTTATCCATAACCTAAAAAATTAATAAGATTAAAAAGCCAAATAAAATAAAAAAAGCCTAATAACTTTTGCAAATCATTTGCCAAAAAACTTGAAAATTGGCATGACTATCTGCTATATTATGTATATTGGTCTGTTTTTGGGATATCATGAAGTCTCAACATTTAATTTAAAAAAATGAGAGTCTTACGCAAAAGAATTTGCCTGGTATGCTTTAGCCCCCTCCCCCCTCCCACCTTTTTGGGATCATAAGGCATAATGGTGGATGGCCAGCCCTCATGAACGGAGGGGGCGAACTTGGGATTTTTGCCCCTCAGTGACCCTCAATTTCTTTTTTCACTCTTGCTGCTTTCCCCCTTCCTCCCCCTCTTTTTGCATTTTTTTGGCCGAACGGGGGGGGGGCGATTGCCCCTTTCCCCAATCTTGTGGATCCACCAATGTCATAAGGGTTAAAGAATAAAATTACCAAAACATGGATGCTGACATTTTCATTGTATCGATGAATCGATGCGATGCATCGCATTTCGCATTTCGAAAAGGTCAGAAAAAGCTTTTTGCTTTCTTAAATTTTCCGCGTGAGTCGAAATGGGGCTCTTGCAAACTTTTCCTGTGAGCAAATGAATAGTCCATTCTGGTGTAAATACCAGCAAAAATCACGAAAATAGCACTGACAAAGTTTAAAATTCAATAATAAACCTACATAACTACTTAAATTGTAAGATCGTAATGGCGGTTCGAAGCAGGTATCATGGGAGATTCCTATCTAATATGCCACTTTCTCCTTGGAAACACAGAGGTATCTCTCAATTTAGATAGGAATCCCCCATGATACCTGCGTCGAACCGCAATTTAGCTCGATTTTGAGAGTGAATTTCGTGATTTTTTAGTGTACTCATCATCATTTTTACAGGTTTTTGTGCAAGAATCAACTCTTCAATCCCGTGTAGCAAAAGTTCGCAAGAGCCCCATTTCGGGATATGCTATATCATAGGGAGGGTGGCAGATGAATCTCCCCCTCCATCCCTATTGAATTGCAAATTACACCCTTGCCAGAGAAATAATAGAACAACTTGACATGCGCGTGTCAAAAATGTTTGTTTTATGTCGATGACTTACTCAGGATAGAACATTCTCAAGAATCCAACATACTGATTCCGGTAAACTTCGAAGAATGGAAAAAGAGCGCTAAGGACGAGTGCCGTACCAAGAATCAAGACCCTGCGTGATCTCCAACGGCAACACAAGTAGGTGATAAAGGAGCCAACGACAAAGAAATGCAAATGAGCAGCTATGAACCATGACGGGATAAGACACTGGAATTGGAATTGTATATCAATTATAATAGCCGCAAAGATTGATCCCTCGTTACTTATACCTAGTTCATGCATCTTTTTTTCGCGTGATATGCTTTAGACGCCTTTTTTATACCCACAACCGTCCACTGCAGACGCGCGGATGAAAATAGCTTGCGAACGTTCACCGCAAAGGAAATAATGTGGGAAAGTTTTCAAGATTCAAATTAGACTAGATGCAATGAGATTCTTCCATAAGAGCAGATAATTTCATGGCCGCGTTTTGCAAACCGCGAACAACTGTGGACAAAAAAAAAGACGGCTTATAAGCCGTCTATAAGATAATCTATAAGATAATCTATAGATTAATTATTAGGTGTTTTTTTTTTTTTTTTTTTTTTTTTTTTTTTTTTTTTAATATAAAAAAAGAAAGTGTACATTACACATAGGCAAACAAAGGAGAAAAAAATAATCAAAGAGAATATATATATATATATATATATATATATATATATATATATATATATATATATATATATATATATATATATATAATATATATATATATATATATATATATATATGTATATTAAAAAAAAAAAAAAAATCTTTAAAAAAGAAGGTAATTACTCGTAGGTAAAAATTATAGGTAAGCAGATGTAAAACAGAATCTTTCCACCTGGATTAGTTAAGATTTTTTCTTTTTGTTTAATTACTTCTTGACACACCTATTTTCAACACATTTTGATTACTCTCTTGATTCAATTCCAATATCCCTGCGTTTTAAAAAAATGCACTGCCTCTGGCACTGTTCGGTCAAGGGGAGCTATATTCTCATTCTCCAAATGCCAGCACCTTGCAGAAGCGCCCCATAGTGGGAAGAAATAGCCGATTTGGATGTCAAATATCCGCGAAAGTTACGAATTGCCGGAACTTATGGATTGAAAGCTACCAGGGCTAAATTTTACTCTCACTTGAACCACCTCTAACGGGCTCTAACCCATGCTTCTAGCTGAAAAGTGTACAGAGAGAGTCTTAAATCAGTTCAGTTTTGAAAAGATAACTGTATTTAAGATGATTTTAACTATCTGATTTTTGGCCGTCTAATGGGGCAGTTGCAAGGCTCTGAAATGTTGTGTTTTTTATCAAGAAAATGAAAGTACTTGATGAGCTGAGGACAAAGATGCCTTTGGTTTCTGATTAAGTCCCATTGCTTCGAAGATGAGATTTTGGCCCAAAATGCATTGTTTTAAATGGGGATTCCGCGTAGTGACTTCACTACACGCACGATTTTTGACAACTTTACACGTGTGTATCTCCAAAACTGGGACGCTTAGGAAAAAACCAAAGGCACCACTGTTTTCAGCTCATCAAAAACTACCATTTTCTGTATAAAAAACACAATTTCAGACCCTTGCAACTGCCCCATTGCAAATGTCTGCCTGCGTACTGTGCGTTGTGCTATCGAAACAGTATGTTAAGTGATATGTTGAGTTATAATGAGGGCAGCGCGCTTCGGCACTTGCTATTCATCGCCCTTTGAACGCCCTGAGTTAATACTTACTACTTGGTGAATTTTTAGGTTTTTTCACGTTTATTATCGCGTGTTTCCTGAGTGATTTTTACATAAACAAGACGTAGATTTGCTTTCTATAGTTAAGGGTGTATCCAGACGAAATTCTAGGAAGGGGGGGGGGCAAAATTAGAGTTTAGAGAAAATAAAACTCACGAAGTCATACGGTTTGTAATAATTGTTGATGAATAGAACGTTGGTCCACCAGTTTTCTCGGCAATATCCCACCTCTGACTCGATCAATGTTTTCCATAAAGGTCCGTTACCCAAGGTCGGTAGAATATAAATGGTGCACGCAAGGACGAAAATGTATGGAGGGAGAGTCCTAAATGAAAGAATCAAGAAAAAAATCAAATTCATCCTTTTCGACTGAAGATTCTAACTTCTTAAAATTACCGTCGCTACAGATGAAACCGGGTGGCCCAAGCCAGAGACAAATGGAGACCCAGCACAAAGCTTGCGACAGGTGTCCACTTTCTGGGGCTCAATTTTGGTCGGATGTCATCGGAACAACAGCCAACTATTGCCTACTGTTGACTGATAAGCGTGTGTTTTGAATTCGAAAAGCAAAACTTGTTTCCGGTTCCGGGACGGCGAACCAATCACAGCCGTTTGTTGAGCCTCACCATTCAACATTAGGCAATGTTTATCGTTGCAGCCGGTGACTCCCGAACAAAACTGTGACAGCTAAACTTGCTTCATATTTCTAACACGGGAAGCATACGGTGTGCTGGGTCTCTATTTGTCTCTGGGCCAAGCCCACCCCAGAAAATCCGGCATGCAAAAAAAATAAAAAAAAAATCAAAAATCAACCGACAATTATTAAAGTCTGAAGAAAATTAAGTTCAGATGAAACGGGTTATTGGACCTAAATGGAAAGAAAATCTCCCCAATTTGTCTCTCAGAGCACAGCAATAGCTTCGATGCGGACGTGTGCCCAGCTAACGTTAATTTATATCAGCGGTATATCTGCCTAAACTCATAAAAAAAGTCAAAAAACGCAAAACCAAAATCAATTTTGTCAATCAATAAATGTCATATTTAATGTCGATTCGTAAAACGGTCTCTCTCGCACTCGTGTTCGCATACGGGAACAACTTGGAAAACAAACCGATCTTCATAAGAGGCAATTAGTGCGAGTGAGAGACCTTCTTCGTAAAACGGTCTCTCTCCCACCCGTGTCCATATACGGGATCAACTACGAAAACGGACCAAACCGCCATAAGAGGCAATGAGTGCGAGTGAGAGACCTTCTTCTTAAAACGGTTTCTCTCTCGCACTCGTGTTCGCTTACGCGATCAACTACGAAAACGGACCGAATCGCCATAAGAGGCAATGAGTGCGAGTGAGAGACCTTCTTCGTGAAACGGTCTCTCTCTCGCACTCGTTTTCGCTTACGGGATTAACTACGAAAACGGACTGAACCGCCATAAGAGGCAATGAGTGCGAGTGAGAAACCTTCTTCGTGAAACGGTCTCTCTCTCGCACTCGTGTTCGCATACGTAAGCAACTTGGTAAACGGACCGAATCGCCATAAGAGGCAATGAGTGCGAATGAGAGATCTTCTTCGTAGAACGGTCTCTCTCTCGCACTCGTGTTCGCTGACGAGAACATTTTGGAAAACGGACCGAACCGCCATAAGAGGCAATGAGTGCGACTAGTGCGAGTAAAAGACCTTCTTCTTGAAAAGGTCTCTCTCTCGCACTCGTGTTCCCTTAAAGGAACAACTTGGAAAACGGACTGACCCTTCATTAAACACAATGAGTGTGAGTGAGAGACCTTCTTCATAAAACGGTCTCTCTCTCGCACTCGTGTTCGCATACGGGATTAACTATGAAAACGGACCGAATCGCCATAAGAGGCAATGAGTGCAAAAGAGAGACCTTCTTCGAAAAACGGTCTCCCTCTGGCACTCGTGTTCGCACACGGGAACAACTTGGAAAACGGACCGAACCGCCAAAAGAGGCAATGAGAGCGAGTGAGAGACCGTCTTCGTGAAACGGTCTCTCTCTCGCAGTCGTTTTCGCTTACGGGAACAACGTGGAAAAGGGTCGACCCTTCATAAGAGGCTATGAGTGCGAGTGAGAGACCTTCCGCGTGAAACGGTTTCACTCTCGCACTCGTTTTCGCTTACGGGATCAACTACGAAAACGGACCGACTCTTCATAAGACACAATGAGTGCGAGTGAGACACCTTCTTCATAAAACGACCTCTTTCTCGCACTCGTGTTCGCTGACGGGAATATTTTGGAAAACGGACCGAACCGCCATAAGAGGCAATGAGTGCGAGTGAGAAACCTTCTTCTTGAAAAGGTCTCTCTCTCGCACTCGTGTCCGCATACGGGAACAACTTGGAAAACGGACCGACCCTTCATAAGACGCAATGAGTGCGAGTGAGAGACCTTCTCCTAAAACGGTCTCCCTTTCGCACTCGTGTTCGCTTACGTTATCAACTACGATTCCTAGTCTACGAAAACGGACCGAACCGCCATAAGAAGAAATGAGTGCGCGAGAGAGACCATCTCCTTGAAACGGCCTCTCTCTCGCACTCGTGTTCGCATACGGGAACAACGTGGAAAACGGACCAACTCTTCATAAGACGCCATTAGTGCGAGTGAGAGACCTTCCTCGTGAAACGGTCTCTCTCTAGCACTTGTGTTCGCATACGGGAACAACTTGGAAAACGGACCGAACTGGCATAAGAGGCAATGAGTGCGAGTAAGAGACCTTCTTTGTAAAATGGTCTCTCTCTCTGGCGCTCCGAACCTGACGGACCGAATCGCCATAAGAGGCAAAGAGTGCGAGTGAGAGCCCTTCTTCTTGAATCGGTCTCTCTCTCACACTCGTGTTCGCATACGGGAACAACTTGGAAAACGGACCGATCCTTCATAAGACGCAATAAGTGCGATTGAAAGACCTTCCGCGTGAAACGGTTTCTCTCTCGCACTCGTTTTCGCTTACGGGATCAACTACGAAAACGGACCGAACCACCATAAGAGGCAATGAGTGCGAGTGAGAGACCTTCTTCTTGAATCGGTCTCTCTCTTGCACTCGTGTTCGCATACGGGAACAACTTAGAAAACGGACCGACCCTTCATAAGACGCAATGAGTGCGAGTGCGAGACCTTCCTCATGAAACGGTTTCTCTCTCGCACTCGTGTTCGCATACGAGAACAACTTGGAAAACGGACCGACTCTTCATAAGTCACAATGAGTGCGAGTGAGACACCTTCTTCATAAAACGGCCTCTTTCTCGCACGTGTTCGCTGACGGGAACAACTTGGAAAACGGACCGATCGCCATTAGAGGCAAAGAGTGCGAGTGAGAGACCTTCTTCTTGAATCGGTCTCTCTCTCACACTCGTGTTCGCATACGGGAACAACTTGGAAAACGGACCGATCCTTCATAAGACGCAATAAGTGCGAGTGAGAGACCTTCCGCGTGAAACGGTTTCTCTCTCGCACTCGTTTTCGCTTACGGGATCAACTACGAAAACGGACTGAGCTGCCATAAGAGGCAATGAGTGCGACTGAGAGACCTTCTTCATAAAACGGCCTCTTTCTCGCACTCGTGTTCGCTGACGAGAACATTTTGGAAAACGGACCAAACCACCATAAGAGGCAATGATTGCAAGTGGGAGACCTCTTTCTTGAATCGGTCTCTCTCTCGCACTCGTGTTCGCATACGAGAACAACTTGGAAAACGGACCGACTCTTCATAAGTCACAATGAGTGCGAGTGAGACACCTTCTTCATAAAACGGCCTCTTTCTCGCACGTGTTCGCTGACGGGAACATTTTGGAAATCGGACCGAACCGCCATAAGAGGCAATGAGTGCGAGTGAGAAACCTTCTTCTTGAAAAGGTCTCTCTCTCGCACTCGTGTTCGCATACGGGAACAAGGTGGAAAACGGACCGACCCTTCATAAGACGCCATTAGTGCGAGTGAGAAACCTTCCTCGTGAAACGGTCTCTCTCTAGCACTCGTGTTCGCTGACGGGAACATTTTGGAAAACGGACCAAACCGCCATAAGAGGCAATGATTGTGAGTGAGAGACCTCTTTCTTGAATCGGTCTCTTTCTCGCACTCGTGTTTGCATACGGGAACAACTTGGAAAACGGACCGACCCTTCATAAGACGCAATGAGTGCGAGTGAGAGACCTTCTGCATAAGACGGTCTCTGTCTCGCACTCGTGTTCGTATACGGGAACGACTACGAAATCGGAGCGATCCTTCATAAGACGCAATGACTGCGAGTGAGAGACCTTCTTCTTGAAAAGGTCTCTTCCTCGCACTCGTGTCCGCATACGGGAACAACTTGGAAAACGGACCGACACTTCATAAGACGCAATGAGTGCGAGTGAGAGACCTTCTCGTAAAACGGTCTCCCTTTCGCACTCGTGTTCGCTTACGTTATCAACCACGATTCCTAGTCTACGAAAACGGACCGAACCGCCATAAGAAGAAATGAGTGCGCGAGAGAGACCATCTCCTTGAAACAGCCTCTCTCTCGCAGTCGTGTTCGCATACGGGAACAACGTGGAAAACGGACCAACTCTTCATAAGACGCCATTAGTGCGAGTGAAAGACCTTCCTCGTGAAACGGTCTCTCTCTAGCACTTGTGTTCGCATACGGGAACAACTTGGAAAACGGACCGAACTGGCATAAGAGGCAATGAGTGCGAGTAAGAGACCATCTTTGTAAAAATGGTCTCTCTCTGGCGCTCGTGTTCGCATACAGGAACAACTATGAAATCGGACCGAATCGCTAAAAGAGGCAATGAGTGAAATTGAGAGACCTTCTGCGTAGAACGGTCTCTCTCCCGCACTCGTGTTCGCTGACGGGAACATTTTGGAAAACGGACCAAACCGCCATAAGAGGCAATGATTGCGAGTGAGAGACCTCTTTCTTGAATCGGTCTCTTTCTCGCACTCGTGTTCGCATACGGGAACAACTTGGAAAACGGACCGACCCTTCATAAGACGCAATGAGTGCGAGTGAGAGACCTTCTTCATAAAACGGTCTCTGTCTCGCACTCGTGTTCGTTTACGGGAACGACTACGAAATCGGAGCGACCCTTCATAAGCCGCAATGAGTGCGAGTGAGAGACCTTCCTCGTGAAACGGTCTCTCTCTCACACTCGTGTTCGCCTACGGGATCAATTACGAAAACGGACTGAACCGCCATAAGAGGCAATGAGTGCGAGTGAGAGACCTTCTTCTTGAATCGGTCTCTCTCTCGCACTCGTTTTCGCTTACGGGACAGTTGTGGCTGTACTCTTATCAAAATAGTGCACGTGTAGAAGATTCTGTCCAGTATTGGCAACTGGAACATCAGTGGACCAGAATCATATCACTAAGGTTCCTAATTTCAGGTTGCGCCTGTTAGACAACGGTAAAATTGGAAAACAAAGTTTGGAAGTCAATCAGATTTTCTCCCTTCTCTCGCTTTTCGCCACCGTAACAGTTCAATATCTGATTAAAATTGAGAAATTTCAAAAACTTGTAGGTATCCCTTGGAGCACAAGAATAGTAGCAAGGAAGCTCTTAATGTAAAATTTCATATAATCCAGCATAATTCAGCAATGCAGAATTGCTGAATTATATAATTACTATATTTATTAAGAATCGCCTATTCTTAAAAAAAAATGTGCTTAAATTAACGTAGATCGATTACAGGTACGTATAGCGATCCGTAAATTGTATTCAACCACAAATTTCTTATTTGGAAATTATTATTGATAAAATTTCATACTATATAAGCTTCCTTGAGTCCCTCCTCGTGTCCGAAGGGTCCAATGTTTTGAAATTCTCAAAGATTCTCTTTTTATTCACACATAGAACCGGTAGCAAAATTTGGAACTGATCTCTGCAGAACCCACCTTGGGATTTTATTTGTTTAAAGCATTGCTTATACGGCAGCATAGTTGATGCATTTGTATGTATAGATGGACAAAGAATCAAACATTAAAAAACATGACAGCTTTTCTAACAAGAGCAACAAAAAAAATTGAATTAAGAAAATTCGAAGTAAGTGGCTATAGGTCATCATAAAATGACACGCCATTGTCAATTGACTTGAATTTTCCATGTTTCACACCAGTTGAAGTTTTGGCAATTTAAGTTCATTTTTCTCCTAAAATGCCTTGCTATTTTTTTTTTTTTTTTTTTTTTTGCAGAAAAGCGAGCCGTAGAATGGGTGCATTGCCCTATCATCAGTTATGCTCGTATTTATATCGGTCGATTTTAATGTAAGCAGTTGGATACTGTCTTAGATGGTTTACCTGATTAGTTTATCAGTGACGTGCACCCATATGTTGAAAGTGTTTCTTTCAAACTGCTTCACGAGTGATAAAGTTGACAGGAATCCATTTATGCAGAAAAATATATCCGTCAGAACCATACCAACGAAGAAAACGCTGAATTTGTCGATTCGCTGAAAGAGGAAGGAGTACGTCACAAAGAGAAAAAAAAAAAAAAAAAAAAAAAAAAAAAAAAAAAAAAAAAAAACAGGAAGAATTGAAAGGGGGGGAGGGATAGGTGAACCATAAAATCGCCTCTAATCGATTAAGAAAAATATAAAGGTACAATTTTTCTTTTTTTTTTAAATTTTAATGACTAAAAAGACAGGGAAATTTCTGCCTCAACCATAAGACAGCTTTTTGTAGACATTTTGGGAGAAAGAAGACAGGCACATGGTACATTTAACGCACTGGTTAGAAAATGTCCATCACACACAAAAAAAAGCAGCGTTCCGAACGCTTTGTGCCAGAACAGAATACTCGGCCATTCATTGTTAGTCTTATCTATGTAGTTGATCGATAAAAAAGGGAAGACAAAGGTCGTAACACCTTAAATGTCTTAAACCCCCTTATTTTATAAGAAGGAGGGCTCAAGAAAATTGAGAAGCGAAAAAAAGGTTCATCAATTATCACATTTCTTCAAGCCTCCCCCCCCACACTCACACACCTTTGAACCCACTGACCGCCACCGCTAAAAAGCTTAAGAAAATCACAAGAAGCCTATTAACATGGTTTGGAACATTTGGAACATTTGGAACCATGTGTCGTAGAACGTTGTCCAAAAACACAAAAATTGGTATGAATGTCGGATACATCAGCTTACATTTAAATGTTGTGACGCCCCACAATTTAATTTAAGCCAAAAATGAGAATTTCACAAAGAAAAAAACAAAAAAAATGGCGTCATTTCAAACCCCCTTTTGGATTCACAAGGGTTAATTAGGACGACACACAATGTGGTCAGGCTGTTTGTTCGTGAAGTGGTACGTGGCTCGCGCAAGGGACGACTCGTGCTAGTTGGCAACAACGGAATCTCTTCATTTAAACCTATGTGTAAAGTAATCAATCTTCAAAGGACTCACTAAATCCTTGAGAAATCGATACTTTTGCCTAGGATCAAATGGGGGAAAAGACACGGATGGATTATCTCACATACACTGGTGGTTTACTTAATTTATTTATTGGTGTTCTCTAAGGTGTTTGCATTGCTTCATTTTGTAAACGTGGTTAATCGATAGTATACAGTAAGACTTACTTTTTCGAAATATGTCCAATTAACGATGGCTGAGCCGTTGGTCGTAACCAAAACTCGGTGACCTACCAAGATCACAATCATGAAAAGGCATTTGAATCCGTGCAGAATGTGGTAGTCATTTAAGGAAGAGGGCACTTTTATTATTTGAAAATAACTCCGGGGGAATGAGAAAAGCAACAGCCACTTGTCTAATCCTGTAAGAAGTCATCGAGAGCGAGAAAAAATAATATATATACATAAATACAAAAAAAAATATAATTTGCTCCAGCCTTGACCCCCAAAATAAGTTTTTGTTCTATATAGAATGTATCAGAAACATTAGTCGTCCTTGTAACCACGTACCTATTTCAGAGGTCAAAGTAAGACTTTTGTTTCGAATAAACATGTGTCCGAAAATGCCCCCCTTTTGAGCTACAGCCCCCAAAGTTTTAAACAATCGATGGGTTTTTTTGGAATAAGAAAAATATGAACTCGTTGAAACGATCATTCTATAGCATTTTTCTAAATTAGGAGCTACCCTTTCAGATTTTTTAAACTGCAAAACTGTACTTTATGAAGAAAATATGAAAACAGATTTCCTTCACAAAGATGCAGGGGGTGGATCTACGTTTTTGGTAGGGGAGGGGAGTTTTTTTTTTTTTTTTTTTGCTTGACCGCCCTCTGCTGTGGTGGTAAATCATCTACTTTTTATTTTTACTCGATTTTTGACCAGCGTGGCGATTTTAGTTTTATTCCATGATTTTACACGGGCCTCTCACGTTTTTATTCACACGTTTCGCGCTTGATATCAAAAATAATATAAACAATTTTGGTTCTTTTTTTCTTTTAAGAGACTATTTTGGAGATATTTGGTTGGTGCTTGTATACTTTGAAGGATGAAAACTTACCAGAGGCTTCAGTAAATGGAAGATTCTCTACTTTGTGTTTTTCAGGATCCAGAACCGCCAGAAATAGATCAATAGCTGAGCAGAAAACGATGACGCACGTGATGCTAATGATGAGGTTTCTGAAAAAAATGGGGGAAAAAAACTATCTAAGAGGAGAGCAGGAGATTAGCAATAAACAATTGGACTGCAGTAGCTCCTCAGTTTCGGAACGTTACTCATTGGGAATAGATGACCAAACTTTTGTCTCATCAATACTCAGATTTTCAGTTTCATTGACAATAGCCATATGGTAAAGACTAAACATTCTGTTGAATGAAACATGCAATTAGTTTTATTATGTCCAAATGGGACTCATGCGAACTTTTGTTTCACGGGATTGAAGAGTTGATTAATCACGAAAAAAAATGACGAAATTCACTCTCAGAATCGAGCTTAATGGCGGTTCGACGCAAATATCATGGGAGAGTCCTATATCTAAACTGAAATATATCTCTGTGTTTCTGTAGAGAAAGTAACATTATAGACAGGAATCTCCCATGATCCCTACGTTGAGCCGCCATTACAAACTTGCCTTTATCGCAGTTATGTGAAATTATTACTAAATTGTATACTTTTTCAATGTGGTTTACGTGATTTTCGCTGGTTTTTACATCATAATAGACTATTCATTTGCTCACAGCAAAAGTTTGCAAGAGCCCCATTCAAGATTAAAGTAACTCAATGTCAAATTCATATGCTACCCCGTCGTGTGACCAAGTTTACCATCTTATTTAGCAGGTGCAAACATCAAGATGGTAAATGTTACCAACCTCTACCCCCTCCCTGCACAACGAAAATATTTCGTCTTGCGAATTCTGCGATTCAAATGCGGTATGAATTTGTAGATCGATTTTGCAGAAGTTTCGAAAAAAAAAAAAAAAAAAAAAAAAAAAAAAAAAAAAAAAAAAAAAAAAAAAAAAGACCTACAGCATAAAAACTTTCCATTTGTTAATTTTTGTTAGGCTAAAATTGGACGTGGCTGTGCTTTTGGATTTGTCTACAGTTAATTTCGATAACGTTGGCATCATTTTGTTCATCAAGTAGTAGCTGTAATAAGCTTCTATGTGGTGACTAGATTTATTGATGTCCCACGTGTATATGCAAGAAGTGTAACATTTTTGATTTAACACAAATTAAATGAGTATCCGTCTCCCCTTCTTTTTCACTGATTGGTAGAAAGATATACGAATGACGATTTTTTTTTTTTTATGTTTAAGCCAAAATGTTGCTTTATTTTTATCAAGTTGATGCTCTTATAAATTTCCACAAAAAAGAAAAGAATAAAAAGGGGGGGGGAACTTATCAAAACGGAACTGCGGACTATTGTCATAATCCGAGTCAGATCGCTGCACTAGCGCAACCAGGATCTCTTCCATTTCTCTCATTTCCCATTTGAATGTTTAAGTAGGAAAAGGACAGAAAGAGGGGGGTTATCGCGTTGTCCATCCTTGTCTAACATACGTTTCTTAATGGAGAAAAGAGAGAGACGAAGAAACTCTCGGTGCGCTACTGGATCGTTGTTACAAGTGAACTCGTTTATTTGAAGGGTATTAGGTGTAGGATTTCCACCCTAACTCCTCTCTTTCCTTATCATATCACTACATAGATATCAAACAATGTCTTAACGAAGCGTAAAATCTCTAGCAAAGTTGCATTTTTCCATTAAAATCCTTGCAAAAGCTCGAATTCGTGGGTCTTTGCCGTACACCCAAGACTTCGACCTTTTTCATAGATTTGAATGGACAATGTGCAACGTTCCCAGATTGTACGCTTCACCACTGTTAAAAAGAGAAGCGACTCAGTGCAGAATATAAGCTTTCGGGTAAGCTATAATAATGAGGTTTCGGATAAGCTAATAATAAGCTGTCGGATAAGTTAATAATATGCTTTCTAATTCTTATGTATAAAGCGCATTGGGGAGATTAGGATTAACTCTGATCGTGAGAAAAATAAATTTTCTGACTTTGGATCAATTTTATTCAGTATTGCATCTCTCAAGTTCGTTGGTTTTCTTTTTCTTCTTTATTTTAAAATGAGACAAGTTCTGCACCGAGTTACTATTTAATTCCATAGTTGTGGAGCGTACAATGTAAGAAAGTTTCATCAGTATGGCGTAGCCAGGAATTTTTCTAGGGGTCTGAGGTCCGAAAATTGTCAATGGGGGGTCCAAAGATACTAATTTGGTCAAATTTGTCTGGAAACGCAAAAAATTACCTTTTTTTTTTTAGGACAAAATTCGGTGCCAAGGGGGGGTCCAGACCCTCTGGACCACCACCCCCCCCTGGCTACGCCCCTGAGTTTCATATACTGTCCACTTAAATTAAAAGGGTCGAAACTGTCGTTGTGGATGCACGGCAAAGACACTCGAATTCGATATTTTCCATGGAATTAAATGGGCAACATGCAACGCTGCCAGAGTTTCAGCATCGCTAAAGCTTCATTTGACATCTATGAGGTAATATGATATGGGAGGGGAGGAGTGTGGGCGGGAATTCTATATAAACTTAAATTGGTACCCTTCAAAACGAGGTGACTGGGAACAGTGATTGCAGCATGATTATTTTTCATACATGTTCTTAACTGTTGTCCACAATTTTAAATGTTCAGTAAAGTCAAACATATGGATCAAAATTAAACGTATGGACCTATATTTTCTTGCCTTCATACGTGCATGGACGTAAAACGCCAAGACGAATTTGTATCCGGACAAAAAGTCGTTGACGAAATGTCCTATCACCCAAGTTTATGTTTGAATATTTTATGTGTCAGGTTGGAAATCCTGCAGTTTGATCAAATCAATTTGACCGCTTGTACCTTATCACCGTTGCGACTTACTTCAAAACCGTGGTGCCAGTAGACTCAGGAATATCCTCATTTGTCGTGCATTGTAAATCATTCACAGAGACGCTCAGATTGTACGAGCCCTCTCTCATTGGGCCCTCGAGTAAGGTTTCCAGCGAGTTTTCCAAATCCTTCGATGAACAAGAGTTTGGAATACAGAACGCAAGGTTGAAAAAATCTTTCCGCGCCTTCAAGATATCTTCTGTGATCTTCGGAGAGAGAGAGGAAAAAATAAAGTCGCTTGAAAATCCTGCTCCGAATCAACATATAAATGAGACTCATGCTGATTTTTGCTGCGCGCGATTGAATAATTATAATTCTTGCGTGAAAAACAGGAAAAATAACGATGAGCATTGAGCACCTAAAAAAATTATATAATTCACTTACAGACTCACAAAATGATTTTTAAGGCCGATGATGATAAGAAATGACAATGATGCAAGTAGGTACCAAGGGAATTTCCTATCTAATTTGTAGCTTTGCTCAGTGCGTCTCTGGAGAGAGAGAGAGAGAGAGAGAGAGAGAGAGAGAGAGAGAGAGAGAGAGAGAGAGAGAGAGAGAGAGAGAGAGAGAGAGAGAGAGAGAGAGAGAGAGAGAGAGAGAGAGAGAGAGAGAGAGAGAGAGAGAGAGAGAGAGAGAGAGAGAGAGAGAGAGAGAGAGAGAGAGAGAGAGAGAGAGAGAGAGAGAGAGAGAGAGAGAGAGAGAGAGAGAGAGAGAGAGAGAGAGAGAGAGAGAGAGAGAGAGAGAGACTTACACAGGAATCTTTCGTGACTGGTGCGTATATATAGTTCCGAAATTTAAGAGTGAAGAGATTGTTAGAGCCCCCGGCCCTTCCCTTATTCTAATATTTGGCTTCCAGCTCTATTGGACGAATGTTTCAAAACTTTTTTTAAGAATCCTTATGATATACCCTGAGGAATCATGAGGAATCACTTCGGCCAATGGGTCTGTTGCAAACTTTTGCTACAACGATAAAGATTGTTCCATCGTACGTAAAATTGCCCGAAAAGTCTATTGGTGGCATCAGAAAGTCATGAAATGCGATGATAAACTCACAAGAGACGTATAATGAAATCCAAGATGGCGGTAAAATATCGAGCAATCTGTATGCATACACCTTTAACATCCAAGGATTGCCAACGTTGACAATCTCACAGCTTCAGAGGTTAGGGGAGGACTGGGGGCTGATCACGGAGGATCGTTTCGTTTCGTTTTCGTTATCGTTATCGTTTACGTGTAACCTTATGGGTGGCTCAACTGATCGAATCGTTTTGAGCCTCTCGTAACGATTGAAACGGTCGAAAGGAAGCGATGAGTTGGAGGCTGTCGTTTACTCGATCGTTTGAAGTAGGAAGAGGTGAGGAGGGGACCACCTGCGCGATCGAGTTGCGCAGAAGCAAGCCCATTTGATTTAATGCAAACGATAACGATAACGATACCGAAACGAAACGATCCTCCGTGATCACCCCCCTGGGGCAATTGTAACACGGGGCAAATGTAACGCCGGGGCGGTGAAGGAGGAAGGGGGAGGGGTGGGCGAGTCGAAAATTGGATACACTACTCCTCTCCTACGTGAAATTAATCATAAGACTTTTTTTGGAAGGGCGCAAGTCTCATAACTTGCATCTTACTCATTTGTTACAATTGCCCTACGCACTGTTACAATTGCCCCTACCGCGGGGCAATTGTAACATTCTTCCGGAAGCTCGAAAAATTGTTATAAAAGCTGTAATTTTTGGAGTATGAGCTTTTTGGCTAAGAATTCTTAAATTAGATAGTTTGGAGGTAATCCATGCAAAATTTCGATGTCCTAAGTGCAAAAATAAGGTCTGGAGAGCTGAAAATGTCGAAAGTGTTACAATTACCCCAGTTCTCCCCTATGTGTTTATTTACATTGTGATTGGGTGCGATCGAGATTGTGAGGTTGGCTATCCTTGGATGTTCGTGGTGCATGCATACAGGTTGCTCAATATTTTACCGCCATCTTGGATTTCATTAAACGTCTCTTGTGAGTTTTATACTCCATTTTATGACTTTCTGGTGCCACCAATGGACTTTTCACGCGATTTTAAGTGAGATTGAACACTCTATAGCGCTGTAGCAAAAGTTTGCAACAGACCCATTGACGGAAAAATAGGAAATGCATTTGCGAGGGACTTTAGCTTATCTTTATAAAAAATAACATGTATCTACTCTACTTGCTTGATTTGAATGAGCACAAGGTGAGTTGACTAATTTAACTTGCGGTTGAAAGAGCTGATACTCAAGAGAAAGTTGCAAAATGACGGCAGAACGAACTTTCCCCCTTTTTCCCCTTTTTCCCCTTTTTCCCCGGATTCTTCATTTGTTATTTCAATCTCTGCTGTGAATTTAAGTTGGGACTTATCAGGAAAACGTTTACCTGTATCTGATCCCAAACCGGTCTCTCCCAATGATTGGTGGATTTGGGAGACCCTTTGAAGTCCAGCCGACTAAATTTGAAAGTTGCCAAACAATATTTAGGAGAAATTCCTACTTGGCGAGGAATTTGGGTGTTCACACATTCGTCGAAGTTTCCGAAATTATAACTGTCAGCAACGGTAAAACCACGTGGCAATAAGTCTGAAGAATCGAACACTATGTTTAAAAGAAAGAGGGGGAGAAAAGAAAGCAAAGTATTAAATCAAAGATTAAATCAAATTGAGGTTCCACATTTTTGTAAAAGGAAAATGATAATTGCTTTGAACATTTAGCGAATTTTTTCGAGACGAATATTTTCGACAAAACCATTGCCAACCTACGCATGACAACAGTGGATGACACGAAACTGGATCGTGTTTTTCGAACTTTTTCGGTGTTTTCAGTCATCGATGGCATCAATTCGATTTTAAATTTATAAGTCCGGAGGTGAATTCGAAATCGAATTGATGCCATCGATGCCCCGAAAACACATCTAAAAACACGTTTGAGTTTCCTCGAATATGTAGTTAGGTTGGTATTGTTTATGATATTCGATCGCAAAAATTCGCTAATTATGCAATCAATTAATAAATATCGATGGCTAAAAGTTGAATCAACAAAACATCAGTAGCTTTATGTTGATTTTGAGACTGCGTGTGACTGTCCAATAATTTTTACCTGATTTCCTCAACATGCTACGAGGCTGTAATGTTTATCGGCGATGGAAGCGGTAGCGTCCGTCAGCTTTCGAAAAAATTCCGACTTTGAATTTCTTTGAAAAGAAAAAGAAACTTGGAATTTTCAAATTTTTCCGAAAGATGACGAAGTTTTTAAGTAAGTATTGCCAATTTTACTGTCGGGGAATATTTTAAAAATTTTGAGATTTCATCAACATTTTCAGAGATCTCCAAAATTTCTAAAATGTTAACGATTTTCCTAGTTTGCAAAAAATATTCAAACTTCTATTAATTTTCAAAACAGACGATGCATACGCCTTTAATGCATAGAAACATCTCAGAAAAATTATGAAAATTTCGATGGGCTGTATTTTTGTATACTTAATCCTTGCAAACTAAAATTCCTTGTCCTTACACACCAACTACCAAAAACGAAAGTGTTAAGAATTATTACAAAAGGTCAAAAGTCTTGGCTTTTAATGTGCTATATATCTTGAAGATTGATAAATTTATCATATATATATATATATATATATATATATATATATATATATATATATATATATATATATATATATATATATATATATATATTATATATATATATATATATATATATATATAATATATAATATATAGTGGTTGAAATAGCGGGTTTTTTCCCACTTTCGGAGAGATTAAAAAAAACATACAGTGGTATTGTGCTACATTTAACATTTTGACAATTTTGTGAATCTAAGTAGTAATAATTAGGTAATAATAATAATAATCGAATCTTACTTTGAACTGCCCAAGCAGTGAAGTTCCTTAGATGTTGTCTGTAGATCTGAAAATGTTCCGTGCATAATGAATTTGTTTCTGTCGTCAAATCGTAGTCGAGGATGTGATCTGCGAATATTTTAGAAACCCACGGGTGTTGACGGGTTTCCTGGATCAGGACTGAAGGATCAGTCGATATTTCGACTAATTTTAAAAATGAGAAAATAAAATGATAACAATTTTATTCCAGTTGAGAGTATAAAAGTCAGGAAGTGTCATAAAATCCTCCAATTCATCTCACATCCACGAAATCCAAACCTCAAAATACGAATCCACATAGGGCAAATGCCGTAAAAATCAAAACGCATGGACTGGTTGAGTGGAGTGGGACTTTGTTTTGTACAGGGAATTGCTTATTAAAATATATGTAGTTCCCACGTTAATACATAGTGGAATATTGGGGGGGGGTCTCAAATTTGACAACCCCTTTGAAACGTGTCCCCTTCAAAATAATCGAACGCTCGTTTCAACATTTTCGGATTTCGCTGTCGTAACCGATCGTGTGAAAACTACATATTTTAATCAACACCCTGTATATCAAAGTAGTCATAAGACTAATTATATTATTTTAGTTTCAGCTATAGCTAAATATGCGTGGGAAATTCTGAATAAAAAGCAGGCCATTTTTTTTGTTTTTGTTTTTTTTTTCTAAAAAAAATTTGTAAGACTTTTATTCGAAATTTAATTTTTGTATTTAAAATGATAGAGGTAATTACGTTCGTTGCAGAGACGTTTTAACCATACGACCAGAAAGCCGTTGGAAGGTTGAAACGTCTGAATTTGTGTATAAATGAAAGTTTGATCTGATTGAGTTACCGATTGATCTTAAAACCAGTGTTTTTATCCTTTCTAGAAAACCAGTTTAACTATGTCAACTCGATCAAAAAATCCGGGAGTTCTTCCCCATTCCGCCCATTTTTATGCACGACCCTATGAGGAGTGCATATTGGTTTCGGTCTGGTTTTTGATTTGCGCTGTTGCACAATGTACTTAGCATTTTGGAGTATTGAAGTTCTGTGTTTTAAGTGGTTGTTTTGGAACTATTTGGCACCATTTCGTTTCTTAGCTATTTTGTAGCCAATCAAATTCCTCTATTCGTCCGGCGGACCGATATTTCGTCGAAAGTATCACCCTTTTATACTGATTTTCAAGCGCGTTTTAGAATCGGTTTTTGATGTTTTTCACTAATTTGCGCATACCTATTCGAAGTCCTATTCTTTTAATTCCTTTTTATTTTTTTGGTTCATTAGGGCTTGGTTTGAGAATTCTTATCGTTTTTACCCGATTATAAATTTCCCGCTCGTACCACGTTTTGTACAGGATGTATAGGGAGGGAGGACTTTTTTCGGTTTTACTACGCCGCGTATTACTAAGACATTGACACAGAATGCCTCCAACCGCTATATAGAGGTTATGGTCACACGGGTTCTCCGACTCTCCGTAACCCATAAGCAGAGACAAATAGAGACCGTGAACTCCCTATTCTTCCCGTGGTTGCGTGCGGTGTCCACTTTTCGTGAACAACTTTTGTCGGGACTCATCGGCCTCAACAATCAACCTTCGCATAATGTTGGATGGTGAAGCTCAACAAAAGGCTGTGATTGGTCCGCGGTCCCGGAAATGGAAACAGGTTTTGCTCGGCGAATGCAAAATACGTGCTCATCAGTCAACATTATGCGAAGGTTGATTGTTGTTTCGATGAGTTCCGACCAAAATTGAACCACGAAAAGTGGACACCGCGCGCAAGAATAGTGCAAGGTCTCTATTTGTCTCTGCCCATAAGCAGCTGTAGGTACTTAGAATACGTGTGACCATAACCTCAAACCTAGCGGTTAGAGGTATGGAAAAAGACATAGTATTGATCAGAGCCACGATTTCGTGAAAGTGTAAACATCGCTGGCGTTTGTCATTCACTACAAGTATATCACCGCATTTCAGGATTCTTTTTCCGCTTGAGTTTTTAGGAACAAAAATAAATGCCTTATAAAGCTCGGAACATGCGTAAGAAAGGAGACTTACTATCTACCGTAAGCGGCTGTGTCAACGAGAACCCGTGCTATCATAGCCCCAAGGTCAAACAACCGCAGACAAAATAGCTGATAACCCATGGGTGCATGCTGCATTAGGAATTAGGATATACCGCTACGTTTCCAAGCTTGATAGCGATCGGATCGTGATTACAGTGGCTCTATCTACAGAGTCACTGTATTGCCGACGCGACGGGAGCGCTCGAATCGTGGTATAATCTCACTGGTCGCGAGGCCCTACATTCTTAATTTCTTCTGCGGTCATTACCCATTCAAAAGTTGTACCCTTCCCCTCCCCCTCCCACCACTCACCCAATCAAATCTAAACTCCTTCATCACTTCAACAACAACAATTAGAGGTACTAACACCCCCCCCCCCCACACTTTCGCCGGAACAACCTTACGTAAACACTTAACTAACACTAAGAGGGCTTTTCTTTTCAGGAGATCACGGTTAAAAAGTCCATGTTTGGTGGACCATAAAAAAAATCCGGCCCAAGGAAATTGACTGAAACTGGGTGTGACATGTGAATCGATTTGTAAAGGCGCGTCTTTGCCGACTTGTATGGGACTTAGCTAGAAATCAGCAAATTGAATTTTTTTCGATTCGGAAGGTCACAGCGGTCAATCACAAATTGCCTCTAAACTTTTCAAAAATCAAGCCATAGCCATTAAGGGATGGTTTTTGAAAAAAAAACAAAAACAAAAACAAAAAAAAAAACAAAATGTTTACCGTGTTAGGTTTAAAGGTCAAAACACACCCCTTCCATTTTATTTTTTTGGGATACGGGAACACACCTCCTTAAATAACCCGAAGGAATGGTTTTCGGGGGTTAAAAAATGTTTTCCGAAATTCATCGGGATCAATATTCGGCACACGTGTTGCACCAAAATTTTGTATCTGAGATGAGCTTCAATGAAAGCATGCTAGGTGGTCTGAAACACCCCGGATATAGAGAATATAACATTTGGTCGATAAATAGGCAACCCGTTTGAGTACACTTGCTCCTACAAATACTACGAGCAGCTGTGAGAAGTATAGATTTAAGCTTAAAAATTGTTACATTTCAAACCTTTCTGATAAAGGTATAAATATTCATTGTACAATTAATTAATTAATTAATATCAAACTTTAATGCTTGAGGAAAAAAAAAATAGTAAAAAAATGTCTACAAAATCGTTTGACTGTAAATCTAAAGAACCCGGGCCTACCCATCAGTTATTCATTAAGGTCGTGCATCCATTCTTAACACGCCCGCGTGGTTTGAAGGCTGCTTGTTTTTTTTTTTTTTTTTTTTTTTTTTTTTTTTTTTTTTTTTTTCGCTTCCATCATATCATGGTTTCGGACTTGATCATGATAAATACAGAGATACAGATCAACTCAAGTTGCTCCGTTGCTAAGTAGACGCTAAAATAAAATGGACGATTATGGAAGTACGCGGAAAAGATATGCAGCTCTCATAATATTCTTAACTGCCTCTAAAAATAGTCCTCCTGATTACGATATTCTATGATCCTACTCCATAAATATTTGAAAATTAATGAGCAATATTTCTAAATGAAGAACGATTCTTACTTTGGGCTGCTGGCAACAGTGGCGTTGTAATGCTCTCCGGATGTGACCGACGTCTATGGAAATGAGTGGTGCTCAGGAAATTCGATTTTGATGTTGCATTGTTGGAGTCCAAAGTGCATTTCTGTTGTAGTGTAGACAGCTGCATTTGTCGATCGGTCGAGTAATAAAGGTTCGAAGAGTTGCTCAATATTCCAGCCGAGCAAATGTGCACAATCAGATTTACAAGGAAGGTGACCAACGTAAACAAACAGAATGTTGAGTGATAGACCATTTTTCAATCGTAAATATTTAAAAACGTTTACTGGATATTGCGTATCAACTCTCAACATTTAATAGAACTTTTTCCAAAACCAAGCGAAAAATCTCACGCGTCCCTCGATAGCGAAGTAACATCTGAAAATTAAAATTACAAAAATTCTCCAATCAAGTTTGACTTAGTATTTTAAGCAGTAAATCTGTGCCCCCCCCCTCCCACTTTAGCCCAAGTATCGATAGTACATGGTACATAAGTATTAAAAATATATGTATATCGATAGCCTAGTTTCCTTTTTTTTTTTTTTTTTTTTTTGCCTCTGCAAAACGTCGTTTGAAGGAGGAAGTTTTCGCTATCGTATGGAAATTTCGATGGGAGTAAACTTTAACGCGGGTATAGAAAAAGAAACTTAAGTCCACCCTTCAAGACATTGCTACATCTCCATCTCCATCTCCCTCTCTTTCTCTCTTTCTCTTTCTCCCTCTCCTTCCACTTCTCTTTTTCTCCTACACTTCCTTTAAAAAAAAAAAAAAAATGCTTCCCTCGACTAAAGGGGTGTCTCCATCTGCGAATTCGAAATTACTTTTTCAAAAGTACTTTCGAATTCGCAGGTGGAGCTAGCTTTTTGGCCGTTGACTTTTAAAGTAAAAAGTAGGAATGGATCCTACTTTTTATACTTTTTGGTGGCTTTGATGGCTTTGATGATCATCCTGAAATACACCGAAGACCTTTTTCTAAACTATTTTCATTGTTTTGGTATTTATTTTGTAGGCTATCCGTGTCATTTTTAATTAAATTTTTATGTATTGTTCACTTTAATTAATTAATTTTTTTTTTTTTTTTTTTTTTTTTTTTTTTTTTTTTAAAGACGAAAAGACAAATATTAAAAAATAAAATTCCATCCATCATTTTTGAGACCTATACCTGCAAAAATTACTGACAAAAACGATTGCTTCAAGAAAAGCCCTCTTTAGAATGCAGGTTTTCAATACACTTGTTGCAATTTCCACGGCCTTTTAATCAATTCTTATCAGAAAAAATTAGCTCGAAGCACAGAATGGTTTGAGAAAACTCTTCAAAACACTTGTGCTAAATATTGCAAGTGCGTGCGTATTCAAATGACGCGCTGTGCTGCACACGCTCGATGAGATCGATGCCACCGTTGAGACGGGCAAAAGTACTTTCGATTTCGCAGATTGAGCCACCTATTCGCGCTAGTACTTTTAAAAAAGTACTTTTTCATTCGCAGGTGGAGACACCCCTTTAGATGCCAAAACAATGAAAAGAAACGAATGGGCAATTACAGAACAAGGCACCCCCCCCCCCCATTTTATTGATTTTTTCTAGTTTATTTTTCCCCTCTAAAATTGCCTCGTACCTATAGTAAATGTTTGGGATTTCATACATTTTGGAGAAATCAGTTATCCCGGAATTATACGTGCGTAACTAAAACGGTAGATAGTTTTTCACAACAAAATCTTGCCTCTATAGTTATAATTAATGAGCACAAAAACCTAAATAGACGAGAATGGTGAGAGATGCATCAATCATGCGACTTTACTCACCTCACTGTTTATAAACTAAAAAATAAATGTTTCCAAATTTTGTTTACTCACAGAATCAAATAATACACAGTCTGGCCAAAAGTTCTGTCTCTCGCTAAAATCAAGATGGCGGCTAAACGAGTGAAAAAAAGTATATATGACTAACATAAATTCTGAAAGCTCATATCAAGAGCTGCAAAACTATGTTAATTAAATTGCTATTGCATAATTCAGTTGCTCACACGAGAGGAAAAACAAGACCAACCTCGACATGCTAAATAACGGTGCTTATTTGTGAGCTACTGAGAATGTTTATGTCTCATTAGTGAATGAAAAGAAGAAGAAGAAAAAAAAAAACAAGAAAATAATGATTTTATAAGAAACAAATCATTATTAATCTCTTACCAGAATAAATTTCATTTGTTGTTCTTCAGGGTCATTCAAAGTGATCTCCTTCCCTCTCGATGCATTCACTTAATCTTACGGGGAACTGGTCGATTACGGCTCGGATGGTCTCGAGTGAAATTTTCACTCCCGTAATTGCATCAAAGTGTCACTAAAACAGTGGCGTAGCCAAGGGGGAGTCCAGGGGGTCTGGACCCCTCCCTCCCTTGGCACCAGAATTTTCCCTAAAAAAAGGTAATTTTTTGCGTTTTCAGACAAATTTTACGAAATTAGTATCTTTAGACCCCCCCTTGAAAATTTTTGGACCCCGGACCCCCCCCCTCCCAGAAAAATTCCTGGCTACGCCACTGCACTAAAATAAACACTTTGATGATTGCATTGGTCGTGTTTTGGGATCTTCCAGAGACAAATAGAGACCCAGCACACCGTACGCTTCCCGTGTTAGAAAAGTGAAGCAAATTTAGCGGTCACAGTTTTGTTCGGGAGTCACCAGCTGCAACGATAAACATTGCCTACTGTTGAATGGTGAAGCTCAACAAAAGGCTGTGATTGGTTCGCCCTCCCGGAAACTTAAACAGGTTTTGTCTATCAAATGCAAAACATACGCTCATCAGTCAACAGTATAGGCAATAGTTGGCTGTTGTTCCGATGAGTTCCGACCAAAATTGAGCCATAAAAGTGGACACCTGTCGCAAGCTTTGTGCTGGGTCTCTTTTATTTGTCTCTGGGATCTGCATACTGAGAAGAGTATGCTAATATGGTCTTATCATAATGTGTCTATCTGATTCTCGGGTTATAGTATAGGATAATGTCGCGCGAAACGATGGCTGCACTTATTTACTGAGCATCGTTATAGACTGTTTTAGTAGAGCGATATATCGTATCGATTGCCGTCCGAGGGTCCCTGGTTCCAAACAAACTTTGATTCAATGCATTTTCCCCATAAGCGGATTTTTGAACGGAAATTCAGGGTATTAAATCAAACAATTATTGCGACCTTTTTGCGATTATGAATTCTACGTCCTCGAAAATGCTTAATTTTGCCTAGTTCCTCCCGCAAAACTGCCAAAATGAACAAGATATTACAGATTAAACGATGCGTTTGGAGGTTGGAATCAACCAAATGTTATTGTTGTTGTTGTTGTGGAATTGGCGGGATTTCGGGCGATCCTAACCTACTAATGCAACATTTAATCTGTAATATCTTATTGATTTCGGCAGTTTTAGTCAAGGAACCAGGCATAATTAAGCATTCTCGAGGACGTAGAATTCAAAATCGCAAAAAGATCGCATTAATTGTTTGATTTAATACCCTAAATTTCCGTTCAAAAGTTCGCTTATGGGGAAATTACATTGAACCAGAGTTTGTTTGGAACCAGAGGCCCTCGGACGGAAATCGATACGATATATCGCTCTACTAAAACAGTCTGTTTGGCATGTCGAGGTTGATTTCGTTTCCCCTCTCATGTGAGCAACTGAGTAATGCAATAAAAATTTAATAGACAGGACTTTGTAGCTCTTGATATGAGCTTTCAGAACATATATAGTTATATATACTTTTTTTCAATTGTTTAGCCACCATCTTGATTTTAGTGGGGGGCAGGACTTTTGGCCAGACTGTGTATACATATGACTAGTGAAAAGCAGCATGGGAATATTGAAGAACAAACGAAAATATGAAAAAACTAAACGAGATACTTTGATAAGTCCGATTGAGAGCGGGCGTTAAAGCGTAAAGAAAAGACACTTAAAAAATCACTCGCGTTGCCGAATCTAATCATTGGTATCCCATTCCCTTTGGTGGTCATACGCGGGACCTGGGCCTTGCCGTTTCGTAAAAAGGATGAAACAGTTGTTACTAAATGTGCAAGTGACTTTTTGAAAGTCCGGAAACTTATTAGTTACTACTCTTTTCGGGCGAAAGAAAATGCAATGCCGTGAGTCGAGTTAAAACATTTAAAAGAATTTGACAAATTATTTGAATAATCGTAATGTGCTCCTTCAATTTCGCGTCCAGGCAATCTGAGTATAATGTTTGTGAGAATGAGACTGTTTGCAAGCTATTTATACAGACAAAGAAGCTATTGACCCTGGGGTAAAATCTACCATAATAAATATGATGTTGGATTTAATATACGCAGAAAAAAAGTGGTGAATTTAACTATTTAATAAATAAAAGTATGGTCACAACATATGAATGGTTGTTCTAACCGTTTAAAATAGTTTCACAACAGCTCTACGCGTGCTGCTTTAAATTAACCATTTTATATGGTAAAAACAACCATTCATACGTTGCAATGATTATCAAAATAAAACGCGTTGAAATTGGGAGAGGAAAAAAAATTACTGGCAGGAAAATGGAAAAAGAAAGTCAACTTCGCATTATTGCCGATTTGATTACTTTCTGCCATATTTTATTTCTTTCCTTATTCAAAAGAGGCTAGTCGCCGCACAGTGGAGCGAGTCAATGGTAGGGGTTGGACATTAAATTTGTAGCTAAAAATGCAAAGAATGTTTTTACAGTAAAAAAAAAACCAACTATGATAACGGCGATTCTTGCAAGAAAATTTACGATAAAACCAATGAAATCATTTTTAAACTTCTACGACGAGTGTTAACAAATGTATGCACATTTAAAGTTGTCATTTCATTGATTCGCTCTACTGTGCTCGGCCTCATTTGTCTCACCCGCAGCGAGACGCCACTGTTTAAACCCCATGCCACATCAGGATAATAGAGTAAAAACAAAATAACATAAAGAAACAAAAAAAAAAAAAAAAACCCAAAAAATGAGAAAAAGTAAATAATGCAAAAAATTAAATAAAAATAAAAAAAAAAAAAAAAAAAAAAAAAATAATGAAAAAAAGTAAATAATGCAAAAAATTAAAGAATAATAAAAAAAAACAAAAAACAAAAAATAATGAAAAAAGTAATTAAATAGTGCAAAAAATTAAATACAAAAAAAGAAAAAAAAAATACAAAAAAAAGAAAAAGGAAAAAAAAAATAATGAAAAAAAAAGTAAATAATGCCCAAAAATAATAATAAAAAAGTAAATAAATGAATGATCGTTAGTCTGTTCACTATTTGACTGCAGTTGGCCGAAAAGATTAAAATGCGTAAATGGAAACGTTGAGGTCGGCCTCGAGTTCACCTTCGCCCGCGCATTGTCTCTTGACATCATTGTTTGACACTTCGTCGGCTCGGACCCTTTTTCACTCCTCATTTTGACCGCCCACTCGTAAATCAAATTTTTGCAGCATTCACGAATTTTGAATAACTGACTTTGAATTTAAATTCTACGTGACGTGCGTAGAAAAATGATACCAAACGGCGGTTCAATATGCAATTTTTGAAAGATTTTGGGAGTCCTGATTGAGTGATTTCCGAATGCCGAAATGTTTAAAAAAATTCCACGTTGAGCCTCCGTTTGGTATCATTTTTTTATGCACTTCAAGTAGAATTCAAATTTAAAGTCATTTACTCAAAATTCTTGAATGCCGCAAAAATTTGATTTTGAGTGGGTGGTCAAAATGAGGAGTGAAAAAGGGTCCGAGCTGACGCGTCGCGAAGAAGTGTTAAACAATGGGTAAGGAGACAAAACGCTGGGAAAGGTAAACTCGAAGCCGACCTCAGCGTTCCCATTTACGCATTTTAATATTTTCGACCAACTGCAGTCAAATAGTGAACAGACTATAACACTAAGTTTGGTAAAGAAGCTTAGAGTCAAGAAATCAGTTTGAGCCTGGGGCGCAAGGTAGGTCGGTCGATCGTCACAATTTTGCCGGTATTTTTCTCACATGGTACCTATACGTAGTCGGAGACACTTCACCTCAAGATCTTAGCGCAATGACAAAGTACACGGAGTTTGAATAGTGAATTTGGTGAAAAGACGTTGGAGTAGTATTAAGTAAAAATACGTAATAAGTAATAGTAATAAGACGTTGTATTGTTTTGTATAATTGAATTTGTATCGAAATAGCGAATTTGAGAATATCAATCCAACTGTTTGAAGAAAGTAACTACTAACTTACCGGTATAAATAATGATGGTTGATTCAAGTGCATTAATAATTATGTCCAAACTTCTTCCACTGTCGTTTGGCGTTCTGGCTGTCTCCTTGACCCTTCTCTTTTTTTTACTATCGGGAGGATATTTTCGGGACATCGGTGGTTTTTTGTTAATTGTGATAGCGCTATTAATCCGATGGAAGGACTCAGTCTTCAAGACGTTTAAAACTTTTCGGAGGGATATCAGGTACGTCTATATTGTTTGCAAATAATCTTTAACCCTTTCAAACCTAAACATATTTTTTGTTCTGGAACGGATTTTCGGCCATCATATCTGATCTGGGCACTATTTTCTCATATAAAACGATATGCATATAATTTTTTCATTTTCTTCATAAGATTCTATGTTATTCAGATGTACATTCCCTGGTACATTCCCTGGTATTTCCCTGGTTTCCATGGCCAAAATTCCGCGGGTAATTATTATTTTTCCATGAAATTATAAAATATTATGGAATCCCATGAACGGTCCACAGAATTCCTTGAAATCTCAAATGTCACGGAAAAATAATATTCCATGAAATTTTATGGAAAAATAATTATAGACCGCGGAATTTTGGTCCTGGAAATTCATGGAACACATTTATACCAGGGTTGAAATGTACACCAGGTATGAAAGGGTTAAGTACTTCGGCCTAAACAGTTGTCTTTATACAGTTCTTTCATTTCTCTAAAAGCGTCTGTCACTGATAAACCACACAAAAAACAATAATGAATAACGTGACGTTGCTCTTCTTTCTCCTCGGCATACACCGCGAAAAAAATTTGGTAGTTCGCACAGCGCACCCGCGTCAAACAAAACAGAAAAGTCGCAAGTACTGACTGTACTGAGTACTGTGCATGTTTCAACCTGTAAGCTGTGCTTGCTGACCGTCCATACATAGTTGCCATATTCACGCTATATTGCCAATTTTATTCAGCCTTTTAGGAAACTTTTAATTTCGTCTTTTTTTTCTTGGCAAAATAGCTGAAAATCCTGGAGGGGTAAATTTAACATGCCATTTTCAAGACTCTGTATATCAGTCAATTTTTAAGCTACTGAGCTTTACTTGGTCTTGTTTTATTGAAAATTACAAGGAATTCAAGCACACATGAACTGTATTTTAATAGCTGCTTTCGTTCTCCCAAAAACCCCGAATATGCATTATTTTTTGAACGGCCTTTGCATTAACAATATTTAGAGTGAAAATTATGGGAAGTAATAAAGCTCATGCAAAAGAAAAGAGACTTGCACACAATTTTTTTTTTACAAAAATAATCTATATGCACGCAAAATTAAGTCAACTAAAAGGTATTTTGAGCACGGCATTTTGATTTTGGGTTGACACAGCAGAATGTGACTTCAAGCTGAAACGCAAAAATAAATCAAATGAACGGTGAATATATACAGGGTGTAACAAAACTATAAACCATAAATTTCAGGGCGTATTCTAGAGGTAAAAATAAGACTTTTTTTCCTATAAACATGGGTCCGGTATTGTAGTCTTTTCGAGTTACAGAGTTGCAAAATTTCCGCAAAACAAATTGAAACATTGTTATAACTCCCTTGTGAATTTTTTTTAATGCTCGTAAATAAGTATTCTGGTGTAATTTTAGGCGTTCTTGCCGATTTTGGCCTTGAAAATTCTGTATGCACAAAATTGAGGGGGGTTTTGGGGGTTTGTCTTGATTTTTCTCACTTTTTTCGGCCAAATTGTATGGAAACATGCTTTCGGATTCATTAAACCCAAAAACGATTAGCATCATTCAAAAGGTCGTAAAAAATATGCATTTTTGGTCCTACAAGTTTTCCCATTCCCTAAACCATTTCCGAGAAAGTCGTCCCTGAAGTTGCAGAGGTCGGCCGTAATCGCCTTTTCTTTGATTTTATCCATTCTTGGCCTACCTCTGCACCTTCAGGGACGATTTTCTCAGAAATGGTTTGCGGAATGGAAAAACTTGTAGGACCAAAAATGCATATTTTTTTACGACCTTTTGAATGATGCTAATCGTTTTTGGGTTTAATGAATCCGAAAGCATGTTTTCATACAATTTGGCCGAAAAAAGTGAGAAAAATCAAGAAAAACCCCCAAAACCCCCCTCAATTTTGTGCATACTGCATTTTCTTGGCCAAAATTGGCAAGAACGCCTAAAATTACACCAGAGTACTTATTTGCAAGCATTAAAAAAAAATTCACGAGGGAGTTATGACAATTTTTCAATTTATTTTTCGGAAACTTTGCAACACCGTAACTCGAAAAGACTACAATTTCGGACCCATATTTATAGGAAAATAGTCTTACCTCTAGAATACGCCCTGAAATTTATGGTGTATAGTTTTGTTACACCCTGTATAAGCCCATAGTAATTCTAAACTTGAACGAATAGAAAAATATTTTGCAGGATGTATGTAACTAATAACGAAGAAACGAGAGAACCTAAACGGATATCGTACACAGTATAGGTCAATGTACTGAGGCGGGCTAATGAGGGAATGATGTTTGATGTCTCATCACAAACAGCCGACTCTTATATCTGCTAGAGTCCCTTGATGGAAATATTGTATAGGGAGTACCGACACGACGCTTTATGCATTTTAACAGGAGTCGATTTTGTCGACCGCGTGAACGCATTCGAAGGTTAAGTTCGACGGTGGACCAGTGGTGGACCGGCGGATTTGCCGGCATTCCGGTCCGTTCCCATACGTTCCTCTACGAATCGACTCCTTTCGTGTGGAGCCTTCGATGTCGTCGACTCCTGCTCGACTCCGTGAGAGCCTAAAACCAACGACCAATCACAACTCGTTGAGCTCGTGTCGGTACTCCCTATACAATATTTCCATCCAGGGACTCTAATATCTGCCGGCCTGCGGCAGCCGCAACTAGAGTCCCTATATACTACGAGAGTTGCGCCATTGCTGAATCCATTTCTGATTGGCTCTCAGATTTAGGCTGTCAAGAAAGCTCCAAGAGGCAAATGCAAATGGCGGAGGGTTTGTTTACTTTTCGTGAACTCGCTTTCATTACATATTTGAAGTAATAGTGACCGCGGTAATTTTTGTGAATTTTTCCTCTGCTTGAATGTTATTATGGAGAACATTATCTCTTTCAATAACGACCCTTATTGTCGAGAATCTGAACCTAACCTACAAGAGATAGCGAAATAGTGGCAACAGCGCAGAGGCAAATGGCCATCCGCCATTTGCAATTCGCCTCTTGGGGGCTCCATCGATCCGCTTCTTCTTCTTCATTTTGAGAGTCTTGTCGCAACTCTCATAGTATATAGGGACTCTAGCCGCAACTTGCAGTACGTCAGGTACGCAAGAATCAGTTGTGATCATCAGTTGGAGATCGTTCACTGTTTTTCACCGCCTCCTCCACTATGTCTGAGAGCTTAACAGAGCAAAATTTAACCACATTTAAGGCCATGGATGGTACGTGGGAGACGTTTGACAAATTTAAAGAGAACAACTGACAGTATATGGACCATCGCATAATAAACGAAAAGGGTACCACTAACTTCCACTGCACATGCCCTTACATCCCTAAGAAAAACCCTTGCAAACATGCATTGAGAATGCAGATCCGTCTCAAAATAGTGAGTGCTCCACCATAGGCCAAAACCATTCCTTTGGGTCAAACATGGAAAAGAGGGCGGCCAGCAAAAGCCAAGTATTGGTACACGATTAACTTAACACGTTTCCGTCATAGTAATTTTAAAAATTTGACGAGCGTGCCTGCGCGATTTTTAAGGCATTTTTAGACTTTCCGTACCTTTCCTACCGATTAAATTTAAGTGCGGGTTTTTTACGCGATAGAAGACTATTTTCCTGGACTTCAACTTTTGCACCGTGTAAGTATTTTATTTTTCGTTCACAACTTTTCTTTTCCGTGCAAACTATTTTCCGTTTCGTTATTTTTCATTTCTATTCCGTGAATTATAACAATTTCTGTGCAATCTATTTTCGATACGGCGTGGAAGTTAATTTTTGCGTGAATTTAGACTTTTTTTTTGCGTGCCGATAAATCACACCCGAAAAATATTAAGAGTAGCTATAAGAGTAAAAAAACTGAAATCGTGCATGGGAGGCGATTCAGGTTACAGATATGAATATCATCAGGCGTGTTACTGAAAGGGTATTTTAATAAGTTGAGCCTGTGTACTGTGTTGTCTGTACTTATACGTTCGGACACGTTTTGCGATACGTTTTAAGACCTCTCCTCCCGCCATCTCTCTCAGGTCCTCTCTCTTTTCTTTTTTTGAACTCTCACACTCTCTCTATCACACTTCCTTTATCGTTTATACGAGTGATGGCTCGTGGACATTCGACCTTTTCCCCCGTCCCCCATTTGAACAGATGTAAAAGGATCGATGCAACTAGTAGTATGATGAAACAATTACATCTCGAAAACTAAAAACACCGGCCAAGACAAGTTCCTACATTTGACCGTCACACAGCAGCATTCAGTGGCGGCTCGTGCAATTTGGCAACCATGCTTATTTGCCATTTAAAACTATGCAAAAGTATCGAAATATGGGGATGCAGTTGCACCTCCTGAAGATCGATAGTTTTGCATAAGTTTAAATGGAGAAAATCCATTGTTGCCACATTGCACGAGCCGCCACTGGTAGCATTGCTATTTCCTTCACTACCTTTTCCATCTAAAATTTTCAACTTCCAATCGCGATTCACTGAAAATCTGTGGGGGTGAAATTTTTTGGGCACAGCACCTACATGAGAACTTTGATTCAGAATTAAAATACGTACCTGACAATGACAATATTTTTTCAAAATTCTACCGGGTCTACTTTCCCTTACTAGTCGTGCTGAGTTTTGTTGCACCAGGTGCGATACATTCACATCGTGCTCATAATGGTCTTTGTTGTTTGCAGGTTCATAAAAGATGAGATAAAATTCCAAGGGTACATGAGATATTACCAGTGGAGAAATTACACTTTCATCGACTTGTTCCTAAAACAATTACATAAAGATCCTCAAAAGACAATGTTCAGATGCGGAGAATTATCTTGGACCGCACAACAGGTGAGTTTGAGTATACACGACAAACATCGAGCTAAACTATAGGGGCCGTTTCTGGGACGAGCTTTTGAAACACTACGGAGGCAATCATGTAGAAAATCTCTTATGAACATTTTCACAAAGGCTTGGTTTATTTGTCCAAGTTTTTGTAACCTTTAAGGTTTGGAAAAAAAAAAAAAAAAAAAAAAAAAAAAAAAACAAGCAGGGAAAATCCAGACACGCAGGTGTTGGAAAAGCGTGCCGCTAAAGTCTGAACACCTTTAATGCTTTTGCTAGCAATAAGAATTCATCGAAGAGGAACCACGTGACCTGGAGCTGATCTCGAGAAAATTGAGTCCAAAGTTGAAGAGCTAGCATTTAAACAAAAAACTTGGAATTACTTACGTTTTGATTTCATTCAACTACCGTGTTATTTTTTTGCATTTCAACACCGGAAAAGTGGAATTTCCTACGTTTACTCTGTTCGGGATAAGAAGTCCGATGGGAAGTCAGGTATAAACGCACTACATTGCAACGCAGCGGTTTCTCGGCTGTCGATTCTTCTCCGCAACGTCCGTTCAGGAGGACTTGCCTTTCAGACCCTTTTATTGAAAAAGACAATACCGTTAACTGACCAATTTACATTGTCTTTTGAACGCCCACTCGAAAATTAAACTTTTGTGGCATTCGCGAATTTTGAATAGCTGACTTTAAATTTAAATTCTGCTAGACGTGCACGGTAAAATGATACTTAAAATAACATTGGCGGTGCCCGGGAAGAGCAGAGGGGACGTTTTGATGAGCCCTGCGCCTATCAACGATTAAAAACCCACCAAAATTACAGGTCTACTCGTAAGTCTGTTTTCCCATTTAAAATAACATTGGCGGTGCCCGGGAAGAGCAGAGGGGACGTTTTGATGAGCCCTGCGCCTATCAACGATTAAAAGCCCACCAAAATGACGGGTCTGCTCGTAAGTCTGTTTTCCCATTTAAAATAACATTCGCGGTGCCCCGGAAGAGCAGAAAGGACGTTTTCATGAGCCCTGCGTCTATCAAAGAGTAAAAGCCCACCAAAATGACAGGACTGCTCGTAAGTCCGTTATCCCATTTAAAATAACATTGGCTTCAACTCGAAAGACCAGAGGGGACCTATTGATGAGCCCTGCACCAATCAACGATTACAATCCCACCAACATGACAGGTCTGCTCGTAAGTCTGTTACCCATTTAAAATAACATTGGCGGTCCCTGGAAAGAGCAGAGGGGACGTTATGATGAGCCCTGCGCCTATCAACGATTAAAAGCCCACCAAAATGACAGGTCTGCTCGTAAGTCTGTTTTCCCATTTAAAATAACATTGGCGGTGCCCGGGAAGAGCAGAGGGGACGTTTTGATGCGCCTTGCGCCTATCAACGATTAAAAGCCCAACAAAATGACAGGCCTGCTCGTAAGTCTGTTTTCCCATAAAAAATAACATTGGCGGTGCCCGGGAAGAGCAGAGGGGACGTTTTGATGAGCCCTGCGCCTATCAAAGATTAAAAGCCCACCAAAATGACAGGTCTGCTCGTAAGTCTGTTTTCCCATGTAAAATAACATTGGCGGTGCCCCGGAAGAGCAGAGGGGACGTTTTCATGAGCCCTGCGTCTATCAAAGAGTAAAAGCCCACCAAAATGGCAGGCCTGCTCGTAAGTCTGTTTTCCCATTTAAAATAACATTGGCGGTGCCCGGGAAGAGCAGAGGGGACGTTTTGATGAGCCCTGCGCCTATCAACGATTAAAAGCCCACCAAAATGACAGGCCTGCTCGTAAGTCTGTTTTCCCATTTAAAATAACATTGGCGGTGCCCGGGAAGAGCAGAGGGGACGTTTTGATGAGCCCTGCGCCTATCAACGATTAAAAGCCCACCAAAATAACAGGTCTATACTCGTAAGTCTGTTTTCCCATTTTAAATAACTTTGGCGGTGCCCAGGAAGAGCAGAGGGGACGTTTTGATGAGCCCTGCGCCTATCAAAGAGTAAAAGCCCACCGAAATGACAGGTCTGCTCGTAAGTCTGTTTTCCCATTTAAAATAACATTGGCGGTGCCCCGGAAGAGCAGAAAGGACGTTTTCATGAGCCCTGCGTCTATCAAAGAGTAAAAGCCCACCAAAATGACAGGTCTGCTCGTAAGTCTGTTTTCCCATTTTAAATATTATTGGCGGTGCCCGGAAAGAGCAGAGGGGACCTATTGATGAGGCCTGCGCCTATCAACGATTAAAATCCCACCAATATGACAGGCCTGCTCGTAAGTCTGTTTTCTCATTTAAAATAACATTTGCGGTGCCCGGGAAGAGCAGAGGGGACGTTTTGATGAGCCCTGCGCCTATCAACGATTAAAAGCCCACCAAAATGACAGGCCTGCTCGTAAGTCTGTTTTCCCATTTAAAATAACATTGGCGGTGCCCGGGAAGAGCAGAGGGGACGTTTCTATGAGCCCTGCGCCTATCAACGATTAAAAGCCCACCAAAATGACGGGTCTGCTCGTAAGTCTGTTTTCCCATTTAAAATAACATTGGCGGTGCCCGGGAAGCGCAGAGGGGACGTTTTGATGAGCCCTGCGCTTATCAGCGATTAAAAGCCCACCAAAATGACAGGTCTGCTCGTAAGTCTGTTTTCCCATTTAAAATAACATTTAAGACGGACGTAGCGTGGAAGAATCGACAGGTGAGAAACCGCTGCGTTGCAATGTAGTGCGTTTTTACCTGACTTCCCATCGGACTTCTTATCCCGAAAAGAGTATAGGAAAGGTCCAGGGTCGGACTGGCCAGGGCCGCTAGGCCGCGATCGCGGCCTAAAGTTTCGCTTTTTGAGGCCCAAGGGGGCCCCCGAATGGATAAAATGGAAAAATTTAGGAATGAAAAAAAGAATAATGTATCAAAGAAGACAGTAAATAGATTACTCTAAAGGAAAACCATTGTAAGCTAATTAAGATTGCTTAACCCGCCGTCACTCGCGCCCTAAAAACTTCCGCGAGTAGTCGCGCGGGGTCGTTTTCGACCCCAAAGTTCTTTCGTCCCATTTTACCATTGGCATTCAAAATTTTGATTTCAACCATGCAGAATAGTAATAAGTACGTCTTTGCAAAGCTTTTCACGTGAAAACTGGGTTTGAAAAAAGAATTTTACGTTCAGTAATTGCTATATTGTAATCTGTGTCGGAAAAACCCTAAAAATGTGATATTTTCCAGATTTTTATCGGTCAGCTGCCTTTAACTAGTTTTGAAACTCCTAAACCGAGGTTTTTTTACTTCTAGGCACTACTGAAGATAATTTCATGAAAAAAAAGTATGGGGTTATGGGGGCAAGTTTTCGAGATATACCCCCCTCAATACCCCTCCTATATTTAGTCCTAAAATTTTGGAGATGAAACCACTAACCATCTGAAAAACTTTATTTTTTACCGAATGAGATGGAATAAACGCCAATTAAGGTAAGCAAGATTCTATTAACCAACAAACGGAATCGAAATTGAGGATTCAGGGGAGGGCTGGGGGGGAAAAGGGGGTTGGGGGGTTAGCAAAGTGGAGATCCTTGAAATTTTTTTTGCTGTGATCTTTTTGCTTTTCGTACATGATTCCAGATACCCTTTTTCACCTCCCTTCCGCTTTTCCCCTACCATCCACCTTCATTTCCCCTCTCATTCCCTTTTTTCCCTCCCCACTCCCCGCCCCATGTGATATAATCAAACTTTCGCAGAAAAAAACAAAAACATTTATGATAAGTGGAGTCGCGTGTAATCTGGCAACGCCGCATTTCGTGGATTCAAATGCATGAAAAAAGTCAAACTAATGGAGGTGCGCAGTGCATTCCCTCGAATCGACACTTTGCACGGGTTTGAATGGACAAAACGCAGTGCTGCCAGATCGCAAGCGGCACCGCACTGATTTAGGTAAAAATGGATACGTAAGAAATTGGGATAAACGAGTAATTTAGAAAAAAAACAGTGAGAGCAAACATTAGATTTGCTGAAAGTATTGTAGTAAGTATAGAAAAGTAAAAAACCAACGGCAATCACATCCCGCAAGTGTAAACAAGGCACAGAATCCACGTTTACGGTATGTTCACTCAGTCACATTTTATGAACGTGAGTAGTCGCGCGGGGTCGAAAACGACCCCAAGCAACTTTGACGCGTCCGTGCTTCAAAACGAATGATTGAATTAAGTTCATACTAACAGAGTGGGTAGTCCAAACCCTTGAAGGAAGGTACTGAAAAGGACGAGCTAAAACTTTAAAATTTTCATGGACAAAATTGCATTTTTCTGACACCTGGGGTCGTTTTCGACCCCGCGCGAGTGATGGCGGGTTAATATAAGGATTGAAAATGCATCGAGACTGGCCAAGTCCACTCTAGTCCAAGATGCGGACCAACATTTGGAAAATCTGGGGCCCCCGAACGTTAAAAAAAGGAGCCTTCGAATGGATCAAAACGGGGCCCCAATCGGGTGAAAAACGGGGCCCCCAAACGGTTTAAAAACGGGGACCCCGAACGGTCAAAACGGGGCCCGTTAGTCCCCCAAAAAGTATCGAAAGAATAAACTGGGAAGAAAATAATAAATACTGGCAAGAAAAACGAAAAAATGACAATTCGTGTAATTGCAAGCGAGAGGCGAGTTTTAGGAGTCTACCATTATGTCTTATATTTTTTAAAAACAAGTTTTCCTCTTTTCCTTCTTTTCAAAATCAAAACTTGCTAAAATGTTATCTCTATCTCATAAATAATTACTCGGTTCTCTCACAAATGAAACCCTAAAAAACTCATTAAAATTGGGTTTTTAGGACGTAAAATTTTCAACATTTCCCGGGGGAGGGCCCCCGGACCGCCCTTCACCACCTGGGGGGTATGGAATACCCCCCAGACCCCCCGGTAAGTGAGACACGTGAAAACAGATGGCGTCACTTCAACCCCCCCCCCCCCCCCCCAAGAATGCATATCTAACTCCACCACCGAAGATAATAAGTTACTTTATCCTGGACTAGAAGCCGCAGCCGAGCATATGCTCTAGCTGATATTTGGGTGGGTTTAAAAAGGACCAAGAGAAGCCCACTGCGATCTGGATCCTTTAATAAGTCTACGTAATAACTATAAAAAATAAGGAACAGAGAACTTTAATTATCAGTTGAAAAATAGCGTAAAAACTGCTTCGTTTTAAGTTAATTTTTAAAAAATGGTCTGAGGGGGGCCCCAAAATGGAGGGGGGCCCCCAAATTGACCGAGCGGCCCAACATTTAGAGAGCCAGTCCGACACTGGAAAGGTCCTTAATTTTTAGCGTTTAAAGTGACTTGGTTCCTTTCTTCTTTTTCTTTGGCATAATCACGAAAACCTAATATCTAAGAGAAACCAAACGGCAGAGTTGGTTCACACTGTTGATATTTTAAAATCCGTTAATCCGGACTTAAGTCCTTTCCCAATTCTATAAAAGGATCCAAGTCGGAGTTGGTTCCTTACTTGACTCGGATTAAGGTTTAAGAACATGGAACCAAGTTCTCATTTTATTTCATCATATGGACAATGACTTCAATGAGGCTCACCAGCTCACTTTTACCCGGAATTTTGACGGGAAATAGTTGTTATTAGAAGAAGCACTTGTTGCTTCGATATCCAGTATTGCTAGGTCTATCAATCAAGAACTCAATTTTATCAAAAATGTCACTCGGTTCTTTTGTGACAAGTGCTGTCCAATTGAGCTAATTTGGTGAGAAATGATGAAAAAATAAATTTAGATCAGATGTATCTATAAGGAGATGAGTCACAGGCGGTGTTTTTTTGTGTTTGTTTTTTGTTTTTTGTTTTCAAAACTTTGGAGGGCTCTAGCTCAGAAGAGAAACATTTGCAGCACTTATTCATGTAGGAAAATAAAGTATTGTATATATGTTGACCCCAAAAATGCACTCCATAAGTTTCGCACTTAAATTTGAAACACCCTGTTCTTGATATTTTGCCCCCCCCCCTTGCCCCCTTCACAGAAGACAACATCTTGACCATGCAAATTTTTAAAATCACAGTTGGACTGTAGAGATTTTTTATTCCCCCCCCCCCTTTCAACGAAATAGGGGAAAATGGGTCGCCTATCTTTGATGTTCGTCGTATCGCTTGAAAGGGCACACAAACCTGAGCATTTTGGGGCAAACCGCAGGTCATTATCGTTTTTGGTTTTTGATTTATCGAATGACAAAGTTGGATTTTTACTAATTGGCAGATTCCGATATATCGAAAACCAAAAACGACATCGACCTGCGGTTTGCGTCAAAACGCTCAATTTTGTGTGCCCTTTCAAGCGATTTATCACTTGATAGGGGTCGTGGCTCGGAATTTTTGAGATAGCCCCCCTGAGGGGTCATTTTTTTAAATAATTTTGGGGGCCCTAAGACTAGACAAATATCAAACCCGTATTTTTTCTGAAAAGTACTTGCTCTTTAGAGTATTTATAACTCCTAGTTTTCTAAAGTCCGACTTTTCAAATTGGATTTCTGATTTTTTGAAAATGGGTCGAAATCGAACTTTTACTATCGATATATCGAAGACAAAAAACGATATCGACGTCCGGTGTGCGCCAAAAATCTTAGAATTTTATGCCCTTTCAAACAAGGTATCACTAGAGTCCCTATATACTATGAGAGTTGCGACAAGACTCTCAAAATGAAGAAGAAGAAGCGGCTCAATGGAGCCCCCAAGAGGCAAATTGCAAATGGCGGACGGCCATTTGCCTCTGCGCTGTTGCCACTGTTTCGCTATCTCTTATAGGTTAGGTTCAGATTCTCGACGGTAACGGTCGTTATTGAAAGAGATAATGTTCTCCATGATAACATTCAAGCAGAGGAAAAATTCACAAAAATTACCGCGGTCACTGTTACTTCAAATGCGTAATGATAGCGAGTTCGCGAAAAGTAAACAAACCCTCCGCCATTTGCATTTGCCTCTTGGAGCTTTCTTGACAGCCTAAATCTGAGAGCCAATCAGAAATGTATTCAGCAATGGCGCAACTCTCATAGTATATAGGGACTCTAGGTATCACAAGCTGGGGGTTGCCATTTGAAAATTTCGAGTTGAAGGTCGAAACCTTCCTTTCCGGGTGCCCCCGAAATTTTCGGGTACGCCAAAAAGTAGTGCCTATTAAGTTATAAACATCCTTCAAGTTTGGTTTTTTCATCTGCAGCCGTTCAAAAGTTATTAAACCGTCCCGGGACTTTCGGACCTCTCTGTATATACTCATGACTATAGTTGTGTATTCCTTTTGAATTTACAGTTCGAGGACTTCAGTAATCGAGTGGCCAATTATTTCAAAAGTGAAGGTATTAAAAGAGGTGAAACGATTTGTCTTATGATGGACGGATGCCCTGAGTATGTTGGCATTTGGTTCGGGCTCAGCAAAATTGGTGCTTGCACGGCACTCATCAATACCAATTTGAGGCAAGCCTCTCTCATACACTCGATCAACTTGGTCGACGGTAAACGCATTATCTACGGTGCTGAAATGGCCGAAGGTTAGATTTTTAGACTTTTTTATAAAAATATGACATTTTGCATGGGTCTACATAGATCGTAGATCTACGCTCAGAAATACCCACAAAAAGTCACTGAAAAAAATAGTACAGATGTCAATAATGCTAAAATTAAAATTCTGGAGTATTCTGCCAATATGCTTAGCTAGAGAGCGTGGATCTACACGCTGCACTATGTATATAGGCCCGTCCGTGGCAAAAAGTACTAAAGGTTTCTTTTTCGCCAATTTGATAAAGAAAACCCTGAAATGTGACTGTATAACTTTACTATAGACTCTCAAAAATATTTGAAAAAAACACGAGGCCCATGATCAGCGATGGATGTACTAATTCACAATTAAGTTTCACATGTCACTTTTTCCGATTTTCAAAGCTGCGGAATTTCCGGAATCCTTTGTATTCATGCAAGTTTTCTCTTGCATCCCGAAATACACACTTTAGATTGCATTTACTTGAATCGAAAATTACGATAAGCGCACTAAAAAATTATGAAATTATTTTCCAAAGTCATAAAATGCTTTCAAACTCGAAATCGTATAATGGCAGTGATACCTACCTTTTATATAGGGTTTTCCTATCTCATTAAGCTCCATCCTCGCGAGGTATTCTCGAGACACCTCATACAAGAAAAAGAAGAATCATACAATAATTGTCATAAGATTTAGACGGCTATCACCGCCATTACAATATCGATTTTCATAGCGTTTTATGAGTTTGGGAGTGGATTTCGTGATCATTATAGTGAGCTTAACGTCATTTTTGCACGGTTTCATATCCAAATCAACTATTAACCCTTGTGAGCCTAAGGTATTTCGGTAACACAAAGGACTAAGGGGGGGTCTTTTTGTACCCCAAGGATATTTTCATGCAGCACAGTCAGTATCAATAATTTTGAAACTTTAATGGATGGATTATGTACTTAGTACCCTAAGAGAGTAATTTATGTGAAATTTGAGTAAATTTTTGCTATGTTGCCAAATTTACACCTACTTTTAAAAAAAAATGTCAAAATAAAAAAAAATGGAAAAAATGAAATGAGGTACCATCTTATTTTTCCATTTTTTATAAATTTCCAATTTTTTTTCAATGATCTGACCCAATATTCTTAATCTACATAAAATATCCGTAAAATTCACTTTAACAGATGGTTCCAAACTTAAAACTGGCAGGACGAAGGGGGGAATATTTGTTCCCCAACACTTTAAATTTCTATAATATCGACAAAAATTCATAAAAATTAATGAAATTTGGTGGACGTGTTCTAAGTATCCTAACTTAAAATGTCATGAAGTCCCAAAAAATTTTGAGCAGTTTTGACAAAATGGCGTCAAAAAAACTGGCCTGGGGTACAAATGTACCCCCCCTTAGGCTCACAAGGGTTAATAAACCTGTAGCAAAATTTTGCAACAGTTCCATTCATTAACATAATAAACTGACCCGAACTTGCTAAATTGTGGGACCCACTTTCAGCTCTTCTGGATGTTTCCAGCTCTTTAAACGTTGCCAAATACTATCGTTTCGAAAGGGCTAAGCATGAGGATTATTCAAGGAATTGGATTGATGGAAGTATCGAATTAAGCTCCGTCTTACAAGAAACATCGACAAAACCTCAAGCGGAGAGTGAGCTAAAAAAAATATCAACGAGGGACAAATTCCTGTACATGTACACCTCTGGAACGACGGGTCCTTCAAAAGCAGCGATAATATCTTACGGAAGGTGAGCTGGATCCTCATTCGATAAATCCAGAGATTACTAAGCCTAAGCCTTACTACTACTAACCCTACTACTACTACTACTAAGCCTTAGGCTTAGTAATCTCTGGATAAATCAACCACATAATGGTGTTCTTTTAACAAAATAGACATTGTCAATTTAGCTATTTTAAATAGTTAAAAACATATACAGAACTTAACCCAATTTAGTTGATCATCTAACAATTCAGCTTGCTATATCAGCAAAATAAATTGCTGATTTTACTTACTAATTTGTTATTCAAGCATACAAATTTTTATTTTTACTATTTGATTTGCTGGTTGGGCAAATTAGTTGTTAAGCTAACAAAATGAATTGCTGATTTAGCATTTGAGTTGTTAATTTAACAAAATTTTAGGTTAGTTTAGCAAATCATTTTGTTCTGTACTTTTTTAACTATTTATTTTTTTCAGTGTGGCGTAAAGCATGAACGGGGTGGACAAATTTGACTGCAGGAATGACGTCAAACAATAGCATTTTCTAATGGCTTTATCTCAGTTACTGAACCGATCACAATGGGATTCCGATTATTGTAATTTTCAAGGAATTTCACGAACAAGAATCACTTTTCAAAAGTGAAAGGTGTTGACATTGCAACTATAGCTCATTTACCAATGTTGCCAGATTTTCCTATAAATTATACCAACTTTTTACATCAGCTTAGTTTATTCGAGGCTTATCAACCCAAGGTTATAGATTGAAGAGGTATGCTCATCCGACTTCGCGCCACGAAGTCAGTAGCGCGCAGTTCAAAATCCAGATCCAAGATGGCCGACAAAAGCAGAAAACATTGTATACTCTTTCCAGAAAACATCGGGCTATTTTCTGCTTTTCTGGAGAGGGAGCCCAATGTTTTCTGGGAAGAGTATACAATGTTTTCTGCTTTTGTCGGCCATCTTGGATCTGGATTTCGAACTGCGCGCTACTGACTTCGTGGCGCGAAATCAGATGAGCATACCTCTTTAATCTATAATCTTGTTATCAACCCGGGTTAGTTAACTTGGAGGTTAAAATGGAAATTATCGGATAATGGGTCTGTTGCGTACTTTTGCTGCATCAATATAACTCATTTTTTCAAACGTAAAATTCGGCGAAAATAACGATGCGCACATTAAAAACTTTCAAAATCCATTCATTAACTCAGAAAATACCTTCCATTTCAAACAACCCGTGCTACACTAGACACTATATCACCGACTTATAACTACATAGAAGGAACCATCTCGTTTATGTAAACATGAACAGAACTTACAAACATTGAAATGTTTCGTTTAGATTCGTACATTTCTTATATTATTTTGTAATCTTTGAAAAAACCGAAAAGACCAGACACCAAATGCAGCCAATAATTCATGCATTTAGAAGGGAATTCTGTCATTTTGTAGTTACGATGTTGTCTACTTATGCATGGTGGTTCCGTCTATGTAGTAGTATACCGGTGCAAATAGTGTCTAGTGTAGCGCGGGCTGTTTGAAATTGAAGTGATTTCCTGAGTTAATGATTGGATTTTGAACGTTTTTAATGTGCGCATCGTTATTTCCGCCGAATTTTATATGAGAATCAAGGCTCTATATTGTTGTAGCAAAAGTATGCAACAGACCCATTATTCGAAAAACATATATTTGATAAATGTTCAAGTTTTGATCCGTTCAAGGAATTTTTACAGAGCAATGCTGATCGTTATGCGTCCTCACTTAAAACTCCATATGAACGACAAGGATATCGTTTATACTTCTCTCCCACTCTATCACGCTGCAGGAGGTTTACTGGGTGTGGGTCAAGCTTTCTGTTTTGGTTCACAAATCGTCATCCGACCGAAATTTTCCGTCACAAGCTTTTGGGAGGATTGTATCAAATATCAATGCACAGTAAGTTCCACTTTATTTTCCTGAGAGCGATAACATTCAATATTGTCCAGAGTAGGTATAATGGGACAGTTCTATAAGAGACTGAATTTTTGAGTTTTTATACGAAGCAAATAAAAGTACCTGATGAGGAAAAACACGATGCCTATTTGGTTTCTAACGGTTTCACAAAATGCGGGTTTGGGTCAAAATAAATTGTTTTCAATGGGAATTCCACTTTGTGACGTCGTAACCACCACAGTATACTTATCTTACACAGTACCGAAACTTAATGTTAGAAAAACGGCAAATGCCCCCTGGTGGAGGGTGGTTAACACTAACATCTTCCATTTGATTTGCATTAGACGCGACGGTGGCGCCCCCAAGTGGTGGGTGGTAAACAACTCAATTTTTCCATTTGATTACATTGAAAAACGACATTCGCCAAAGCGCTCCTATAGAGTTTTCGCTACTGTGTGTAGATGAGTATAATGTGGTCGTAACACACAAGTTTTTTTGCAGCTTCACACCAGAACTTTATCTCCGAAACTGGGAAATTAAGTAAAAACTGAAGATTTTTTTTTCTCAGCTCATCACATCGAAAATTGGCTCACAGTCATCTACTTTTACTTGATGGAAATAGGTTAGGTTTTCTTCATGATGGGATAAACAGTCGTTTTTTTTGTGTTTGTGTTTTTTTTTTTTTTTTTAGTTAAAATAATTTGCAATTTTGTTGCCAAAAAGGCAAAATTTTTGATGGATTTCGATTGGAACAATGTTCACCACTCATCAGTTGGTGACTGTTGGCTGTTGTATTGTTGAGTCCCGGAACAAAAATGAATCCATTTTATTTACCTTATTCCTTCACGTGACACGGGAAAAATAGTACGTGATGCTACTGCTGGGTTTTTATGTGTCTGTGGATTTTAGGATCGGCAAGATATATAGCTAAAACGTGATGACCTCTAGTAAAGAGACTGACCATAGATTATGTAAAGGGCCCATCCAGAATTTTCAAAAATAAAAAAATACAATCTTTATATTACAAACAAATGAGAATAAACAATGCCAGATTTTTTTTTTTCATACGAGCTTGTTACAATTAAAGGCACTCCAGTACGTAAAATAAAAACTCTTAAGCAATCAGATTAAAAATATATATATATATTTGATTAAAAAAATATATATATATTTTTTTTTTTGGAAATGAGCCTATTTCTCCTTTGGTGGTTTTTTTTTTGTCACACTGTATTTTTATCTCTGCGTGGGTTCAAACGATAGAAACAACCGATGAGCTCTTCAACCATTTATTCTAGCTTCGTTTTCCCCCCACTTTTTCATAAGGTTGCTCAATACATCGGAGAAATATGTCGCTTCCTCTTGGCGGCGCCTATTCAACCACACGAAACGCAGCATAATGTCAGGCTCATGCTTGGTGTCGGTCTCAAAGCTCAAACGTGGCTGCGGTTTGTTGAGAGATTCAAAGTCAAACAAATTGGAGAGCTATATGCTTCAACAGAAGGCAACGCAGTCCTTGGTAAGTAATAATCCGCGATTTTTGAGATAGGTTCACGTCGTCCATGTATCAGTGGCGGCTCGTGCAATATGGCAACCATGGATTTTTGTCAATTTAAACCAACCTAAAATAATCGATTCTTTGGTGAGACTCTGTGTCTCGCCATGTTTTTGCATGAGATTAAATGGCAAAAGAAACGGTTGCCAAAATGGCGCTCTAGCCGCCACTGACACAATATCCTTCTCGACGAAGGTAGTACAAAATGAAAAATTTATTTCTTCTCCAACTTGTAATGCAAAGAAAATTAATAAATAATTAAAACTCAAAACATAAAAGTTCCTGAAGCTTAAGAAGTCAATATTCATCAGCGTTGTAAAATAATAACATTTCACTTATCTATCATATTTACATCTCAAATTTTTCATACTTAAATTATCAAAAAAAGGGCTACCAGGGGCATAGGCGGATCCAGCAATTCGGCCACCATGAATTCATCCCATTTGAACGAATGAGAAACAATCGATTCTTGAGGGGGCCATGGCCCTGTTACTAATCGATTATTTTTCAGGCATTCAAATGGGAAATATGCGCAGTTGCCAGATCGCTGGATCCGCCTTTGACCAGGGGCGAAAGAAAGTTCCGACCTCACGATTCTCTTCATAGATGTATGGTGTGTACTTAAGGTGGTTCTAAGGCAAACTCCCGAAAATTTTAATCCGATAGATGGCGTCACTTGTAGCTTGCTCCGAAAATAGCCGTTTTTTGACGGTTTTCGGCTGTTTTCTCTGAAATGAGGAATAAGAGACGAAAAATCGGACACCTGCTTAATTTTTTGCTTGCTTTTTTGAGCCATGAACGGGCCAAATTGGGTCTAAAATAAAAGCGAAAGTATGCAAAGAAAAAATCATGTGTAATTCGGACTTGTATCAGTAAAGATTACAGGTTAAACAGAAACCTGCAATCTTTACTGATACAAGTCCGAATTACACATGCTTTTTCTTTGCATACTTTCGCTTTTATTTTAGAACCAATTTGGCCCGTTTATGGCTCAAAAAAGCAAGCAAAAAATTAAGCAGGTGCTGACATTCCGATTTTTCGTCTCTTATTCCTCATTTCAGAGAAAACAGCCGAAAACCGTCAAAAAACGGCTATTTTTCGGAGCAAGCTACAAGTAACGCCATCTATCGGATTAAAATTTTCGGGAGTTTGCCATAGAATCACCTTAAGAGGGGTCAACACAATACCGTCTCTATACATACCCGGCTGCTTCTTTTGAAAAAGTGGGGTTAGGGTTCGTCTTGGTACATGTAAGATTATGGAATGCTTGCTTATGGCGTTATCGAGGATTTGGGTGGTTTTTTGATCAACCAAAATTGGAAAAGTACGTCAGTATTGAAAGTTTAGGGCTTCGTTACTTCCCCAAAGCAGTAAAAGAGTTGAAAATCGTATTTTGAGAGAATAAATCACGATTTTGCATTTCACCATTATTTCATTCTCCATAAGCGTACGTATACCAAGACGACTCTAACCTCAAAGAAGCAGCTTGGTATGTTTAGAGACGGTACTGGTCCAATGAGCTATAACTTTAGAGTGGCAGCGGGCTGGTCCACCTTGTGCCACACAGGGTAGAAGGAATCCCGGGAAAAAGCGGAATTTGGACGGCAGATTCCAAGGTTTCGGGTTTTTTGTACCTAGGTCATTTCCGGCGATGCCCGAGTTTGTTTACGAAACGACCGGAAACGACCTACAAAATCTAACCTCAAAATAGATTTTTACGGCAAGATGGCGGCGCCCTAGATGACAACAATGAACCAGCGGAACGTTCCATTGATGTGCCACTCTAAAGTTACAGCTCATTGTACTGGTCTACACCAGCAGTTCAAACCTCTCATAAGTGAACACCACTCATTTACTTATGACCCCTCGTAAGTGCCGAAAACTTCTATCATTCTTTGGCTCCAGCTTACTCCAAGAAATCAACGATACCGCACGCTCAAATTCGGTGGGTAGTTAAATATTCCTACTCTGCGGTGTTCAAGGGCGGATCCAGCAATATGCAACCATGTATTCTTCCCATTCGAACGTATGAGGAAGAATCGATTCTCGAGGGAGCCATGGCCCCTTGACTGATCGATTGTTTCTCACGCATTCAAATGGGAAGAATACACAGTTGCCAGATCGCTGGTTCCGCCCATGCCGGTGTTAGTTTTACCTATGTATGTTAATGTTATTGAAGGCACTTAACGAAACATTATCCAGCAAAAGTCAACCATTTGGGACCGTTTTTTCAATGAAGAAATTGGAAATGTGGTAGATGAGAGGCGGATCGAGTGATGAAAACGGATAATCAAACACCTCGTCGTCTGAAGCAATCTCTAACATTATTAATACAATGCAAACTCCCGGGAGCAAACGAAAACTTAATGAAAAATGAATAAAGATTTTCAATCTCACTTTTACTAATTATCAGAGTTAGAAAAGCAAGTAACATTTTGAGAGGAATTTTTCAGTGAATGCTGATGGTAAAATTGGAGTTGTTGGTTATATTCCATGGTTTTTAAGGACATCAAACCAAATACAACTTATCCGAGTCAACCTGGAAACCTACGAGCCAATCAGGGATAACAATGGACTATGCGTGCCTTGCAGAGAAGGTAATCAAATATACCTATATATTTAGTGTATGTATATGTGTACAATGCAGAGCTGCCGATTTCCGTAGATTTAATGGTATCTTTAAATTCACCGATGATTCCACCGGTGGAGAAAAGATTACATAGTTCAATTCAGTGTATGATTGTAATGCACGAAAATACTCTGATCTGTAATTTTTTCTCAATCGGTGGGAACGCCGTTAATTAATTAAAGTATCCGCAAGTTTTCAAAGTTATAGACGTCTCTATATCGGTTGAGGAAAGATAAAAGACGCTAGTAATTTCATGCATTGCAGTCGTACACTGAAGTAAACTTTGTAGTCTTTTCTCAACCGGTGGAATCTTCCGTGAATTTCAAAATGTCATTAAATCTACGCAAATCGGCAGCTCTGGTACAATGGGTCTTTTGCAAACGTGTACTACAGCGAGGCCTGCTACAGCTATATTTGAATAGGGTTTATTCCGGTATGAAACCAATTGAAAATTTTGAAAGCCTCAAAAAGTTCCAAAGTTGACTCAAAGTTCAATAAATTAGTTGAACAATAGTCAAAGATGGCGGTTGGATAAGTGGGTCTTAAAAATAGACCTTAATTGATTGAGGGAGCCCCTTCTAATCTCAACTTTCTATGTTGGGAAAAGTATGATTCGTCGTAGATAAACCTGCGCAGTGCGCAATTACATGAGGTTCCTCTATTTTGGCCGGTCGTCATTCAACCGCCACATTTGAATTTAGTTGTGCGCATTTATTGAGTTTATGAGAGGATTTTGAGGCTTTTCGCTACTTTCAATGTGATTTTCAAGCATTTTAGGCGCACCGTTGGTACAACGTGCGCCTATTGAAATCGTCCTACTTCTCAATAGAGTATAATACACCCCCTTGTGATCAAATGGCGAATTGAGCTTTTTTGATGTCGTGATTTTTAGGTTGTGTCCTGTGTTTTTTTTATGCCACTTTCATTTGCTAAGTAAATGTTTTCCCAGCCACGACTGAATTTCGAGTGTGTTGGAAGTAATTAGATGTTCATTGATTCACGTTTTCTTAAAGTTATTCTATTTCAAAAATTTCTAACCTCACTTTCTGATTATTTCAAAGTGTCCCGGTATTTATTCTAGGTGATCAAGTGAACCAATCATTTGCCGTTCTGAATGTTTGTTTTTTTTGCATGTAAATGTAAATATTATAATTAATTATAGCGTGTGGTCAAACGCAAAACGGAAAGTCCCAACAGCAAGAACTCTGCACTTTCATTATCTCAATACTCAGAATTCTCATTTAATTTCCAAAAATTACTGGGCATCGAAGAGGATCTCTTATTATTCAGCCCTGATTTCGTTGTTTACATAGTGATGGTCCCTGCAGCCCTAACCTCCTCCATATTTCCCCTATCAACTTTCAGCTATTTGTTTACGCTCAACGAAATAAAATTACTATGCTTGCGTTTACAGTGGCTATGACTCGTGAATTGGTAAGAGTTCAAAGGTTCAACAATGGGACCTTCTGAATAGACCCGTGCTTTGTGATGTGCTGACTTGCTTTATACTTCCATCATGTTGTTATTGTATGTGCAAATCCTTACTCCTCAGAATGAAGCAAGAAAATGAGTCTAATTTCTCTATACCTATTCATTTTTGGTTTTGAAAGTCCTTAAGGGAGTCAGCCCTCTTTTAATTTTAAAGGAATGTGCTTTGCGGTCAAATTTTCTGACATGCTATTTAGTTTGCTAACTCCCGTCAAATGACTTAGCGCTGCAAGCCATCATTTATTCGATGCAGTTATATCACTCCATTTCTATTTACAAGTAAATTTCTAGTACTCCGGGAAACTTAATGATCTAGTGTTAATTAGTGACTATTCTGAATGATTCTGTGTTACCTGGACCTATCTAGCTCACAATAATCTAATTGATAAGTATCGTCATTTTGCATGCTTAACTCAATAAGTTCTGCAGCAGGGCCATTTTGAGTATCGGGTTCCGACAAGTAGCGGTGCCTGCTTCCGAACTGCATCCAAGCCCGTTAGTGCGTGGTTGATTAGCAACGAGTCAGAACTCTGCGCTAAACGAACGCTCACATATGCGTGTTGAGGCAGTGCGGAAGCAGATTCCACCACTCCTCAGATCCTGATACTCAAAATGGTCATGCTCTCCTTGGGTTTATAGCGTGCAATTTGGCAACGTTGCTGTTGGTCCATTTAAATCCATGAAAAAAAATCGAACTACTGGGTGTTCTGTGAACACCTTTTAGGTGGGTTTAAACGGACACAATACAATGTTACAAAATTGAATGATACGCCACTGAGTTTAAGTTACACTTGCAACTATTCATGACATACTCCTGACCTGTTGTTGATTCGGTTAAATGAGTCCTAACAAGTACTGGAACAAGTTTCCAAAATTCATCAAAACGCATCAGTGAATTGGAAACAATTTGGGAAACGTATCGAACCGCCGCGCCATAAGCGGCAATCAGTACGAGAGAAAAAGAGTCTTCACGATAATAGGTCTCTCTCTCGCACTCGTGGTCGCTTACGGGAACAACTTGGGAAACGGACCGAACCGCCATAAGAGGCAATGAGTGCGAGGGAGAAAGAGTCTTCATGAAAAAGGTCTCTCACTCGCACTCGTGGTCGCTTACGGGAACAACTTGGGAAACGGACCGAACCGCCATAGGAGGCAATGAGTGCGAGAGAGAAAGAGTCTTCACGAAACAGTTCTCTCTCTTGCACTCGTCGCTTACGAAAACAACTTGGGAAACGGACCGAACCGCCATAAGAGGCAATGAGTGCGAGAGAGAAAGAGTCTTCACGAAAGAGGTCTCTCTCTCGCACTCGTGGTCGCTTACGGGAACAACTTGGGAAACGGACTGAACCGCCATAAGAGGCAATGAGTGTGAGGGAGAAAGAGTCTTCGTGAAAAAGGTCTCTCACTCGCACTCGTGGTCGCTTACGGAAACAACTTGGGAAACGGACCGAGCCGCCATAAGACGCAATTAGTGCGAGAGAGAAAGAGCCTTCACGAGCATTTACGTCGCTACAATGTTTTTTTGAGAAGACGGATAATTTGACGGGATTGTCCTTTAATTGTCCGTATTTGTCCGACACCCCCTCCCCCTCTCCCCCCCCCCCCCCCCACTCACCACTTACAAGTTCGAATTTGAACTTTTGCTGTTCAATTTTTTTGAGATGGTGGAAAATTCGAAGGGATTGTCCTATGATTGTCGTTAGGGATTCTACAACCCCCCCCCCCCAATTGGCCGGATTTAATGCGGGGTGACCAGGGCGCGCGCCCCGGGACCCCCACCACAAAGCAGGCCCTTTTTTTGGTATTGATGGTTGATGAACTTCCTTTTTTCTATCATTACAATATTGTAACAGTCCGGCAATGTTGGAAGTGAAGCTTTTTGTAAAATAAGCCTTAAAAAAATGAAGAAACATTAAAAAATACTAACGAAACTTTAGAAACTAATAACGATTTTTTGTATCCGGGTAATGATTTACTTCTTTTACTCGATATGCCTTTAAAAGTAGGGACTTTATAATTTATTATTCCTATGATTTACCGGGAGGGGGGCAGTGGCATGCCGTGACTAAATGACCAGTGACACCTGAGGTAGAATCACTCTGAGGATCATCAAAGGGGGGGGGGGGGGGGGGGAATTGGAGGTGGTGGTGTCGAATTTTCTTTGGAAAGCTTACATGAAATGTTGGTCAAGTGCGAAGACCTGAGCCAAGACATGAGAATAAGCATACAGCTAGGATCTGAATTGGTCAGCTTGGAGCTTACTTTATGTTAGCGTTTGGAGCCGTCACTATGCCTGTGTTTGTGGTGCTTGCTACGTAAGAAAATAAAGGTATAACACACAGGGTCGGACTGGTCAGGGCCGCTAGGCTTCGATCGCCTTAAGCGAAACTTAAGTTTCGCTTTTTGAGGCCCGAGGGGGCCGCCAAATGGAGAAAATGGAGACATTTATGAATGAAAAGATGAATAATGTAGGTATCAAAGAAGACAGTAAATATATTACACTAAAAAAAAACTATTGTAAGCTAATTGAATTAGCTTAGAAGGATCGAAAATGCATTGAGACAGGCCAAGTCCGCTCTAGTTCTCGATGCGGACCGACATTTGGCAAAGCTGGGGCCCACGACCGGATAAAAAGGGAGCCTTCGAATGGATTAAAACGAAGCCCCCGATCGGGCCAAAACGGGGCCCCCAAGGAAGTTTAAAATTTAGTAATGAATCGCAACTTTTTATCCTGAGAAAAGAGACTCATGATAGAGAAAGCTGCAGTTAGATAGGACTCCCCAATGGGGCTCTTGCAAAATTTTGCTGTGAGTAAATGAATAGTCCAATGTGCTGTAGAAACCAGCGAAAATCACAAAAATCACACCTAGAAAGTCTAAAATTCAGTAATAAATTCACGTAACTGCTATAACGGCAAGTTCGTAATGGTGGAGAGACGCAGGTATCATCGGAGATTCCTGTCTATTAATAATGTCACTTGCTCTACGGAAACACAGAGACATGTCTTAATTTAGATAGGAATCTCCCATGATACGCGTGACGACAAGCCCAATTCTGAGAGTGAATTTCGTGATTTTTAAGTGTACTCATCGTCATTTTTACGGATTTCTATGCAAGAATCAACTCTTCAATCCCCTGTAGTAAATGCTGACAAGAGCCCCATTGCGACTCTTGTTTAATTTTTTAATTTTTTTGTCACTGGTGTTGTATGAGAAGCCCCTTTGACTCATGTGAAGTAGAAACATAAAAGAGAATAATTTGAGGGAATATACCTTCCGTCGCAATAATGGTTCATAAATTCACTCAAGGTTGGTTGCACAGAGCCAGTGGCGGCTCGTGAAATGCGATACATCAATGTCTACTACATTTAAAACTATGGAAAAGTATCGATTTCTTGGGGATTCAATTGGACCCCCTGACGATCGATACTTTTCTATAGTTTTAAATAGAGTACCTAGACATCGATTTATTGCATTCCACTTGCCTCTACTGCACTGAGCACTGTTCCGGTTCGTTCCGCTTAGCACAGCCTCTCATAGGCTCTTTGGCACAATTTGCCCACCACACCGCACCGATGACTTCGGCCTGCGCGCGCTTGGCGGCTCTCAAAAAATGCATTAAAGTAAATTTATTTAAAAAGGATGCATAAAAGGAAAGAAAGCCTTATAAAAGAGTGAAAACAAAACCTCGGTTGATTAAATGCATTCGAGTAAAATATTGATCGACAAAACAATGAAACCTATTTTCGCCCACAAGTTGCATTCAAATTGCGCGCTTATAATCAAAAAAAGTAAAAATACTTCATGCCTATTAACAGTGCTTATTATTCCGTTTTGCGTTTTAAAATATTTATTTTTCTTTCAATTTATTATTGCATTTTTCTTTTTACAACAACAGATTTTCTGGAGGGGCCTGCCCCCCTCTCCCGGCCCCATAGTAGCTACGCCCATGGTTAACCTCCCCTTAATGATTAATATTCACTCATAAAGCTAGATCGTATAAACTATACTGTTCCTTCGCATTCTGAGATGAAAATGAGAACAGTTGTAGATTGCAGTTCTTAGCTCGATCAAGGCGAGCTGATGGAAGAATTCACCTTCTAGTTTTCTCAGCCTCAATCTCCCCAGGACTCACCACGTGGAGGTGCCTGCACTAGAGTCCCTTATTTTTTTTTTGTTCAGTAGAGGGGAAAAACCTCATTATGAGGAAAAACCCCCTCCCATACTTAGACTTCTAATCTCACTTACGGAACCGGGGTCCGTATCGGAACGCGATCCGAAACGCGAATTAGGGAAGTGCGGAGGGAAACGCGAATTGCGAGCGAATCAGAAAACTGAAGGGCAATCTGGGTGGGAATGGTAAACTGCGAACTTGGAAAAAAAAAAAAGAAGCATGAGAAAAAGGATATTTAGATTAATTGTGAAACATACAACATACAACATAAAACATAAAAGACGAAACAAAACATAAAACATAAAACACGAAAAAAAGCATATAACACGAATCATAAAACATAAAACACGAAACATAAAACAGAAAACACGAAACATAACACATGAAAGATGAAACAAAACATGAAAAAGGATATGTAAAACATGCATTAGCAAGTAACATAAAATATTGAACATAATACATATGACGAAAAAGAAAACACACAATTAATTTAAATAATTATTAGTAAATTATTAATAATTATTAATGAAATTAATTATTATTATTAATGAAAAATTATTTTATTATTTAATTTAATACGATTATTTTTAATGAAATTAAGGCGATGTGTCATCGCAATACCACAGGTCACTACTTCACCAAAGAAAATGATGGAATATTGAAAGCGCGCCCTCTTGTTGACTCCGGATTTCTCATGATGGCGAATGTGACTATGATATAGATATCTATATCTGGTCGACTTTCGCGAGCATATCGTGAAGTCAGTAAGTACAAGCAGGCGAATCTCGATCAACCCCCTTGCGATGCTCATGGTGGACCGTTAGATAGCAACCAAGCATTCTCGCGCCACTATCCACAGTCGTCCACATACACAACTTCGCGAGGCCAACCGACAAACGTCTGAAAAGCGCAAATTCACTACGCGTATCAAAGTCTTGATTAATAGATTTCCTTCCTGCGATGTTCCGATGGCACAGCGTTGATCCTTAATTTCATGAGAAAATCGATTTAAAATAGCGATTAAAAACCACTTGCATATTGATGAGTCCGGTATGAATTTACTTGGTGTATAAAAAGGTCACATAGTTAGCAATTGAAGCCCTTTTCATCAGAGAAAATTGCCCACCAAATAGATACCGTTATTCAATCTAAGTTTCCAGGACTCATCACGAGGAGGCGCTTGCTCTAGATTTCCGCTTAACAACTAGGTATACATAGTATGAATTAAGAGTAGAAATGAGGAGGTTTTAAAAATCCCGCGGCGATCGTTAAAATCTCCTCGCCCCACTGGGAAAAAGGGGAATCCTTCAAAGACGGTCTGAATACACGTGGCGCTTGCTAAAGTCACGGAGTATGTCATTATTTCACCGAACATCTTAAACATCTAATGACCGGGTGTAAACACCACTAACAACCGGGGTTGTAAGCCGGGAGAGCGGTTTAAAATGATCGGATCCATGATGGCGGAAAAACCGTAACTAGAAAGAACCCAGGGCGTTCTGGCATGGGTTTGAAGAAGAACAAGAAATGGGAACTTAACAACTAAAACTTATAAACTAGAAATTAAAAATTAAAACTTATAAACTAGAACTTAAAAACTAAAACTTATGAAATAAAACTACAAACTAAACCTTATAAACTAAAACTAAGAAACTTATAAACTAAACAAATGTGCGTTCAGCTCTAGTTGTGCCTAACGCCACGACGAGGGCTTAATTTTTTTTTGTTCAGTAGAGGGGAAAAGCCTCATCATGAGGAAAAACCCCCTCCCATACTTAAACTTATAATCTCACTTACGAAACCCGGGTCCGAATCGGAACGCGCGGTCCGAAACGCGAATTAGGAAAGTGCGGAGGGAAACGCGAATTGCGAGCGAATCAGAAAACTGGAAAAATTATTAATGAAAAATTATTAATAAAAAATTATTAATATTAATGAAAAATTATTGTTATTATTAATGAAAAATTATTATTATTAATAAGAAATAATTATTATTAATGAAAAATTATTGTTATTTATGAAAAATTATTATTATTAATGAAATTAAGGCGATGTGTCATCGCAATATCACAGGTTACTACTTCACCAAAGAAAATGATGGAATATTGAAAGCGCACCCACTTGACAAACTCCGGATTTCTCATGATGGCGAATGTGACTATGATATAGATATCTGGTCGACTTTCGCGAGCATATCGTGAAGTCGGTACAAGCAGGCGTATCTCGATCAACCCCCTTGCGATGCTCATGGTGGACCATTAGATAGCAACCGAGTATTCTCGCGCCACTATCCACAGTCGTCCACATACAAAACTTCGCGAGGCCAACCGACATACTTCTGAAAAGCACGAATTCACTACGCATATCAAAGTCTTGATTAATAGATTTCCTTCCTGCGATGTTCCGATGGCACAGCGTTGATCCTTAATTTCATGAGAAAATCGATTTCAAATAATAGCGATTAAAAACCAAGTTACATATTGATGAGTCCGGTATGAATTCACTTGGTGCGTAAAAAGGTCATAAAGTTAGCAATTGAAGCCCTTTTCATCAGGTAGGAGCATATTTACAGAGTATTACCGACCCCAGACTGTTTTTTGAGCGTGGACACACGGACGGAATATTCCGACCCCGCGCTTTTATTTCAGCTTGGACACGCGGACGGAATAATCTGACCCCAAGCTGATGTAGTCGTGATACCTAAGAATACTCGCATGACTCTGCATATTTTACATTTGTTCAAAATGTAATATATTTTACATCATACTCGTATCTGGTTCCCACTGAGGCGAAGTAGACACTAGACAAGGTCCAAATTCAGCTGCTACAAAGGATAACTCAGTGAAAAACTTCGAAGCAGGTGAATCCAGGCAGAAGTCATAAATTTGAATCACTTGTAATTGAAAAAAATGAAATCGTTTATTAGGCCTCCGGCCTTCGAATTAGGAGCCGCTGATTAAGACCTTTATTGCGTCCCGAGTATAATGAAAGGTGCGGCTCGATGCCTCGACCGTAGCCTATTGTGTTGTGCCGTCACCTCTCTCTCACAGAGGTGAAAATATTAGGAAACGTGAAAAATAACAACAAAAAGAGAATAACATGAGAGAGAGGCGGCAGGCACAAAGCAAAACAAAAAATAAATAAAATACAAAAAGGACAAGAAGACGACAAAACAGAACAAACACAAACATAAACAACCGAGATAAAAAAAAAGAATAAACTATAATCACTAAAAAGCACACAACAATGAAATAAATAACGTACGTCAAGGAATCGGTAAAGGAACAATCACAGAATATCACTATAAAGTTTAAATGGAATCACGGTACGAAATACTCGAAATACAGGCACGGTAATTCACATAAAACTATCGGGAGCGCTCCGCAAGACTACATTTAAAAAAACACGTATGGAAAATAAATTTAACAAAAATAACAAACAGACGATAATCAAATTCCCCAATTAAATCAAATAATCCCCAAGTAAAATATTGCACGATTCAAACTTTAAAACATAAAGTAACAGAAAATCACTGAGAATCAAAAAATCAGTAAACAAGCGCGTAAATGAAAATCGGTCAATAAAATACGATCAAGAAATATGAGAATAAAATCTGAAAGTAAATAAAATCAAAATGTCAAATAAAATGAAGATAAAACTCAGCTTTCGGTGATAACATAAACCAGCAACAAAACGCAGATAAAACAGGGTCCATTCTGAGAGAGTAAAATAAAATAAAATCAGGATCAAGGACATCTTCAAACGTAAGGTCATCAGTATGGTAAAACATCGTAAATTGGGCTCAATAGAGACATCAAAAATAACGAATAGAATTCAAACCAAAATCCATGGACCAGACATAATCCAGAAACGTGAACCCTACAATTAACACACAAACGAAAACGGACTTTGAAACCAATGAACTCATCATGTTCGCTCGCAGACGGCGCGAGGAAACAAAGAGACATGAAAACAAAACTGACGAACAAAAACTAATACGAAAGTTTCTTCGAGTACTTCAAAATAAAAGCTCTACTCACGCAATTCGAAGCACCCGAGAAAACAAGCAACAAAAAAAGACGAAAACTCACCCTGAAAGGGGCAGGGAAAATCCACATCAAATAAATCAGCAACAAGCATAAAATCCCGGACAAACTTAGCGAACAAAATTAAAATTGACGTGACTAAAAAAATACATGAGCCAAAAAACAAATAATAACGAGTGTTGAAGCTAGAGCTCTGCACCTCACGGCAGTCCAAAACTGAGTAACCAAGCCAAGAAAATCAAAGTGAAAACCAGGGCCCAAATTCAGTTGGACCTCGCTGAGTTTACGCACGGGGATTTTTTTACGCACGCAACACAGGCATCGGCATCGAGCATCACGGTGACTGGTGCAGATTTACGGGCAGATTTACGCGCCAATGTGACCAACGTAAAATGCGGTTGATTGCATTGATCATATTAATTAATATGAGTTATTGGACCATTTAACAGTTAAAAGTGATTGCAATAAATTCATTGATACTTAAATAATAATATATTTAACCTCAATGGCGTGCACGTTTAGGTAAATGCTTGTTTTGGTTTGTTTTGTGTGGGAAACATTAGTTGCCACGGTGAGGGTCAAGTTGGTAAGAATAACGCACACAAATGACAGCGAATAATTTAAATTGACGGCGCGTAAAGGGGTTTCTGCGTCATTTAAACACTGTTATTGCCTGCTATCATTAAGAATGTATGCTTGTCAGTTTGTTTTTCTGAAAAATTCGAGCCTGCGATTAGAAAAAATAAATTGAGAAGTTGTGCTGGTATTTCTTTCTACAAACTGCTACATTTTAACTATGATTAATTTAATTTCCTCTCAACAGTTCCCACATCAAACCACTTTTAAGATCATCGATCGGCCTTTCATCCTCATGAATAGACAATCAGGCTATATTAAATTAGCAGTCTTACAGGGTGAATCTCGACAGGAAAACATAGGAAACAAAAGGTCCGAAGGCGATATTAAACTGCTTACCTCAATTTGACTTGCGGTGGCAACCTTTTTCCACGTTGCTGCCATTTCAACAATGATCTTAGAAGCTGTTCATAGATAAAAGAGGAAGTAAAGACCTTTGTTGAGGACTAGGAATTTTATTTTCCCAGTGAAGTGTAATTTTCCCATGTTTTAGACTGTTCCCGCTGCACTACATTACAAAGGGGGAATTATGCTGGTGGCAGATAGTTAAAAGACTACCATTATATTCGATTTGTTTGATTCCTCGATACTCAATACTTTCCGAATACTGCCTTGGTATTTGATTACACACATCTGATAGTCGCATAGGTATCCAAATACCTATTTGATATTCCAATAGTCTTTCGCAAGAAAAAATAGGATCCTTGTTCGGAGTTTTGAAAAGTATCGAATGTTATTCAGTGAATCAAATTACTCATCAGTCTCCACCGCACAGATTTTCTGAGTTATTGATATCCTTGTAAATTTGTAGTTACAATCAGAAAGCGGTGGATGAATGGGTGATTCGTCGCATAATTACAGTGACAAAATCAGAGTAGAGAGCTCAGAAACTTGCAATGTATTTCCTGCTAAGCAAATAATTCTCTGCCATCCATTTTAAGCGAGAAATTCACCAACTTTTAAAAATGGTTCATTAGGTCAATTAGGTGTTAAGGTACCTAGAGACGGTTTCAGTGACGATGCCACACGGTGAAAAAGTTTGTTGAGCGTTCAACAATAAACTATCTTTCATACTCTCAACTGACTTCCATGTACTGCTGTCTTGCTTCCATCGCTAAATTTTTTTAGATATTTCGGGTGAAATATTTGGCAAAAAAGAATTACTCGAGTCCTTAGTACACGGTTTTGGGAAGAACATGTTGTGAAACAAGAACAACGTGTACATGGAGGTTACGCGAGATTGAGAGCAATAGGTCGGAACACTGCGCAAGTTTTGCCTCAGCAGATTGGGACCGATGAGTGCATTGTTGGATAATTGTACACTTTTATTAATAACACTGCTCTAAAACCGCCTAGAAGTATTTTGTATCAATACCCCTCTAATTACTTTTTCTTGGTTTCAATTAAAGGGCTTTTCCTCCATCTTTGTCCAGATGATAGCTTACAAAAACCCTAATTTTCTTTGCTCCGACAAGCAATCTGCTACAGGGAACTGAATGATAAGAGAGATCAATGAAGTTAAAGGGACGATTGAGGATAAAGAGCATAAGCTTATTTCAAATCCATCAACAAGAGGAGCAAATTAGATGAAACTGTCAGCAGAATCTGTTTGAAGTCTGCACAACATCGGTGTGAGAGAAAAAATAGAGGCAACTTGAAAGGTAAAGAGCATTTGAGTCTTTAACAACCAAACTTTGGACTACTCTGATTGGAAGACAGTTATGAAGGGGGGAAAAAACACATGAAAAAGTAAACTCAGTCTAAAATTTGACTGCAGTACAAGATCATTGAAATGGCACGATCCTTTTTTTTCTGCCCTGCTTCATAAACCAATTAATGATTGCTCTTTTTGCTCATAAATGGGCTGAATGGAAAGCTTATCGTTTACACCCCCAGTAATTTGCAGCCTTCAATGACAATGAAAAATAATTCCGATTACAATTGAGATGTTTTACATAAAAAGGATTTCTTTGAAGAAACTCGCTATTAATTCATTAGAGCTTAATACAACTTTATCTTTACGTCCAAGTGCGTTTTCATTAATACATATTTTTCACGAGAAATCTTTCATTACATAAATCATCTCAATTAGAAGAAAATTAAATGAAAATGGAAACTTATACTCCTTCTTTGGGAATATTTTGGCAAAAAGAAAAAAAAAATGATATACGAGGTACTGAAAAGATGGTAAAATGGTTTTGAAGCAAAATTTATTCAACAATCTAAAAATTATTCAAGAAAAATATGCATTAAAATTCTATATATTAATGTTTTCCGTGAGATAATCAGCAAAATTAAGAAGATGATAGATTGAGAGGGTAGATTTACAGCTGAAAGTTTGAAAGCAAAGGTGTTTCTTCTTGGATCACAAAGAAAGTTTCAAGACCTAACAATCTCTTGGTTTTCTGCCCGAAACAACATCTTCGACAATTATTTAAAAATTCTGTGAATAATCTGAAACAGCAAAAAAAAGTATTTGTTCATTAAAAAGGCGTGAATTATCGTAGAGATTTAGGGTAAGTGACAGCAGCATTTTTTAGAAAGAATGAATCAAGACTAAAACAGTGGAATAGACCTATTTTGTGCGACGTCACAAAGATAATTGGATCCAAAAAAATGTTCCATCTCACTCGCTCTCACAAGGTTTCCCATCACGAGGAAGCCGGGTCCAAATTTTCAAATGAAAATTCTTGCTGGTGGGCCTCAAGTTCTCTAGGATTTTGTTGCACCATTGGATTACAAAAACCTTAAAGTAAAATCAACATCATTTTCGAAACGCATTAATTTACAATCACAGTTGTATCGAATAAGGCCCTATGTTCTGTCCTTGTCTCTTTCACCGTTTCTTATGGGCATAAAATTCTAGGATATGGGCTTATCGGCACCACCACACCACGTGTTATACTTCCAGCAAGCTTCAATATGAAGAGAGGTTAGGATGATTGAGTGTCATGGTAGTGATACGCCCATAAGAGACCGTGAATAGGACAGGGAGAGAACATGGGGCATAATTCGATACAATTGTAATTGTGTGTTCTCTTGTGATCTTCCATGAATTATGTCAAAATGAAAAGATACTTTAAGGTACGCGGAATCTAATGATGCAGTAAATTTTGAGAAAACTGGTTGGTTTGCTACCATGAATTTGTATTAGAAAATTTGGATGTAATTTTTTATGGTTGAGTCCAGCCCTGGCGGAGGGGGGGGCGAACTTGGGAGTTTTGCCCCTAAATGACCCCCTTTTCTTGTTTTCGCTCTCGCTTTCCCCCTTCCTCTCCCCTCTTTTCACCGAACAGCCCCCCCCCCCTGTATCCGCCAATGAACACAGTGGCTCAAACTCTGCTTCAATGAATCCTGATGAAAAATGAGACTTACTTTTCCAATTATCCTTTACTTAGATGAACAACAAGGAACCATCTTCGGGAGCAATAGGAGAGACTACGGAGAGAATACGGGAACATGACAAAGGGCCAGCCACGACAGAATGTTGATTGCTAACAACTTATGCACCACCAAATCAGATATTTAAAGTCAAGTTGGTGCAGCAAGGTGATCACTGATTTGCCATTTCTGGGGATAAAGGATGAGCCTGGAAGGGAAATAAAATTGATAATTAGCACACATAACTCAAAGAAAACAGTCACACAATAAGAAAATGTCTACTATCGAACAACCCAAATTAGCGTTTAGATTGAGAAGAAAATTATGTACCTATCAAAGCAACGAAATAGCAAATTCTTAACTTTCGAACCAAGCTTATAAATTTGGCGTTAATGTGTAGTCACAGATTGTTTGAGGTCGTTTCAAGTGAGTTGGACGATGAAAGTTCGCTGTTTATGCACTATTAACGAGTTTACGACCTCTGCGCATTGGATTCGACATGTCCATCGATTGGAAGTGTTGTAATGCCAATCACATTACAACTGTCATCAGCCAACTTATATGAAACAACTTCTATTAATACAGTTTACATCCTACTACGCACAGAAACCTCAAAACAGCTTAGGACAGCCAAGGGCTGTCTCTTGTTGGGACCCTGAACCCAAGATATAGATGTGAAAGTGAGAAGCACTTTAAGAGAAATATAATTGGTCATCACCAATGGCAAGTTAAAAATCTTATTGCCGCAAAACCTTACCTGTCCGATAAATCTGCAAATAGTAGACTGGCAAGAAGCATTGGAATCTCCTAAAGACAGCTGAAACTCTCCTGCTGCAAGAAACCGCTAGACAGCTAGTAATTTGAGGTCTGGAGCAACTGCTAAACCGGAATTACGGTCATTATCCAAGAGATGAGCAATATATTCTAACAAGTAGTTGACCTGAAACCTGCACAAAAAAAGGAAGTAGCAATTACTCAGCGGAACAATAAAAGGTAGAAGCATTGCCGATGAACCGAGGCAAAGTCAAATAAAGAAAAGACAAGCACTGACTTATCGCAGAAGACATATAATGCTGCGCAAAGCGAGAATTCAGAATATGGATAGTGTAACCCCACCTTATTTTGCAAAAACATTGTGAGCAACAACTGGAATCAGCGGAACTTTCTTCGCTAAAAACAGTAGGATATAGCTATGTGACGCAGCTATGCCGCCAGTTTCTTGGCTGTCATTAATAAGATCGATTAATTTCAGTTTCGCTTGTCCTGCTGCGATTCCACTCATGATATTCTGCGTAAATGAATCACCGATAATTGAGTTACAATAAATCACTGATGACTTGAATTGGGGACTACTCACATAGTTGCAAATAATTGCGAGCAATCATGGTATGAAATATTGTGACGATGGTTTGGCGGCTCTTCAGTCTGCATTTAGATGCCCAGAAAGGGATGATGCATAAGTCCACCGAGCAGCTATTTGGATCTTGGGCTGTTCATTTGTACATAAATTTATCCAACTTAATCATGGGAGACATGTAAAGGCATTAAAGGAACAACTTACCAGGTTAAACAAGTTTTCTTCTTCAAGCTGTGTGTCATTTAAATCTGTGGAATATCTCCTTTCTCTCACGGCATAGGGTCTGAGAGTTGGATTAAAAAATGCAGCAAGGAAAGCCATAATTGTGAACTTAATCAATTAATTATAACCGACACATTAACAGTAATTCAACAACACTGAAGCACTGGTACAATACACTGTTTACTTCCAATTTCGAAACGCCGTCATTTTCAAAACAATAATATGGTGTTCGATTTACAACGACAGGCACCGATGTTCATATAAGCACGGTGGGGACCGTGCTTATAATTTACGCACGACCGATGTCCATTTACGCACACGAGGGAAAAAATCGGGGGAAAAAGGGAAAATGACGTCATTTGAGGTTATGTTAGCGTGCGTAAAACTGTGCGTATATTTGAGCGTATATGCGAAGTCCCAACTGAATTTGGGCCCAGGCCTGCAGAAAGAGGGAGTGACAAGAGAACATCAGAGGAACAAGGGTGGTCGCCCGTCGGGCCTACCGGAAGGTACGAGTTACAGAAGGAAGAAAAGAGACAAACGAAAAATACGGAAACCAACATGAGTGCATCACCTTTCGGTCAAACAGAGCAAAGGGTCAGGAAGCGTAAAGGAAGAAAGAGAGAGAGAGAGAGAGAGAGAGAGAGAGAGAGAGAGAGAGAGAGAGAGAGAGAGAGAGAGAGAGAGAGAGAGAGAGAGAGAGAGAGAGAGAGAGAGAGAGAGAGAGAGAGAGAGAGAGAGAGAGAGAGAGAGAGAGAGAGAGAGAGAGAGAGAGAGAGAGAGAGAGAGAGAGAGAGAGAGAGAGAGAGAGAGAGAGAGCCGGTTCGAAAGAAACGGCACAGTGTCTTGTTTAGGTCTATACAGTTTTTCCTTTTCCCCCGCAACAGTGACATAGTTGTCTTCTTCTTACTCTCGTTTTATTGTGCATTTAGCGTGTTGACTCATCCTTGAGTACAAAGGATGAAAAGTCCGAGAGACGAGGTTAATGATCGACCTGTAATTTTGTTTGTTGTGTTTGGGTTACTGCCTTTGAATACGGAAGGAGTAGGGGTTTGTTTTTTTTTTGTCTCTTTGTTTTGGTGATCGTGTGGTCACTGAGCTATGGGGTGATCACGGAGGATCGGATCGTTTTGGCTTTTGGTATCGTTATCGTTATCGTTTGCATTAAATCAAATGGGATTGCTTCTGCGCAACTCAATCGCGCAGGCGATCCCCTCCTCACCTCTTCCTACTTCAAACGATCGAGATTACGACAGCCTCTGACTCGTCACTTCCTTTCGTCCATTTCAATCGTTACGAGGGGCTCAAAACGATTCGATCAGTTGAGCCACCCATAAGGTTATACGTAAACGATAACGATAGGATCAGCACTAAGCGTATAGAGCGAATGACTCGTTGTTGACACAGAAGAGAGCACTTACAATCAAAAACCAACAACCATTCAACCAGTGATGGGCAAAAATCATTTTTTGAACAATCATGAATAATTAACAAAAAATATTCGCATTATTCTCATATTATTCCTATTAGTAAATCAATGTTTTTTAAAACTACCTACAGTCTAGTAGTGTTAGAACTTTGATTTACTAATAGGAATAACATGAGAATAATGCGAATAATTTTAGTTAATTATTCATGATTATTCAAAAAATGATTTTGGCCCATCACTGCATTCAACTTTCCTTGTCGTGGTAAGTATCTTTAAAAAATTAGGAATAATGACTGTTTTCAACTGGGCAGTTTCCAACGGTCTGTTATGGTCTGCAATGCTTACCTTGCATGTTTGTGAAAATTCGAATTGACCTCAATCGGATTTTCATGAGCATGCAAGAAAGCATTGTTTCTCTTGGGCTCATGTCTTGAGTATTTAAGACATGAGCCAAGACTGGTTCGGGGCCATTTCCCAGCTGACGGCTTTCTAGCTAGACGGCTATCGGACGAGGCGTTAATCGCTATCATCCTCTCTCTCTGGTTTTGGCGCATAGTCGCTAGAAATCTAAGGTGGGCTTTTTAGCTACAACCTTCCCTCCCCTCATCCCCTATTCACTCATCTTGTTATATACCACTGTAAGTGTCAAAGTAATTACTATATTTAATATATACCTATTCAGTTAACAATCTAAACGGAGTTCAGTCATTCACCCAATCTAGTTTCAGACTAGTTAACATATATATATTTATATTATAAGGGGCACCGCAAAGATCATCACAGGTCTGACATGTTGTGTTTTCTATAAAAAAAAATGGAAGTTGTTGATGAGTTGAGTGTAAAGACGTCTTAGGTTTCTAATTAAGTCCCATTGTTCCGGAGATGAGATTTTGGCCCAAAATACATTGTTTTAAATGGGAATCCCGCGTTGTGACATCACTACGCATACGGTTTTTCCCAACTTTACACGTGCGTATCTCCAAAACCGGAAAACGTTGGAAAGAACCAAAGGCATTATTGTTCTCAGCTCATCAAGTACTATCATTTTTTTGTATTTAAAAACACAACATATCAGACCCTTGTAACTGCCTCATTTAAGAACAAAAATTTAGAAATAAATCCTTCTTTTTTTTTTTTCATTTGTTCGTGTTTTTAGTTCTCAAATTGTGTTTTTTGAGAAAAACACCCAAAAAATGTCAAATAATTCTGGGCATTTACGGGTTTTAAGGTGATTTCCGGCAACAATTTTCCATTTCAATCTGATGGATAGCGCCACTATACTCTGTTCCGGATAAGAAGGCGGGTGAGAATTCAGGTAGTAATGCACTATTTAGCAACAGTGCGGCTATACCGGCGACTCCAACCCTTCGCAGAGGCCGTTGTTCTTCCGACTTCTCTCTTGGCACGGAAGATTTCCAAGAATCGACAGACTCAACAATTTACACACGTCCAGTAAAAATTGCGAACGGTCAAAAATACGAAAAAACGGACGAAATTTTCGCCCAAAAGGACCAAAACTCGGCCAAAGTAGTCGACTTTGAATATTGATGACTCTCAGAAATTCGTATTTTTCAGTCCGAATTAAATTCAGGATATTTCGTGTAATATCGAATTTATGAGAGTCATAAATATTCAAAGTTGACTACTTTTGCCGAGTTTTGGCCCTTTAGGGCGAAAATTTCGTCCGTTTTTTCGTATTTTTTGTCCGTTCGCAATTTGTACTGGACGTGTGCAAATTGTTGAGTCCGTCGGTTCTTGGAAATCCTCCGTGCCAAGAGAGAGTTCGGGCGAACAACGGCCACTGCAAAGGGTTGGAGTAGCCAGCATAGCCACACTGTTGCTAAATAGTGCATTACTACCTGAATTCTCACCCGCCTTCTTATCCTGAACAGAGTATAGACGCTTTTGGGGAAAGTCGTTTCTTTGGCATTTTAAATTGAAAAAAAGGCAATCTAGAAATTGAGAAAACGCAAAACCCAAGAATGTCCATAAATTCAAAAATATTCTCAGGTGCGTCAACGTTCTTGGATATTGCATTTTTTCTTTGTACTCAGTTTAGAATTTTTAGAATTTAGAAAAACCTGACTTTTCCCAGAAGCGACCATAGTGGCGCTATCCATCGGATTGGAATCCTGACAATTTCGCGCCTGGAATACGCCTTAAGGTGATTCCAGGGTCGATTAGTTCCAACCGTTGACACCACGTCGCGCTGCTCAAAAATGCAACAGTTTTTGGCTGAAATTGACGAACTTACTCTAAAAACACAAATTTGAGGAACGCCAGGTACGAGCGTGCTTCAGGAAGATACCCTGACAGTTTCAAGTTGAAACACTCAAAAGTAAAGCCGGAAATTATAAAATGCAAAAAATTCCCTTAAACCTCATTGTCAATGATAGCGAGTGAGGCAGATAGACGTATTATCACTCGCACTCACTCTCACTCACTAAGCTTTTGGCGAAGTGAATTTCATAATTTACGGCTTCAATTCTGACCAAGTTGCTCGTTTTGGGCTGAAAAGATCCTGAAAAAAAAAAAAAATCGCAGGTGCTTACGTTATTAGAGTCTGCATTTTATCTATGGTTTCAGTTTAAAACGTCAAAAACACGACTTTTCCGAAAAGAGACTAGTAGCACTATCCATCGGATTGAAAGCTGGACAATTTTCGCCTGGAATTACCTTAACCCCCTTATGAGCCGCGCCCGAGAAAACTCGTTTTTCTCTTCGAGTCTATTTCACATTGATTCATTCTTCATTCCGGATAAACGCAAATATATGTATATGAAAGCACTACAAGATGAGATCTCATCGGGCACTTTCAATTCGTCGGATAGGCAATTCCAACTCCACTGAGTACGAACAGTTAACTACTTTCCCTGTATAAACGGAGGAGTGATGTTCTTGAACTATAACCTGGTCAGGGTAGGACTGGCCAGGGCCGCTAGGCCGCGATCGCTGCCTTAAGTTTCGCTTTTTGAGGCCCGAGGGGGCCGCCAATACGAGAAAATGAAAAAAATTAAGAATGAAAAATGAATCATATATCAAAGAAGACAGTAAATACATTACACTAAAGAAAAGCTATTGTAAGCTAATTGAATTAGCTTAATATAAGGATCAAAAATGCATTGAGACTGGCCAAGTCCGCTCTAGTTCACGATGAGGACCGATATTTGGCAAATCTGGGGCCCACGACCGGATAAAAAGTGCGCCTTCGAATGGATTAAAACGAAGCCTCCGATTGGGCCAAAACGGGGCCCCCGTCAACCTGAGGGGTATTAACCCACAGTAAATATGGCACGTGAGAAGAGATGGCGTCACTTGCCCCCCCCCCCCTCCCAAGAATTAATATCTGACTGCATCACCGAAGATAATAAGTTACTTTATCTGGACTATAGGCCGCAGCCGAGCATAATCTCTTGCTGATATTTGGGTGGGTTTAAAAAGTACCAAGAGAAGCCCGCTATGATCTGGACCCTTTAATAAAATGAAAGAAAATGTGATAAGTCAACGATATAACTAAAAAATGAAAGAAATTAAGAAACAGGGAACTCTAATTTATCAGTTGGAAACCCTGGTAAAACTGAGCACCAAAGAGCACCTAACATTGTTCCAATTATTGTCACCTAAATTAGGTGACACCAAGAATTGTTGGTGATATCACCTAATTTAGGTGACAATTGGAACAATTTTAGGTCCTCTTTGGTGCTCAATTTTACCAGGAAACAGCGTAAAAACCGCCTCTTTTTAAGTTAATTTTAAAAGAAATGGCCTGAGGAAGGTCGGGGGGCCCCTGAATGGAGGGAGGGGCCTCAAAATTGACCGAGTGGGCCTAACATTTAGAGAGCCAGTCCGACCCTGGTAACACGCTGTATTCCTTGAACGCTCCATGCTCCATGATTTCTCGCTGCATATTGATTCGCGCTCGTCTAGGACTTCTCTCTGTATTTTGGATATTCTTCACTCTTATTTTTAGAGGTTGGAGGTTGTGTTTTTGCACATCTCGGTTTGTTTATCACGAAATTATGAAAATGAAAAATGATGGAAAATCGTACTGTTACCTTAGGTGTCGAAGGTAACATGGACGGCTCGCCACTGGAGGGGGGGGCGGCCCCCATCAAAGGTCCGCCGCCCCGGGGCCCCCAGCACTAAATCCGGTCCTGGTCCGCTGGACGAATAGGAGGAACTCGATTGGCTACAAAATAGCTGAGAAACGTATTGGTGTCAAATAGTTCTAAAACAACAGCTTAAAACAGAGAGTTCGCATGAATTTCAATGCTCAAAAATGCAGAGCACACTGTACAACAGTGCAAAACAAAAACCAGACCAAAACCAATTTGCACTCCCATTATAAGGTCGTGCATAACAAAACAGAGAGCGAGACAACTAAAATATGCGGCCGATAGCTCTCGGCTTCCCCTATTTATCCAACGACCAATCTATCCACGAAATCATTCAATTTTGCTCCGTTTATTAATGAAGTAATTTTTTTTTATTTCCCATAAGGTGAGCCAGGAATGATAGTTGGTTTGATCAATCCCCGAAAAGCAGAGGCAGTCTTTGATGGATACACGAACAAGGAAGAATCCGAGAGCAAAATCCTCCGGAATGTGTTTCGAGAAGGACAGAACGCCTATAACTCCGGGGATTTGCTTAGGTTTGACGAAGAAAACTGTTTCTCCTTCGTGGACAGGACTGGCGACACGTTCAGGTATAACCCAAACGAAGTGACAAGTAAGATTGCAAATCAGGAATAGACAATGGGCATTTCGTAAACTTTTGCTGCAGCTTTAGAGAGAATCTATTTTGGTGCAAAATCACTTGAAAATAAACTCCAATAGACGGTTTTAGTGCGAAGTCAACGGTTAGCCAACAACCACAGCAATGCACTCATCGGTCGCAATCGGTTGTGATATAACTAGCGTAGCGTTCCAAACTATCTCACTCACTCTCCCGTGACCCCCATGTACATCCATCTCTTTCTAGTATCGAAATTTGTATGCAGGGCCTTGCAGGACATATTAATATCAGAATCGCATTAAAATACCTCGAGAAATTCATTTCTGCCATAAAATTTCACAAACAAGTCTCTATATACGATTTTTGAAATTAGAGTGAGATGGCAGTACATAGCACTATGGTCTGAGATCGAAAAAAAGTGGCCAAAAATCTAGTGAAAAATAGTCATCAAAAATCATCGTTTTCGACCTTTTAAGGTTAATTTAAGACTTTATGGTGACACTTTCAAGTTTAAATTACTTGTTAAAAGTGTTCTCTGTAATTGAATTTGGTATTAAAAGTTTTTAAATGATGAATTTATGGGAAATTCACTTTCTGATTTTTGGCCACTTTTTGACGATCTCAGACCATAGTGCATAGGGGTCACGTGAGAGCGAGAGAGACAAACTGGCTTTGTTTGGAACGTTCATCACCGGCAGTCGCCATTACTAAAACCCTCTATTGGGATCAAAAAGAAATTCCAAAATTAACTCGCAAACGTATTAAACGCGTTTAAACAAGATTTCTAGATGACGATCGAACAGGGTTGCCGTTTTACGTATAATCAATGGTATTTTTCGATGCACCGATGATTCCATCGGTTGAGAAAAGATTACACACTTCACTTGAGTGTATGACTGTAATTCACGAAAATACTCTGTTCTGTAATCTTTTCTCAATCGGTGCAATCGCCGTGAAATTGTTAAAATACCCGCAAGTTTTTTAAAGTCATCGACGACTCCACCGGTTGAGGAAAGATTACAGATGCGAGTACTTTCGTGCATTACAGTCATACACTGAACTGAACTGTGTAATCTTTTCTCAACCGGTGGAATCATCGGTGAATTGAAAAATAGCATTGATTATACGCAAAACGGCAGCCCTGCGATCGAATGAGCGGGCATAAGAACGAGGGACTATCTAATCTCATCGCAACTCTCTATGCTGAGAAAAATAATTTATCACAGAAAAAGCTACTCTTAGATAGAACTCCTCCATTGTGACCCGTTTATTTGACCGCCAACTTGGATTATGAGTGTATGTGAGACTTTTTCATTGTTTCAATGTGGTTTTCGCGCAATTACAAAATGAAATTGGGCCTCCAGAAGTCTGTAGCAAAATTTTACAACAGACCCATTCCTATTTAACCATTGCATTACCAAGCTCGACTACCATTAGTTTTTGAGGCTCAATATTACTCATCCAAAAAATCTATTCTTGGCAGTAAAAGCGCTCCCAGATTATTGACATTTGCATATTAGTTTTGCGCCGAGCTCCTTCAATTAGACGGGTATGCAAAATCAACACTGTCGAGTAGGACTATTTAACTACTCGCGTTCTATCATTGAAGTTGAGCGAGCTGGCGTTAATTTATTTTAGTAACCCGGGATTAAATTAGCTTAGTTGGGTTAGTTTTCAAAGGGGCGATCCGGGTAAAACGTGGAGCTTGAGATCTGTATCAAAGTGGAGGAAATACTCTCAATATAGGGACAGAATAAGAGTCTCTCGCTGAAACATGGTATTGTAATAAGGTAAGTGACCCAAAGGTGGGCATACCTATGCTTGGGGCCAATATGCACGTATAAGTCATGAGAGATAGAAAAAAAACTAAACATGTCAATTTACTATTCAGACAGTTGGCTTATCATACGTTCATTTCATTTTTTTAAAATTTGCTTATTTTTGAGGTTCTTTTTGCGTTTGAAAAAATGTACAGTTTTGACGTTGCGCAAAACATGCACCTAAGGTGGCCACCCCTAATATTTTTGATGAACCTTAAGGTGGACAGTGGACACCCCCTTTTAAATTTCATTAATAAGTATTCAAATGCTTTTTTATCGTTCAAAAACGGAATCTAGACCCTAGTTACACCAGAAATTATAATGATTACGATGAATTGCAAGTCAAAGCTGGAATCAATTGAAGGGCTTAGCTTTTACGATTGTTTACTTCCGTGAAAATTAGCTGAAGGCCTACGAAAATGGACGTCGTACTGTTCCGCGCCGACTGAATTGCCCAATGCTCTTGATTTTTGGAGTGGGAGAAGCGATAGCATCCTGCTACTCGGGACTAACGCCATCTATCGTTAATTCGTGTAATTACCTGAAATGGGGGTGGGCCACCTTAAGAGCCGGGCCACCTTTGGTTCACCTACCTTATGGATGGCGGGTTGCTTGGCGTCTCCTCGCAACATGGTTGCGAAGTACCCAAGCTAGCAATTAAGTGCAATGGCAAAGCGTGCTATTTGGCAACATTGCAGTTCGTCCATTTGAACCCATGGAAAATATCAAACTATCGGAAGTTCGGTGGACACCTTCGTATTCGACATGGGTTTAAATGGACACGGTACAACGTTGCCAAATTGCAAGCTACGCCAGTGAACAAGTGGTACGGCTATAGACTGTGCTCTGAAAATAACGGGACGCAGTTAAGTGAAGGGGCCGGGGGGTTACGGGTAGGTAATTAATTCCATGGGGACAGGACATTTCGTTGACACCGAAAAACGGAAAAAGTAATTAGTAAACGAATCGTAAAAAAAAAAAAAAAAAAAAAAGTTTAAAGCAACCTAAAAAATGAATATCTCTGTTCAGGTATTTATTCCAGCAAGTTCTACAACGACGGACCTTAAATATTATGAATCGTCTAAATTATATCTACCTATACAGATTTTTAAGAATCAATACTGAGAAATGACCATAGTCATTCCATCATGGTGGAAAACCTTTTGACTCCTTTTCAATGTAGTAAGTTTTAAACTTACAATTTGTTTCTTTTGTTTTTTTATTTGAATACTTGCTGAAGTTTAGCAGCTAAAAAAAACACTTTTTACATAATTATCCATTTTTGTTGTTGTTCAACGTTTCACTAATGCGATTTCTATGTCAATGATCACATCAGCGAAAAGTCCACATGTTATTATGAAATTACTCTTACGCTCATGTCTACATGAGAAAACAGTGGTCTCAAAAAGTAACGAAGGCGTCAAAACTATCCTAAATAGATGTCCTGGTTGTGAAACTGAGTGCTTAAATGGCGATAATTCATAGCATTTGCAAAATTTATAGTTATTTAATTAATTGGCTGTTCGTGAATTTCAGGTGGAGGGGTGAAAATGTTTCTACAACAGAGGTTGAAGCTGCCATTAGCGGTCAAATTAAATTTAAAACTGTGGCTGTTTATGGTGTGGAGGTAAGCAATGACAAAACGGTCATTATGATTAACTGTCAAAATTTTGCCATGGCTAACTTAAGTTTAGAAAGGTTACATAAATCTGAGTATTAATCTTAAACTTTCAAAGTTTCGAAGTCAAATAATTGACCGTTAGTTTGCAAATCATATGGTTAGCACCGATTACCAAATGTCCTTTTTTGGAAACCAATTTGATCGTCTCTAGAGTGTAGAAGCCTGTTGAGGAACCAGCATGCCGATCAGAGATTACTAAGCTAAAGATATACGGCAAGTACTTATTCCCGCCATGTTAGAAAACCGTTAATCGACATTTCGTAAAAAACGCCTTCAAACAGGCCGTGATACAATGCGGCGTACCATCTGATGGACCATTTTTCGTAAACATTATTACTGCTACTAGTGGAAATAAATTCAAGGCACACACTTTTCTGAATTTTTTTACTTTACAAACTCGTTGGCAAAATGAAAAATGTCAAGGGAAAAATTTAACCACTAAAAGAACCACTAAAACTTTAATAAAAAGTCATCTACTGGCAGCCGAACGCACTTCGGTTACTTTCAGAATTGTTTACAAAAATGGTCCACCAGGTCGTATGCCAGTTTGCGTACTTCGTAGGAGTCGATTGACAGTTTTGAGCAGTTCTGCCATATCTCTTTAGCTTAGTAATCTCTGATGCCGATCGATCATTTATAATATTATACTTTATCGTTAAACCAATCGTTAAGACTATCTGCAAGTGGCAATATTGGTCAAAACTCATGAAAGTTGGCTGTCGTTTGTTGCTCCAGTAGTATGAAAGGTCCAATTTGAAACCACAATTGGATCAAATCGGATCTACCATACTAGGGTCTGGAGCAGGTTGCCTATACGTTCCTTCGAACGCGTGGTGAGGTCATGGTATTGCCTATCCGCTCAGTTGAAGGCGTTTTAGGTCAGAGCCTGCTATTCGTGCACGGTTGCAATAGCATGAACTATCTCAATCGCAGCAAACATCCGGACTGATTTATTCCAAAGGTCAATTATTCCATGAGCTAACGCAAATGGGTACGGTACTCGTCAAACAGTTTTATGGTATTCATCGTGAAATAGTTCATTTTTACAGTTATCCACGAATAGCCTTTAAGTTGAGACTATCAACATCAAGACAACCTCCAAGAAATAACCATTCTTGACCAATAGCTTCACTCTTAGACAGTCTTTAAAATCGATGTAACGATGAAGTAAATGATCGGCCAGCATGTCCCATTAAATAATTAAAATATCGATCATTATTCAGTAAGTTAAACACCTTGAATCGTGTAAAATAGAGATATGTATATGTTTCCATCGTCTTTCCGTCCATTTCATGGCAACGTCTATACTTCTGATGATTTGTTGGCAGATAAACAGTCTAGAGGGGAAGGCTGGTATGGCAGCAATTTTAGACCCTGAAAAACAGCTTGATCTGAAATTTTTAGCAGACGGACTCAAGAAAACGCTACCATCTTATGCACGACCACTTTTTCTAAGAGTAATTGGAAACTTCAATTTTACAGGTCTGGTAATTTTTTGTTAATATCGAAGACAAAGCTCAGAAAATTAAAAAAACAGACCGTTTTTTTCTATTCTATTTCTCTTTTTATTTTAAAAAATGATGTAGATACTTTCGAGAAAAATCAAAGAAATGTCATTGCTTCAGATTTGAAGGCCGCGTGGGGGTGACGGTGACCCTCCTTTCCTCCTACCCACGTGCATGTCAATCAGTGGCGAAGCGTGCAATCTAGCAAAGTTGCAGTCTGTCCATTTAAAACCATTAAAAAGATCGAACTATTGGGTGTTCGGTGAACACCTTCGCATTCGACCTTTTACTCGGGTTTAAAACCCTTTGCGGGGCAGTGGTTATACTGGGTAACCACCTTTTAATTTTTTTTTCCTGGCCATGCGTACAGAGTGCAGCATCGTTCAACCATGCAGGCATGATGGTATGATAGTCCAGAATAAAGAAACAAATATTTTGTGGTGGCACCATTGATATTTGTTTATTTACAAAGGTTAGGTTTATACCGGGATTGGCTAGAAACGGGCGTGCGTCAATATCTCCGCCAAAATCTTTCTATTTCTAAAATAAGTATCAATATATCGATGTTTTATTCATGTTTCGTCATTTATAGGAGTCTAGTAGACAACATTCAGCCGTTGTAAGCAGCTATTTCCAACATTTTGTCATAAATACATAGCTTGGGAAATGGTGGTCATATTGGGTAACCACGGCCCCGGATGGGGCAAAGCACATTCTAGGTTGACATTTTGTTGTGCCTACAGCTGTTATTATATTTTCAATCACTTTTTGGAATTGAAACGAATAATTTTCAGTTCAGTAGTTTAGAAATAGTTTCTTCAATTTCACAAATAAGAAAAAACCTAATTTTATCATCGTTTAGCGGAAAAAATGAGTCGTTCATCGCTGTCTCTTTTCTCATGCATTACCTTCTAAATTACCTTATGAAACATATATTTACTTATTGCCCTTTTTTATATTGGACTAACTAAATTACCTTCTAGTTACCTTTCAGAATTGCCTTTTGTTTTCTTATAAATTGCCTTCCACATTACCTTGCAAATTTAATCCTTTCTTTTCTCACAAATTCTCAACCTCGAAACTTTTTTTTTTCCTTTTTCTAAATAATTGTTGTTTATATTTGGTCATTATTCAAAGTGTACTTGAGTGGCACAAAATGTTAGCATAAGAAACGTGAACTATAATAGTATTACCACTGCACATTTCTCAATCTAAAATGCTGGAAAAAAATAAACGAAACACTTCATTCTGCGTGTCGCGCAGTGAAGTTACTGATTTTCGAGATCAAACTTCATTGTTTTAGACAAAAAATTGTGGAACAAATAGATGTGAAGAATATAAAAGTAATTTTTTTCAACAATATTCATTTTTCTACTACATTATTTGCCTCCTCTGATTCCTTTGATTCTAATTTTTTTCTGAAAAAAGCTATTTTTCATAAGTAAAACTAGTTTTGCCCCCTCAGGGGCAGTGGTCGCACTGGGTAACCACCTCATATCTCTGCATGTAGGTAATGCATGGAAAATTTTGACAAACATTTTTTTGAGTTATTTAGACCTTAGGGACCCTAAAAAACCCAATGTCAAGTTTTTTTGACCACTACCCTTAATGCGCCCCTCAAAGGGTTAAATGGGCACAATGCAACGTTGTCAAATTGCACGCTACGCCACTGATGTCAGAGCTTGTAATGCAGGCTCGTTTTCTTTTGTACATTATTGAACCCAAGCAAAAGGTCCAATTTTAGGGTATGTTCTCCAAGCAATTTTAATACATTGAGTACTTGACAGTTACAAGTTGTGAGAAGCCATTAAAATCATTCCGTTGGAAACAATTCGTTGGAGTCAATGAATTTCCCGCAAGGTTGAAAAAGTGTGAAAAAGTCAATATAATGGACATTTTGAGCACCTGTTTTACGTGAATTTCGTGATCAATTGGTTATTTTATACCAACTTGAAAGTTTTATTTTTTTGGAGTTCGTCATTTTTAATCTATTTCTTATGTTTTGATTGTTGATTAACTTTATCAGGTTGCATATTTATACAGTAGTTGCTACTCTATTTCTTATGTTTTTTCTACCTAAAAAAATATCGAGCCCTAAATGCAAAATCGAGTGTAAATCGGCACTTTTGACTATTTGCTCTCGTGTGTGCGCTGGAGTTGGAATTTTATATTTGTTTAGAAATTCTAACGTCTAAGAATATGACCTTTCAGAAAATATATAGCTCTATACACTTTTGCTCAGTCAATCTCTCAAAATAAACGTCTTTGCGTGAAACACTATATGTGAGCAAACACTGTGTATGTTAAAGCATTTGTCGAGCTTTCTTTATTTTGCACAACAGCTCAGTAAAATGTTCGCCAGTGGAGACAGACAAAGCCTATTAAGTGAATTTATATGAATTTATTGAATTTATTTATTATTTATCCTTATAGGTTTATTTTTAATTTTTTTCTTCATTGTAATAACCTTTTGGTTTTACTTTCAGGGACGTTCAAATTGAACAAAACCAATTTGCGAGCAGATGGTTTCAATCCTGCCTTGATTAAGGATCCACTGTATTTTATTGATCTGCAGACGGGGGAATATAGACCTTTGACTCAAGAAGCTTACGATAATATCCAGAACGGAAAAATGCGACTGTGACCGAGTAATCGAGAGAAAAGATGGACCGAACAGTATCTAATTTGGGGGGGGGGGGGAATTACAATGTTTCAAAGTTTTGATTTTTTATCGCATCTTAATTCAAATTTTCGAGACGTCATTTTTTTTTCTTTGCTCGTATTATTTTTACAAAAGAAAAAGGAAGAAAAAATTCAAATCCAAATTCCTTGATGATGGAAAAAAAAAAAAAAAATAAAGAATGAGTGAATATAGACGAATAAAACTAACGTTCGAACAAAAATGACAATAACTTGATGAAGGTATGAAATGTTTTTACGCACCTGAAAAGTAACAATTACGACGGATTTAGGAATATTCATAGCTATTCCTCTGCGTCACCAAGTATTTTTTGTGACCCGCTGTCAAATGATTTTTCCCCCCGGTATTTTGAATTGGTATAAAAAGTAATCCTACTTTTTCGTAAAAGAATCGACATATTTGAAAGTTGCGTTGATCAACCCTCAAGGTCAGATTTACTCCAATAATGTAGGTTTATTTACGTAGGTATGGACTCATACATTGCGAGACTCGATCAAACCATAATGTCATTAATAAGATATACATATGGTATAGTGGCGTGCAGTGGAGTCAAAATTTAGTTAAAGTTGCGGCAAACTTGCAGTTTACTGACGTATTGAGCTTCTTGAATTACTTACAAAACACAGGCCAAATAATGTCCATTACCCTCCTGTACGATTATGGATGTTTGAAATGACTGCAGCCGTTGATTTGAAGGAATCCTACAAATATGAAGCTATAACAGTGGCGTAGCCGGGGGGAGGGGGGTCCAGGGGGTCTGGACCCCCCCCCCCCCATGACACCAAAATTTGTCCTAAAAAAAGGTCATTTTTTGCGTTTTCAGACAAATTTGACCAAATTAGTATCTTTGGACCCCCCCCCCCCCCATGAAAATTTTTGGACCCCGGACCCCCCCCCCCCCCCTAGATTAATTCCTGGCTACGCCACTGAGCTATAATCGAAGGAGTATTGATTTAAGCGGAGGTAAATTATAGGGCAACGATTTCCTTCAATTTTTAGGGTAGGCAACATCAGTACAGCCACAAAAGAATATCTAATTATTTAAAGATTCTAATGTCCTTCTCGTTTATTAAGAGTACGTATAGTTCAATTAGGAATTTGATAAGGCTGTGCGGTAAACTTATGGTTTACTGTCGTAACAAGCCCCTCCGCAATTTAACGAATAGACAATACAAACGCCTTTCTGGACGAGGAGTTGACGAATCGATGTTTGATGCAGTGTTGCCAGATTGGGGTGAAAAAGCCGTACGCTTTACATTGATTTAAATGGGGACGATACGGCTCTTTAACCTCGATCTGGCAACACTGGTTTGATGTAACTACAGCCATTGCTTCGAACGGAGACCCATGCAAACGGGACTCGATTATTCGTTTTTAGATTGATTTTAAAAATTAACTGAAATGGATCTACGAGGTCTTCAAAAATTCGTCTCAGAGGAAAAAAAAAAACAATATCGTATAAAAGTTATTTTGTGCGCTCAAGGAAAAAAAAAAAATACAATGTTGGTTTCGAAAATTTACAAAATGACCAAGCTCTTCATTATGAGCTAGGACAAGATCCGCAATGCTATTAAAAATGTTTTCCAATCAGCTGTAAGTTATATAAGTTAGTTTTAGCTTTCTTGTAATTTTTCAATCACAATTTCGAGAAAACTCCTTTCACTCGTTTTGTCTCACCATCCAAGCTGATATACTTTCCCATTACTTTCCGGATACAATTGATGAAACGTCGAAAATTGAGTGACGAATATTACCAAGTCCAAGATTTAACTTCGCTGCGTACGTACTGTAAGCATAGAGAAAGAGAGGGGGGCGTAAGATGTATAAACTTTAAGATGGGGGAAGAAACGTCAAGGGGAAAGCAGATCATTTATATCAAAACAAATAATTTACAGAAGTTCGGAAGAGGAGAGCCCATTGTTGGCTGCTTGCTTACATAAACAAAGAGGGGGTAGCGTATGAAGAAGGGACGGAAACTCTACAGGAAAAGCGAAAAGAAAAAGAAAGGAAAAAATGTTAGAGGATAAAATTGTAAGGGGGTAGGTGATGGATATGAGCGCTGATAGGGGGGGGGGAGGGGATGCGAGCAACGTTTAAATATAATCAAACTTGCTGAGAAAAACAAAAGACTGAAGAGTTCACTCTACGATTCTATGCGTGGCTTTCAGATTGCCAGATCTACTCGAGCAAAAATTGAGCGAATCTCTATACCCTGGTAAGAATGTTCCATGAACTTCCATGACCAAAGGACATGGCACAATCCTTATGGGAAATGGCTTACCCCTAAATTTTTTTTAAATATGATAAATCGATAGATTATCACTTAAAAAGAAAAAGTTCTCACGGCACCAAAGTGATCCCATGTCCAGTTTTTTAGCTATTAATGCTCAAAGACGGGAACTACTTCTCTCGTGCGTAGGCGCGCAATGATGAAGTAGTGCCGGCCGCCTCAGAACTCGGCTCAACGTAGAGTGTGGTCGGCCCATTTCCATTCATTCATCACCCGCTCGACTACCTGCCGAAGTCTCTCTTTCTATTCCACTGCTCGTCTCTCTCTCCCTCTCCCTCACCCGCACCCCGCACGCTATTCTTTCCCCACCCGAGCACGTTTAGATTCCAAGAGACGAGCAAAGACACTTCGTCCGTTTTCGTGTGTACACATTTCTCGGCTTTTCTTTTTCTTGATTCTTCCGAATTCTTTCGGTCACACTAGTTTACTGTCATCTCTCTCGTAAAGAGTAGTCGCGCGTGGCGCCTCGGACGCTTTAAGATACCGAAGTTGTTGATGCTCCAGCTCCAACCTCGCCTCTCCCCTGAGGATACCAATTACGGAATGTAAACAGAAACACTTTTCCGATCGCATTGAAGCAATGTGATCACTTATTTTTCGGACGAATTGTCTTTGCTCGTCTCTTGGAATCTAAACGTGCTCGGGTGGGGAAAGAATAGCGTGCGGGGTGCGGGTGAGGGAGAGAGAGACGAGCAGTGGAATAGAAAGAGAGACTTCGGCAGGTAGTCGAGCGGGTGAATGAATGAATGGAAATGGGCCGACCCCACTCTACGTTGAGCCGAGTTCTAAGGCGGCCGGCACTACTTTATCATTGCGCGCCTACGCACGAGAGAAGTAGTTCCCGTCTTTGAGCTTTAATAGCTAAGAAACTGGACATGGGATCACTTTGGTGCCGTGAGAACTTTTTCTTTTTAAGTGATAATCTATCGATTTATCATATTTAAAAAAAATTTAGGGGTAAGCCATTTCCCATAAGGATTGTGCCATGTCCTTTCCATGTGACATTATTGCTGTGGGCCTCTTAAGGAATTTAATGAAGTTACATGGAAAATCTTATGGGACTTCTAGAAAGATTAAACGGCCCTCGGAATTTCATATAATTCAATGGAAAATTAATGAAAGCCCGTGGAAGTCCATATAATTTAATGGAAAATTAATGAAGGCCCACGGGGTTCCATGTAATTCAATGGGAAATTAATGGAGGCCCACGAAAATTATTATGACCCACAGATTTTGGATATGGAAATTCATTGAACACTTTTAACAGGATATTTGGGCAATTTCTGCTCGTGTAGAGATATTTAAAGTTTCGCTTCTGACAAATTCACTATCAATTCTAATGTAAAATGCTGCGAAAATAAAAATGAGACCATTTAGAAAGTCTGAAGCTCGGACTTCTCGCATAGATTACTTAGCTCAAGGTTCAGATGAACCACCCTTCAGTATATGTGCCGGTGTCGCTGGCAAATAGCAATTCTAGGCAATTAGCAATCGGCTTGCGATTTGCCTCGGCAAAGAGGAAGCCGATTATGTCAAGCATAATGGTGACTTACAAAATAAGTAATTATTTCGAGATTTGCTATAGTTCATTCAAAAGTTAATAAGATAACGAGCATATTGATATATCCATAGATTAAGTTTTACTCCACTAGTACACTTTTTATTAACTTTTAAATCGATTAATTACAGGTGCTCCAACACTTTACATGTGAAACACTGTAAGTAAAGAACTAATCAAAATGAACCTAATCTCTGATGGAATCCCCATTTATGTCTGCTTATTATTAGCTTTCAAATGAGCTAAAGTATAAATCTCGATACAATTATTCTGTAAGTCAACACTTTGCGAGTATAATATACTGGCGCAAACTAAAGTCCATATACCATGAGAGTTGTGACAAGACTCTCAAAATGAAGAAAAAGAAGTGGATCTCTGGAGCCCCCAAGAGGCAAATTGCAAATGGCGGATGGCCATTTGCCTCTGCGCTGTTGCCACTATTTCGCTATCTCTTATAGGTTAGGTTCAGATTCTCGACAATAACGGTCGTTATTGAAAGAGATAATGTTCTTCTTAATAACATTCAAGCAGAGGAAAAATTCACAAAAATTACCGCGGTCATCGTTACTTCAAATGTGTAATGAAAGCGAGTTTGCGAAAAGTAAACAAACCCTCCGCCATTTGCATTTTGCCTCTTGGAGCTTTCTTGACAGCCTAAATCTGAAAGCCAATCAGAAATGGTTTCAGCAATGGCGCAACTCTCATAGTGTATAGGGACTCTAGCGCAAACCAGGGAAAGCTTGAGCAATTTGGCAACAATGCTTTTCCCTCTTTCAATTCAATGTAGATCAATATTCGACAGTGCAAAGCATTGCCTCACCAATAATCGATTGTTGCACGTTAATTCAATTGGGGGGGGGGGGGGGGGGGAATTGCTGCCAAATTTCAAGAGCCACCACTTATTACAGTATGACAATTACGATAGTTCCAAAAATAATGCAAACAATTGGAAAACTATTACTTGAATGTCTACTATTTTCCGTTGCTTCCGGTTAAAATCTGGAAAACTGAATCTCTGATCCTGAAAGTGCAAATGGACAAAATTTCCTGAAAAAGTAAATGTTGAACAGGTTTTTGTAAATGATCTGTCTTGTATTACATTTCGATTAAAATAAATATGGAATAAATATTTGTGAACAATTTTTTTTCTCATTTCTTTTTTTGTTTCCTTCGTGCATGAATGGCTCTTAAGGTCGTCGAAATGAATTTAGTTATGTCGTTTCAAAAGAATTTGTCTTTCGTAGCTCTTTGTAAAAATGCGCGGACTAGTGTGTTTTCTACTTCAGAAGTTGCCGTCAACGTAACCATATTATAAAAACAATGAATATATACCTTATTTGCGTAGAATTCGTCTCGAAAACCTGCGCAGAAGACGAAAATACACCCCATTCTTACACTCATATACGTACAGAAAGAACTGTGAACGGAACACTCTTTTGAAAAGGACTCAACAATCTAAATTACAAATCAAATGAAATACTAAGGATAGTTTTGACATTTTTTTTTAAAGCGTGCCGTATATATACGGTACGCTTCTTGTTTTCATTTTCATATCTAATATATAGGTTGCATGCTTTGCTTGTGGCAAAACCTTGGCGGGAAAGGTTTGAAAAATTAAAAACGCATTTTCTTGAAACTGGTTTCATTAATCGTTGAGTTATTGCTGAAATCCAGGAGGTATATTTTTCTATTTTCTTAAAATTGTAAAAGTTTTGGTATTCCTGTTAATTTCATTAAGTTATTAAGCGTCAAAGTCGAATTCGTTTGAACGGGATTTCTATACAGGTCCAGCAACCTAAGTCATTTGTGCCAACCTATGAGTCAAAATTCCAAGGCAGGAGGGGGGTGGAAACATCCTTCACAGAAACCCTCTTTGCCCCTTGGCTTTGGACTCCACCGGTCACGAGATTTCTTCACGGTTCATTAAGCGGAGAGATTTGTGAATGTGTGAGAGAGAGAGGGTGTTAGAGAGGTTTTGTGTCTCGGGACTCGCAGGGTCTGAGGACTCATATAAAAAAGTCAAAATCTGTTTGACGAGGGTATCGAAAAGAAGTGACGAGGTATAAATGAAGAGCGGGAGGGGTATGGAAAAGAGAGGGGCTCATTCATATCCTTAAATAGACCTGTGTAGTGATGTCGTCACGATCAAAATTGGTTCCAAACAAATGCTCTATCTCGCTCACTCTCGTTGATTTACCTATGAGAAATCAGATCCAAATTTTCGAACGCAAATTCATGCTATACTCTGTTCACGATAAGAAGGCGGGTGAGAATTCAGGTAGTAATGCACTATTTAGCAACATTGCGGCTATGCCGGCTACTCAAACCTTTCACAGTGGCCGTTGTTCTTCCGACTTCTCTCTTGGCATGAAGGATTTCCGAGAACCGACAGACTCAACAATTTACACACGTCCAGTAAAAATTGCGAACGGTCAAAAATACGAAAAAACGGACGAAAGAGGTTGATCCAGCTCCCATAAGGAGTGGGCCCCTCGAGTTTTCAAACCAAACCTTTTTAGATCGATAGAGCTACCTCTGGGGGTTCTGAAAAGGCCCAGTTTTTTAATTTTGACCCCATAGGGACGGGGGGCGGGGGGTCAAAGGTGAAACCTTTAAACCGTTATAACTCCCTCAAAAATTAAGATATCAAAACGAACTTGACGCCAAAAGATAGAGCATACAAAGAGCTTTCTAACCATATATAGGTTTTTAAAATTCCAACAATTTTAAGTCCCATTTTTGGCGATTTTTCGAATTTTCAAAATCAAAAATTTTGATTTTTCGATTTTTTAAGGGAGGCGGATCCTGGATAGGAAAACAAACAACTGTCAGGAAAGTAGCGGAAGTAATGACCTTTTTAACAGCGCAAACCGCAATGTGGGGAAATGTTTCGTTTCAGAGATATAAGGCCGCAAAGTTGACGCGTCGAGATTTCTAGCGCTTCTCGAGGCGCGCGCGATGCCTGCCGACGGAAATTCACGCACAGGGAAACTGCATGACTTGAATAAATGGGAGGGGAGCATTGGAGGACGCTTCTTATCTCATACATTCATTAGTTTTTGGATTTATACTTCCATTTCATTAACCCCCCCCCCCTCAAAAAAGAAATGAGCCGCGGGGCTAAAACTGGCGACGGCGCAATCACACTAATAATCAGAAATTAACTAGACCCAAAAAAAAAAAACAAAAAACAAAAACAAAAAAAAGGAGACTCACCAATGTGGCAATGTAAAAATAAATAAATAAATAAATAAATAAATAGATAAATAAATAAATAAATAAATCGGCGCAGGGTTAATAATTGAACCAATTTTTTACAGTATTCATAACTATAGCTTATAGCTATAGCTTGCCTGCTTGCCTGATTTCAAAAATATAAATTGACCATCGTACCCCCCTTTTTTTTAAAAAGCTCGCCTCATATCTCGACACATTTCAAGTAAAACCTACAGTATATTTATTTTGATAGATTGCAGTGTAAAATCCTCCGAGGGAAATTTATTGGCAGGTATTGCACTTGCAAAAACGGTGCGCGAACTGTTAACCCGTGCTCCCATATTATCGCATTAATATGGTATTTATTTTACGGCCGGTACAGGCAATCGGTTAAACACCTGCTGAATTTTTAAATGATAGTTTCCCTCTTCTCAAGTCAAGTTTTGATCACAGTGATTCAGAGGATGATGTTGATGATGTGGAGGAAGAAGAATGGTATTGCCGCATTGGTGAGTCTTTTTTTTTTTGTTTTTTTTTTTTGTTTTTTTTTTTGGATCTAGTTAATTTCTGATTATTAGTGTGATTGCGCCGTCGCCAGTTTTAGCCCCGCGGCTCATTTCTTTTTTGAGGGGAGGGGGGGTTAATGAAATGGAAGTATAAATCCAAAATCTAATGAATGTATGAGATAAGAAGCGTCCTCCAATGCTCCCCTCCCATTTATTCAAGTCATGCAGTTTCCCTGTGCGTGAATTTCCGTCGGCAGGCATCGCGCGCGCCTCGAGAAGCGCTAGAAATCTCGACGCGTCAACTTTGCGGCCTTATATCTCTGAAACGAAACTTTTCCCACATTGCGGTTTGCGCTTTTAAAAAAGGGTCATTACTTCCGCTACTTTCCTGACAGTTGTTTTTTTTCCTATCCAGGATCCGCCCCCCTTTAAAAAAATCGAAAAATAAAAATTTTTTGTTTTTAAAAATTCGAAAAATCGCCAAAAATGGGACTTAAAATTTTTGGGAAATTTTTAAAAAACCTAAAAATGGTTAGAAAGCTCTTTGTATGCTCTATTCACCAAAAAACTTTTTCACAAAAAAAGTAGTCGAGGGGCCCAGTCAGAAAACGGCGTTAAATTTTGCTTCTTGGCAGGTTTTATTCTCTTTCGGCGTTCAAAGGTACTGATATGTTTCATTGAACGCCCAGTCAAAATTATTTCTCCCCTCCCCCTCTCGGTTCCTCCCCCTCTTTCCTCTAGAACTTGGTACAAGTAGTGCAGTTTCTTCGAAAGAAAGAAATTCTCTTTCGGCGTACAAAGGTACTGATATTTTCATTGAACGCCCAGTCATAAATTTTTCCCCCCCCCTTCTTTCTCTCTCTCGACCCCTCCATCCCCTTTTATTTGGTGCTTCGTAAAAGATTCTACGGCATGTAAAGTTGCATTCGCTCTCCAAGTATAAAAGCGAAAGAAAAAACGTAAGTAAAAAACTAACTAAAATAAAATAAAATTTCAAAATTACAGGAGGGGAAAAAAACTGGGCCGGTTGTTTTCTCCCCCCCCCCAACCAGTCTTCTTTCCCTCCCTTTTTTTAACTGCGGTGCTTTTACAAAAATTTCTACGCTGCATCTAAAATTGCATACTTTCTCAAATGAAGGCACTTCAAAAACTCCGCAGAGGGTTTTAAAAACTGGTCCGAGTAATAAATGTTGCCAGTAATAAATAAAATAAATGTTGCCACAAGGGTAAATGTATCGGTCAGGGACCAAATCTTGTTAGGTCCCAAGCTCTTGTTTGGTCGAAACCGCGCGAAAGTGCACGCAAGTCGCAACGCTCGGGATTTGACAAGATTTGGTCCCAGGATAAAACAACAGTGTGAGACTGGGAGCGGGAGGGAGAGAGAGGAGTGAAAGATTAAAAGGAAAGAAGTAAAAGGGAAAGGAGAGAGATGGGGGTTTCTTCCTTTACGGACAGGTAATACAAAACAACCGGCCCAGTTTTTTTCCCTCCTGTAATTTTGAAATTTTATTTTTATTTTAGTTATTTTTTTATTACGTTTTTTTTTTCGCTTTTATATTTGGAGAGCGAATGCAACTTTACATGCAGCGTAGAATTTTTTACGAAGCACCAAATAAAAAGGGGATGGAGGGGTCGAGAGAGAGAAAGAGAGGGAGGGGGAAAATTCATGACTGGGCGTTAAATGAATTATATCAGTACCTTTGTACGCCGAAAGAGAATTACTTTCTTTCGAAGAAACTGCACTACTTGTACCAAGTTCTAGAGGAAAGAGCGGGGGGGAAACCCGGAGGGGGGAGGGGAGAAATAATTTTGACTGGGCGTTCAATGAAACATATCAGTACCTTTGAACGCCGAAAGAGAATAATAACCTGCCAAGAAGAAAAATTGAACGCCTTTTTCTGACTGGGCCGCTCGACTATTTTTTTTGTGAAAAAGTTTTTTGGTGAAAATTTCAGGAGTTTTGAGAAGAAAAACTTAACATTTTTTTTTACATCTCTTTCCCAGTGCTCAAGCAAATGCATTTTTTTTTATCTTTTTTTTTTTTTTACGTTAATAATTATTTATATTTTTTTTGAGCAACCTTCCTTCCCCTGATAGTTGCTCCTATCCTCACCTTCTGCAGTAAAGTGCCTTGATCGACTGACAGTTGCAGTTCCTTTTATAAGTGGGTAATATGAACGAGACCACCGCAACAAACCATGGACCAAATAATGTTAGGTCCCGAGCGTAACTTACGCACGGTCACATGACCGTGCGTAAGCTCTCTGTTTGGTCGAAACTGCACGCAAGATGCACGCAATGGAGCTGTTGAAAACTTTTGCTACAGGCTTATTGATAGTTGATCATGGGGTAATACCCTATAAAAATAACGATTAGCGCACTAAAAAATCACGAAATCCACTCCTAAACTCACAAAATGCTTTTAAACGCGAGACCGTAATGGCGGCCGGAGGCCGCGGTTTGCATTGGGTTTCCCTATCTTCAATCGCGCCATCTACAGGAGGTAGTCTCGCAACACCACACAAGAAGAAGAAGAAGCACACAATTGCCATAAGAAAACCGCGGCCTCCGGCCGCCATTACGGTCTCGCGTTTAAAAGCATTTTGTGAGTTTAGGAGTGGATTTCGTGATTTTTTAGTGCGCTAATCGTTATTTTTACAGGGCATTCCCCCTTAATCAACTATCAATAAGCCTGTAGCAAAAGTTTGCAACAGCTCCATTCAATGCTCGGGACCTAACATTTTTTGGGTCCCATGTAATTTTCCCCCTTTTCTATTTTTTAATAATAAAAGGAAATTCGGTTCAGTATTGTGTCTTAGAGTGTATCTTATCTGACCTTGAGTCCCTGTTGTATATACTGTGACAGGGACCTTAATTGAAGCTCAATGGTGTCGGGACTTCATAACAAACAGGTTGCGTAAAATCTCACCAACTCACTTGTTAGTGGAAGTTTGCACTAGCGGCACTTTAATCTTCCGACTTTAAACCTGTAGAGTGCGCGTAAAGCGCGACGCGACTACAGTGACTGGATAAACCACAGTGCGGCCATTTGCCCTCCCCCCCTCAATAGTGCACCCACTTTAGCATGGGCAGCATGGGGAGTAGGATTGTTCCTGGGTTTCGGAATGAAATTTTCTCTACCCCCCGTCTGAAAATAGTCATTAATGCTATGTATAAAATTTTTAGGGGGGGGGGTTGCGATATTTTTACTAGTGACTCAGGAAAGCACTTCCTCCCTATGGCGCCCGTGTTGTTGGGGGGCACATCCCCGGGGGGGCAGTTAGGGGAATCGTTGATTTTTCTTGATTTTGCGAACCAATATGTTTCAAATTTTACAGAAGAACTTCTGTCGTGTCTAACTTGCCTACGAGAACCCTATAAAACTGTTAAAATACTTCTAAATGCTCAAATTCGCGATGTAAGGAATCCGACCAAACAGAAAGACGACCAAAATGACCGCACTGTGGTTTATCCAGTCACTGTAGACGCGACTACAGTGACTAGATAAACCACAGTGCGGCCATTTGCCCTCCACCCCCCAAGAGTGCACCACTTTAGCATTGGCAGCATGGGGAGTATGATTGTTCTTTGGGGTTTTGGAATGAAGATTTCTCTACCCCCCGTCTGAAAAAAGTCATTAATGCCTGTATAAACCATTTTTAGGGCGGGGGGGTTGCGATATTTTTTTCGAGAACTTAGGAACACACTTCCTCCCCATGGAGCCCCTGTTAAGTTGGGTGCGCAACCGCGGGGGTCAGTTACGGGGAATCGTTGATTTCTCTCAATATTGCGAACCAATTGTTTCAAATTTGACAAAAGGCCTTCAGTCGTGTCTAACTTGCGTACGAGAACCCCATGAGACCGTGAAACTACTTCTAAACGCTCAAATGGGGCTATTGCACACTTTTGCTCTAAGCGATTTAATAGTCGATTATGGCGTAAAAACCTCAAAAATAACGATGGCGGCACTAAAAACTTCCAAATCCACCCCCAAACTCAATAAAAGCAGTTATTTGCGCGAGCGTAATGGTGGCCGAAGGCACTAACAATGGGAGATTCCTATCTTAAATTTTGTCACTCTTTCTATGCTGACAAGGCTGTTTACAGTCTAATTAGTCATCAGAGTGATGATCCACATCCGATGAATGGTACCGCTACACCTAGTGACACCGGTGTCAAATGAAAGTCGTCTCTTATTGGTCACTTCTTGATGGAGTTTCAGAATTGTTAGATGGGAATCTCCCATTGTTAGTGCCTTCGGCCCCCTTACGCTCCCCCAATAACTGCGTTTTTTGAGTTTAGGAGTGGATTTTTGGGAAATTTTTAGTGTCGCCCTCGATTTATTGAGGTTTTTACGCCATAATCGACTATTTAAAACGCTTATAGCAAAAGTGTGCAATAGCCCCATTTGCGATTTAAGGAATCCGACCAATCGAAAGACGACCGAAATGGCCACACTGTGGTTTATCCAGTCACTGTAGACGCGACAAGTCTTTGGACGCAAAGATATTATATACTATATAGATACCGAATGCTAGGGAATGAAACGGTCCCGATTCCTGTAAGTATGCAACTTTTTTTCGCATAGGCAAACCTGAGTCTTTCTCTCTCTCTCTCCATGAGAGTGAGAGAGAGGAATGTTTGCCTATCGCAAAACACGCTGCCCACATGGCCGGCGAATCTTCCAATTTGTGTACCCCCTAGCAGGTCCATTTTCCCCGCCTCAGGTAGGGCCTCATTCAGTATCTATATAGTTTTAATATCTTTGTTTGGACGCGACGCGACGGTGCGGTAAAATCGGAAGGAGCTGGATATGCAATTTGTCCGTCACAGCATACTGCCTTCACTGCTAATAATAAAAACAAAGGGAAAAACAGCTGACTTCATTGCATTTTGTACATTGGTCAGTAGGTCATTGCAAGAAAGATTATAGATACTGTAAGGAGAAAATTTCATCTTTGTTTGGGCACATTAACTCTTTTTTACATGACAATGTTACACTTACGCCTCGAAACGCAATGGGAATCGTACTGCAATGAAACATAGTTTTAATTTAAATTATAATTATTATTTTAGTCATTTACTTCACTCTCTCAAATTTTCAACACTACCAAGTGCTTTTTCGTCGAGCCTCGTATCAACCTTGTAATGATTGGAAATGTGATGCAGAGCTACAACCGGGTTTTTTGGCAACTTTGCTTTGGTTTCTTTCAAAATAAATTATTACTGTTTTTTTTCTATCACCCACTTTTCTTTCTCCGATCCAAACTGAACTTGAACTGCACCCAAATATTTTGGTGTCCATTGGGTTTGGAGCAAATTTAAATTTTTTGAGTACTATGAATAATAAAATTAATCTTTTCCCCTATCAACTTTGCGGTAGAACAGCAAATAGGCATTCTCACTACCCGTGGCCAGTGGTGCTCCTTAGGTAATTTGATGTTCTCAGCCCAAATTTAAAATTGTTCCCAACCGCACATCAGCTGTATAGAGACAAGACCATGATGAAATATTCCCCTTGCAATTTTAAAAGATCTGACGTTTCAAATGAATACAGTAATACACATCCCGTTTATAATCACTGCGGTACGGGGGCATGTGACCGCACCGAAGTCAACATTTAACAAGTTTTGATTCCCGAGTACTATTGCTACATGCTTAGGGGGAAGAATTTGCCCACAGTTTGTAACATTTTCTTTTTGAAATCACTTTAGAAACTCTGTCTTAAATTGTATGGGCGGGGGCTGTTTACACTGGCTTGCGATCAGCCGGGGTATAGGCAGTTACCGCTGCCTTGCGTCATTCTTAAATTATACTACTTACAGGGGGGGTTCAATGCAATTACACCCCCAAGCAAGATTTTGCAATGGCCATGGCTAGAGTATACTATAAGACCCAAATATTTCAACGACGCCATGTTCGGTTAGCGAAATTGATCGCGCGGTTAGAGGACAGTTTTTGGGCCCCTCATTCAAATAAGACGAGGCAACCTTCCCCTGCTATCAAAATATGTTGATTAACTCATTGTGTTTTTAAATTCACAACCATGATTAATGTTGCACCGAAAAAATTACCAATAAATAAGAAACGACTGAAGAAATGCGATTGCTCACTCAATGTTTTCATTCCTGATATGCTGATCGCCGCCATTTTGGTTAGCCTCAGCCCCTCATCAGAAGCATTGATCGGGAATACTCGGGTTTATAGTATACTTAGCCATTGCCCCAAAAGTTGACTTTTCTTTTCGAAATTACTCGGAAAAACTCTGTTTAAATTTTATGGCTGCCCCCGGGGTGTCACCGCTTATAATCCCCATAGACCTGGGCAGCGACCGCTACTCACTGAGCAAGATATAGCAATATCCTTGGGTTGGGACCACAGTCCTTGTTTATAGTGTAAGGAACAAAGTCTATAGTTGTGCGGAACAACTGCCCAGTTTTTGATCAAAAGTGAGAATTGGCAACTTGGAGTCGAAAACAAAGTCCGTCCACCCCAACATTTGTTTGGGTTGAGTAGTTTTGCGGGGGGGAGAAGTATTACGCATCAGAGAGCACAGGTAAACTTAAAAAGAAAAATAAAGAGCCAAAACTTACTCGCATTTCATGTCTTCAATTTTGGTGCACTCACGACTAAAAACACACGAATTTTACAAGTAGCGGAGTCCAGCGACGAAAAAAATTTCTGCAGGCAAGGACTAATAAGCCCTTTTTTCTAACCCAAAAACAGATCATAGGGATAGTTCTTCACCGACAGATGATGATTCAAGCAGGTAAAGATATAAGTTTATCATGATCATGACGTTTTACCAAGGGAAAACTCTTTGGGGCCAACATTTCTTGGACAACAAAGGCTTAGTTTTCAAAGAAGACTGAATGGACACCGTCTGTAATCTGGAGATCGGTGAGGCACTTCGCAGAGTTTCTAGAGAAAACTTCATAGAGTAAAATGAAATAACTGCTCTTGCTAAACATCTAACCCCCTTTAAAAGTGAGGAACCATTGGTGACTTCTCTGGAAATGATGAACGAAACCTTACATTTCCTAGCTTTCACACATTTAAGTGACGAAAGTGAAGCGGCGAAGAAGTTGATCGCGAATTGAAAGCTAATAAGAACTTTGAATCTTTATTACCACGTTAATAAAGTGAAATTTAAATGATTTTATTTGGGGGTAAATAGTCGTGTTGATGAAAACCCGAGTAAAAGGGGAAACCTAACCCACAATCGTGATGCGATTTATCGATTTTATCGATCTGAAAGTTTGGCTGGATCTCCACTTGAAATCTGATTTTAAGCTGTTACTTTCTTAATAAGCGATGGAATTTAGCCAACTTTGGGAAAGGTTTCTTCCTTAGAGCATGAGGAATTCAACCGTACCAAGTTTTTTCCCTTACGCGCTATAGTTACCGCTGCAGCCGTGACTAAAATATGGTCCTAAAAAGGGCATTTTTTTGGGACTCTTTTTTCAATATCTCCCTCCACACTTTTGGATTTACATTTTCTTGAAAAAGCACCGTACGTGAATAAAATACGATTCTAATGAGACCAAGTTTTTAACGATCCGTCTCACGGTTGCAGAGGAAATGAATAGGAATCATCGAGCACGCGCGAACTCCGGTTTTTGCGATATTTCGTCAATCTGAAGCAGTTTTTTGGCCGTTACTCTCTCAGATCGACATTAAATAAAAATCGCTCTCGTCAGTCACAGCTCTGTGAAACGCTGAACCCAAATATATAGCACACTTATGGGTTTTATTCTACGGTGTGTTCACATAATCGGTGGACATTTTCGAAAATCCACGAAAACGCAGTTTTGAGCTGTTTCGTGTATAATAAGCGGTAGGTGTACCCTCCCAGGCTCCATCGGTGTTTTCTTACTGGGCCTGTGCGGCTACCGCCGCTTATGATCTTTTGGCGTCAAGTTCGTTTTGATATCTTAATTTTTGAGGGAGTTATAACGGTTTAAAGGTTTCACCTTTGACCCCCCGCCCCCCGTCCCTATGGGGTCAAAATTAAAAAACTGGGCCTTTTCAGAACCCCCAGAGGTAGCTCTATCGATCTAAAAAGGTTTGGTTTGAAAACTCGAGGGGCCCACTCCTTATGGGAGCTGGATCAACCTCTTTTCGCCCTAAAGGGCCAAAACTCGGCAAAAATAGTCGACTTTGAATATTGATGACTCTCATTTATTCGATATTAGACGAAATATTCTGAATTTAATTCGGACTGAAAAATACGAATTTCTGAGAGTCATCAATATTCGAAGTCGACTATTTTTGCCGAGTTTTGGCCCTTTAGGGCGAAAATTTCGTCCGTTTTTTCGTATTTTTGACCGTTCGCAATTTTTACTGGACGTGTGTAAATTGTTGAGTCTATCGGTTCTCAGAAATCCTCCGTGCCAAGAGAGAAGTCGGAAGAACAACGGCCACTGCGAGGGGTTGGAGTAGCCGGTATAGCCGCACTGTTGCTAAATAGTGCATTACTACCTGAATTCTCACCCGCCTTCTTATCCTGAACAGAGTATAGTCTAAGAACAGTTTTCTCAAATTTTATTGCACCATTAGATTCCACGTGCCTTAAAGTATCTTTTCACTCTAACATAATTCCTAAAAGATCACAAGCGAATTTACAATCACAGTTATACCGAAAGATGTTCTACGTTTTGTCCTCGTCCTACTCACGGTCTCTTATGGGAGTATCACCGCCATGACACTCAATCATTCTAACTTCTCTTCGTATCGAAGCTATTGTTCGAGGTATAACACATGTCGTGATGTGCCTATATCCTAGAATTTTGTGCTCATAAGAAACTGTGAGTGTGACAAGGACAAAACATAGGATTTTCTTCGATATAACTGTGATTGTGCATTCATATTTTATCACTGAGAAAAAGGTGGCTGTTAAAACTGTAAGAATAGAACCATAGATATGTTTCGCCTTATTTCAATCATGAGACCTATCGTTGCTATAGTCAGCGCGCTTGAATCTACACGAATTCCGATTGTCTCTGTGGAATTTCGATTATTTCTGTGGGAAATAAAGCGCGGGAATATATATCCTATCGGAAATTCATTGAAACAATCGGAAATTTTTATAAGGGACGTGGAACCCAATGGTGTGATAAACACAACTGGTGCAAAGAACATGTTGTTTACTAGCACTTGTATTTGAAAATTTGGATCGTGTTTCATATGGGAAAACCCACGAGAGCGAGTGAGATGGAGCCTTTTTTGGAACCAATTTTTTTCATGACGTCACATTAAACAGGTCTTGGTCATTGGAAACATTTGAAATTCTGGGGGATCGGCAAATTGAAAACCCCTTAATGAGCGTCTATGCAATCAAGGGATTTTTTAGGTTTTTAAAATCCAGAACAAAGGGACGGGGTAAAATTCGCATTAATAGCTCTAAAAAGTGAGAGGGACTGTCAGGTGTCTTCCACCCCTGGACAGCCTCCTCGCTGCGGCTATGGAATTGACTCTGGAATAACTTATTTACCTATCCTAAACAGTTTCTCGCGTGTACAGTATTTTTTACTGGAAGCTTCTTCAAATTTTGGAAATTATAGGTCCATATGGAACTTTGCTTTTCCAACACGAAAAATGATATCGACCGACGGCAACAGAAAAAGAAATAATATTACAATGCGTTATAATGAATAATGGCTTAGTTTTGACTGTAAACTTTCGATACTTTGCAACAAAATAAATGGGGGGGAGGGGAATTAAAATCCACAAACGTCTTAACCTCCACACCTACTAATCTATACCCCTAGAATGCTTGACGTGTAAAGGGCACCTGAAATGGTTAGTGCTGTATATTAAAGGATTATTTTTTCATGAATTTGCAAGTGTTCCATTTGTGCATATTACATATCTACATCGTGATAATCGCAATAAGTGCTGACAGCACCTAAAACGGAAAAAAAGAAGAAAAAAAACTGTATATTATTTAGAATCACGGCTTTTCCGAATATGACACTTTTTGACTTCAAAAGAACGCAACCTCATTTTTGATCCCTGAGCAAGCAATTTAAAAGTTGGAGAAAATATATATTGTCTATACTTTAGGTGGGTAAAAAAGATCGAGCTATAGCCTTATCATATAATTTTCTCTTTTCAGCTTTCAATGGGTTTGTTGCAAAATTTTGCTACAGCGCTATAGAGTTTTGATTCTGATGTAAAATCGCCTGAAAATTACATTGGCGGCATCAAATAGTCATAAAATCCATTAATAAACCCACAAAACGCATTATAAAGAAAGCCAAAATGACAGTCGTAAGCCGAACAATATGTGCACGCGCATACGACGAAAATCAAAGATAGGCGACCCATTTTCCCCTTTTTCGTTGAAAGGGGGAAAAGAAAAATCTCTACAGTCAAACAGTGATTTTAAAAATTTGAATGGTCAAGATGTTATCTTCTGTGAAGGGGGCAAGGGGGGGGGGGCAAAATATCAAGAACAGGGTGTTTCATTTTTAAGTGCCAAGTTTATGGTGTGTATTTTTGGGGTCAACATGTATATGTAATACTTTATTTTCCTACATGAATAAGATGCTGCAAATGTTTCTCTTCTGAGCTAGAGCCCTCCAAAGTTTTGAAAACAATAAACAAAAAACAAACACAAAAAAACACCGCCTGTGACTCATCTCCTTATAGATACATCTGATCTAAATTTATTTTTTCATCATTTCTCACCAAATTAGCTCAATTGGACTGCACTTGTCACAAAAGAACCGAGTGACATTTTTGATAAAATTGAGTTATTGATTGATAGACCTAGCAATACTGGATATCGAAGCAACAAGTGCTTCTTCTAATAACGACTATTTCCCGTCAAAATTTCAGGTAAAAGTGAGCTGGTGAGCCTCATTTAAGTCATTGTCCATATGATGAAATAAAATGAGAACTTGGTTCCATTTTCTTAAACCTTAATCCGAGTCACGTAAGGAGCCAACTCCGACTTGGTTCCTTTTATAGAATTGGGAACGGACTTAAGTCCGGATGAACAGATTTTAAAATATCAACAGTGTAAACCAACTCTGCCGTTTGGTTTCTCTTAGAGATTAGGTTTTCGTGATTATGCCAAAGAATAAGAAGAAAGGAGCCAAGTGACTTTAAATGCTAAAAATTAAGTACCTTTCCTATACTCTGTTCGGGGTAAGAAGTCCGATGGGAGGCCAGGTAAAAACGCACTACATTGCAACGCAGCGGTTTCTCAAATGTCGATTCTTCCCCGCTACGTCCGTCCCCAATGTTATTTTAAATAGGCAAACAGACTTACGAGCAGGCCTGTCATTTTGGTGGGCTTTTAATCGTTGATAGGCACAAGGCTCATCAAAACGTCCCCTCTGCTCTTCCCGGGTACCGCCAATAATATTTTAAATGGGAATTTAGACTTACGAGCAGGCTTGTCATTTTGGTGGGCTTTTAATCGTTGAAAGGTGCAGGGCTCATCAAAACGTCCCCTCTGCTCTTCCATGGCACCGCCAATGTTATTTTAAATGGCAAAACAGACTTACGAGCAGGCCTGTCATTTTGGTGGGCTTTTAATCAATAATAGGCGCAGGGCTCATCAAAACGTCCCCTCTGCTCTTCCGGAGCACCGCCAATGTAATTTTAAATGGCAAAACAGACTTACGAGTAGACCTGTAATTTTGGTGGGCTTTTAATCGTTGATAGGCGCAGGGCTCATCAAAACGTCCCCTCTGCTCTTCCCGGGCACCGCCAATGTTATTTTAAATGGGAAAACAGACTTACGAGTAGATCTGTCATTTTGGTGGGCTTTTAATCGTTGATAGGCGCAGGGCTCATCAAAACGTCCCCTCTGCTCTTCCCGGGCACCGCCAATGTTATTTTAAATGGGAAAACAGACTTACGAGCAGACCTGTCATTTTGGTGGGCTTTTAATCGTTGAAAGGTGCAGGGCTCATCAAAACGTCCCCTCTGCTCTTCCCGGGCAGCGCCAATGTTATTTTAAATGGCAAAACAGACTTACGAGTAGACCTGTAATTTTGGTGGGCTTTTAATCGTTGATAGGCGCAGGGCTCATCAAAACGTCCCCTCTGCTCTTCCCGGGCACCGCCAATGTTATTTTAAATGGGAAAACAGACTAACGAGTAGACCTGTCATTTTGGTGGGCTTTTAATCGTTGATAGGCACACGGCTCATCAAAACGTCCCCTCTGCTCATCCCGGGTACCGCCAATAATATTTTAAATGGGAATTTAGACTTACGAGCAGGCTTGTCATTTTGGTGGGCTTTTAATCGTTGAAAGGTGCAGGGCTCATCAAAACGTCCCCTCTGCTCTTCCATGGCACCGCCAATGTTATTTTAAATGGCAAAACAGACTTACGAGCAGGCCTGTCATTTTGGTGGGCTTTTAATCGTTGATAGGCGCAGGGCTCATCAAAACGTCCCCTCTGCTCTTCCCGGGCACCGCCAATGTTATTTTAAATGGGAAAACAGACTTACGAGTAGACCTGTCATTTTGGTGGGCTTTTAATCGTTGATAGGCGCAGGGCTCATCAAAACGTCCCCTCTGCTCTTCCCGGGCACCGCCAATAATATTTTAAATGGGAAAACAGACTTACGAGTAGACCTGTCGTTTTGGTGGGCTTTTAATCGTTGATAGGCGCAGGGCTCATCAAAACGTCCCCTCTGCTCTTCCCTGGCACCGCCAATAATATTTTACATGGGAAAACAGACTTACGAGTAGACCTGTCATTTTGGTGGGCTTTTAATCGTTGGTAGGCGCAGGGCTCATCAAAACGTCCCCTCTGCTCTTCCCGGGCACCGCCAATAATATTTTACATGGGAAAACAGACTTACGAGCAGACCTGTCATTTTGGTGGGCTTTTAATCGTTGATAGGCGCAGGGCTCATCCAAACGTCCCCCCTGCTCTTCCCGGGCACCGCCATTGTTATTTTAAATGGGAAAACAGACTTACGAGCAGACCTGTCATTTTGGTGGGCTTTTATTCGTTGATAGGCACAAGGCTCATCAAAACGTCCCCTCTGCTCTTCCCGGGTACCGCCAAAAATATTTGAAATGGGAATTTAGACTTACGAGCAGGCTTGTCATTTTGGTGAGCTTTTAATCGTTGATAGGCGCAAGGCTCATCAAAACGTCCCCTCTGCTCTTCCCGGGCACCGCCAATGTTATTTTAAATGAAAACAGACTTACGAGTAGACCTGTCAATTTGGTTGGCTTTTAATCGTTGATAGGCGCAGGGCTCATCAAAATGTCCCCTCTGCTCTTCCCGGGCACCGCCAATGTTATTTTAAATGAAAACAGACTTACGAGTAGACCTGTCAATTTGGTTGGCTTTTAATCGTTGATAGGCGCAGGGCTCATCAAAATGTCCCCTCTGCTCTTCCCGGGCACCGCTAATAATATTTTACATGGGAAAACAGACTTACGAGCAGACCTGTCATTTTGGTGGGCTTTTAATCGTTGAAAGGTGCAGGGCTCATGAAAACGTCCCCTCTGCTCTTCCGGAGCACCGCCAATGTTATTTTAAATGGGGAAAACAGACTTACGAGCAGACCTGTCATTTTGGTGGGCTTTTAATCGTTGATAGGCGCAGGGCTCATCCAAACGTCCCCTTTGCTCTTCCCGGGCACCGCCGCGTCCGTTCAGGAGGACTTGCCTTTCAGACCCTTTTATTGAAAAAGACAATACCGTGAACTGACTTATTTATATTGTCTTTTGAACGCCCACTCGAAAATTAAACTTTTGCGGCATTCGCGAATTTTGAATAACTGACTTTAAATTTAAACTGTGCACGACGTAGACAGAAAAATGATATCTATCGGCGGTTCAATAAGTAATTTTTCAAAGATTTCGGCATTCCTGATTGAAACCCAAAATCATTGAAAAATTACATATTGAACCGCCGTTAGGTATCGTTCGACTGTGCACGTCGAGCAGAATTTAAATTTAAAGTTAGCTATTCAAAATTCATGAATGCCGCAAAAGTTTAATTTTCGAGTGGGCGTTCAAAAGACAATATAAATTGGTCAGTTCACGGTATAGTCTTTTTCAATAAAAGGGTCTGAAAGGCAATTCCTCCTGAACGGACGTTCCGGAGAAGAATCGGCAGCCGAGAAACCGCTGCGTTGCAATGTATTGCGTTTATACCGGACTTCCCATCGGACTTCCTATCCCGAACAGAGTATACATAGGAAATTCCACTTTTCCGGTGTTGAAATGCTAAAAAATAACACGGTAGTTGAATGAAATCAAAACGTAAGTAATTCCAAGTTTTTTGTTTAAATGCTAGCTCTTCAACTTTGGACTCAATTTTCTCGAGATCAGCTCCATGTCACGTGGTTCCTCTTTGATGAATTATCATTGCTAGCAAAAGCAATAAAGCTGTTCAGACTTTAGTGGCACGCTTTTCCAACACCTGCGTGTTGGAATTTTCCCTGCTTGTTTTTTTGTTTGTTTTTGTTTTTTTTTATTTTTTTCTTAAACTACAAGAATTATAGAAAAGCAATTATATAAGAGCCAAAGGGGGGGGGGGGTAAAAAAGGATCCCGCAAGCCCTGAAAGCCTGATTGAAACTATACAAATTTTGCCCAAAGTATTCACGTTCTTTTCTGGAATGGAGCTGTTGCAGATTTTTGCCACAGGCTTATTAATAGTTGATTATGGGGTCAAACCCTGAAAAAATAACTATAAGCGCACTAAAAAATCACGAAATCCACTCCTAAACTCACGAAATGCTTTTAAACGCGAGACCGTAATGGCGGCCGAGGCCGCCCAAATCTAATGGCAATTGTTTGCTTCTTCTTCTTCTTTTGTGGTGTTGCGAGAACACCTTGTGTAGATGGCGCTGATTAAAGATAGGGAAACTCAATGTAAACCGCAGCCCCGGCCGCCATTACGGTATCGCGTTTAAAAGCATTTTGTGAGTTTAAGAGTGGATTTCTTGATTTTTTAGTGCGCGAATCGTTATTTTTACAGGGTTTTACCCCATTATCAACTATTAACCAGCCAGTAGCAGAAGTTTGCAACAGCTGTATTCTTCTACTGAATCAAGGAGTAAGTTTAGGTTCCGATCATTTCCGTATTATTGAGAACAAGGCTGCATCAGGTGAAAATCCTGTCGACAGTTTTGGAGTTGAAAATCGAAAAATTGTGAGGATTACATATATTATGTATGAGAATATACGCTTAGAACTAAAATGTCGAGACAGATTATGGAGAGAGGGCGTTAATAAAGACGACTTCCAGTAAACATCTTACTTTTTATTGTTTGATATTTACAACGTTGACAGAGGACACAAAAGTCGGTGAATTGACACTCACTTAATAAAACAAAGTTTAAGTACAACCGCAGCAGCTTTTTAAAATAGCTTCGCAAAGCAAAAGTCCTAACTCTACCGCGGGAGAAAGTTGCGGTTTTACCGAAGCATACTTCCGTAGAGCAACAGCCTTTCTTCTTGCTTATGCTCTACCGGAGTAGTGCTTCGGGACAACCGCAACTTTCTCCGGTAGAGCGAGAACTTTTGCTTCGCCAAGCTATATTTTAAAAAGCTGCTTAGGTTGTACCTGAACTTTGTTTTTTTCCGCGCTATGCGTTATTTTTTTTTCCGGGCCCATAGTTATATATTTTTACTTTTATGTCTTTTTCTTCATGAAAACAGCTCAGGATCAAGAGTATTACAACATATTTCCGCACTGGCGCAACCAGGATATCTCCCATCTCTCTCATTTCCCATTTGAATGTATAAGTAGGAAAAGGACAGAAGGAGGGGGTTTTATCCCGTTGTCCATCCTTGTCTAACATACATTTTTTAATGGAGAAAAGAGAGAGATGAAGAAACTCTCGGTGCGCTACTGTATTCCCGTATTCAATGATAATTACTTTTATAAAAATTGTGAGAATTAAACAGATACTAATTTAAGATCAAAGAGGTCCGAAGACTCATTCCTACTGTACGTTTAAAAATCCACTCCATGTACATTGTACAACTAATAATATTTGAGAATGAATACCAATTGAGATGCCCTTTTTGTCAAAAAAAAAAAAAAAAAAAAAAAAAAATCTCAAGGTACCAACTCCAAAAGCTTTATTTGGACAAAGACGCATTTGGACGGTGCGATTGCTATATTTTTTCTCCGATTAAAACTTGAAATGCACACTGCACAGGAGGCGTAACATTTTTGAAATCTTTCTTTAAGAGTGATTTTACTTAGAGTCCCTGTATACTATGAGAGTTGCGCTATTGCTGAATCCATTTCTGACGAGCTCTCAGATTTAGTCTGTCAAGAAAGCTCCAAGAGGCAAATGCAAATGGCGGAGGGTTTGTTCACTTTTCGCGAACTCGCTTTCATTACACACGGAAAAAAAAAGATCAGTGAAAATAACCATACGGATACCTAATTTTGGCACCTGCTAGATATGTTATGGTAAACTTGGCCAGAAGTATACTATGTTTTGACCAGGTACTAGGTGATGTTACCTGATTGCATGTCGAATTTACTCAAAGTATCGGTAAATGTACCATACTTCTGGTCAAGTTTACCATAACATCTAGCAGGTGCCAAAATCAGGTATCCGTATGGTTATTTTCACTGATCTTTTTTTTTCTCTGCGTATTTGAAGTAATAGTGACTGCAGTAATTTTTGTGAATTTTTCCTCTGCTTGAATGTTACTATGGAGAACATTATCTCTTTCAATAACGACCGTTAGTGTCGAGAATCTGAACCTAACCTACACGAGATAGCGAAATAGTGGCAACAGCGCAGAGGCAAATGGCCATCCGCCATTTGCAATTTGCCTCTTGGGGGCTCCAGTGATCCGCTTTTTCTTCTTCATTTTGAGAGTCTTGTCGCAACTTCTCATATAGTATATAGGGACTCTAATTTTACTGACCAAGAATTTTTTACAACTATTTTCTCACTATTTTGAGGAACGCAATAATGAAAGAAAATATGGTTGACTAACTATTGAGGGAATCAAGTAGAATCAAGTAGAAGAGAGAGGCGGAGAGAGACAGACAAACAGATAGAGAGAGAGAGGAGGTGACAGAGAGATGGGAGTGAGAGGGGGAGCTAGATGGGGGCAGAGGGAGAGAGAGAGAGAGAAAGAGAGAGAGAGAGAAAAAGAGAGGGAGAGAGAGAGAGAGATAGAGAGAGAGAGAGAAAGAGAGAGAGAGACATACAGACAGACAGACAGAGAGAATATTTATTCAAATTACTTCTGGAATCAAAACACAATTGACAAATGCTGGCTCTCATAACTATATATTCTACTCTCATATAACCATAACTAGACTACTTATAATCAGAATTCTGTCCTATGTAGCCATATATGTATAATCATGTAGTGGTTCCTTGCGGTTTCCTGGGATAGCGACTCCAGTCAAAAATGAAACTTGCGGCTCATCGTATACTTGTATAGTTTTGGCTTAACACATCATCAAATAAAACGGATTTACAGAGCTAACGAAAAAGTTTTTTTTAAAAAATACAACTTAATTTTTCTAATGATTTTAAATTATCTTTTAATGAAAGAGATTCTTAAAAAAAGCTATTCGCATTATTGAACTAAAGTCGTGCTTACACATAAATATGCTGTATTATAAACAATTCTACACTTATTTTTCTACAGTTCACGAGCCTTGAATTTTCGTTGTCTTAATTACACAATAAAATTGGAAAAAAATAACAGAGAATTAATAAATATGACTATACACGAGCATACATTTTGTTACCTATCAAATAATTAATACTTTGTCGCATTACGTAAAAAAAAGGAGACATGAATCAAATGCAGAGCAGGGCAAAGAAAATAAAATTATCTATATAAATGACGAGTGAATAGTATCAAAGGTAACTATATTAAGTCTTGAAAAGCTTGAATGATGCATTTTGTATATTAACATTTGTTAAATCGATAAAAAATACCGAATTGATATAATGAATACACATAAAAGGATAGCTTGAGAAAACTAATATCATCAAATGTAAAATGTAAATGATAATCAGTTCGAATCATTAGCAATGAATTTTGTTCAAACGGTCTTCAAAAAGCAAAGGCACTCAATATTCAGATCCCTTTATTTTGAATCTTTTCAATTTTTTCGCCGAAAAAATGACATGTTGCACATCAGTTGCAGTTTTATCGCATTATTGATTTCAACGTAAACCTCATTGATTTCCGTGTTATAATTTTCCACATGTAAAATTGGAACAGAGTTTATGGAAATTTTTTACTGAGGTTTCCTCTTAGCATTTTTACTGCACTTTCCGAACAATTTCTATATTCTAGCTATGCTAATCAATGCTCCTTGCTTTCAATAGGTTATTGAAGATTCGCTGCATTCTGAATAGGTTTTTGATTACGCGCAGTTGATAACATAATCTTTGGTACTTAGAGCAAGCAAATATTTTGAAAATGGAAAAAGAAAACGTTCAACTAGGACTGAAAGTATACGGTTCAAATTTTGCAATGTTTTACTATGATATTCAATTTTGATCTAAGAGAAAGTAAAGACAAAACTAGGGATGAAACTTCTCATTTCTCCTTTTAAATTCATTCAACATAAGGTTTAAAGGTTTAAGTACAAGTTTTCTTGCTAGTTTTCCTTTTATTTTTTCTTTTCTTTAGTAAGTAATTTGGATTTTTAAGCTTATTCATTTTTATAGTGCTGTTTCCTGAGGAAAATAAAAATATCTTGAGGAAAATAACAATACCAAATTAAACAAACGGAAGTTATGTCTTTTCATACGAATGAAATGCAGTTAATCCTAGTAAGCGTCATAATCTTCGTATATGTCTGACATTCGGGTTCCAACTGGCCAGCCATGCTTGTGTCGGTTTCCTGTCAACAGAGTTTAATTCTTTTAGAGAATGTCTTTATAAGTACACAAAAAAACTTGAAAACACAAAAATCAGGGGGAAAAAATAAGATAAATAAGGTTCATTGTTATAAATTAGAATATTGACAGCGTAGATGCCTACGCATACAGTTACAATACGTATATCAGTAATGTATAAGTTCAGTCGAAGCAGTTTGTCGGAGAAATAATAATGGGGGGGGGGACAACCCGTAAAAATTATACTGTGAAGTAAGTATTTGAAGTCACAAAACTGTCGAATTGTAATTTTGAGATAATAAAAATCATTGTTTTGCAAAGTGAATTCTAACGCTAACTTATAAATGAAACGTTAACTTTACTGAAGACCGTGGCTATATTTCATTGTATAAATATACACTATATATAAAGAGCTCTTGACGTAGGCAACATCACTAATACGCAGAAAACCAGAAAAAAACGCTTTGATAGAATTCACTAAATCTTTGGTGGAAAAATGATCTTGCAGAAGACGACTTCAGTATGAAGCAAACCGAATCTTTGGCTCAGCTTACCAAAAGTAATAAACCTATAACTAAAGGTATTTCATCTAGCATAATCTCTTTAGTTGAACCAAGTTGATTAATTAGTTAAACGGAGTTTAAGTTAAACGAAAGATTTGGTTTGCTATACTAAAGTCTTTTGCTAGGTTATTTTTCTACCAAAGCGTTTTTCTCAGGGTACCTTTTATGTTTTGCTCATACGTAAAGTTTCTAAAGTACGGACATTCGAAGTTATTCATGATCGCCTCTTGATAGAGCCTTCAAGTGTGAGGCAAAAACACTCACTGACAAGCAAGTATAGTTTATCCACAGCCCCATCGGATTTCGGTGCTATACTTAGATATTCATATGAATGGTAGACTGCAGAATTTACAGTGGTATCATTAAATGCGAGTTTTAATTCGCTGTTTCAGAGTTTTTGTGAGAACTTTTAAAATTATAAGGGTGCTTTATTGAGGAAATTTTTGTAAAAAAGACCCATAAAGCAATGGGTGTGCTATTCCTGAGAATTCTGCATTGTGAGCAAATGAAGATTTTCATTTAAAGAGCACGCCTGTTGTTTTATGGACCCTGTCTCCGGAAATGTCTTCCATTGTATTTCCTGCGTCTTGTTACGTTTGTGATCGAGCAAAGCACAATTTTACGCAGTTTTTACTCAGTCTTGGATAGTTGGGGACAAAAATAAGGATGTCATAAGGCACCTTAGATTTTGGCTAAGGTACTAGGTAGACCACCTGCAATAGACGGTTTTAGTGCAAAGTCAACGGTTAGCCAACAACCACAACAATGCGCTAATCGGTTGCAATCGGTTGGGATAAAACCCGCGTAGCGTTCCAAACTATCTCACTCACTCTCCCGTGACCCCCATGTATATCTCTTTCTAGTTCCCAAATTCGTATACAGGGCCTTGTTTTACGACATATTATTATCAAAATCGCATTAAAATGCCTCGAGGAATTCATTTCTGCCATAAAATTTCACAAAATAAGTCTCTATGTACGATTTTTGAAATTAGAGTGAGATGGCAGTACATGGGGGTCACGTGAGAGCGAGAGAGACAAACCGGCTTTGTTTGGAACGCTCATCACCGGCAGTCGCCATTACTAAAACCCTCTATACTTGAGAGTAACGAGACAAGTTCTTTGCGAGTAACCTACCCAGTGGCGTCGCGTGCAATCTGGCAACACTGTATTCTACCCATTTAAACTGATGTAAAAGGTCGAATTCAGGGGGTGCACAGTGCACACGGTAAATTCGATATATTGAATGCTTTTAAATGGAGGAGGCACATTGTTGCCAGATGGCACGCGACGCCACTGAACCTACCTCTAAGAATCGTCTGACATTATTCTTGTCCTTAACTGTGAGTAAGTACTTCCATTTTTCGGTGTTCACTGGAATCCCCGATAAATTTTTCAGCCGTATATTCGTGATATTGTTTACCAAAAACCAAAACATTGGTAGATTATGAACTACAGAGAGAAAGAAAATAAAATTTTACCTATACTTAGTTCACGATTTATGTGTAAAAATTATGAGGCGTGTAAACTGTTTCGCGAATCAATTTTGCTTGTGTAGGTAATGAGAATGCGGATGATCCACAAAGAGTTGTAGTTGTAGATGGGCACATAAAGAACCGGTGACTGGCGGATTGTAAGTACGGTGTGGCAACAACGGATTCAACTCGATAACAACTCTCGAATCGATAGAATCGACTATCAGGGGAACTTTCGAATCTCTGAGAAATCGATGCTTCTGCACAGGTTCAAATGGTAAGAAACTGTGGTTGCGAAATTACATCGAGCTGCCATTGGAATCGGGTTTTACAACAATGGGGCAGTTGCAAGGGTCTGAAATGTTGTGTTTTTTACACGGAAAAAAAGATTAGTAAAAATAACCATACGGATACCTGATTTTGGTACCTGCTAGATGTTATGGTAAACTTGACCAGATATATGGTACATTTACCGATACTTTGAGTAAATTCGACATGCAATCAGGTAACATCACCTAGTACCTAGTCAAAACATAGTATACTTCTGGTTAAAATTACCAAAACATCTAGCAGGTGCCAAAATCAGGTATCCGTATGGTTTTTTTCACCGTAGTTTTTTTTTCCGTGTATAAAGAAAATTATAGTACTTGTTGAGCTGAGAACAATGGTGCCTTTGGTTTTTTCGTAAGTGCCCCGATTTTGGAGATACTCACGTTCAAAGTTGTAGAAAATTGTGGGTGTAGTGACGTCACTACGCGGAATTCCCATTTAAGGTGATTCTATGGCAAACTCCCGAAAAATTTAATCCGATAGATGGCGTCACTTGTCGCTGGCTCCGAAAATAGCCGTTTTTTGACGGTTTTCGGCTGATTTCTCTGAACACACGAATAAGAGACGAAAAATCGGAATGTCAGCACCTGCTTAATTTTTTGCTTGATTTTTTGAGCCATAAACGGGCCAAATTGGTTCTAAAATAAAGGCGAAAGTATGCAAAGAAAAAATCACGTGTAATTTGGAGTAAATTAAGATTACAGGTGAAACAGAAACCTGTAATCTTTACTGATACAACTCCAAATTACACGAGATTTTTTCTTTGCATACTTTCGCCTTTATTTTAGAACCAATTTGGCCCGTTTATGGCTCAAAAAATCAAGCAAAAAATTAAGCAGGTGCTGACATTCCGATTTTTCGTCTCTTATTCGTGTGTTCAGAGAAAACAGCCGAAAACCGTCAAAAAACGGCTATTTTAGGAGCCAGCGACAAGTGACGCCATCTATCGGATTAAATTTTTCGGGAGTTTGCCATAGAATCACCTTAAAACAATGTATTTTGGGCCAAAATCTCATCTCCGGAACAATGGGACTTGACTAGAAACCAAAGGCTTTTTTGGTCTCAGCTCACCAAGGACTTTCATTTTCTATGTAAAAAACGCAACGTTTCAGACCCTTGCAACTGCCCTATTCATCATTTCTTGATTTTTATTCAGTATTTTTATGCTATAATATTATACATTGGTCCTCGAAATATCCACATTTACTTTTTTGGGATATCATATAGATAGGTTAGAGAAATTTTCATCGCAAAAACTGCGGCAACTGCACTCAACGTGTTACATATTTAGACGTCTTAGAACATCATTGATTAAAAAAAAAAAAAAAAAAAAAAAAAAAAGGATAAAGATCGTACATATACTTTTAAATAAAAATGCCGCCAGTTTTCAATTTATTCACAGGAGTAGGGATCTCGATTCATGAATCGATTTTTTGAAGAATCGATTCTTTGAGGCCGATTCTGACAAAGAATCGGATCGATTCTTTTCCTCCGATTCTTGGATCGAATCGATCCTTTAGGCACTGAATCGGAATCGAAAGAATCGTCGTAACTTTATACGTTTTTTTCCTCAATGAATTAACCAAATTGCAAATGCAATTAAAATTCGAGCACACGTTTTTCATCTTGAACAACGCTGGATTGGATCGGGGTTGATCATTTTTGTGAATCGTTATCGAGAGAATCGGCAGCAGCTGGTGACAATGCTGTTCATTACAGCAGTGAATCGTCACGTGACGATTCAATTCTGAAAAGAATCGGCGGGAATATCAGTGCATCGCTTCAGCCACGTGACGATTCAATTCTGCAAAGAATCGGCGGGAATCGGGATAAATGAATCGCATCGGTCACGTGACGATTCGATTCTAGAAAGAATCGGCGGGAGTCAGGATAAATGAATCGCATTTGTCATGTGACGATGCGATTCTGGAAAGAATCGGCGGTAATTGGGTATCATAACTTAGGAAAATTGGCAGGAGATCGGTTTCGGAGTGGACGGTCGTTAAAACCGATTCTATTTGCGCAGTTTGAAAAAAGAATCGAAGAAGAGAAGAAAGTTTGTGAGAATCGATTCTTTGGAGCCGATTTTTGAATCGGATCGATTTTCTCCGGAGAGAATCGAATCGATTCTTCCGTCGTGAATCGGGATCCCTACAGTAGAGGTTTATTGTGGTTTGGAAAAAGAAGGAGAAGGTCATTCAATTGTAATAACGATACTAAAATTAGTGGAACGGTTTGGATGCAAAAGTTATATGATATCGGGTTAGTTTGAAAATCTACGCAAAGTTATTTTGTTACTTATGAGCATGGCTTCAATTTACAACTGTACATTTGAATATTTAATCTGAAAGAAATATCGTGTTAGTTCAGCACCAGGGAACAAGTATGAGTGCATGTTAAAATATACAGAAAAAAAAATGGAAAGAACAGTAAGTTGTGTCAGCTATAGACTGTTTAAGTAACGAGCGAGAAATTTAGAAGCCAAGAATCTGATTAGCTCAGTTGCATTATTTTAACTCTGAAATATGAACGTCCGATTGGTCAATTTTTAAATTCCCGCTTTTAACTAAAACAGTCAAGAGGCGTTCACTCTTCGGGATTAGGTCTTGTATAAACAGCGCTAACTGGTGGAAATTCCTTACCATTGATATATCGCGAACATTTTTATTGGAAAACACTGATAATAATTGAATAAAATATCACAGAACTAAGGCTTTTCATTTCGCGTCTAAATATTCGCCATTGAATTTGACTAAAAATTACTTGGTTTGCACATCTTTGTGGTGGGCAGTGGCGGGCAATTTGGCAGCCCCTCCCCCCGTTAAAACAAAAATGTAAGACAATCGATTCTCCAGGAAAGCTGTCAACCTCCTCAAGATCGATTATTTTACCCAAGTTTAAATGGAAAAATTGCGTGGTTACCAAATCGCACGAGCCGCTGGGCGCTGGGCCAGTGTTGCATTAGTTATGATGAGGCGTTCACCAGAAATGTGCAACCCATTGCACAATTACGCTGGAAAAACAAAGTTTAAGTACAGTCGAAGCAGTCTTTCAAAATAAAGTTTCGTGGAGCAAAAGTTCTAGCTCTAACGGAGAAAGTTTCAGCTGTACCTACCGAAGCGCAACTTCGGTGGAGAGTAACAGGCAACAGCCTCTCTTTTTACTTTTTATCTAACTGAAGTAGTGTTTCGGTAGAGCTAGAACTTTTGCTCTCCACGAAGCTATTTCAAGCAGTGGCGTAGCCAGGAATTTTTCTAGGGGGAGTCCGAGGTCCGAAAATTATCAAGGGGGGGGGGTCCAAAGATACTAAGTGGATCAAATTTGTCTGAAAACGCTTAAAATGACCTTTTTTAGGACAACTTTTGGTTGTCCTAAAAATCTCCCCCCAGCTACGCCCCTGATTTCAAGTAAACGGCTGCCTCGGCTCTACTTAATTTTTGTCTTTTCAGTGTAAGAATGGGTCTGTTGCGTACTTTTGCTACATCAATATAACTCATTGTTTCTAACGTAAAATTCGGCGAAAATAACGATGCGCACATTAAAAACTTTCAAAATCCACTCATTAACTCAGAAAATACCTTCCATTTCAAATAACCCGCGCTACACTAGACACTAAATCACCGACTTATAACTACATACATGGAACCATCTCGTTTATGTAAACATGAACAGAACTTACAAACATTGAAATGTATCGTTTAGATGCGTACATTTCTTATATTATCTTGTAGTCTTTGATAAATCGAAAAAACCAGACAGCAAATGCAGCCAATAGTTCATGTATATTTAGAAGGGAATTCCATCATTTTGTAGTTGCGGTGTTGTTTACTTCGGCACCGGTGGTTCCGTCTATGTAGTAGTATACCGGTGCAAGTAGTGTCTAGTGTAGCGCGGGCTGTTTGAAATTGAAAGTGATTTCCTGAGTTAACGAGTGGATTTTGAACGTTTTTAATGTGCGCATCATTATTTTCGCCGAATTTTACATAAGAATCGAGGTTCTGTATTGTTGTAGCAAAAGTATGCAACAGACCCATTAAACAACGCGTTAAAAATCCAAGCACTTTTTTGGGAAACGAATTCAGTCACAATGGTGAGTGAAAATTTTAGGGTGTCAGACAGGAAGTAGCGAAGGTGTACTATACTTACATTCACTAGAACCGTGGTTTTTCTTTCTATTGTTTGATAATTATTGATATCTTGTTCGTTTTGGTAACTGCAAACTATTACGCTGCAAGACAACGCCTGGTAAGGAGAATGATCATTAACCCTTTATGGGCCAAGCCAGAGTATACTCGTTTTCCTCCTCTAGTATATTTCACATTGATTCTGTCTTCATTTTGGATAAACGTGAATATAGATGGGCGCACTACAAAAGACAAGGTCTCGCCGGGCGCCTTCAATTCGTCGTATAGGCAATTCCAACTCCATCGAGTACGAACAGTTAACTACCTTCCCTTTATAAACGGAGGAGTGGCGTTCTCTTGAACTAACCTGGTCCTCAAAGGGTTAAGAGCCACAGTATTGCCACGTTTGAGGTTCAAAGCAAGCTGTAAATTTAACATTGATTCTCATGAAAAATACACAGCCTGAAGCCGTACACCTGGCAACACTGAAAGAGCTACATTTCAGCAACTGCAATTAAGTCACCTTCTCTTTGGTAGCATTTTTTTTTAAAGCTCGCCGCTGTTTCCTTAATTGATTTAATTACAGACTATATATATATATATATATATAAATGCGTCCTTTTCTGTATGTTGAAAATTAAAGTCCCTTGATAAACATTAGCTGGACTATGGCGCAGCATCTTTAGAGGCGCAAAACGAAGAAGAGGAGGAAAAGGAGGGAAAGCGGAAGAAAATGAAGGATGAAGAGAAGAAAGAGGAAGAGAAAGAGTCAAAAGGGAAGTGTGGAAAAATGGGAAGAAAGAAGAGAGGAAAGGAAATTGCGGCAGGGAAGATAAGATGGAAGAACAAGAAAAAATTTTGATTTACAACCCTTTATTTATTTAAGTTATTTATTTAGATTTTTTTTTTCGAACTTTGGACTTTAAAAATAAATTTTCGAATTGCGTAAGTTCTTAGTTCTTGGTTTTTTTTTTTTTTTGTCTTTTTGTTTGTTTTTGTTTTTTTTTTAGAAGATAATCCCCATCGGTACTCCAAAACAAAATTTCCTTTAGAAGACACTATTAAACATTTGGAAATTAGATTAAGAGAGTTTTATTTTTTTCTTTATTCTTCCTACCCACGATCTACAGAGTTGTCCCCCACCCCCCTCCCCCCATGAAGGTGATCCTCACAGCTTGCCTCGGAGAAGTTTGTTTCATGAATCCCTAAGAACGTAGAAAAGCTATCACGAGAATCACTTTTACGGTTCATACTTTCAATAGTCTACTCTGCAGGATTTGTAAGTAAAATATTCGTTAGCCCACACTTTCAAACTTTCAACTGTTGAAATTATGTTTACCACTGAAGAACGCTCAAAAGAAATGGGAAGGTGTGGATTTTCTCTTTCCATCCAGTAGAATTGTTTGAAATGCAGATTTTATTCTTGCGTTCAATCCTTCATTCCAAAATTAATTTGAGTGGTTGAAGAGGCCTTTTTTTATTATAAATAGATGACAACGTTTTTTTTAAAACAGATTTTTCCCTGGACTGTTATTATGTTTCCAACTTCTCCTATGATTATTGATTCCTCGGCAGAAAATTCCTCATAGGGAAAATAATCCGCTTAAAGTTAATTTAAAAATGATAAAAATAACAACTACTTACCTGCGGAATCACTTTTTATGTAGAACATTGCTAGTTTCGTCTCAGTTGGCAAAAAATACTCTCATTCAAGCATGGCACCAACCCAATGCAAAGCTCATCTTGAAGCCAAATAAGTCATAGCACAGAGAAAAATGGTTGAAGAATATTTACAAAAGTGACTTGAAAAGACAATATTTTTTGAAGACGAATGTTGGGATTTTAAGGATAAATAAAGACTTGTGAATGGTACTGCGTAGTTTCCCTTTGGGATCCTGGTCGAATTCGGTCTTTTAAACCGAAGCAAAAATATCGATTTAGCGATGGTTATCTCAGCGACATATCGCGTTTGGTTGCCAAACATTGTTTTACTTTTGATTAGTGGATTACTTGGATTAATAGTAGAATTTTAGACATTTTCATGGTGGCGCCTCGTGCAATGAAACAACATTGGATTCCTTTCATTTAACCTACGTAAAATAATCGATATTCAGGACGTTCGTTGAACCCCCATGAAATCGATACTTTTGCAAAGATTCAAATGGCAAAAAGACTTAATGGCTGCTACATTGCACGAGCCGCCACCCACACTGTATCCAGGGCTGCCGTTTTGCGTATAATCAATGCTATTTTTCTATTCACCGATGATTCCACCGGTTGAGAAAAGATTACACAGTTCAGTTCAGTGCATGACTGTAATAAACTAAAATACTCGCATCTGTAATCTTTTCTCAACCGGTGGAGTCATCGATGACTTTAAAAAACTTGCGGATGTTTTAATTAATCAACGGAGTTTCCACCGATTAAGGAAAGATTACAAATCAGAGTATTTTCGTGCATTACAGTCATACACTGAACTGAACTGTGTAATCTTTTCTCAACCGGTGGAATCAACGGTGAATTGAAAAATAGCATTGATTATACGCAAAACGGCAGCCCTGACTGTATCTCCGACAAACTAGTTTCTTTCGAATGGCCGACGGCAGTGTTATTGCATGTGGAAAGAATACCGAGAGTCAACCTCACTTTTCTGGCTAGAGGGTTGGACGTTAGATTCTTTATAAGATCCTTATCCTTTGTCAAAAGAGTGAAAGTTTACGATAACATTGTTTTCGGTTCATACAAATTGAATTTTGGAAATATAGGATCAATTATTTATTGAAAAGGACGGTATTTATTATTGCCTCGGGGGTACTTAATGAGCTCCCTTTTTTGTCCACCGATTTTCCTCTCTATATCGAATCACAGAAATTCTTTTTTCAAGATTTTGATCCTTTTCGGCAAACCACTGATATGCATGCTTCAACTCATGGTTTAAGGTGATAGATATTTCATTGTTTTACCCTGACTTTATGGGATCAAATGCATATACTTATAATAGGATTAATTATGAGGTTGTAACCAGGTCCCTCCACACACTTACGGCATTCGGATATTATTTTTTTCCTGATCAATGTAATTGAGGCTATTTCTGGATATACTTCCCTCAAAACAAAATAATAGGGGCTCTTCAGATGGAAGTCTCTATTCAAATAGATTCCTGATTTCTTAGAAAGTGATCACTTGTTGTTTTGAGGGTCCTTTTTCCCAAAATGGCTTCAATTTATGAGCGAGACTATATCTACACGGAAAAAAAACTACGGTGAAAATAACCATACGGATACCTGATTTTGGCACCTGCTAGATGTTATGGTAATGTTAACCAGAAGTATACAGTGTTTTGACTAGGTACTAGGTGATGTTACCTGATTGCATGTCGAATTTACTCAAAGTATCGGTAAATGTACCATACTTCTGGTCAAGTTTACCATAACATCTAGCAGGTGCCAACATCAGGTATCCGTATGGTTATTTTCACTAATCTTTTTTTTCCGTGTACGAGGGTGAATTTTAAAGTAAGTTTACCTATTTTTTTTTGCTCAGAAACTACCAATGCCAGAAACAAAACAGACCCAAAGTTGAAACGTACGTACTTTCAGCTTTTCAAGAAGCTTTAGTTTTTCAAATTTGGCCAACGCTTCGCGAAGATATCGTGGATTTTCCCCACCGATCTCTCCTTCAAACGTGCCCACCTTTTCACGCTCTGCAGAATACTGCGAGTTTCGGCTGATGATGCCCTTATCTCCGGATCAGACATCTCAATAACACCTGAGTGCATGTTACTTGTTTACTGAATAGACTACTCTTCTACTGATAAAATGATCCAATTTGTATAGATCTTCAAACTTTCGGTCAGTACTGAAAGTGCAATCATCATGAATTGAAGCTGGATTAACAGCTTGCGTCAAAACCTGGTTCAGGAGTGTGGGAAAGAATTTTACGACGGCTGTTTACACACCGATATGAAAAATTCAAGAATCTAGCGGGTGGCTATGTCAAAAAATGAGGTGAGATGCCTCAAAACAATGTTATAACTTGTTTCAATAAAATAATAGCTCTATTTTACTTTTTCAAAGTCTTAAACTCATGTTTTCTGTGAAGCTCCGCAGCGCGTGAAAAGGTGGACATGTTTGAAGGAGAGACGGGTGTGGAAAATCCACGATATCTCCGCAACGCGTAAGCCAAATTTGAAAAACTGTAGCTCGTTAAAAAGCTGAGAGTACGTACGTTCTAACGCTGGGTTTGCTTTTTTCTAATATTAATAGTCCATGAGAAAAAAATAGGTAAACTTACTTTAAAATCCACCCTCGTATTTCCACTATTGTCCACAACAAGATTGTCGTAAGTTTTGATCTATTTTTGAAAAAATAAAATGTTTAAATATGCTGACCATAGCTGACCAAATGATGGCCGCCAAATTCGTTGCCCAGTGGCAGTCACGGTTATTTTTGTATGTAGGTATTTAAGCGGTATAAAAAGGCCAGAGCAGTTGCCCAGAGGCAGTTTTCAAAGCGGCAGTAGTAAGTATGATGTGTGACGACTTTTTTGTTGTCAACAATATACTGCAGCTGATGCCATTTCCAGAAAAAAAGGGCCCACACATAAAACAATAGGCGTGCTCTTTCTAAAAAAAATCAGCATACATTGTAATCGAAAAGAGACGTTTGTCTAAATAGCGCACTATTTTTTTTATATGGGCCCTTTTCTCAGAAATGGCTTCTGTTGTAACTGTGCCTTACAAGAAGAAATTGATTAGACGGATAGCCGTCACTTGCATTAAAAATCCCACGCCTTCGAAAACCAAACCAAATTTTTTGTTAGTGATGCGTGCAAGGGAAATGATGACTGACATAGTATTTCAGATAAATTAAGATTTTCCGACGTTGGCCGGAGGTGCATTCATGGATCACTTCAATTAAGAGTTCAGAATCTCCTTAAAAATTTATCGCAAAGTGTCGTGTGCAGTACAATAAATGAATCCTTGAAATCTCAAAAAAATATCTCAAGGTCGTCAATCGACCTCTAGTAATTTTCGAACATACATGGGGAAAGAATGATCAATCACTCAATCAAAAGCTGACCAGAATGAGTAGCTCGACAAGCTACATATTTAATTTAATTTGAAAGCTATTTGCCTCAACCTGCATGCACCACTATAAATAATCCTATCTGATGATAGTATTATCTTATATCCATAAATAATTGCACATATCCATCCTAAGAAAATACTTGAAGGCAGTGGCGGATCCAGAAAATTTTTCTGGGGGAGGCACGCCTGTGAAATTTTGAAATTTGAAGCGTTGGTGGAAGCAATTTCGGGCTATTTTCTATAGAAAAAGGCGAAATTTGAGGCTTCTGGGGGGGGGGAGGGGGCACGTGCCCCCCCCCCCCCCCCCTCCCGTGGATCCGTCACTGCTTGTAGGAGGCATAGGAAGTGCAGCAGTGGTGTAGTATTTTCCTCTTTTCAGATATACTGTCAGAAGGCATCGTTACTCTAGGTTAGACGATAAAATCCTGTATGACTATCAGTAAAAAATAACTTTTTAGAGCACCAAAATACCTCAGGAACTGATTCCTTTAAGAGCAGTGGCGTTGGCGTACCGTGGATTTAGAATTGAGGAAGGTAATTATTATCACAATGAGTATTCAGAGACTCCTCTCTGAATACATCCTCATGTTCTTCACTTCCTTCGTACACAGAAAAAAATGGACGTGCTCTAGACACAAACTTTCCGTGTTCTAGACCCGAATTTACACACCAGTACGGGAACGAGTTCTGAGCGCAATCTATTTAGGTTGAGTTTGCGTCTGAAACGCATCCCGTAGTGTCCAGAACCTGACATGTTTGTGCTCTGAGCACGTTACGTACTGGTGTGTATATAAATCGTGTCTGGAGCACATCCTTTTTTTTCTGTGCACTGAATTGAGCCGAACGACACGAAAATTGTTGAAAATTAGTACGTTTTATATAGCTGGTAATTTTGAATAAACCAGAGAATCTTAGCTCAAGCAGGACTTGACTTGCTTGCTGGTATACCGCAAGTACGGTCGTACGCCACTGCTTAAAAGACAGAAATCCACAAGAGGAAAAAAAAATCCGAACTTTCGAGAGTTCAACTGAGAGAAAGAAATACAAAAAGAAACCACAGTTTTAAAATAATTTGAAATAATTAAACTTGTTTAATTATTAATGCTAAACTTTCACATAAAAATGAAACAAATGAACAACTAAGCATTTTGAAATAGTTTGCAAGTTTACAGAATGTAAAAAAAGCTGGTGACTTTCATACAAATATACATAAATAAATATTTTGTTAATATTATTGCAAAATCTAGACCATTATTCGGGATTTTTTAGATAGCTTTCAAACTTGTTCATTTTAATGCGTCGGCCGCGTCGGTATATTCGTTGGAAATGTCAGTCTAATTTATGCGAGAGATTTTAACTTTGGTTACTCCAATTGTGGGTTGATTTTCATCCCGAGTTAGCACATGAGCAAACGTGTGTTTTGACACAGTATACTCATCTACACAGTAGCGAAACTCTATAGGAGCGCTTTGGCGAAGGTCGTTTTTCAATGTAATCAAACGGGAAAATTGAGTTGTTTACCATCCACCACCAGGGGGCGCCACCTTGCGTCTAATGCAAATCAAATGGACGATGTTAGTGCGTTAACCATCCACCACCAGGGGGCATTTGCCGTTTTTCTAACATTGAGTTTCGGTACTGTGTAAGATGAGTATACTGTGTGTTTTGATTTCTAGTTAGAATGATCTCTCCTTCTTCTTATTCCTTGTTTAAACGTTTCACTAAAATGGCGGCGATGCTCGGTGCGGCCCGGCCACATAAAATGCAAGTTAACGCTCGTTTTGGTGACATCGATGCTACGTCCACTCGAGTTCGGAACTAACTCCGGGGTGTTTATGCGCAAATCTCAACCCGCGTTCTTCGACCCGAATGCTCTGCAGTTAAACCTAAGTGAAACAATAGCCTTGTTTATGCGAGAGATCTCAATCAGGGTTGAGTGAACCCAAGTTGGGTTTCAACCCGGCGGGTCCAACTCGGATTTGCGAATAAACACCCGTGTATTTGAACTCGAGTTCAAAGGATTTCTTTCTTTTTTCTTCTCTGTGTTTGTTTACATTTTTGACGAAAATGGCGGCGATGCTTGGTGCGGTACGGACGAGTGTGACTGCATAAGCCGAGTGTTTAACCTTGCTCGATTTGGTGACATCGATGCCGCGTGAATCCGGGTTCTGAACTCCCGAGGTGTTTATGCGGAGAATCTCAACCCGAGTTAACCAACTCGACTCTGGTTTGAATCGGGGTCGAGTCGAACCCGAGTTCAGCGAAAACCGAAGTGTTTATGCGAGCATCTCAACCCGGATTGAGATCTCTCGCATGAACGAGGCTATTCAATTCTGGGTCTGCTGACGTTTCTAACCTAGCTAGAATAGATTTTTTAAAGAGGTTTTAATGGTAAGAAAGCATGGTTGCCAGAAAAATAGAAAAAAATAGCTAGTTCCTAAATTGTATTGATATTACCAGAAACGCAACGATTTGTTAACCCAAAAATTTCTAATAGAATCAAGAGGAAATTCCTGTATATTTCCATCAAAATCTGGTCGAAGCACCAGTATTTCTTCCCAATTTTCAAGAACTATGGTATAAATACCATAATTCTGATAATAATGCGTAACACACTGAAAAAAAAAAAAAAAAAAAAAAAAAAAAAAAAAAAAAAAATCGCTGAATTAGTGAAAAGTATGGACACCACTTAAAAACTATTAGTTTAACTCTTTAAAATAGTGAAAAAACAGTTGAATTAACACGGCATGGAGTTAATTTTACGAAATTCAAATAGTCAAACTAACAGTTTTTAAGTGGTGTCCATACTTTTAAGTGGAAATTAGTTAAATTTAGCTTATTTTTTTTTCAGTGCAGAAATGTCTACAATGGGGCAGTTGCAAGGGTCTATAATGTTGTGTTTTTTATAAAGAAAATGAAATCACTTGATGAGAGCTGAGAACAAATATGCCTTTGGTCTCTACTTAAGTCCAATTGTTCTCGAGATGAGATTTTGGCCCAAAATACATTGTTTTAAATGGGAATTCCGCGTTGTGACGTCACTACGCACACGATTTTCTACAACTGTACACGTGTGTATCTCCGAAACCGGGGCACTTAGAAAAAAACCAAAGGCACCATTGTTCTCAACTCATCAAGTACTACCATTTTCTTTATAAAAAACACAATATTTAAGACCCTTGCAACTGCCCCATTGACATACTTCTATTAATTGTGTTTCTGGTAATCTTTTTTTTTTTTTTTTCCAGAGTAACACGAGCTGTGTTCCCGATGCGATTTTTCATACAAAGAAATAATGAGATAAAAAGGAGTCTTTCTCGAATATTTCTACACATTTTTTCCCCGTTTTTCCGGTCCGGAGACCGCAAGAACTCCCGGTTTTTTTTATAACCCATTGTGCGTCGGAAACGTTTCCGTTTCCTATATAATTACGTCAAACTCTTCGCAGTTTTTACTGCGATTTCGCTACTATTCCGCGTCGCGTATCCTCCTTCGCATCAATAAACAAAACAGTGCGTTTTTACGGTTTTCGGTTTCATAAATTGCATCGGTAAGGTAAGTGCTCTCTTACAGTTGCTCGACTTCACAATAAAAAAAATAAGAAGAGGGGGAAATGAAGGCAAAGCGAAGGCAGGGGAGGGTGTAGAATTTTACACGGGCTAAATGCGCGCGATGGCTGGGGGGGGGTGGAAGGGGGGAACGGAGGGGGAATAAAAATTGAGCGATGCAATAAAACCCGAAGCAACGAGATTCGAGGGTTCACTGACCGCGTTTTTGAATCGTCATCGGGCTCCTCCGAGCCGAAAGAACGACGACAGGGAGATTTAGAGGGGGGTGGGGGGGGGGGGCAAAAAAAAAAAAAAGAGTGGGGGCTTCGGAGGTTTGCAGGAGCCGCATTTAAACGGGTATATAATCTATGCAATATGGATGCAACCCCCCCCCCCCAACCAACCAACCAATGTTATAGTGCGACGCTCTTCTTCTCTAGCTCTGGCTCTCCTGAAGACAGCGTACAATTTCCGCTTCTCTTGGGAGCGCGGTGAAATATAATACCACCCCCTCTTTGGTGGGGAAGGGGATGGGTTTTGTGCACATAAACTGTCTCGCGAAAACCTTTTTGCGGTCAGAAATATAACTTTTTTAAATGTGACGGTAGCGAATTGAAAAGTTGTATTGCTTCATCTCCGTTTTTCTCCGGTTAACTTTATCCCCGTTTATTGACGAGGTATCATTAATTTTTCTATGACTGTCCTGTTACAATTTTTTTTTCTTGTCCCCGCAGCAGTAGCGGCCCGTGATATTTGGCAACCATGCATTTTTCCCACTTAAACTTAGGTAAAAAATCGATTCAAGCGGAGGCTGGCAGCCTCCTCGAGTTTCGATTGTTTTCCATGTATTTAAATGGGATAAAAACACTGTTGCCAAATCGCACGAGCCGCCACTGCCCCGCAGTGGCGCAGCCAGGAATTTTTCAAGGGGGGAGTCCGAGATCCGAAAATTGTCAAGGGGGGGGGGTCCAAAGATACTAATTTGGTAAAATTTGTCTGAAAACGCAAAAAATTACCTTTTTTTAAGGACACATTTTGGTGTCAAGGGGGGGGGGGTCCAGACCCCCTTGACATCCCCCCCCCACCCCCGGCCACACCCCTGTGTCCCCGATTATTGGTGTTCGATGCGAGTCAATTTATCTCCAACTTCTACCCGTACAAGATTTGATAAATGAATTAAATAAACTAAATAAATGAAAAATCCGAGTGCTAAATACAAGAGACATGTTATGTGCGGTCAGCGTCCTTCAAAGGCAAGCGTACCATTTGTTTGTTTGCTAATTATGACAAATAGAACACCACGGAACACCGAAACTACACATTTTAAGGGGGGGGGGACGTTAAAGTTACATTCAATATAAGCTGCTCGGAATGAGTGCGTCAGTCAATTCAACTTCCAAAACTCAATAAATTCTTTAACTTTAAAACAACATTGACCTAAAGATAAGATTAATCACAACTCCCCCAAAAAATCTGGAATTTTTTTTTTTAAAAAAAAAGAAAAAACCCAACAACCTAAAGATCTCTCCAAAACAAGTACTTTACATAAACCCTGCGTTAGATTTTCACAGAATTCGAAAATTCCGATCCGTTCTTGAGATGTAGTGGGTGGGGGTGGAGGGGGGGCAGTTCGTCTGAAAGATATTGTATAGTGTCATTGGTTTTATTTTCAGCAATAAATTGAGATAGATATCCGTTTGACTCAGTGCTGCCCTTTTGCGTATAATCAATGATACTTTTTAATTCACCGATGATATTCCACCGATTGAGAAAAGATTACACTTTTCAGTTCAGTGAAAAAAAAAAAAAAAAAAAAAAAACTTGTGGACATTTTAATAATTAAACGGCAATTGCTCCAATTGAGAAAAGATTACAGATCAGAGTATTTTCGTGCAGTACAGTCATACACTGAACTGAACTGATAGACTCATCGGTGAATTGAAAAATACCATTGATTATACGATATACGCAGAACGGCAGCTCTGGTTTGACTGCAATTCTACTGCTTACTTCTTGTGAAAATTGATTTTTTTACTCCGGCCGCACCTACAACTCAACTCACTCAACTGCCGTGCTTTTTGCATAAGACACAAATTGAAGGCACTTTATACCGAGATGAAACAAAAAGCGTTGTGATTCCGATTCGAATCCAGTTTGTTTTGTTGACCGGTTCCGCTCAGAACGAACATAGTAATCGGAGTAAAAGAAAAAGAAGTTTTCTTCTGTGCCTGTATATAAAAACCAGGAATAGAAAACTCGGCATTTTCTCAAAATTAATCACTGCGTATATAACTATGCATTATGCAAGCCTCCTATTTCTCAGCCAATAAGTTTTAAAATTCAATCAGCGGTGGCTTGTCCATTGTGGCAATAACGGATTCTCTCCATTTACACTAACATTATTAAAAAAGCCAATACTCGGGGGATACTTTAATCCTTCTGAAATTGATTGGTTCAAATGGCAAAAAACATTGTTGCCGAATTGCATGGGTCACCACAGGATCATCTTCACCCTGGTACAAATGTTCCATGAATTTCCACGACCAAAGTTCCGCGAGAACTTTTTCAGTGGGTAAATATTATTTATCCATGAAATTACTCGACAAATCTTAACCCTACACTGCATAGTGTATCACTGGTGATACATGATGTATAAAGCCCTGTATCAGACGTTGTAATGTATATTTTGACTTATTCCAAATTGTATCACCAGTGTCACATTATAAGAAAACACAAAAAGGGGCGCAAACATTTTTCAAAAGACCACCAGCACTCATTATAATGCATTTAATAAAAGAAATCATGGTGGGGGGAAAATTTGTCCCCGTATCCAATTCAACCCCAATTTCATTATTTTTACTAAGCTTCTGGCATTTGCCCTTTGAAAAATCCAATTAAAGGAAAAAATTCTTATTTTTTTGAAAATTTTGAAAAAAAAGTTGTTTTTTTTTTCTCGCCATTTCTTATGGTGTTATAGCACTTGTAAAAAACAAGACAAAAATGGAAAAATGAGAATTTTCACCGAAAAACGGCCTAATTATTTTTTTTGCTATTTTTCCCATATATGTGACCACTTAATGAATCGAAAAATCCAGTTTTGGTTGAAAAAAAAAATCCCATGCAGTGAAGGGTTAAGGAATCCCATCAACAATCCACACAATTCCATGCAATTTTATGGAAAAATAATAGTTGCTCAAGGAAATAATGCCCTCGGAATTTTGGTCTTGGAAATTCTTGAAACACTTTTACCAGGGCACGTATTGCTGTAAGAATTTACTGCAATCCGTTCTTGTTTACCGCATTTAATTCAGCGACGAGGGGTCAGTTCAGTGGCGTCGCATTCAGCATGGCAACGCTGCAATTAGTCCATTTAAACCTATGCAAAAAATCGATTCGAGAGAGTGCACTTTGCACCTCCAATAGATCGACATTTTTCATACGTTTTAATGGACGAAGTGGAACATTACCAGATTACACACGACACCACAGGATCAGTTACTTCAGAGAAGAATTAAAAAAAAAAAAAAAAGAGGAGGAAAGGGGAACAAAACAAACCTAGTTTCCTCTCAAGAAACAACATTTGAATGCTCATTGAGACGATGTGGATTAATTGGAAAACTATCATATGAAGAGACTGAAATAATATAGTCGAAGTTTTTAATCGACAGAAACCGAATGAATAGCGTCCTGGTACAAAGATTGTGTACGGCGTGGGTTTCGTTGTCGTGACAAATGATCTGATGATTGGATGATAAAATTCAAAGTCATCAAAATGAACAAGAGAGAAAGCTATAATTCAGCTTTCTGCAATGCACCAAAAATAATAGATCCATGCGAGCTCGCTGCGTATTGACCTTTCAAAGAATGCGAAAGACTCACAATACATGCTCCCACTCGTATAAAGTTTAAGTACAGAAAAAAAAAACCAAAAAAAAAAAAAAAAAAAAAACAAATAATTCAAAATAATTATAAATATGAAAGATTCTTTGTATGACTAACTCATGCCTTTCACAGAAATAATACATATTTACAAGCATACCTATACTTACATCAATGTTAAAAAATAAAACTGAATGAAAAAAATAATAACGATTGGCGATTATACAATACACATCTTTGGTTGAGTGCGAGTTTTCGATTGTTTATCATAGATTCAGACCAATAGTATGCTACTCTCAAATTTACATTCAAGAGTTAAATCGAAAATTAAATTCAAATACTGATGGAGTGATGATGATATTACAAAGTCGAAGTCACCGATAGAAAACTTCCATGCGGGTATAATCTTACTATGTTGAGGAGTGTCATTGGTGGCTCGTGTGGTGTGGCAATAACGGATTATCTCCACTTAAACCTATTTAAAATAATCGATATTCAGGAAATTCACTGAATCTCTGTGAAATCGAATCTTCTTCATTGGTTCAAATTGCAAAAAACATGGTTGCCAAATAGCACGAGTCGCCAATAAAGAGGGTGTACTACTCAGTGGAACACATTCGTGTTTATGAATCTTTGAAAAGGTTTATCATTCAAAAAGAAGGCAAAGAGGCGAAATTTTGTGTTTTTTATAAAGAAAATGAAAAACTTGATGAGCTGAGAACGAAGCTGTTTTTAGTTTTTTTTTTTTTTTTTTTTTTTTGGGGTGTCGCGGTTTCGGAGATGAACTCGCCTAAAATTGCAAAAAAATTGCGCGTGTTGTGAGGCCACAACGCAGAATTCTCTAAAACAATGTACCTATTTTGGGCAAAAAATTGTACCTCCAGAACTGTGAAACCTAGTTAAAAACCAAAGGCAGTTTTGTTTCCAGTTTACCGAGTTCTTTCACTTGCTTACAAAAAACACGAAAATTCAGACCCTTGCATTTACCCTGTTGCTATTCTTTGGGCAATTAAAAGAGTAGGGCCAATTGGAGTTTTTTCCAGCTCTTGATAAAAAGAGACCTGAAATATACCACGTTGGCTGAACATATAGTTTGATAAAAAATTCGAGACTTTAGAAAAGTGCCTTCAACAAGATCACTGAGTTCAAGCTTTACGCATGTAGCGTATTCTTTCTGCTGCGTCATCTGAGACATAGTATTAATCAATATAATCTTTATCAAATTTTAGGAAATGACGGGTAATTTTTCCAAAATTGGAATCCGGTATCGTGATCAGTTCCGAGGATTGAAATGAAGTTGAGTGGCATATCATTCAGTGGCGACGTGCGCGGAACGTGGCATTTGGTGACGTAACATTTAAATAAGTCTGTTGCGTACTTTTGCAACGGGAATATGGAATCCTGATTATAACTGTGCGTAAATTAGAAACTTTCAAAATCCACTCACTATGATTCAGGAAATCACTTCCATTTTGAACAACCCGCGCTAAACTTTACGATATTTTTTTTTACAGATATTCAGGGTGTATCATACCACCTGGCACGCTTTCATTGTGGCCAAACTGAGGCAAATATGAAAATTCGGGGAACTACGAGCAAGATATATCGACCCCTAAAAATTCGGAGACATTATCTTCATTTTTCAGCCCCCCAAAACCACCTTTGAGGGTGATGGAGGTGGGTGCCTGCATCTCAAAAAAATCAAATGAAAGGGGTATGTTTCGACGCTGAAATCTATTATGGCATAAAAAAACAAAACTGTCTTCGTCCTGAGGTTTTTTTTCTAAAAACCACCCTTTACTGAGTTAAGGAGTATTTGAAAATTTTAGGGACAGTTTTTGATTAACCGCTGTGACTCTCAAAATTATTGGATTTGAAAAAACTGAAACGTTTCTGAAAGGGCAGACCAAGTGCTTTCTTTTAATGTATCAGATGCCTATTTTTTGTGAAAAAATATACAGGGCCTCCTCACCTCAAAATTTTGGGGCTTCGAGGAACCATTAGTAGAAATTGTCAAATGCAAAGGTATGCCTTTTGTGATAAATCATTTGAAAGGTCTATATAAGAGACCAATAACATGGTGCCTTTTGAAAGTTGTCAAAACTACCCGCTTCAAAATGGCCGCCATTTAAAGATCTGGGGGCTCAAGGGGGAGGGCTAAAAAAAAGACCCGAAACTGAGTGATAAATGACTAAAAAGATCTTGAATAGAGAAAAACAATGAAGAAAACTGCGAGTCAAACCGACTTCTTGCTCCAAAGTTACGGCCGATTGAAATTTAGGGGTAGTTGAATTTCCCAGAAAAGTACCCTTAAATGTGTAGACGGAATCAGCACGTTAACGGAATCAGCACGTTAACGTAAACATTATTGTCACCTCGAAAAGTTAAATTTTTTGTTTCAATACGAGACATATTGATTGCATTTCCTGCATTGTTTTTTTTGTTTTTTTGTTTTTTGGTGTATAGAAGAGAGACAGGAATTGTATGATGTAATCTGCTATGAAAGATGCAACATTTTGAAGACATATTGACGTTTACATAAATGTGGTGGTTCAGTCTATATAGTATAGTATTTCGTTAAAAATAGTGTACACTGTCGTGTAGTGTGGGCTGTTTATAATGAAGGTGATTTCCTGAGTTTATGAGTGGACTTTGAAAGTTTTCAGTGTTTGCAAAGTTTGTTGTTTCGCTGAAATTTATCTTAGAATCAATGTGCCACATTTCTGTAGCAAAACCACGCAGCAGACTTATTATGAAAATTACCAGTGTAAAATATCGATTTTGCGGGAGTGCACTATGCGTACCGAATATTTCGAACTTTTTCGTGACTTTTAATTTTCTAAATGTGACGTTGCCAGATTGCACGCACCACCATCGGGTGAATTCTATAATGATCAAGGTACGTCAGTGGCGGCTCGTGCGATGTGGCAACAACGTAATCTCTTCATTTAAACCTATATAAAACAATCGATCTTCAGGAGGTGATTGCACCCCCAAGATATCGATACTTTTTCATAGGTTTCAATGGCAAAAAAGCATGGTTGCCAAATTGCACGAGCCGCCACTGAGGTACGTGGAAATCATCGAGAGGGTATCAACTTTGTTGGTTATCACAGCAACTTGTTTGATCTCCAGAAGAGAGGGTCCCTAAAACATGGGGTGACCTATTTAAGGGAAATCCCAATTTACTCATAATGCTGATTCCTTGGTACGAGCACACGCAACGTTTTCAGGGCGCTCCCTCGTGAGATAACCTGACTTTCAATTGCAGTTGAAACTATACTCATCCGAACATTACAGCTGGCGCTCCATTTACGTTGGACATTTCAATTTTAGCAAAAATTAAATAGAAGGCAGAAGTGAGTTAGTGACGTAAATGGAAAATTATTAAATCAGGAGCTCAGAAAATAAGAGCAAAAGTAGGTAAAGGCCTTTTATCAGAAAATTATGGCAGCAAATAAAGGTGCGCGTGCGCTTAAATATTTAGTAAAAATAGAAAGAGGTTGCCGCTGACTGATGATGCAACAACGCTTCAAACAAAACCGCAAACAATCGTTTTCCGTTTTTGTGAATGTGAAAAATACACCCATGGATCATAGTATGGCAAATAGATAAATTTTAGAAACAGGCAGATAATATACAGAACCCAAAGACACCTGGTTAATTGCGACCAAATATGAGATTTTGTTAAATAAAAGAATAAAATGGAAAAAAATTACAAAAGTTATTAGAGAGGGGAGAGGTGAATTTTCCACAGTAGTTCACTTACAAATGTCCGACTCAATTTAAAAGGGAAACAAAACGAGAAGTTAATTAGTGAAATATGAATAATTTATAGAATATGGCAGACAATGAAGATTAATTTCTTTTTGGAGAAGACAAATTATTTGAAGCTTTTTCGACGGAAGAATCAACTGGTTTTTGATAAACAATGAGATGCGCATTGCGCAATGATTCATTACAGATATTCTAGGTTTCTTTACACAGTTTGTTGTAAATAGGTATTGTACAGATATTTACAGTAAATTTCCGTAAAATAATTGACACTAAGAAATATTATGTAAGAGATAAAAGAGTAATGAGAGCAATTATAAACAAACTAACCATAAAAAATAATAACTTCTTACGTTACCTAATTAACATTTATTTTCATTGACTAATTAACTTTAGGAACTTTAATTAACGTTAAAATGTGATTAACCCTAATTTTTGACGAGGAACTTACTCTTATGGGACCCACACTTCAATCAGCTTGCATCAGCATACTAATTGAGACACGAAGGCTAACTGTGGGTTTAAATGCTGAACTCAAATGGCTCATATAAATATTACATTATGGTTCGACACAAGTGCATATTTTTTTCTTCTTTTTTATAAATATAGGAAAAGATATAACAAAGAGGAGGAATCCTTTTCACAAATACGCCTTAGCGGTTGGATTCCAAAATGGTACATGAAATAGGTGGGCTCATACAAAAATTGACTTTGAAAAATCCTAAATATTTTATCATGATTATCAATGCTAGATTGGTTTCTTTTTCCCAAAAAAGTAATAAAAAAATTAAAAAAAAAAAAAAATCTAGAAATTTTGAGACACTAATGCAATATTACTTACAGCGTTTGGAAAAGTAGTGTGCGAATTTTAGACCTCATAGAATATTGGGTTACTATAGGTTTAAAAATTGGACTAAAAACTATTTTAGACAAAATCACAGTTATTGGAGTTTTTTTGTTGAATTTCCCATAGGAAATTTCGAGTTATTGACAAATCTACCAGTGGGCAGTGCGCGTTTTTAGTGTGATGCATTTTGGTGCTGTATAAAATGTGTTTTGAAAAAACTATTCAGTGTTCATCTGCATCTACTTTACTGTGTTATTCGAAAGAAAGGAAACAAGAGTGAAAAGATTGGTGAATAATTAAATAAGTAAAAAAATAAATAAATAAATTACTAGAAAAACGGTTTTGTAATACTCAAACTGTTTCGTTATTTTAATCATACCGTGGTTATTTGTTTTTGCAAGAATTTGACCCTAACTCGAAAAATCACGTGGTGCGCGAAACGATTACTTTTTAGTTTTTAGGCAGTGCTAAAACGCCCGCCTCTATGGCTTGAATTTACCAGTAATTTGAGAGATCAACTTATTAGTTCAACAATTTGGCCGAGTCTGGTTGAATAATTTGAATTTGGTTAAAAAAATCCAAGTGTGGAGCTTATACTTGCGCGATTGGTCGTTTTGACTATAGAAGTCGACAATAATAATCATAAAAAAAAGAAATAATCAATGTATAAAAAATGGAATGAACTATAGTCTGAGATAGGCTATTTACAAGGCTATGATTTTTCATTAAAAAAAAAATCTCTAGAGAGTGGTTTAAAAGGATTACAATCTTCAGCAATAGTATGTTGATGAAAATCCTAATTTACAATTATAAGCCATGCTTGGTTTATACATACTGCTTCGGTTGTAAACGTCCTTGCTTTCACACCTCTGCCCGTTGAACCCCTCAGCGCATCTGCAACAAAAGAAGGTAGGGAAATTTACATATTGACTCACTTATTTGACGTGATATCGCGTCGAATCAAAAACCCTAAAAAAAAAAAAAAAAAAAAAAAAAAAAAAAAAAATCTATTTTAGCAAACCAAGACTTGCGATACTCGCAGAACGTAAATTTTGCTGGACTAACCACCTGCTTTGCGGGATTCGCGAATTTGAGAACATAACAAATTGAATTTCCTGGTTGTGCACAGTGACGCACCCAAGGGGGAGGGGGGATATCGGGCTGCAGCCCCCCCCCCCCCAAACCCAGAGTAAATTTCCGGACTAGTTCATAACTAAATACCGCACTCTGAATTTTGTGATGCTAAAAAAATTGCTAAATCACGGAGAAAAAGCTTTGGGTAGGGGAACCAAAGTCTGCAGTGATTATATAGTTGCTGAGGCGTCTTTGGGCAGGGGGACTAAAATCTTTGGACAAAGCAACCGAAGTCTTTGGAAGTTGGTTCCCCTCGCCCAAAGACTTTGGTTGCTCTGTCCAAACATTTTAGTCCCCCTGCCCAAAGACGCCTCAGCAACTATAATTCTGCCCAAAGTTTTTTCTCAGTGAAGAAGCTTTGACTTTTTAGCCCCCCCCTCCCTCCATCATGGGTGTGCCATTGGCTGTGCAAGTCAAAGTACTTGCAAATGTAGCGACATTAACGTTTGCAACTTTAGCGATAAATATTGCTACGTCAGCAAAATGTTTGCTGAATCAACAAACAATTTTGCGATTTTCGTAAATTAAATTGCTGGTTTAGCAAAAGATTTTGTGGTTTTTGCAAATTAAATTGCTGGTCTAGCAACAATTTTGTGACTCGTAAAATTCATATTATTTTTTTTAACGTTTATGAATATTGCAATTTTAGCGACGCGATTGCAGGCCGTTTTTTTTTTCTTTTTTAGGAAAACTTAATTGCCAAAATAGCAATTCAGGTGGGTAGGTAGGTATATCTTCATAACTTTTTTTTTTGGCAAAAAAAAAAAAAAAAAGAGTATATCTGTAAATAAGTATATTTAAAGAAATAAAAAGGTATGGATAAGAAAAAGAAAAACAAGTTAAAAACAAGTTAAAAACAAAAGGTAAGCCAATAGGTTAAAACGTTTACAAAATTTGTCAGATCTGGAAAGAGACTCCCCTTTCGTCTCACCGTTATCCCCTTAGAGGTTTCAAAAATATCTTTCTTTCAACAGAAAGAAAGTATCTCCCTACTTTGCATGGATAGTTTCCCTCTATGACCGCCTACTAAAAGTGCTGACTTTACAAATCAATCAAATGATTCACGCATTCTTCCGTAAATGAGCCAAGGTATAGACTGTTGCAGATTGCAGCAATTGGTTCTCGAAAGGAGAAGCTTGATATTTTTTAATTAAATTGAAACATTCGAAGTGTGATCAGACGCGGTTGCTGAATATAAAATCGCTAGGTATTCTCGTTCTCGCTACGACATCGACAGCTTATTGAATCAGCAGGTACAGACGTACAGAGTAGGTGGCTTAGTGACTTGTATTGAACAGCCAGTTGAACGCTCAAGAGATTCTTTCATGCATTTCTCGCATTCTCGTTGCATTGAAGGAATATATACATATATATATAGGTCAAATCGTAAATAAATAAATCTACTCAACATTGTTTTAACCATTGGATTCGAAGAATGATCATCAGATTATCCCTATTTTTCTTTCACTGCTTTGATGTATCAAACTCTCAATCCCACTCCCATTTGTCGAACTGTCAAAAGTATTCTCCACTTCCCACTTGCTCATTGAGTTCTGATTGGTCGTTGATTTTATATGCTTGTGAATGCAAAAAAGAAAGCAATTAAGATATCGAACTCGAGGAAAAAAGAGGCGCAAGAACCAGCAGCGGCTCGTGCAATGTGGCAACAATGGATTTCCTCCATTTAAAACTGTGTAAAATAATCGATTACTTGGTGAGGCGTAGCCGTAGCGCCTCACCTAGTATCGATCTTTTTGCATACGTTTAAATGGCAAAAGTGCACGGTTGCCAGATTGCACGAGCCGCCACTGGCAAGAACCAGATAATGAGTGGGGAAAAATAGAGGAATCGTGAAAAACAATGACTGCGAATTCGTTTTTGCAGCTGAATTTGTGCCGTCCATCTATTAAATGTAAAGCAAGATTGCTGTAATTTAAATTTCATACAACTCCGCGCGGTGATTTGTCATTATAAACTTGTCGAGGGCAGATCGTAATCCAATGGCAAATAGCAAATAGGTCATTTTATTTATGGTCACGAAATATTAACCCTTCATCGCGCAGCGTTCCTCCTGAGGAACAATTACTTTATTACCCACTAGCAGCCAGAATAATCTAAAGACGTTGCTGCGCGTTGGACCACTTACGGAACATATAAGAGCATTGAAAAATAGTTCACAGTCCCGAAAACAGAGAGCGCTACGTATGAGATCTCACGTCAAATCATGAAAAATCAGGTCAACGGCAAAATTGTAACTTGAATCAAAAAACGTATTTTCATTATAATGACTGTCAATTATTTTTCGGTAATCATTTTAAAATTCTTTTCAACAATTTTTTTTTTTTCCACCAAAAAAAGCAACTTTTAATTGAAAAAGGATACAAAAATCTCCTCTTCTTGTATGCGTTACAGCATGTTAAAAAATGGCGGAAAATTACATTTTTGAGCATATAGATAAAAAAATAACGCAAAGATTTTGTTTTACTATTTTGCCCACTATTAGGGTGACTAGATGAATTGAAAAATTCATGTTTCGTCAAAAAAGAAAAATTTGCGCAGTGAAGGGTTAAATGCTGCTGTTTCTGTGCCTTAAAAATTAATCATATCAAAATGTACCTAAAAACTTGGACGGGTTATAGGTATGTATCATAGCATACACCCCTACAATTTAATGCGATAAAACATTAATCTTTAAACTTATGGGTCGGTAGGTTTTTTTCTCTTTTTTTTCTCTTTCAATCAAGAGTTTCAATCGCAACCGAAAAATATCGGACCAACGAACCTAGTTCGATCCAGGTTCAGATGCTGTTCATTAAAATATGTAATGATTGAAAAGTAATTGCGAAGAATACTTACTGACAAACTGGTTCGCCTACAGTTTCATAGTATGTACAAGTTCCTCCATTCAGGCAATACGAGTCGATCGGGCAAGGACCTCCGAGCAGTGGCCATAACATGGTAGCTGAAACATGTAAATACAAACAATGTTTCACTGAAATTATTCCGAGCTATGTGTTCCGACTACGAGAGTGTATCCAAGAATCCACATAATGTAACCTTCTAGCGATTTAACAACAATAATTATTATTTAGTTTGAGGTGAAAAATTCCTCTTAGATTGAGAACCTTGGCCGATAAAAGAGGCGCATAGAAAAAGCCATGTTTTGCGCAAAACGCAACTTTTATTTCAAGCAAGTTTCTCTGCCCTCCCTTTACTATTAATGCATGGAGAATTCGTTATAAAAGGTAAGTGACCCAAAAGTGGCCATACCTATGCTTGGGGCCAATATGCACGTATAAGTCATGAGAGATAAAAAATGAAATATGTCAATTAACTATTCAGACAGTTGGCTATCATATGTTAATTTCATTTTTTTTTAAATTTGCTTGTTTTTGAGGTTTTTTTGCGTTTGAAAAAAAGTAGAGTTTTGACATCGCGCAAAACATGCACCTAAGGTGGCCACCTCTAATATTTTTGATGCACCTAAAGGTGAGCACCCCCTTTCAAATTTCATTAATAAGTATTCATATGCTATTTTATCGTTCAAAAATGGAATCTAGACCCTAGTGACACCAAAAATTATAATGATTATGATGACTTGAAAGTCAAAGGTGAAATCAATTTAAGGGCTAAGCTTTTACGATTGTTAACTTCCGTGAAAATTAGCTGAAGACCTGCGAAAATGGACGTTGCACTGTTCCGCGCCGACTGAATCGCCCGGTGCTCTAGATTTTTGGAGTGGGGGAAGCGATAGCATCCTGCTACTACAGTGACTGGATAAACCACAGTGCGGCCATTTCGGTCGTCTTTCTGATTGGTCGGATTCCTGAGATCGCGAATTTGAGCATTTAAAAGTATTTTTACAGTTTTATAGGGTTCTCATAGGCAAGTTAGACACGACTGAAAGGCTTCTGTCACATTTGAAACATATTGGTGCGCAAAATTAAGAGAAATCAACGATTCCCCCAATTCCCCGTAACTGACCCCCCGCGGATGCGCACCCAACTTAACACGGGCGCCATAGGGAGAAAGTGTGTCCTGAGTTACTCGCAAAAAATATCGCAACCCCCCGCCCTAAAAATGGTTTATACATAGCATTAATGACTTTTTTCAGACAGGGGGTAGAGAAATCTTCATTCCGAAACCCAAGAACAATCATACTCCCCATGCTACCAATGCTAAAGTGGGTGCACTCTTGAGGGGTGGAGGGCAAATGGCCGCACTGTGGTTTATCTAGTCACTGTACCTGCTACTCAGCACTAACGCCATCTATCGTCAATTCGTGTAATAAACTGAAATAAGCTGGGGTGAGCCACCTTAAGAGCCGGACCACCTTTGGGTCACCTACCTTACTCTCTTTTAATTCCTGTGATACGAAGCTTATATTGTAACGCTAAATGTCAGAACGAAGTGCGAAGGGGGCGGGGGTGTATGTCTCCACGAAAAAGCTCATTTCAACATCAAAAGCTCGAGATAAAAGTATAGGTACTTTAAATTAAGACCAAACCGTTAGAGATGTAACGCGACCTACATTTTGAACTTTCACATGATTGCAGAAGTGCGTCGAACGATAGACATTATTTAAAAGCACTGGTCAAGATTTCACGAAGATTTTTCATAAAAAATGTCACTGTTGAAGGAAGCATGAAATTTGGTTACTCTTACGCGTTCTTAAGTTATTGCTGACTAATCTGACTTGCAGTTCGAGTTTCCTCAATACCCAGAAAAAGAGACAAATCCCCTCCACCCCTCTCTATCTCCCTCTCACACTCTAACATCCTGTGCACGTCAATGCTTCGGTTTGGCTGGCGCCAAAAGCGGAGATAGATTTGCCTTCATTTAATGACGTTATGGTGAACCGGAACCGGAAATCGCGTCAAAAGTTCGCGCGACTTAGATTAGTCAATCAACTGAAAATATTTTTTTGGAAAGCGCCGCGAGCATCCACAGAGTGGCGTCAAGGGGAGGGGGGGGGGGGGGGGGGGGGGTTGAGTGTGGGTGGGGTGGGGGTGGGGTGGGGAGGGGGGTGTCGGTGTTACCATGGATGACGCAGTTCCGTGAGAATATTTAAGTAGGCAGAAGCAAGGGAACGGCGATTGAGGTAGAGGTGAGGCACGAGGGTAGAAAGGGGGTGAAGAAGCTTAATGAACGGAAACGAAATTGAGTGTCTCTCATTGCACGCGTTACCAAAAAGCATGCTCATTTTTCAGAACCGGCTCTCTTTCTACGAAATAGATAACTCCGACCTGAAATACTCTGTTCACGATAAGAAGGCGGGTGAGAATTCAGTAGTAATGCACTATTTAGCAACAGTGCGGCTATGCTGGCTACTCCAACCCTTTGCAGTGGCCGTTGTTCTCCCGAACTCTCTCTCGGCACGGAGGATTTCCATGAACCGACAGACTCAAAAATTTACACACGTCCAGTAAAAATTGCGAACGGTCAAAGATACGAATAAACGGACGAAATTTTCGCCCGAAAGAGCCAAAACTCGGCAAAAATAGTCGACTTTGCATATTGATGACTCTCAGAGATTCGTATTTTTCAGTCCGAATTATATTCAGGATATTTCGTCCAATATCAAATTTATGAGAGTCATCAGTATTCAAAGTCGACTACTTTTGCCGAGTTTTGGCCCTTTAGGGCGAAAATTTCATCGATCGATCGATTCGATCAAAAAATAACACAATGATTTTTTTTTTTTTTACTATTTTTCCCACTATAAGGGTGACTATAGATGAATCGAAAAATTCATGTTTTGTCAAAAAAGAAAAAATTGCGCAGTGAAGGGTTAAGAATGCAACAGTCACTATGAAATGAGCCCCAGTAACGTCCCTCCCCCCTGAATGCCCTTACGTCCTATCACGCAGAATTTTCTAGTAAAAGTACCTGAATCATCCTCTGTAGTTCTCATTATGAAAATCCTTAGTATTGTGGTAGTACACAGAAAAAAAAGGATGTGCTCCAGACACGATCTATATACACACCAGTACGTAACGTGCTTAGAGCACAAACATTTCAGGTTCTGGACGGGATGCGTTTCAGACGCAAACTCAACTTAAATAGATTTCGCTCAGAACTCGTTCCCGTACTGGTGCGTGTACATTCGGGTTTAGAACACGGAAAGTTTGTGTCTGGAGCACGTCCATTTTTTTCTGTGTATTATATTATTCGAATCTGGGAAGCGTTTTGTTCAGTGCATAGGTTGGGACTGACGAAAAAAACGAGAGTTGATTGTTCATGAGCAATGATGATGAATAGCCGCATAGCCTGGAATTCGTCTTCCTCTACTTTTGCCCATTTGAATGTATGTGTTAGAAAGAGACGGTGACAGAGACTCAAGTCACATGACAGCTCCTCTATCCATCCTTTTCTAACACATACGTTCTGTTGGGTAGAGAGAGAGAAAAAGATATTCCTGGCAGCAGCTATGTTCAAGAGTCACCACACCACTGTTACTACTTATCTCAAGTTAATTATGGTTGGCGTATTTTTGGCAACCGCGGTTTATGGTGCGGGTGGTGTGCGTGATGACTGATGCTAGATGAGGCCAGGCGCGGCGGTGGACGTCCGTCGGTCAATATGTGACATAAACAACAGCGGATCTGATGCTTTTTCGGAAGCGATGGTCTCAGCGTTGTCGAAACGTTACTGGATGAAATTCACCTACGGCTTTTACACACTACATCATTTCAAATACAGCGGATTAGGTGACGAAAGTCATCTTTTCAGCTTTGCTTTGTCTAAAATTATAATGAGTCTATTGCAAACGTTTGCTATCTAGCTGTAGAAAGAATAGACGGTTTTAGTGTGAAGTCAACGGTTAGGCAACAACCACAACAAAGCACTCATCGGTCGCAATCGGTTGTGATGAAACTCGCGTAGCGTTCCAAACTATCTCTCTCGCTCTCCCGTGACCCCCATGTATTTCCATCTCTTTCTAGTATCGAAATTCGTATACAGGACCTTGTTTTACGACATTTTATTATCAAATCGCATTAAAATGCCTCGAGAAATTCATTTCTGACATAAAATTTTACAAAATAAGTCTCTGTATACGATTTTTGAAATTAGAGTGAGATGGCAGTACATAGGGGTCACGTGAGAGCGAGAGAGACAAACTGGCTTTGTTTGGAACGCTCATCACCGGCAGTCGCCATTACTAAAACCCTCTATTCGCTCAGCGGGCCGATCATTTACTTTATCGTTAAACCGATCGTTAAGACTGTGTATGATAGTGATTCTATTGGTCGAATATTGTAAAACTTAGCCGTTGCTATGATAACCATCGTTATAATGTCCGTTTTTTAAAGGTTACTCATGAATAGCCTTTATAAACCGAGACTCTAAGCGATTGGTTCCCATAGTAACAGCCAAGTTTTGCAATTTTCGACCGCAATAGCATCTCTCGTAGACAGTTTTAACGATAGGTTTAACGATAAAGTAAATGATCGGCCCGCTGGTGTGAAATTGCGCTTGAAAATAACTTTGGGAGCATCAGTAGGTTTCAAAAACCACTCACAAACTGCATAAATGCGTTTATAACAAAATTCAAAGATGGCGATCGAATGAGTGGATTAGTTACAATGGGGGAGTCCTATCTAACCGCAACTTTCTATGCTGAAAAGTTAATAATCATAGATGAAGCAGAGAAAGCTGCAATTAGATGGGAGACCCCCCCCCCCCCCCCCGTCGCCCGCTCATTCGATTGACATCATTGCATTTTGTAAAAATACGCATTTATTGGGTTTGTGAGTGGCTTTTGAGACTTTCCAATGCTTTCAATTTGATTTTCAAGCAATTTTACGCAGAAAATGCCCCTCCGTGACGTTCCATCAAAAGTTTGCAACAGACCTAGTGTTTCCACCTTTAGTTCAAGCTTATGATGTTGTTTAGTTTTAGTTTTCATTAAGTTAGTTTTTAAAGTTTTTGACTTTTGTATTTCGTTTTTGTTTCTTCGTTTTGTTTAGCTGTCCCTCAACACAAGCATCTGCTTCAAGAGAGCAGCGGTCATGCATTTTAATTTTTCACTGGTTTTTCTTTAAATAAATGTCAAATTTCTAATTCCTTTATATAAATTTCAAATTTCTAAAATCAAACTTCAAATTTATTTAAATAAATGAAGGGTAGAGTGGATAAAGGGGTTATGTGACATTTAGGAAAAAATCGAGTTAGCACAGTGGATGAAGGAGTTATGATGGAATCTATCTATCAATTTTCCAATTTGGTTCAAAAAATGTAGGATATGACCCTACGTTCAAAGCTGTTGCGGTTGATGTTCAGCTAAAATGTCGAAAACGTCCATACTCTGAACTTTAAAGTCGGTTTTCTCGAAATCAAAAAATGTCCCATAACCCCTTTAAATCTACCCCTCTACCCTTCAAATGTCAAGATTATTTAAATTTTCAAAGTTCGAAATTTCACTAGATTTCAATTTTTAAATTTCTTGAAATAAATTTTGAATTTCAGTTTTTCTTCAAATCGGTCAACGGTGATTGGCAACGTTGAGGCTGGCCGGTAATAGTTTTGTTTGCGTGCCAAATTGTTCAACTGATACTTGGTTTCCGGACGGGGAAGCTGAGCGAGATTGGGTATGAGACATTGAAAGCACAAGCTCCGAGTTTTGCCCGGCGACAGCTGCCAGGTGCTACAAAGACGAGGAGGAGTGGATGGATGAGCTAGCGGAAAATGTCTGAAAACTCTCTAATTCATATTTTGAGTAATCTGTTGACCCTGAAAAGCAAATCCACGTGTGACGAAGTGACGTGAAGTGATGTGCCTCCTCTCTGCCACTTCCCGTCGCTTCTGCCACGCCAAGCCAAGTTACACTCACCTTTACCCTCTCTCTTCCGGCATTATGGACGTCTCTCAAGCTTTTCTTCAACTCGAGGAAACTTTATCTAAATGGTGGCTGTTGGCAGTGGCGTACGCAGGATTTTTCTTGGGAGGTGCTCGCACTGATGAGCGTTTGACTGAAAATTGCCCCCCCTTCCCCTCCACCACCAAAAATTCGGAGGTCTGGGGGGAGCTTCAGTCCCTTTAGCCCCCCCCCCCCCGCGTACGCCACTGGCTGTTGCACACTTTTGGCTACAGATGATCTAAGGTACGATTAACCTTTTCAATACCTCGACGCCGAGTTATTCATTTTCGTAGCTCGATCTCTCATTGACAGCAAAATCTACTCCGAATTGTCAACGTTTGCAAAATTATGTCTCATAGAGCGCCTTCATTTACCGGGTCCGGCAACATGAATACCGTTAAGTAGGAATAGTTGACTATCCGCTCAATGTAAGCGATTTATAGCTTTGATTCCCATAAACATAAACTCATACAATGCTTTTGAACGCACGACTGTCATGATAGATGTGTTGTGCACAAATAATGGGAGATTCCCATCTTTGTTTCATCACTCTTTCTATTCTAGGAAGGAAGATTCGCAGAGTTACTAGCCAACAGAGGAGTGATTATAACAGCCGAATGATGGTGCCGTGCGACACCTGGTGACACCGGAGCCAAAGAAAAGCCGTCCCTTATTGAACACTATTTGATGGAGTGATAGTATTATTAGATGTGGTCTCAAAAAGTAAAAAAAAAAAAAAAAAAAATTTGTTGATATTTTAAAAATGATCTGTTTGGCTTTATAACGAGGCTTTGAATTCCTCCTGTGAAATTCAATTAAGTAAACTCTTTGGTTTCTGACACGTGGAAAAAAAAGACTGATACAATTTACCATCTGCATAGCTAATTTTGGCGTCTGCGTGAAAGTATGGTCAATTTCACCATGCTATGGTAAATGCCACAACTATTGTGGTAAATTAAATTAATCTGGTGAAAGAACGAGATATATTCCTCGGATGACTCATTGTTGTACTTCTAGGAATATTGTTTGCATTTGGGACTTATCACGGAAAAAAATAGTTGGTCAGATTTACCATCATGATGACTGATTTCTGCACCTGTCAAAAAGATGGTAAACTTAACCAGATATTGGGTTGAAAAGAACAAGTGTCTACTCATAGTTCATTCACCCCGATATATGGTCAAGTTTACCATCTTTTTGGCATTAGGTGCAGAAATTAGTCGTCATGGTGGTAAATCTTACCAACTATTTTTTCCCGTGATTTTGGTTCAGGGTGGATTTAATGAGTAAACTTTTAAAAACAAAAACGATGTGACACATAGTCCTCTGAAATTAACATTATGGAAGCTTTTGAGGAGACAAGTAGCTATAACATTTTACCATAATCATAGTGACATTTACCGCATACTTTCGGGCAGACTCTAAAATCAGCTGTGCAGATGGTAAATTCTACTATAGTCTTTTTTTCCGTGAACTCGCCGTTCGATTTGAGGAATACTTCAAGGATATTTCAGAAAGTATAATGGAACGCAGTCATTGAAATTTTTTCAAATCTTTTTTCCTTGTTTTGCTCCGTGGTGCAGTGGATTAATTTTAGAACTACTTTTGATAATCACAATAATTGAACTGGTTCATGCAAAAACGTCCGTTGTCCATTTTTTTCTCACAATAATTGAACTGGTTCATGCAAAAACGTCCGTTGTCCATTTTTTTTTTTTTTTTATTTGACTTTGTGAGCGCACATCACTCTTAAAAAGACACTGCGTCGTCTGTGTAAGTCCTGATCAGAATTTTTCCTCGGCTTCTTGCTAATATTTCCCTTGTCTTGCCATTCTTCTTTAATTTTTTATTTTTTAATTTGCTAATTTTTTTTTTTTTTTTTTTTTTTTTTTTTTTTTTTTTTTTTTTTAATTTGTCTTCTCATTAAAAATATTTTGGACATCGGACGTTTTCGCATGAACCTGTTCAATTGTTAAACCAAGAGCTGCAATTTCTAGGCGCATGACTCTGCATTTGTTGCGTTTCTGAGAGGACAGTTCAAAGATTATAAGAAAATCCTTAATTCAAGAATTAACTTGTGATAGAAAATAATATTCACTATATAAAATGGAATGCCCCATACAAAACAAAAAAAGTGTCACGCGAAGCTCTTGCTATCACCAAAATGAGTGAATTTTTTTCGCTTTTGTCAATATTTTGTTATGTTTTGTTTTGTTTTGTTTTTTTTTTTTTTTGTTTTTTTTTTTTTTTATAAGGGTTGAATATGGATGATATACTCACTGTTATCGGGTCGTGAATGAACTGTGACTGTGGCCCAGGATGTTACCAAGCTACCCCCCGTCACGCTGATGCCTCGACACTCGTACTTGCCAGCGTCGTCTATTTGTACTTTAGGAATCACCAACAACGATCTTCTTCTGCCGAACAAATCAAAAACACAATCGATGAAAAATACATGCACTGGATTAAGGACTTCAAACTAAAAAGCATAGTTGTCTCTTTGTTTCTGTTCAGTAAAATGTGAGTTCATCCTCTTTGATTTCGAATTTCGTGAATGACGAGCGGGATGATTGTTTGCTTTTACGTTCCCGTTGGCGAGTTGTGACGTGAACCTAACCTCACGCATTTTATTACCGATCTGCCCGTAACTCAGGGATAAAACGACCGATAGTAATTCATCGACGTTGGTGAAGATCTTGCGGCGTTATTCGATAGATAGCGTCACTAGCGTCACTTCGCACGTCCACATTTTCGCCGCTAGTAGCGCTACTCGCGATTAAAAATCACGCATAGGGTCATTCTACTGAAAATGTGACACCCTTAAACTTTAAAGTAATATTTCTCAGGTACCAAAAAAATTGTTGCATTTTTGAGGCTAAGAAAGAAATGAGCTTTAGTAGAATAATTTTGATTGAATGATATTATTTTTCTTCAAACCAAAAGATGTCGATCAATAGTGTTACGGGTGTCACATGTACTGTGGAATGCTGGGCTGCCGTTTTGCGTAGAATCAATGCTATTATTCAATTCACCGATGATTCCACCGGTTGAGAAAAGATTACACAGTTCAGTTCAGTGTATGACTGTAATGCACGAAAATACTCGCATCTGTAATCTTTCCTTAATCGGTGGAAACTCCGTTGATTAATTAAAATATCCGCAAGTTTTTTAAAGTCATCGACGACTCCACCGGTTGAAAGAAAGATTACAGATGCGAGTATTTCAGTTTATCATAGTCATGCACTGAACTGAACTGTGTAATCTTTTCTCAACCGGTGGAATCATCGGTGACTAGAAAAATAGCATTGATTCTACGCAAAACGGCAGCCCTGGTGGAATGACCCCATAAACGGTGTGGCCAATCAGCTTTTTTGAAATTAAATGACACGCCAATGGTTAAATCAGGCGAAACTTTTCCGGATTTCAATCCAACAATGGATACCCTCTAGTCACTTCTGGGAAAATTCGTGTTTTTGGCATTTTAAATTGGAGACAAAGGGAAACCCCAAAACCCGTGTACGTCAGAACCAGCGTATAATTTTTTTGTGGAGTTTTGAGCCCAAAACGAACAAAATTGGTTGAGAATTAGAGCTGTGATTTCGGATTTCATTTCGTCGTAAGCTATTTAGTGAGTGCAAGTGATACTGTATATGTCTATCTGCCTCACTCGCAATTGTTGTGACTTACGGGAATTTTCTGATTTTCTAAATCCCTGCTATATTCTATGATGTTTCAGCTTGAAACTTTCTGGAAATCTTCCTAGGGTGTATACTCGCAAGTGCCGACGTTCTTCAAATGTGTACTTTTTGCGTAAATTCATAAAATTTAGCGAAAAACTTTTGACTTTTTGAGCAGCGAGGAGTGGTGTTCACGGCTCGAACTAACCAGTCCTTGATTCACCTGAAACCGATTGTCATTCTATCATTGAGTGACGCCATTGGTCGAGCATTGTTAGACTTGGCCGTTGATATGACAACTCTAGTGAAGTTTCCTGTTAGTTAAAGCTTTATAAAAGCTACTCATGGGTAGACAGTTTAACTATATGGTTATACCATGGCAACCATCAAGTCTTACAATGGAGCTGTTGCAAACTTTTGCTACATGCTTATTATTAGTTGATTGTGGGGTAATACCCTGTAAAAATAACGATTAGCGCACTAAAAAATCACGAAATCCATTCCTAAACTCACAAAATGCTTTTAAACGCGAGACCGTAATGGCGGTCGGGGCCGCGGTTTTCATTGGGGTTCCCTATCTTCGATCAGCGCCATCTACACGAGGTATTCTCGCAACACCACACAAGAAGAAGAAGAAGCATACAATTGCCATAAGAAAACCGCGGCCTCGGCCGCCATTACGGTCTCGCATTTAAAAGCATTTTGTGAGTTTAGGAGTGGATTTCGTGATTTTTTAGTGCGCTAATCGTTATTTTTACAGGGTATTACCCCATATTCAACTATTAATAAGCCTGTAGCAAAAGTTTGCAACAGCTCCATTGATAGACCAATAACTACACTCATAGTCTATCTCAACTATCGGTTCAACGTAAAAGTAAACGATCAAGCCCGCAGGTTACGAATTTTGAAATCTATCTTGCGAGATATGTTTCTAATTTGTGACCCAGATACAAAAAAAAAAAAAAAAAAAATCTGTGTCTGAAAAATGTTGAATTTTTATAATATTAAACGAGAGTTATTCAAAGAGTGAGCTACCTTATTCTCGTTCTTGGCTCCTAATTAAGCTAATAAAAATGAATAACATGTTTAAAACTAATATGGACAATTAACGAACCAATGAAATCGTAACACTCATAGGTAGAACTGCACTGGAAAATAATACTTAATTTAACAATTCTAACGTAAAGAGTCATGATCGCAAAATAGTCTTGTTAATTCACCATAACGGAATTCTGGATCAACAAAATATTGTTTTTAAAGTGTCAATATATATTGTTAAATTTACAAAATTTTTGTGAATTTCATAATTCCAATTAGTTGATTCAAGAAACTATACTGTCAGTTTAGCCATGATAATTTGTAAAGATTTAACACTCTGTTTGTGTTATTGTAACAAACCATTTTGCGCACACAACTTTCAACATTAGAATTGTTGATCTGACGATTTTTTTTCTGTGTGTTGGGAAACGACACCAGAAGCCTTGAACAATCAATTCAAAAATCCACACATTGTATTTAATTTCGAAATACCATACAGGATAATTTTTTTTTTTTTTTTTTTTTTTTCGTTTTACGCTAAAAACTGAGATCGGTTGCAAAAGGGACAGATTTTACGGAGCTATCCCATTAAAATATGTGCTTAGATGCAAAGGCGAATGCAAAATTTGTCTTTCTGTCTGTCCATGCCATACATTGGTCAAAAAGCTTGGGCTTATATGGATTAAACTGAAAAATGGAATAATGAACAAGACGTAACTTACTTTTTATATTGAATCTTGGTTCTTTTACTAGCCCTAATATGTACACCATCTTTGTACCATTGCAGAATTGGCAGTGGATTTCCCTTACATTTGCAGACTAACGTTAATTGTTCTTTGACTTTTAATTTCAGGTCTCTTAGACCCTCTACACTGACTGGTCGAACTGAAACAGAGCAAGATAAATAAAAAAAAAATTAGCAAAACTATGAAAAGTGAAAATTTAATGAAATAAATATAATATTTAAAAAAAAAGTAACCTCTGTACAGAAGAAAATACAATACTGTAAATATTATTTGTAAAACTGCGCACAAAAGAACAAATTAAAAACAAAAAGCAAACGAAACAAAAGTCTATTAACCGGGAATACACTTTATATTGCAAAATTTCAGTTCATGAAATGGTAGTTCAGCAAAACACGAGTGCTGTATTAGAAATTTTATTGCTGAACCAGAAATATGTTTTGCTAAATTGGCAGTATTGCGGGCTAAATCAGAATTTTATAAATTGCGATTTTTGTAATTTCAAGTAATCCCCAGTGTTTAGAAATCCTATTGCAATTTTATTTCGATATGCATTTTTTAGTTCGCTCCTCGGTAACTCTTCCCCCCGCATTAATTTCAACAGGTGTGTTGAACTGAAGTGCTCTGCAACCGCAACCAGTTCTTTCACGACTTCATTTTCCCACTGCCCTGTGTGTGTCCTTTCTCAGGTCCAATAGTATTGAGGATAGGATACCTTGCTGCAAAAACTCCTACCAAGCACATGTCTCTCCAGTAGCGTAACTAGAAATCATTCTATCTCTCTTTTTACTCATCCGAATGTACAGGTAGAAACAGGATAGGAAGAGGGGATTGATCCCCCTTTCCTATCCTTTTCTAACTTACACATTTTAATGGACAAAGTGAGAGAAAGGTAAGTTCTAGTTACGCCACTGTGTCTCTCTGTCTAGAAGTCGTGTCTCCTTTGTTCCGGCGCCGCGCACAAGCGAACTCCCCCCCCCCCCCCCTTCCACAACAAGCCATATTTTTTATCCATATCTTACACCCAACTGCCATCTTTGAATTTCGCTAAACGCATTTATTGAGTTTGTGAAAGGGTTTTGAAACTTTTAAATCCTTTTAATATAGATAATTTTCACGCAGTTTGACACCATATTATACCCTCTCTATTACCTTAACAAAAGTTTGCAACAGGCCCGTTTCTATGAATATTATCGGCGTCAGCAAAAAAGTCCTGTTACCATTGAACTCCACCCATAACTGTCAATTTTTAGAACCGCGAATATCGATCTTCTTCAATTTCATCCCATGGTTTTTATTCATCTCGTGATCAGTGTTGATGACGGAGGATTTCCAGGAAAATAATACATTTTAGTAACAACAGTGGGGAAAAAAAAGAAAAAAGGGACATAAATTTTCTTTGAGTCCTCGTCGATTTTCATTTACAATCCCACGACGACCCATTTCTTTTCTTTTCCCTTTGCGAAACCAACCTCATCCATCCATCCACTTTTTCAGTCCACGAGAGCCGCTGCAACATTCTTTCGAACAACCTGTCATTACCTTTCCTGCTACGTTTGACCTCTTTTCGTGAGTCTCGCCTGCTACTATCCTCTTTATCCCCACCACCCTCTCACTCCACAACCCCTTCCTCCACCACCCCATCATCAAGATTATCTTTTCCTTTATTGAATCCAATTTTTTTCTTTCTTTTCATCCGCCCTGTCTCAATTCGTCAAATTAAAATGCCTCGTCGCGACCGAATCACGAAAGGAATAAAATAAGTTGATATCTCGCAGTGACATAATGAGTGATATGAAATCCGGGCTATCTCAAAAATGTTGAATGTCCGGAAGCAGAGCCACTGTAGCCAAGAATTTCTCTCTCTCTCTCCCTCTCTCTCTCCCTCCTCTCTCTCCCTCTCTCCTCCCTCTCTCTCCCCCTCTCTCCCCCCTCTCCCCCTCTCTCCATCACTCTCTCTTCCTCTCTCCCTCTCTCCCTCTTCCTCTTCCCTCTTCCACTATCTCTGTGTCTCTCTGTTAGTTTGTCTGTCTGTCAGTCTCCCTCTCTCCCTCACTCTCTCTCTCTCTCTCTCTCTCTCTCTCTCTCTCTCTCTCTCTCTCTCTCTCTCTCTCTCTCTCTCCTCTCTCTCTCTCTCTCTCTCCTCTCTCCCTCTCTCCCTCTCCAACTATCTCTGTGTCTCTCTGTCTGTCTGTTTGTCTGTCTGTCAGTCTCCCTCCCTCTCTCTCTCTCTCGCTTTCCTTCCCTCCCCCTCTCTCTCCCTCCTATCTCCCCCTCTCTCCATCTCTCTCCCTATCTCTCCCTCCCTCCCTCCCTCCCTCTCTCCCTCTTTCCCTCTTCCAATATCTCTGTGTCTCTCTGTCTGTTTGTCTATCTGTCAGTCTCCCTCTCTCCCTCTCTCTCCCTCTCTCCTCTCTCTCCCCCCCTCTCTCTCTCCTCTCTCTCTCTCTGTCTGTCTGTCTCTCTCTCTCAGTCGGTCTCCCTCTCTCTCTCTCTGTCTCCCTCCCTCTCTCTCTGTCTGTCTCCCTCTCTCTCTCTCTCTCTCTCTCTCTCTCTCTCTCTCTCTCTCTCTCTCTCTCTCTCTCACTGTACCCATCCAAACGCAGCACACGTGTTAGGAACGGACGGAGAGACATGGGATGTCACGTGACTTCAGCCCCTGTTTCTATCTTTTTCTCCGGAACAAGCAATCAAATGGGCAAAGAGAGAGAGAGAAATAGAGAGAGGGGAAGAGAGAAAGGGGGAGAGAGAAAGAGAGAGCGAGAGAGAGAGAGAGAGAGGGGGGGAAGACAAATTCCTGGCTACGGAGACTACGTCCGGAAGGGAGGTCGCGGCGCGAGACAAAAAGACATTCGCGGCCCAGGATCGAGTAATCGATTTTAATTCGCGATTTGCGGAAGGTCTTTGATTGAAGAAGAAGAAGGAGTTGGAAAAAATTCCGGTCAAGCATGTTGTTCCCTCACTCTCGAACGCGTCTGCGCGTGCTTGCCTTTGCATCGTCCGCGCCGTCTGTCTGCGGGAAAAGTAAGTCAGGAGAGTGTGTGAAACGGAGAAGTAGGGAGACGGAGCGAGTGAGAAAGGAGCGAAGAGACAGAGAGGGAGATTAAATTTACAGCTCTATTAAGGAGAAAGAATGCGAAAAGAATAACGCTTCAGCTCCTTCAAATTTTCGCGTCTCGTTGACGAGGGGATGGAAAATAAGACTCAAGGAAAGGAAAGGGGGGGAGGTGCGGAAGGGCGGTCTAACAAGGTGAGGATGAGACAGAAGATGGATTGCAAAAATGTGGTATCCAAACTTTGCTAAAGAAGGAGTGAAGTGGTGGAAGAGTGGTGGGGGTGTTAAGTGGCGCCTAAGGAAACACGGCACAGGGAAATTCCAAATTTCAAATCGCAACTGCGATTGAAACCCACTCGGCGTTGCCGAGTCACTCCAGTATTGCCTTCCTCTCTGTTAGCCCATTTGAACGCATGTGTTAGAAAAGGATAGTTATAGGGGCTGTCACGTGACTTCAGCCCCTATTTCTGTCCTTTTCTAACACATAAATAGTTAAATGGGCTAAGAGAGAGAAAAATAAAAGACTGGTAGAATTTACCATCTGTATAGCTATTTTTGGTGTCTGCTAGCAAGTATGGTAAATGTACCAAACGTTGAGGTAAATTAAGTTAACCTGTTGGTACATTGTACCATGATCTAGTGAGATTTACCATACTTTCTGGCAGACTCCAGAATCAGCTCTTCAGATGGTTAATTGTACCAGTCTTTTTTTCCGAGTGTAAAGAACTTTTTAGCAAAACTATATCGATTATATTTTCATGGATTATATGTATGCTGTGCGGTACAGTATATGTATAATATGTTAACCCTTTCAGTACCACGCCCGAGTATCAGCAGCGGCTCGTGCGATGTGGCAACAATGGATTTCCTCCATTTAAAACTGTGTAAAATAATCGATTTCTTGGTGAGGCGTAGCGCCTCACCTAGTATCGATCTTTTTGCATACGTTTAAATGGTAAAATTGCACGGTTGCCAGATTGCACGAGCCGCCACTGCCGAGTATACTCGTTTCTGAAATTAGGTCTGCCTTGCAATATTTCAGTTTTGTATTCACAACATTTGCGACTCCAAACTGTTAAAATTTAAAAAATAATGATTATGCGAGCGCCTTCAATACATGGTGTATGCAAAATCAGCACCGCTGTGTAGGAATATTTTTCTACCCGCTTAATTTGACTAAATGAGATGTGATTTGTCTTCGTAAACCTGGTAGTTAAAGGGTTAAAGATTGGGTTTGTTGCAAACTTTTGGTACAGTGTTGCGGAGGGTCGATTTCTACGTAAAATCCCTTGAAAATCACAAACAGCAGCAGTTATCGCGATTGGGTTGCTTACTGAATACTTTGGTATATGTACAATGTACATAACCTTTCCGCAGTAGTTCTATCATGGATATGTAGCGGAATATTTATAACCAGTGGCGTCGCGTGCCATCTGGCAACAATGCAACTGCTCCATTTAAACTCATTAAATATATCGAATTTTCCTTGTGCACCCCCTGAATTCGATCTTTTACATGAGTTTAAATGGCTATATTACATTGTTGCCAGATCGCACGCGACGCCACTGTTTATAACCAAAACTTTCGTTCCAGCTCGTCAACTCTAACAAGAACAAAAAGCTTTATATATAGAATCTTTATTTTTCTGAAAAATAGAGGCAGTTTGCATTCTTTTGATACAGTTTTATGCCACGACTTAAAAAGCCTCAATGTCGAGTTGGTTTCGCACCTCCTCACTTCCTCACCCCGCCTTTGACGATAAAAGGCAACACTTCTCGGCGCTAGAGTTCAATTTCCTTCTATAATATCTGAGGGCCTGCTACCTCTCTTAACCCTTTATGGACCAAGCCCGAGTCAACTCGTTTTTGTCCTCTAGTCTAGAGTCCCTGTATATCAAAGAGTCTCGCCACGTGAAGCATGAAGAAGAAGAATTTCGAAGGAGGCGTCCACTCTGATTGGTTGGGTTCGCTGAGGGGCGTGTACGCTTCCTCGGTAGGTGCGTTCCAACGGTCTTCTTATGGAGAATAACACAGAACGCCTCCTCGAGCTCCGTGACAGCCTAAAATCTAGCAGCCAATCAGAATCTATACCCCGTATGGCGAGACTCTTTGATATACAGGGACTCTACTCTAGTCTATTTCACATTGTTTCTGTCTTCATTCCGGATAAACGCGACTAATCGATGAAAACACTAATAAGATAAGCGCCTTCAATTCGCCGTATAGGCAATTCCAACTCCCCTGAGTACGAACAGTTAACTATACCTTCCCTATGTAAACGGAAGAGAGGCGCTCTTACGAGCTAACCTGGTCATTATAGGGTTAAGATGATCTTAATGGAGCAACTGCAGCTCCTACATGCACACTGCACAGTCAGGGACAAATAATAGGATCTAAAACGGGAGTCCTTGGAACTTGCTGAAAATGATTTTACCAGTGGCGCACGTAGGAGTATTTGACCCGAAAACCTAACCAAAAGCGGAAAATTGAAAAGCCGTCCAAAAAAAAAAATAAACTATTGATGGTTTTTGAGAGGTAAGTAACCGCTCTATTGCGTAATAGATGTGTCGGAACATCTACGTTTATCTACTGTTTAGGGGACGGCATGAAACGCTCAGTTCGACGCACCTGCAAAGCGCTGTTTCAGTCAACATTTTCCATCAAGGACAAGCGTTGGTGCATCCAAACATTTCAGCGATTATGGACGTTGTTTTAGATGATATGTCCATCATTTTGATGGCAACCATTTCTTTTTCCGTGCATTTTTGACCCTTTTACATCTAATTTAAAATGGACATGAAAAAATCTCTAATTTTAGGCACTATCATTTTAAAAAAAAAGGCAATTTTGAATACGTTCCGGGCAAAACCGGGCATAACCAAAACAAGGGGGTTAAAGTAGACCCTTTGAGGCAACTGCTCCAACAGTCAAAAATTGCAAGAAATTGCCCATTTTTTTTAACAAAATTTTGAAGTCAAGCCTTTTTTATAAAAGAAGCGTCAATAACTCGGAAAAAGAATGTGCTATCGACCTTTGGTTTAAGCCAAAATTCTTAATTTTCTACGCCTTTTTCAACCATAAAGCGTGCAAAAGGAGTTATGAGTTTAAATTGGAAAATTAACCAAAATCGATTTTCAAATGTTTAAGAGCACGCAAATATTTTTGGCCAGGTTTTTGGGGGGTAAATATTCCTATACGTGTGGCGGCTGATGCAATGTGGCAACAAACAGATTATCTTCATTTAAATATATGTAACACGGGGTCCGCCCACACTTCTGAAACGAACGATACCGCTGAAAGATACATCGATCACTCTTGAAAAATGAAATGTAATGAAAAATATGAGTAATCGATCACCATTTGCCAAACACTGTTTCAGCCAGGGACTTTGAAACCAAAGTGCAGAAACTTTTGCGGGAAAAGTCCCACGGTTCGAGAGATTTTCCGATAGATGTCACAACACTGCGAGCGGGCGGGGCGGGGCGCCGCGTGCGTGGTCACCGTCACCATGCGGGTTCTGGAATAGAACCTAATTAAGGAAGGGGAAGGGATGGTGATAGGGTGGGGGGAGGGGAGGGGATGTACTATGGATAGGAGGAAGGTGGAAGGGGAGGAAAAGATACAAGGCGCGAGGGTCGGGAAAAAGGAGGGGGGGGTTGGTAGAGGCTAGTAAACTTGTTTTAATCTGTGGGAATTCAATAAAAATTTGTTAGGTGGGTATGCGCCGAGTCAAAAGTGATTCGTTTAAATGCTGTAGGTCAGCACTTCTGCCGCATAGATGGCCAATGCAGTGCATTGTTCTTGCCCCCGGAGAGAAATTCCTTCGCATGAGTTTTGGTCCCTGCGCCTGCCTGCGTACGTACGATCCGATCAGCGCGAGCGGCGGCGCGGCAGAATAGTAGCCAGAGAAGGCCGCCCTCAGTGCTGATCCTGATTCAGCCGCGGCCTTGCTTCAGCATATCCCTCCTCTCTCTTCCTCCTCCGTTGTATTGGAGTTGCACCAAGAGAGTGAAGGAGCTGCGCTGATCGCAAAGGAGCAGAGAAGGAGGGGGTTTTTTAGTAGCTGAGCAGAATCGCTAAGCTCCCCGACTCGACTCTTGCTGAACTGCGGCTGCTGATCAGTGCTCAGTGAAAGGACTAAGCAAGCACTGAGCATGCGCAGAACCTCGGTGGAGTTCCTCCTGTCGGTAGCTCGCGCGCTCGACGACAAACTTCGCATTCCGCCACAAATTCACGGTGGGCTTTTCATTTTGACTCGGCCGGCCGCGGACCTCGGACCACGCGCGTTTTATCCAGTGCGCTTACGGCGGCCTAAAGAGGTTCCACGCTCCTAGCGTAGTCCCACCGTACGCCTTACGCCGCCACCACGCACGTCTCAAACCTCCATCGTAATTTATTTATTCTTCATACGTTTCCCCTCGGTACGTTCTCTTTTTCCAATCTACAAAACAACTTGCTTTCTTTGTCGTCCATTTTCTACCGCTTATGTCCGAGCTTATTCTCTCTCTCTCTCTCTCTCTCTCTCTCTCTCTCTCTCTCTCTCTCTCTCTCTCTCTCTCTCTCTCTCTCTCTCCTTCTCCCTCGCTCACCCTCCCTCTCTTTCTCTTGCGCACACGCATAAGCTGCATTCGTTTAACCAGCTTACTCTCACTCTTGACATTCGTTTTGCGATCATCCAGGTTTGTCTAACAAATCATCTGACTTCTTGTTTTGTTTTTCCCGACGCCAAAGAATAGAAGAAAAACAAACCGCCTCTGGTTAGTGGTTAGTCTCTCCCCTTCCACTTCGACCCTTGCCGTGCTCTTCCTATCTATTCTTGCTCTGGGAACTTCGCTTTTCGATATTTTTTCTCAGCCTATCGATACGGGGAACTCAAGGAAATCAGTTCAACCTTTCCTAGCTCTTTTCTCTCTCTCTCTCTCTCTCTCTCTCTCTCTCTCTCTCTCTCTCTCTCTCTCTCTCTCTCTCTCTCTCTCTCTCTCGATGATCCAGTTCACTTTAGAAAAAATCACTTTCAGAAGGATCTTTTTGGAATCCGCTTAGGGCAACACTTTTTTTTTTTTTTTTATATATATCTTACACCGGGACTGGAACGGAAGGTCCGAGAAAACGCATGTTAACTTATTCAGGTATCTTTCCCTTTAGCGCTAACGACGGAGGAATCAAGTTGGGTTGCCAAGAAAATTGCCTCACAAGGAAGACCGTGTTAGATCCATAAACTCTGCAAAATGAGTAATATGAAGTAAGCCTTTGAGAAGCGGAGCTGTGACGGCCTAACGGCGAATGCGACGCTTCTCTTATCTAATTTGTCAATACGGTCCATGCGCTGTAAAAAAAAAAAAAAAAAAAAAAAAAAAAAAAAAAAAAAAAAAAAAAAAAAAAAAAAAAAAAAAAAAAAAAAAAAAAATATTTCTCACGTGAATCTCTACTCTAGCGCAAATACAGGGTGGGGCGTAGAGATCTGACGATTTTCCAAAGGCTATAAATAAAGAACTATTTGACTTAGAGAAAAAAACTTTTTTTTATTGAATTCAGTACAGAATGCCGTTTTCTTACATTAAGTTTTAAAAATTACAACTCGTAGATGTTGACCGTCAGCGTCAATACACTCTTGAAGTCGATTTCGAAAGGAATTCACCGCTCTTTCGCACATTTGTATGGGTATGGGAAGACAACGTAACTGTCACTGTTAATTCGAACCGATATGTTTCCACGTTGGAAGACCATGTGCAGCCCATGTTGGAAAATTTAGCGGAAGAAAATGATTTAGGAGACGTCTGGTTCCAACAGGATGGAGCAACAGCTCATACTGCTCGCATTTCCCTTGCCGCTATGCGGCAAATGTTTCCAAATCGGTTGGTCTCTCTTAGAAGAGATTTACAGTGGCCTCCGCGATCTCCCGATTTGAGCATTTGTGACTTTTTTTTATAGGGCTACCTTAAGGAAAGGGTTTTTAGGAGTCGCCCCCATACTTTAGAGGAATTAAAAGTGCGAATCAGAGAGGAAATCGATAATATACCCATACAAATGTGCGAAAGAGCGGTGAATTCCTTTCGAAATCGACTTCAAGAGTGTATTAACGCTGTCGGTCAACATCTACGAGATGTAATTTTTAAAACTTATTGTAAGAAAACGGCATTCTGTACTGAATTCAATAAAAAAAAGTTTTTTTCTCTAAGTCAAATAGTTCTTTATTTATAGCCTTTTGAAAATCGTCAGATCTCTACGCCCCACCCTGTAGCTTTTAAGTACAGTAACAAGCATTCCACTCTCAGTAGTACTCCGGTAGCGATGTAATTATTTGCAACCCAATCGGGCGAGCCGTAAATCGAAAGGGGTTGATTTGTGATTTTCCCCCAATGGGTCTGTTGCGTACTTTTGCTACATCAATATGACACATTGTTTCTAACGTAAAATTCGGCGAAAATAACGATACGCACATTAAAAACTTTGAAAATCCACTCATTAACTCAGAAAATACCTTCCATTTCAAACAACCCGCGCTACACTAGACACTATATCACCGACTTACAACTACATAGATGGAACCACTTCGTTTATGTAAACATGAACAGAACTTACAAACATTAAAATGTTTCGTTTAGATGCGTACATTTCTTATATTATTTTGTAATCTTAGATAACCCTTTGAGGGGCAAATTAAGGATAATAATTTTTTTCCAAATTTTTTTGCATTTCTAGGTTCCTTAGGGTTAAAATAGACCCCAAAAAAATTTTCATGCAATTCTTATACTAGTATAGGAAAAAAACAGGTGGCTAGTGTAACTATCCACTGCCCCAAAGGGCAAAAAAATTTGGTTCCCATATTTTTTCAAAAATCAGGTTTAAATTAATTTTAAAGGGCCATACAATGACAACTATAAGTCAGAATCAATCAAACAAACATTTACTATAAGGAAAAATTTTTAAAAACAGACAGAAAATATAATTGAGTATGGTTCAGTCTTGCAAATAACCCGTAAATGGCACTTTTTGACCTAAAGTCGACTAAAATTAATTTTTGAGGCACCTTGTAGAGCACCAAAAAATCTCAAAAAATCGTAATACAGTTTTTTACCCCATGGAAAACAAATTAGTTCCAGTAAAGTTTCCCTGAAAAATTGTAAATTTTTAAGTTAATCCAAATTTAGTGCGCAGCGGAGCAAAATTTTGGCTTCCAGCTGCGCTCAAAAGTCAATTTTGGTTATGATGCAACAGAGAATGTGACTTTTTTTTTTTTTTAAATTGTTCTTTAGGCTATTTTGTAATATGAGTTGAAAAAAAATTACATCCATGGTGGGAAGAGTTAAAAAAAAAAAAGTAAAAATGGCGCAGAACGACAAAAAATGGCAAAAAAAAAGCAAAAACCAGTGTTTTTCAAAACTAAACATCTTTGCCTCAGAAAAGGAATTTCAAACAGTCATAAACATTCTAAGTCAAATAGGGCACTGAATAGACTCCTGAGTTGTAAATTTTAAATAAAAAGAAGAAAATTTTAGATTTCCCCTTAAAAATTGCAACTTTTCCCGGGAAAATGAAAAATTTGCGTTAATAATAAAATTGTAAGACTAATGAGAATATGAATTAGAAATTCAGCAATGAAATGCTGAGTTATATCCCAAGCTAATGATTGTCTGTATCTGAGGATTTAGACTGCAAAAATAGTCTGGAGGTATTGTCAAAGGGTTTTTTTGGGACAGGTGGGGTGACTCGGAACAATCAAAATTTCCATCTCAAAATTCTACGTATACTATAGTATTACGCGATGAAAATCTGGATTACCGATTATCCCAAAATACTATATCCATCCCAAGACATCCCACTTGACTGAGGTAAATAGAAAATATAAAGGTAAAAAAAAGAACAGCAAAGAGAATAAAAATTTGCGATGAAGAGTGAGTTGAGTCAACGCGTCATGAAATAATACGTCGATAACGGCTAAAATTTTTTTCTCCGAAGCTTGTTATTGTCTAAATGTGAAAATTTTGAGTATCATGAAGTAGATGACGTTATAATAAGCTTCAAAACATTTATTTTTGTCCCAAAGCTCCTTTAAAAATATGAAGAACTTGAAAATAGCCAATTTATCACTGTTTGACCCCCCCAGGGGCAGTGGATAGTGGAACTAGCCCCTTATTCAAACACTTGTATTTATATGAAAAAAAACAATGAATTTTACTCACCAAAGCTTCATCTTATGTAAAAAAACTGTCCTGAACCATAATCCGCCATCAAATTTACTTATTTCTTATAAAAAAAAAAGATATTAGCACAAAACTGGGAGCAACTCAGGACAGGGGGCAAAATCAGAAATGGTCGACATAACCTTAGTCAAAAAATGATGTTTATAGCAGTGCTACCACCAAAAAAAAATTGTTTTCCCATTCTAAAACATTCTGCCAACCAAATAAAGTGGCTAGTAACAATAGTCCTTACTTTAGAAGCTCAGGAAAAAATAAATAAAATGTGGCTAGTGGCACTAGCCACTGCCCCTCAAAGGGATAAACCAAAAGGATCAGACAGCAAATGCAGCCAATAGTTCATGTATTTAGAAGGGAATTGCATCATTTCGTAGTTACGGTGTTGTTTACTTAGGCACGGTGGTTCCGTCTATGTAGTAGTATACCGGTGCAAATAGTGTCTAGTGTAGCGCGGGCTGTTTGAATTTGAAGTGATTTTCCTGAGTTAATGGGTGGATTTTGAACGTTTTTAATGAGCGCATCGTTATTTTCGCCGAATTTTGCATAAGAATCAAGGTTCTATATTGTTGTAGCAAAAGTATGCAACAGACCCATTCGGACACTTTTTCCAGTTTTGAGACGCACAGGCAGAACCAGGAATTCGTCACCTAGTGGTGGATCGGGGGGGGGGACTGAATGTGCTTTAGCCCCCCTTGAGCCAAAGTTTTACTCTGTCCAAATAGGGGATTTGAGGGATAATTTTGGGCGTTTCGTTGAAAAAGTAGGTTTAAGCCCCCCCCCCCCCGGCCATCTTTGGACCTTAGTCCCCGTTTAAAGATTCTTGGATCCACCGCTGTCACTATCTTATCTTTCTATCTCTCTCTGATCACATCATATGCGTGTGTTAAAGTAAAAGAAAGAGGAGGGAGCAAAAGTCACGTGACTGCCCCTCATCTGTCATTTTCTAACACACGCGTTCAAATGGGAGAAGAGAGAGGACAACTTCCAAGGTCTGACAGCCATGAGTAAATGCAACAGAATAAGTGGCGAAGTCAGTGGTTAACGGCCGGGGCTGCCGTTTTGCGTATAATCAATGCTATTTTTCAATTCACCGATGATTCCACCGGTTGAGAAAAGATTACACAGTTCAGTTCAGTGTATGACTGTAATGCACGAAAATACTCTGATCTGTGATCTTTCCATAATCGGTGGAAACTCCGTTGATTAATTAAAATGTCCGCAAGTTTTTTTAAAGTCATCGACGACTCCACCGGTTGAGAAAAGATTACAGATGCGAGTATTTTAGTTTATTACAGTCATGCTCTGAACTGAACTGTGTAATCTTTTCTCAACGTGGAATCATTGGTGAAATGAAAAATAGCTTTGATTATACGCAAAACGGCAGCCTTGTTAACGGCACAAAAAGGCACATGCATATACCACGTTTTCCATCCCCTGGAAACTTTAGAATTCCGACTTTTCTCCGATAGAAAATAGCCAAAAATTGCTTCCTGTGATTCCCTCAATAAAAAGATATAGGACAAGCTCCCCACCCCACCGGTCACCATAAAGAAAACTTTATGAAACCGCTCCAGAACGGAACTATATGTTTACAACGCTATTTTATTGATCATCCTTGCCACTTCCCAGTAGACACCTGACCTTCCTAATCAGACACCTTTCCAACGGCACTAGAGAATTGGTATATTGATTGAAGTTTGAAGTAGAATACCTACTCAATTACGTTCTGTACATTTGAGTTCATAATTGTTCTTAAATTAACTCGAGAGATGATCTAAAGAATCCGTTCGTGTTTCGCAGAAAACGAGAGCATACTTTCGGTTTCGTTTGAAATTAAAAACGCGGTTCCTGTGGTGAAACACATTTATAAAAGTTGAGCCAGAAACCTACATCATTTGTTGTTGCGAGGGATCAAAACAAACAAAATAAATCAAGGAATTAAAAAGAAGTTGTTAGCCGCAGAGAGAGTATACGTTCCGCGCATCTTCACACGAATTTTTTTCTTTTATTTTCTTTTTTTACCATTTTTATTACTTCATTTTTTCCTCATCAATCAAGTTTGTTTGACAAGTTTGTGAACCAGAGGCATGTGTGCTTTTTCTCTCGACCTACAGCATAAATTATACGAACGAGTTCATTCCGTAAATGATTAATTTACTAACCGACTCGCATAGTTGACAAATTTTCGGATCAATTCCTCGCAAGCAACTTCGCACTAACTAAAAATAGAAGCAAACGCCCCCCCCCCGGTTTAAGATTATTACAAGAATTGATTAATTGATTGAACGCTTTCAAATCAATATTCCTGGTCTATTAACTGAAATCACTCGATAAACTTTACAGAGATACTTTTTTGCCGAAGAATCAAAAAGTTCCTTCGACCACTAGAAGGAGTAGGTAAGTATAATTGATGTTACGTGAACGGTGAAATTCTTATCACAGCAAAAACGCCAATTGCAAAGGCGACATCCATAGCTGCTAAAACGGCGCAAATTAGAAATGATCTTTGTTCGAACCAGTGGCGTCGCGTGCCATCTGGCAACAATGCAACAGCTCCATTTAAACTCGTTAAATATATCGAATTTTCCTTGTGCACTGTGCACCCCCTGAATTCGATCTTTTACATGAGTTTAAATGGATGTAATACATTGTTGCCAAACTGCACGCGACTCCACTGGTTCGAACTCTCAATACTATCTTAAATGTGTATTACCCGAAAAAAGCACATCGGATATTTTACGAGCCCTTTCGTGATTTTTGTAATTAATTGATATCATGGATCATAATTTCAAAAAGGGGGAAAATAATGTCTGGAAAAAAAGGTGCGTAATTTAAAGCCTCGAACAATATGATCCATAGTATGATTACTAATGAAGGATGCTTGAAAAGCAAAAGGTTTAAGTCGCCATCAAGCAAGTTTTTTTTTTATTAAATGAAAAGAAAATTGAAAATTCGTCAACAATTATCGATGCGTTAAGCCTACACTTCTGAAGCAAGCTTTATGCACACCTACAACTATAGCATCGGAGAGGGAATGTAAAATAAAAAAGAAGAAAAAGAAAACAAATTGAAAATAAAAAAATGTTCTTCACATAAAGTCATCTGAATAAATTCATGTTGATGCGAAATGTTCAACTTACTTTTCTTTTCAGTGGGAGCTCGAGACCAATTAACAATAATAAAAACTTGAAAAAATAAGAAACATAAAAATAAATGTTCTTCGAACCAAATCTGCATATATTCGTTTCAATTGTTTTTTTTTTTTTTTTTTTTTTTTTTTTTTTTTTTTTTTTTTTAGTAAGAGTCGGCTCCTTTGTTTGCGGAACTTGCTGAATTTTCTGAACTCTGCTTTCAGTCACCCGTTTCCATACATCTTTTTGACCTGCAATAAACCCATCGCATTGCATGTGCACGATTCTCATTGTGTGCGGGCCTGCGGGCGTACGTGTTTTTTGAGTGAGTGCGTGTGTGAGTTAAATGCTTAATTGAATCGATGGGTCAATGGGTGCAAAATCGACACATCTTCAATGAACTATAAACGGGAGAATGGTTGTTGTTGCACTCATCCCTTAAATCATTATTTTCGTTAGCAGGGACGGAAACCCTTGAAACGAGCCGTACGCTCTTCCTTGGAAATCCTAATCCATTTGTGATGATGAGATTCAGGTGAGAGCACACCTTACCTTTCATGCAGTGGCGTAGCGTGCAATTTGGCAACGTTGCGGTTTGTCCATTTAAAGTCATGAAAAAGCTTGAGCTATTAAGTGTTCGGTGAACACCTTCGTATTCGGTCTTTTACATGGGTTTAAATGAGAAAAATACGACGTTGCCAAATTGCACGCAACGCCACTGGTTTCATGGGCCCTTAAATTATTCCGCGGAGGATCGGATCGCCCTGCCTCAACTGAAAACCAACTCTCGCCGAGCTCGATAAAATTGCGATGATATAACAACTCCGAATTTGAGTTTAGTGAGGCAGCGCATGCGCAAAACAAAGTTGCCAAATTGCATGAAGAAATTCGCCTATTTACATTGATTTTAATGGGTAAAGACTGATTACCACACAATGGCAACTAGGTTTGAAAATACCCGGGATTGTTAACGTAAATCCATCTTGATCGATATGGAGCTTGCTCTAACCAAACTTGGATTTTGGTTGTGTTGCCAAACTTTGTTAAACCTGTAATTTGCATGGGCACAGTGGCGGCTCGTGCAAGGTGGCAACAGTGTAAGCCATCCATTTAAACCTATGTTAAAAATCGATATTCAGGAGGTGCAATGCACCCCCAAGATATCGATACTTTTGTATAGGTTTAAATGGTAAAAAAGCATGGTTGCCAATTAGCACGAACCGCCACTGCATGGGCGAAGCCTGTGATTCGGACATCAACGGAGCTTTAATGAGTGTGCAGCGAACTTTTACCACAGCTTTACGGAGGGTCGATTCCCACGTCAAATCACGTGAAAATCATATTGCATCCAAGTATTGAAAAGTCTTAAATTTTCCGGTATCGTGAACGCTGCAACTTGATGGGACTAGAGTCCCTATAAATGAAAGAGTCAAGACACGTGAACAGAAGTGAAGAAGAAGAAGGTGTCTGAGGAGTGAGGAGCCTGAAGGCGCGCCTCTTGTTTACATTTTTATCCAACGATCTTCCCGCCAAAGATTACTTATTCATGTATCCGTGCGGAAGTAATCTTTGTTAGTTCAACCTAACCTCCAATACCCGTTGGCTTCACTACCTGTTTTCAAAGTAATGCGTGAATTTTATTCTGTTTTGAACACATTTTCATCAATTTCTAATTCAAATTTCATCAGTACAAGATAAAAATGCCGAAAGTTTCCTCAAAGCTGGGCAGCAGTGAAGGTGGTTCCATGAAGATGTAAACAAAAGGCGCGCCTCCAGGCTTCATAGACCCCTTCTTCTTCTTCACTTTTCAGCGGCCAATCAGAGATGGAACCTCGTATGGCGAGACTCTTTCATGTATAGGGACTCTAGATGGGACTCCTCCCCCACAGTATCTATCCGTAAGATATGCAGTGGCGGCTCGTGCAATGTGGCAACAACGTAATCCCTCCATTTAAACCTATGTAAAACAATCGATCTTCAAGAGGCGCAATTGCACCCCCAAAATATCGATACCTTTGCATAGGATTAAATGGCAAACAAGCCTGGTTGCCAAATTGCACCGGCCGGCCGCCACTGAAGATATGTCATCCTGAGTGGACGTTCAATCGCGCATGTATTGAGTTTGTGAGTCAATTTTGGAACTTTTTGATGCTACCAACGCCATTTCCAATTGATTTCACACTGTTGCAGCAAAAGTTTGAAACATGCCCATTGAAAGTTCTTTCCAAATTTAAATCCTTGTTAAGTCAGTGATACGACAAAAGGTCCGTGTAAAACATGTACATAACTATAGAAAATGAATAGCTATATGAGTAAAAGGCCGATATAAATAACAGCGACAAATAAGTAAAGTAATTATATACTGATATTATTTCGCAAAATGTTTGATTTTTTTCTCCAATCCCCCCTCTGGCCGTCAAAAAATTACTGTTTAAGTACTACGCATTGTCAGTGATTTGATCATGGATTAAATATCCTAACTACATTAAATCCATCTAAACATAGCACTGTTTAAAGTTTGTTCGTAATAAAGTCTGGAGGCCAGACGAGGGCCGAAATAAATAACCTATTTTTGGGGGGATTGCGTGTGGTCCGACCACACGAGTGATAAGGACCTTTTTTGTGGATAATGGGGCAGTTTTGCAAGGGCCTGAAGTGTTGAATTTTTTTTTAAGAAAATGAAAGTACTTGGTGACCTGAAAACATAAAGATGCCTTTTGCTTTTTAATCAAGTCTCATTGTTCCAGAGATGAGATTTTGGCCCAAAATATATTTTGAATGGAAATTACGCGTAATGACGTCACTATGCACACAACTTTTCACAACTTTACACGCGTGTTTCTCCGAAACCGGGACATTCGGAAAAACCCAAAGGCACCATTATTCTCCACTCATCAAGTACTATCATTTTCTTCATATAAACAAGCAAAATTTCAGACCCTTGCAACTGCCCCATTGTGCGATTTATGTATTTGTACTGGAATTTTTCCCTTGTGAGCCCCATAATTTTGGAAGTATTATGAAAGAACTGGTTTTTTGGGGCCCTCCGCTCTCCCAGCCCCTGGAAAAAAGCAAGCAAGGTATTCTTTACGACTTTTTTCTGGTGATGAATATACTCATTAAAAGGAACGTCTCTGGCTTCCAGCTGTCTTGGATTTTTCCTCGCTTTTTGTCAAAATATGATCTAATGTTCCTGGACTAAATCATACTGTTGATGCTATAGTTGTCATGATTGGTTTTGGGTATCTGGTATCTGCAATCTGCTTGCAGGCGCTGCACCATTAAATGGTATGAGAGTATGGTTGAAAAACGATGCTGCTGTCGACGATTTTGCTGCATGTGAAATTGCGTCTCTTCAATTTGAAGGCGCTTTGCCGCTCTAATGATGTGTCAATGGGTGTGGTGTGGTGTGTTGTTGCGAATGATTCCTGAGGGCCGATCATTTACTTCATCGTTAAACCGATCGATAAAACTATGTCTACGAGTGATGCTATTGGTCGAAAATTGTAAAACTTGGCTGTTGCTATGGTAACCATCATTAAGAGTCTCGTTTTATAAAGGCTATTCATGAGTAAACTTTAAAAAACGGACAATATAACGATGGTTACCATAGCAACAGCCAAGTTTTACAATATTCGACCAATAGAATAACTCATAGACAGTCTTATCGATCGGTTTAACGATGAAGTAAATGATCGACCCTCTGAAGCGATTTTAATAAGCTTTGCTTTTGATGTGAAATGATGCAAAAATAACGATTTATAGTTGGCTTCAGCTCACTCCTAAGGTAATGGATTGCAAACGAAAAATGACTTTCCGATACCATTTCATGCATATTTTTAAATCTTTATTTTCTGGAACCTACCGTAGGAGGGGGTGGGAGGAGACAGTAATAGACAAAACAAAGTATAAAAAAACAGTACCTAAACAAAATTAAGTATTAACCTTAAACGCAAGGATAATTTATGGTCCGTTTTAACGATAACTTAATCGTAATAAAAATGGAGGGTTTATCCCTCTGGAATCTGGTTTTCAGTGTTTTAATAACCGGTGGAATCATCAGTGTATGAATGGGTTTGTTTTAAACTTTTGCTATGTAGCGTTTGATTCCTACTCGTAAAATCGTGATAAAATCACACCGATAGTCTCGAAATTTACCCATGAATCTACAAAAGGCGTTTAAAGGGGAATTCAAGGTGACAGTTAAATGCTTAGATCAAAATGTGGAAATCTTATCTAATTGCAGCTTTCTCCCTAGTAAATCAGTATTCTCAGCATAGAAAGTTGAGATTAGATAGGACTTTCGCATTGTGATTCGATCATTTGACAGTTATCTTAGAATTTTGTTCAAATGAGCGTTTCAGTAGGTACTGAGTTTTCAGGAATCAACTTTGGAACTTTCTGATGCTCCTAAAGGAATGGAAGTGTTATTTTTAAGTAATTTTACACCATAGAACAGACCCTCTTCTGCGGAGGTTCAGCAAAAGTTTGCAGCAGGCCAATTAAAAAAAGAAAAATGGCAAGAGGACATTTTCATCAAAAAACCCGTAGTTACCCGATGACTTTAAAAAACTTGCGGATATTTTAATTAATTAACAGAGTTTTCACCGATTGAGAATAGATTACAGATCAGCGTATTTTCGTGCATTTCAGTCATACATTGAATTGAACAGTGTAATCTTTTCTCAACCGGTGGAATCATCGGTGAATGGAAATTTGCGATTAATTACCCTGGTAAAAGTTTTTCATTGGTGACCAATAAAACGGTTCCAATTCTCCAGTGACCAATGAATTTTCATTGGTGACCACTGTAATTTCATTGGTGACCAGTGTAATTTTATTGGTCACCAATGAAAAATTCATCGGTCACTGGAGAATTGGAACCGTTTTATTGGTCACCAATGAAAAACTTTTAAACGCCAAACGGCAGCCCTGCATCAAATGGACCGTTGGGAACACTTATTTGTGTAATGTGGCTTGTTAGACATCACTCAGATTCTGTAAAAGCTCGCTTTTAAAAAGGGATGGTAAAATGTGGATGGCGCGTCGTGGCGGATGACGCGAGAAGATACGATGGATGGATAGATCGGTGGATGATGCCGGTCATCTACCACACCATCCATACCAGCTTATGGAACAAGTCAACTGCACGGTCGCCGATCAGAATGAGCAGGACGATCAGGATGGGGCAGAAAACAGGAATCAATGGAATGCAGTCTACTTGAGTCATGATCTGATCAGAGACAAGCTTTGCTATGTTTGGGGCCGGGCTTGGATCGGTTACCGTGTGGCTGAGGAAGGTCGGAGGGAGGGGAAGGGATTGCGAGGGGGGGGGATTGGAGCGGCGCGATGCCCAAATGCAGTAGCTGCGCGCTGACCGCTGCCTCTTCGCCTTCGGTTTTCGCGCTCGCGATTCCGCGCAGGCTATTGTCTCATCTTGCATATGCCTCTCTCTCCGCTTTGCATCTCTCATCTTTTTATGCCAAATAGTGCTTCTTCTTGCTCTTCCCCCCTCCCCATACCCCCTACCCCGGATCCTCACCCCTCCTTCCTATTATTGGCGGCTTTGGCTTCTTCTTCGGCTTCGCCCAAGTCTTCCCACGGCCGGGCCGCGGCCGATCGCGGTGTCTCTTCGGTCAATGCTGTTGCTACTACTATAAACCTCGCTCCCTTGGCGCTGCGCTTCAGCTCTGGCGCCGCCCTTCCAAAAGAAAGTGTTTTTTATCATATCAAACACACATTGTGGACAGTCAACACGCTATTTTTCAATCTCACCGCCACTGCTGGGTCCTCTCCCCCTCTCCCCCTCTCACCCTCTCCCCTCTCCCCTCCACCCGTCTTGTTGGACTGCGGCGGCGCGCTACCTTCTTCTGTAACTTCTGTCTCCGCCGCTTCTCTTGTTGACCATTGCATCGCACCGACGCACCACGGACCGCTGCCCCCCCTCCTCCCCTCTTCGCATCTTTTAACCTCCCCCTCTTCTCCCCCCTCGAGCCGATGCACTCCTCCTCCTGTTTTTCCAGCGGTTTTTAATTTGAACAAAGCTCGGGTAGAGAAATTGATTTATTCATTCGCTGATCCTTATACAAACGAGAAGTGGTTCAGCCTCAGCCGCAGTCCCTATAGTGGGCACGAGTGGATTCGCGGATCTGCAGATTTCAGATCCTATTCTCCCAGTGTCCCTGTGCCGATAGTCGCCGCCGCCGCCGCCTTCCACCGTCCAACGTGTCCGTCGCCATGTTGCCAAATCTTTGGTGATCATGCGAAAGAGCCACTGAGCATCTTCAGCAGGGCTTGAAGCTTTGCTTGGAGCATATGCCGGACTTAGGGCGCGGTGGAAGGCTCGAATTTGCCCATAGCCAGGAATGGGTCTGTTGCAGCGGCGGCTTTTGGAATGTGGCAACAATGGATTTCCTCCATTTAAAACTGTGTAAAATAATCGATTACTTGGTGAGGCGTAGCGCCTCACCTATTATCGATCTTTTTGCATACGTTTAAATGACAAAAGTGCCGGGTTGCCAGATTGCACGAGCCGCCACTGGTCTGTTGCATACTTTTGCTACAAGAATATAGAACCTTGATTCTTATGTAAAATTCGGCGAAAATAACGATGCGCACATTAAAAACGTTCAAAAATCCACTCATTAACTCAGAAAATCACTTCAAATTCAAACAGCCCGCGCTATACACTAAACACTATTTGCACCGGTGTACTACTACATAGACGGAACCCCCGTGCATAAGTGAACGACATCATAACTACAAAATGACGGAATTCCCTTCTAAATACATGAACTATTGACTGCATTTGCTGTCTGGTATTTTCGGTTTATCAAAGATTACAAAATAATATAAGAAATGTACGCATCTAAACGAAACATTCCAATCTTTGTAAGTTCTGTTCATGTTTACATAAACGAGGTGGTTCCATCTATGTAGTTATAAGTCGGTGATATAGTGTCTGGTGTAGCGCGGGTTGTTTGAAATGGAAGGTATTTTTTGAGTTAATGAGTGGATTTTGAAAGTTTTTAATGTGCGCATCGTTATTTTCGCCGAATTTTAAGTTAGAAACAATGAGTTATATTGATGTAGCAAAAGTACGCAACAGACCCATTCTTCTTCCCATCTCTTCGCAAATTTGGCTTGTCCGCATGTTACGTGGAAAATGATAGATATGCGGGGCTGAAGTCACTTATTACTCCGCTACTTCCATCCTTGTCTAACACTTTGGTTTGAATGGGGGAAAAGATGAAGAAAGACGAATTCGTGGCTAAGGCTCTGGTTTTGGTATGCTTTACTGTGGTGATGATGTTCATACGTGTTGGCAGCGAGAGTTTATTGTCAAAATCAACGAGCTATAGAGGTTTATCTAGAGAGGCAGTCTAATGGGTAACCTGTGTAACCGACCAGGAGGATTTTTAGGTTAAGTCGAAGGTGTAATTTTGTCCGTTCATACCAATGACCTATATATTTAGAGTGGCAGCGGGCTGGTCCACCTTGCGCCACACAGGGTAGAAGGAATCTCGGGAAAAAGCGGAATTTGGACGGCAGATTCCAAGGTTTGAGGTTAAATTTTGTAGCTCGTTTCCGGTGATGCCCGAGTTTGTCTACGAAACGACCGGAAACGACCTACAAAATTTAACCTCAAAATCGATTTTTACGGCAAGATGGTGGCGCCCTAGGTGACAACAGTGAGTCAGCGGAACGTTCCTTGATTTGCCACTCTAAAGTTATAGCTCGTTGAGGGCAGCTTATAATGTTTTCTGCGAAGAGTATACGATTTCTACTTCTGTCGGCCATCTTGAGTGTAGTGCTTTTGAACTGCGCGCCACTGAATTTGTGGCACAAAGTCATGATTACTATATCTCTTTAATCTATAACCTTGGGTATGAACCAATGAGCTATAACTTTAGAGTGGCACATTAAGGAACGTTCCACTGGTTCATTGTTGTCACCTAGGGCGCCACCATCTTGCCGTAAAAATCGATTTTCAGGTTAAGTTTCGTAGGTTGTTTCGTAAACAAACTCGGGCATCACCGGAAACGGCCTACAAAATTTAACCTCAAACCTTGGAATCTGCCGTCCAAACTCCCGCCAAATTCCGAACGACCTACAAAATTTAACCTCAAACCTTGGAATCTGCCGTCCAAATTCCGCTTTTTCCCCGGGATTCCTTCTACCCTGTGTGGCACAAGGTGGACCAATCCGCTGCCACTCCAAAGTTATAGCTCGTTGGCTGCCCTATGCAGGAAAGCAGAAAACAACCCAATTTTTTCTGCAAAGAGAATACGTTTTCTGCTTTTGTCGGCCATCTTACCTGCTGTGCTTCTGAACAGCTCGCCATTGAATTTGTGGCGCGAAGTCAGATGAGCATACCTCTTTAATTTATAACCTTGGACCCGTCCAATGTGACAACAACGGATTCACTCCAATTAAACCTATGTTAAATAATCTACCTTCAGAAGGCTCATTGAACCTCCAAGAAATCGAAATTTCGCATAGGTTTAAATAGCAAAAAAGGCATGATTGCCACATGGCAAGAACCGCCACAGTAGTCTGTATGGTACCGATAGCCAACAAGGTGGTCGTACTAGCAGAGACTCTTTACAGCTGTATAGCAAAAGTTTGCAACAAACTCATTTTTTCTCCATTATGGTCTGAGTTTTGGGGGGGGGGGAATGCTGAAGGACTACAGCAGAGTCAAATATACTCGATCAGGGTATGCAACACGCTACACACTGTCTATACGCAATATGTAGAATGTCATCTGTACTTTGCGTGACATTTATTGCATACCTTGGCTGATCGTTAGTATCTTTCTCCCCGCTAACAAATTCCGAGCACCCACGATCAGTCAATCAGTGCCTCCGGTAAACGAAGTATATAAAATCAACGCCACCTGACCGCGGGTCACCGAAATTGTGTGCCTTCAACACTCTCAATCCTTCCTTGCTGCAACCGTGGGTAAGACTGGCGTCGTCCTCAAAGGAAACACGGCCGCGGCGCGGTGGCGCTCACTGACTTCAGCGTTGCCAAATTTTGAACCTTTATAGAATTCCAGTGATCATAACAATATCGCGTTTTTCCGCAGAGCCGGCAATGTCGAATGCGGCTCACTCGTATCCACCGCTGTCCACCTTACCTTCATCTCGTCATCGGCGTATCCTTCATCGGATTAAGCATCGCGCTTCCACCCTGCTCCTTCTCCCTCCCCCAATAACCCATCACTCTCTCTCTCTCTCTCTCTCTCTCTCTCTCTCTCTCTCTCTCTCTCTCCCTCTCCCCCCCTCAAACTCTGTCCTCTGCACGAGGGAGAAGCCCGTTCGACGGCAATACCACCTCCTTGTTATGTCTCCCGACCGATCGCGCCGTTGTGTTCACACAATGATTCGCTACAGTGTATTATCCGATGATCGACCCCCCCCCCCCCCACCCCCACCCCTCCCCCACCTCTACCCCTCCTGTTCCCCCTCCCGCCACCTGATTCCCTTCTTCCTCACCACTCTCCATCACAACCACCTGTAATCCTTCCGACAAAGCGGTTGCGGTGTTTACATTTGTTCCATCATCCAAATATTCATTTTCTCGAGTCTCTGTGCATTTGCGCACCGTGGCGAATACTATACGTCAGCCGGCGATGCCGCGTCGTAAGGTAGAAGGAAAAGAAAAAAAAAGTAGGCCTCTTTAACAACATAACTGTCCGCGAACAGCACCAAACATCAGTGTTATTTTTAACTAAATTTCAATGTATTTCAATGAATTTTCTCGTTAATTACATCAAAACTATGGTAATTCATAGTATTTGGGACGCTGCTGTCAAAAATATTAATTTCTACTTAACCCTTAACTGCAGATGAGCCCAGATCTGGAACAATTACTTTGAAGCCTTATCTAAAAGTAGGAAACTTGAGTTGTACTGTCACTGCATGGTGGGTCACATGTGGAACAGATACTAAACGAGTAAGAATTGTCGATTTTGTCCTAGAGCGCGCAGCACAGGATAGAGAACGTGCATATAAAAACCAGTGTACCATATATAAAAAAAAAACAACTATTGAAACTTACTAACTTATTTTTTACTACTTTAATTTTTTTTTTTTTTTTTTTAGCCTGAAAACTTTATTTTCAGTTGCATGGATACCTAAATGCGGGTAAGGCCATATTTGGAACAATTAATATTCAGGCTCTTTACCATTGAAATATAATGGAAAGAATTTCTTCACTATTTTTCTCTGTCTCAAGGATCAAAATTGTACTGAAAAAAAAAAAAAAAAAAACAATATTTTATTGAAAAAAAAAAACATGCAGTAAAGGGTTAACTCGTCCTGATTTTACACATTTTCTACTTTTAAATATTTTTCACGATAAAGTTTAAATTGTGGAAAATCTAGAATATTTCGATCAAAACTAAGGCCAAATTCGAACTCGGCAGGTCAATTTCAGTCGGAACTCGAGCTGTATACGCGATTACAGGTCCAATTAAGAGGAAAAAAACCCACGTTTGTGTCCAGGGACCCTTGTTTTGTATTCATTAGGGGCGGACATCTATGTGGTTAAAGCGTAAAAATCTAGAAAAAAGGTTTTTAGAATTGGTTCAAATAAAAAAATCTGAACGATGCTAGAAGTACTACACGGGTAATTCCACGATATAGCCGGACTTTTCTCTGATGACGCCAAAAACTGTCATAAGAATTGTATATCAAACGTTTTCAGCAATGTAGATTGTAGGTACCAAAAATGAATGAAAATGATGTTCCTGTGAAAGACGTTTCATTCACACGAATCTACGAAACGGAGCGTTTTAATAAATTGTTGGACTTTGGAGTTCACAAGGAAAAAAAGATACTGGTAGAATTTGTCCTACGCATTGCTGATTTTGGCGTCCACTAGAAAGTAAGGTAAACTTCACCAGACGATTGTGAAATGTCCCAACAGGTTAATCTAATTCACCACTAGTTACCGCTAAGGTTAAATTTACAATTAAAATAAAGGAAAAGGAGGGCAGCACACGATTTATGATTAATTTTTATTTATTTTAAACTTGCCATACTTTCTGACAGACGCCAAAGTCAGCTCTGCGTATGAGAAATTCTACCAGTTTATTTTTGTCAGAGTCAAAACAGGCAGAATGACCTTGCAGGGACGACCTCACGACTTTTCAGAAGCAGTGTGATTTCGATGTATTTTTAAATTTAAGGTTTGTTTTGTCAAATCTGTTAGTTCGTTTTGACAGAAAAATGCATGCGTTCAGTCAAGTTTTAAAACGTTTTAATGGTGCAATTTCTGTGACATTATCAGTGTCAGTGAACAATACTTGTTACAGTTGATTTACCCTTGACTAATGAGAAGGGAGAAATTGGATAAAAAAATGTCGCCTTTCACTAGCGCTGGTACCCAAAAATTCAGCCTTGAATCGATAGTACTTATGATGGGAAATTTTTTTGCGAAAATGCAAGTTTGAGCCATTGGACTGTTAAGGACAGTTGAATCAAAAAACGTGTATGAAAAAGAAAGAAAGAAAAAGTCCCAAGCCTTATTGTTACACTCCTTCAAGCTTCACGGGTTATCGAATTATATATCATCATGATTTTTTGCATAGATTTTACAGTGCTGAAGCTAAAAAGCAAATTTAAAGATCATATCCTTTTCTACCTAAATATATTACAAAAATTTAATACAAGTTAATTTAATACAAGATTGGCTAATCACTAAAAAAAAAAAAAAAAAAAAAAAAAAAAATTCTGAGCAGAGCTGAAGTGGCATTTTAAAGTAGCTTCACTGAGCAAAAGTTCAGGCTCTACCGGAGGGTCGTACCACAGTGCTACTTTGGCAAGTAAAAACTGCTGCTTCGGTTCTTCTTAAAATTGGTTTTTTCAGAGATTAAAGTGAATTTACTTTGCTTTCGTTTTATTTCATTCACATTACAGTATTATAATTACCAAATGGTAATATACCTTTTATTTGGTATTATACCTTTTGAATTAGCTTTTTTGTTGTTGTTGTTTTTTTGTTTTGTTTTTTGTTTTTTTTTTTTTTTTTATATTTTTTTTGTTGTGTTTGAGCGTAAGAACTACAAAATATAGATGGAAACTACAGCTAGATCTAAAAGTAGAGTAGAAAAATACACACAGCAATTTGCAAGTGATGCAGAAAGACGTCTAAGCTAATCAAATAAGTAGTATAGGGGTACGTTGAGGACACTCCAGTCAATTTGAAAATTTGTTCAATAAATCAACCAATTTCATCAAAATTTGAACTTCCAATATTCTAGGCTTTAAATTTTACTCTGAAAACTACATAATAACTCGGAAAATTGATTCATATTACCAAGTATTTTAAGATGCGCACAAGCGTGCAGGAAAGATAAAAATTTTCAAAGTTAAAATTTAACTACAAAAGGCCAGGCTTTATACAAATACAGACTATTTTTAAAGTTTAAAATTTTTTACTCGCGCAAAAATTTTCAAAGTGAATATTTAACTTATAAGACTTTATCGAACGGGCCTGTTAAGTACACATCCAACAATTTTCAAATTTGTCCAAAAATACATATCAATTTTCACCAAAATATCCATTTCTAAATTTTCAAGAAAAATATGTCTACAGTTAACCTGTAATTTTGATTATTTTCAGGCTTATTATTAGTATTACTCAGTGTTTTTATGATGCGCACAAGCGTGCAGACTGACATACCTTTAAAATTTCAGTAAATTCTAACCGGATTTCCGCAAAACAACTAAACATTTAAAAACACCGTGTTTGTGAAATATTTCATTTTTTGAACAGACATCCGTTGAGGACACTCGGCTTTTTATCCAAAAATTAATACCAATATCATAAAAAAATTCATTTTTTAAATTTTAAGTACTTTGGAAAATACGCAATTCTTCCAAAAATGCATTTTTTACCAAGTATTTTAAGGTGCACACAAGCGTTCAGGCAAGACAGAAATATTTAAAAGTGAATTATATTTCCCTTTATTTTCTTGATTTTTTTGTAAATCTGCAACACAGGACCACGTTCAACACACCATACAGCTATTTATCCGAAAATCAATATCAATATCATCAAAATGTTAACTTTTAATTTTTTAGGGATAAATTGAATAATTTAAGATTAATTTTTTACCCTGAGAAGTATGTAAATTACTCTGAAAAAGTACATTATTTTGGCATGGCTTTAAGACGCGCACAAGTGTTCTGTTCAGGCAATAAATCAATTTCAAAGCGAATATTTTACCTATATTTTAAGTGATTTTCAAAGTTTCTTTCTCAATTTAAAAAAAAAAAACTTATTTATAAGGATACGTTGAGGACAGTCATACCAACTCATAAATTTATCCTTATTTTTATCTCAATATTATCATACATTTTTATTCAAAAAGTTTAAGGTAGAATTTAATCATTTTGGATACAGTATAAACCTTTCTTTTTCTCTGGAAAGTATGTAATTTTCATACATTTTTTCTACTTTTTCATGATACGCATGAACATTTAGACAACAAAAAATTTAAAAGTAATTTTATTTTAGATTTACTCCAACGATTTTTCTGATTTTTCAACAGTACAAAAGTTTTTTGGAACAAAATGAGTTTTTGGAGCTCTCAGAGTTATATCTCAAACCATATTTATTTTACTTATGGTGCTGGTTGAATTTGATTTTGAAAACATTACACCAACCCACGTTGAGAGTACAATATCAAAATATGAAATTTTGTTGAAAACTCTATGCAGAAACTACTTTTTTCTAGGGATTAAAAATGAAAATTGTAGTTAAACACTCTTCTTCTCTCGACACGGTAGGGTAAAAGTATAAACAGGGTTCACCAACATTATGTTGATTTCCTCAGAAGATTAGAAAATTGAAAATCAACGACGAGTTGAAAATTAGGCGTGAACTTTCCACTCTTTCCAACCATCACACTGTAGGTAACTAAAATAATGTGTGGCTGATGATTGATAACAGTAGATAAAGTACAGAGCATTTTAAGTAATAATGTTAGAATATAAATAGATAACACACTCAATTTTCTGTAAATACGTTAACCAGCTCAATTTAGTTAAAACTGATAATGTTTTTCATGAATTGAACAATAGATAAACTTTTCTTATATTTATTCTATTTTGTGTACATGATTTAAACACACTGCAGACTATTTCATTTCTGTAAACAGCTTATAAGAGGTGGAACGTATAGGTGTCAATAATACACAGATTCTGTGTAAAAAAATTACTCCACTCGTTTTATTTTCATGAAAATGCCTGAGTTCGTTTTTTACAATTACACTGAGCATAAATTGTATGGAGGGAACGTATTTGCAAAAAGTTGACTGAAGTATTGGTCTTATTAAAAAAACAAAAAAGGTATGACAAAAAAATAATTTTTTAATCAAATTAGTCATCTAAGTCATCATTATCATCATTATCATCTTTTTCATTATCACTAATAATTTTATATGTCTGTAACACTACATTTGATGTCCATTTTAAAATTGGTTCAATATCATCAATGTATTCATCCCAAAACGGAAGTTTACCGACATAGGGTTCGAACGTTTTTTGATGAATATCATCATTAGCAATTTTTTTTAAGAGCAGAACGTATTTAATAAACTTTTCATAGCTTATGGATTTTTTTAAAAATCGCACTCTTTATATGTTCTACACAATGCTCGTTAGGAAATTGTACGAACAATTCAGCCCAGAATTTAGCACTTTTCTCTTGTCGTGGATCTGGTAATTCAATTTTCTTTTGAAGTTGTAAGATTTCTTGATTCATTTTAATAATGGTAACATTTTTTGTAAAAACTTCTCCTTCTTCTTTTTCCTTCTTTTTTTCTAGTTTCCTTATCGGACTTAATTTGCTCCGAAATTTGTTTTCTAGTCTTTTTACACATTCTCGCGCCGCTGTGAATAAGTTCTTAGATTCCAATTTCATCTGTGAAAATTCGTGAAAAAAACAAAACCGAATAAATTATACATTTTTAAACATTCGTCAAAGAGAAATGAAAAGAAAAAGAAAGAATAGACTCACAGTTATCATGTTCACACGTAAAACCTAATCAACTTGTCAAGATTGTTTGTGTAACACAGCAAGTATTATTTGTTAAAAACAAAAGACTGGATAACATAAAATTCGATGAACAATACTTACGAAAAATCTAAGAGAAAATAGACTAATTATAAGCTGTTCCCACTTCCCACCCGGTAAAAAAGACGGTAATATGACGTAGTATTAAACATAACCTCCAACCGTTATTACGTTATCAAGTTACATTGAAATAACTTTAAAAAGTATGTTACTCATGACACAACCAAACTACATTACTAGTTTACATCTTTTCGTATCGTAGTAACGTTCTAGTAACGTAGAATCGTCTTTTTCGTAACGTTGTCACGATACCAGTTACGTTGGAACGATAAATTGATGTTACTCATGATACAGTCAATATACATTATAATCAGTAAACGACTTCTCATAACGTTGTAGTATCGACCCCTGTAACGTAGTAACGTTTTTTCTCGTAACGTTGTATCAATCCTACACGATCGACCATCGCTAATGAGTAACGTTAAAGTATCGTTGTCACGATGTTACAGTATCGACTCATCGCTAATCACGTTCTAGGTAACGTTCGTGTAACGTGGGAACGTCTTTTTCCTAACGTTGTTACGATATCAGTTTCGTTGGAAGAACGTTAAATAGATGTTACTCATGATACAGTCAAGATACATATAATCAGTAAACGTCTTCTCATAACGTCCCAGTAACGTCCCCTGTAACGTAGTAACGTCTTTCTCGTAACGTTGTTTCGATACTACATCATCGATCATCGCTAATGAGTATCGTTAAAGTATCGTTGTCACGATGTCACTCTATCGACTCATCGCTAATCACGTTCTAGGTAACGTTGCCGCATCGATAATTTTCCGATTGGTTACGTTCACACACAACCGTGGCAAATAATAATATGATCAAGATTTGTCTTGAAAATGTAAACTGTTAAGCTACTCGTATTCTCTAGTTAAGAAAAATTATCTTGTCGCAAAATTTTTGAATGTATAGTATCTTATGAAATAAATAAGTAACGAACCTTTTCCTATGAAATCAGCTTGGCATTTATAACACAGAGGAGACGAATAGTCTCATAAACTGTTCTCATCCAGTGGAAAAAACGTTAATTGAACGGGTCGATGCCAAGTTTCATTTATATAACATTTATTTAAATAACAAGTTTCATTCAAAGACGTTACTTATGACACATCCAAATCATGTTATTTTTTGGTTAAAAGTTCCAGCAGCATAAAAATCGTTAAAAATTCAAAAAATGTAAAACATAAAATATATAACTGATCGCTTACAATAACACGTATCTCGTTAAGTCTTCTCATGACATCGTTAACGGCAACGTCTTTGTAACGGCTTAGTAACGTGGGAACGTCTTTTTCGTAACGTTGTGATGACCACGTCACATCGAAATCGATCAATCATACGTTTTTCTAACGTCTTTCTAACGTTGGTTTACGTTGCTGAAACGCTACATCGTAATCAGTACGTTCATCACATCGCAAATAACGTTTCCACGGTAACGCTGTACAACGATTTGGATCGTTTAGGGTACGTTCATAAACAACCAATGACGTAATAAAATTATCAAAATTTGCAACTGTGAAACGTAACACGTAACACTGTATTCTCTGGGTAGGAAAAAATTCACGTTTTCATGGACACAAAAATTGAGTATATAACAAACTTCTTGAAAATTTATTAAATAGAAATTGTTACTTATTTTGATTTATCATAGATAACTTTGAGTTAATACCGAAAGTAAATACCTGAGTTAATGAGTTGATACCTTTGAGTTAATTGAGTTAACTTTTAAATATTTAAAATTTCTATAAATTTGTTTCAAAAAGTATATATATTTATAGGAATACATTGTCATGGAAACCACAACCAGCACAGTGTTGTAAAATTTAACATAAATATTAAAATAAAAGAAATATATATCGTGAATAGCCTGATAAATTTATTTGCAGAAAAAATCGCGAGGTGTTGGTCTGCACAACCATTTTTGAACTTTTAAGAGTGATTATGAACTCGTGAATTTCTTCCTTGTATTTATTCCTTTCAAAAACTGTAATCGGCCAAAATATTTAAATTACGACTTACTGTTTGAATTTTCAGCTCTTTGTTTTCCTCAATAAGTTCCCGATTAATATGTCTTTCCTTGGCTGCAAGATCTTGTTCATTTTCGATCCGGCGGGCTTTAAGTTTTGCTTTTTCTTCAGGGCTTATATTTAATGGCAGGATATCCTTAACTTCTCCGTAGATCTTCGCATTGACTCCATTTTCGGATCTTTCTTTCTCATTAACAATTTTTTTCGCTTCCAATAGCAAGGACGTTTGGTACACCTTCAAAACACATTGAAATTTTAAGGCACTCGACTGGACAACATTTTGCAAGTGTCAACCGTTTGTGGTAGTTGAAGCTCTGTAAGTAAGAAATTGACATTATGCGAGACGGATCGCATTCCTTAAACAAATATACGCACTGCCGGAAGCGTGGTATTGAAAGGAATATTTATAATGAAAGAACGGTGAACAAAATGTGATTGTTGTCAAAATAAATATTTTTCGAAACTAGTAACAGCCAATCTTAGAGGGTTAAAGGGAGAAAGATGGAGAGGGAGAGAGGGGGTCGGGAGAGGTATATGTAAAGCAAGGAGTGCGGAAGAGGTACGCATAGGTGCGCAGAGGGGAAAAGAAAATACGTATAAAATGTTGATAGAGCAAGCCACACGACATGGCTGACCGATTTGAAAGTGTTTATAGATACGTATATATACACATAATTAATCCCAATTACTCAACGCTAAGAGGCTCTCAATGGCACTCGAGGAAGCTGCTGTAGTAGTGGTTAGGGGGTGGGGGAGAAAGGTGAGAGGGGAGGGGGAGGGGGTTGCGCTGACCGGTGCGGTGTGAGTGGTGTGGCACTCCACTCGCGAAGTTGGTAATTTGGTATATACTAAGCTCAATTAAAGAGAGAGAGAGAGAGATAGAGAGAGAAAGAGAAAGAGAGAGAGAGAGAGAGAGAGAGAGAGAGAGAGAGAGGAGAGGAGAGAGAGAGAGAGAGAGAGAGAGAGAGAGAGAGAGAGGAGAGAGAGAGAGAGAGAGGAGAGAGAAAGAGAGAGAGAGGAGAGAGAGAGAGGAGATGAGGAGAGATTTCAAGCAAAAACTTGAGTCATACATTCCGTAATATGGTTTACATCTCATTTATTTTTCCAGTCTCAGTGTTGCCAGTCATTTAAAAGGATGGCTTGCGATGACGATTGTGAGATGTACTGAAATATGTTTCATCCAAACAAAACCATTTATAAATGACCTATCCATATGTGAGATTTAACTGCGAATACTCAGAATAATGGAAATAATTGAAAATGCAAAACCCTCTGTCCACCGATAGGATCACCGTTGAATCTGGAAATTTAGTTTAATTCTGACCAAATGACAACCCTGTAAACGAGCAAGGCAAAATTGTATGATCGCCCGGTGAACGATAGCTACATGCATGGCGGTTTGTGCAATCTGGAAACGTTGAATTTAGTCCATTTAAAGTCATGAAAAACTCGAAATATTGGATAAGAGCACGGTACACTTCCTCACATCGATGTTTGACAAGGGTTTAAATAGATGGAATGCAAAGTTGCCAGATTACACACGCCGTCATACTGTCTACAGGTAACAAGAACTTCTGCTGACGACGACGAAAGATTTCACGGGCACGGAGTCATATTGAAACACTTAAAACTTTACCAAAATAATAAGTATTTAGGTGAAAGTCAGTGGTTTATTACCTGCAAATTTTAACGTGCAACCATGCACCGGACGGTCCATGGATTTTTTACTTTTTTTACACTTCAAGGAAAAAAAAAAACTCTTGTGTAGGTATCTAGAATCTGGTCATTTTATCAGAATTCCCTCAACATTCTGAAGGATAGTATAAAAATACCACAACTATTGTGACAATACCAGCTATTTCCTCGGTTGACATATCGCTGTTTCCATCTGGTTCTCTTTTTTATCCAGTGCATTTGCTATTTACTTCCCGGAAGAAATATGACAACCCCGCTCATAATGAACTTGTTATATCCCCATTTAGCAATTATCTATTGAGGCACGCGTGGCGCGCGGGCGCGCTTACACCACAGCCTCTGCTTGGGCTTTGCGGCTTATAGCACATCCGATGCTATACGCTTCTTCAAATGCTCATCGCAGATGCTCACGCACTTCAACTCGCAAGCCGCTAACTCAGGTTGACTCTCTCAGTTTCAACTCCTCTCTGCACCTCACACCTTAATACCTCACATCTCTCACCTCTTACCCTCATATCGATCAATATATGTGCATAACCTTCGAGGAGTCCATGCATCTCTCTCTCCCTCTCTCTCTCTCTCTCTCTCTCTCTCTCTCTCTCTCTCTCTCTCTCTCTCTCTCCTAAATATAATAAGATATAAAGAGCAAAATATCACAGTACTCGATGAGTTGAAAACAAGGATGCCTCCGGCTTCTATATGTGTGACTGTAGGTTCAAAATTACGAAGATGAAATTTTTGGCACAAAATACATGGTTTTCTTAAAAGTTAAGCCCTTATGGGCCAGGCCCGACTTTACTCGCTGTTCTCCTCGAATGTATTTTACATTGTTTTAGTCCTCAATCCGGATATACGCAAAGATAGATGGGGGGAAAAAAACACAAGGTCTCGTCGGGCGCCTTCAATTCGTTGTATAGGCAATTTCAACTCCACTGAGTACGAACAGTTAACTACCTTCCCTCTAGAAACGTATAGGAGTGGTGTTCCCTTGAACTAACCAGGTCCTTGAAGGGTTAGTTCCACATTGAGACGTTATAACATTTAAAATTTTTGCAAGTATACACCAGTGTACCTCTAAAACCGGAACACCGAGGAAACAAACATAAGGCACCTTTGTCCTCAGCTCATCTAGTACTCTCTCATTTTCTTCACAAAAAACACACACAATTTCAGATTATTGCAACTATACCATTGAAGGGCTCCGCAGAAAAAAAGTTGCATAAAACAAAACTGATCTCAATAGTTTAGCCTATGCACGCAAGCTGAAAAAGGAAAAAAATAATCATAAGAATCTATTCCATGGGCAAGAACATAAATATTCAAGAAAAAAAGGATGAAAAGTTACAAAAATCAATTGCCGACGAGTTGACAGATATTTCGTGTTTCTTCAAAAAATGTATATTAACGTCTGCAAACCGTTTTGCTCATAATTTTTCTACGCATTGTGGAATTTCCATCCTTGCACGCTGCTTGACCCACAGACATTTTTCCCAGGTATTCCACCCTCTACCCGGCCACTACGAAATACGGCTCGTTTAAGCGGCTTAAACAAGCTTCCGATTTTTTGTTTGTTTTTGTTTTGTTTTTAAATTTACTTTTGTATGATACTTTAGCAACGCTAAGTTCCTTTTTATTACATCATTTATCATTTGCCAAGTCATCTTACATTATGAGATGTAAATCGATAATAAACTTAAAATCGGATAAACAAACGCACCATACTCGATGAAAACAATGGGAAGGGGGCTTGCAACAGCGTGCAAGCTGTTGCTGCACGCAGACGAATACACAACTTTTTCTGGAGCAAGAGACAGCCAGATTTTAAGTTTATAATCGATTTACATCTCATGATGTAAGATGACTTGGCAAATGATAAATAATGTAAAAAAAGGAACTTAGCGTTGCTAAAGTATCATACAAAATTAAATTTAAAAACAAAACAAATACAAAACAAAACTCGCACTTTTTCCAGCATTTGTGATCTCTAAGGATTTATTCGGTCGAAAGCTGCAAATAATGTCTCCTTTCTTCTTCGTCTTTTTTGTACCTCTTATAATATAGAATTTCTCTTTCCCCCATTTTTCCCTATTTTCCTGTTTTTTCCTATTATCTTTCTTATTTCCCACCTTTTTCTTTCTTTCTTTTCTTATTTTCTCCTATATCTGTCCCTTTTTTCTTTACAGTTCTTTTTCCTTCCAATTCTTTTTTCCTTTTCCAGTTCTTTTTCTTTCTCTTGCTTTTTCCTTACAATCGCTTTGGTGGAAGGGGGAGGGGGTGTTTCACACCTATCCCCCCTTCCCCGGCTGCGTTACTGAATGATACCATATCGTTCTTTTGACGAGACTATGGATCCATTCCCTCTTTAAATGCATTATTATTGTAACCGCAATAAAACGATGACGATCATAATCAATTTGATGAAAATTAAGTGGTTCTTAAAATGAATTGGAGGCAGGTTATGTCGACACAAAGTGGTGACTGCTCAGTGCTCAGACTCTAAGTAAGTGGCAAGGAGCCATGTGCTTGCGAATTAAAGACACGCCTGCTTAGTGCTTAGTGTATATGAGAGCGCACGCATTCAATGATGAGAGATCTGTGTGTGGTTTATACTCCCCATGCTGCGCTGCAGGCTGCCGCCGTTGACAATGAATTTTACCTGCAGCCTACGTGTCGGGGCATGCAATGCACTCTTGTATGCAATAATTTTGCATCCACATTTCATAAACGCACCATACTCGATGAAAACAATGGGAAGGGGGCTTGCAACAGCGTGCAAGCTGTTGCTGCACGCAGACGAATACACAACTTTTTCTGGAGTAAGAGACTGCCAAAGAAGATGTTATTACTCCAAAACTCAGAAATATATAATGAAATATTCTTCAAAAGCTCTGAGACTTGCGATCTGAACGGCGAAAGAAGATACAGACTTCCACGTACCTAACTACCGAAGGAGTTTTCTGTCTATACTGATCAACACTCTATGTCGTATTACTGACCTGTAATATGGACTACGGACGAAATGTCTACTTTTTTTGGTCTACTGACAAAATGTCTACGGAAGTATGTCTACAAAAATAATGTCTACTTTGAAAAACGACCATATTCTTAAAACGTCTACATATTTTATGTCCACAAAATAAATGTCCTCAGTATATTAATGCCTCTTTTCTAAAAATGTCCACTATTTTTACAAAAGCGTCCCTTTAGACAACAATGTCTACAATTTTGTAACAGAATTAAAAAATATAATATAAATTAGTTTACTCCCCTCATTCATAGATCTTTGTAATGCTGAATTATAAATTTCGAATACAGCGTCACAGAAATCTGATTAATTTAATGTAGAATTCGCGAAATTAAAACCAACATTTAATTCAACACTCAGTTTTTAAATTGAAAAGACACAATTTTGTCAGAAGGAAGAAGGCTGAACCAAAAAATAAATAATTCGATGAGAAATATTACAAAAGAGTGAAAAAAGTTTACATAAGTTATTTATATAGTCTGGCAACTTCGTCGCACGCCTAAATACTATGACAAATGTTAAAATAATTATCATTCAATCTATTGATGATCAAATATTGATTACTTTCTTATAACCAGCACGATGATTTCTTTTCCACGTGTCTATTTATATGACAAAACTGTCGACATTGTTGTCTTGTAGACGATTTTGTAAAAAAAAAAAAAGTGGACATATTTTAAAAGAGGAAATAATATACTAGGGACATTTATTTTGTGGACAGTAAATATGTAGACGTTTTTAGAATGTGGTCATTTTTCAAAGTAGACATTTTTTTTGTAGACGCACTTCCGTAGACATTTTGTCAGTAGACCAAAAAAAATAGACAATTTGTCCGTAGTCCATATTATTGTAGACCTACTGACTGAAAACCATGTCATGGTAGATTTCCTGAATTTCTATACGATATAATAGGGTTCCTGTATAAACATCTCTCTTTTTTTTTTTTTTTTTTTTTTTTTTTTTTTTTTTTTTTTTTTTTTTTACAGATATTTTTAATCATCAATTCTATCGAAATCGGTTAAGAATTAAAGTTGTAAGCAAACTACCGAGACAGTTTAAGTAATATGTTCAATGATGAATATGCAAGTCAGATCGCGAAGACGCCTAATTATTTCTCTCTCGCAATCATCATACGGCCGATTGACATGTACTCTTCTTTATTGTCCGAAAATTGCTCAAAACTACACCAGGAAGTGACTGAATTTGATTTTTTTTCTGAGGGAGGACCTCCAAACCCCCTCTTAGAAGGGGCTCCCCTCTACACTCTCGGTCACCTTCCCCAATATTAGGGGGAGGGACCTGAAATGTACAGAGCCTAGAAAAACCACAGTGTGGTCATTTTGGTCGTGTTGCTGATTGGCTGGCGTTTACGCGCCCAAGCGGCCTCTTCCGCCAATAAGAATGCGTGGATAATGCCTGATTTTCAAAAAAATAAGAACGAGCGGATGTATGAGCGGAGAGGAGTTGAGAGAATGTAAACAAACTGGCCGCTGACGACGGCTGAGACGAGGGGTTCCCCTAATTCAATGATTATGGCAAAATAAGGGCTAACGCTGAAGTTTGAAACTCAGTTTCATAATTTTGATGCTTTAAGCTTTCGACAGAGACCTTATTTTCTAAATTTGGTTTGATATTTATATTTTTAACGATTTTTTGTAAATCGTGTGTTACACGCGTTCTTATGGGCGTTGAGGTCAGCTTGGGAGCGTAGCAATTGACCACACTGTGGTTTATCTAGTCACTGTACTGAAATGCACCTTGCTCCGGGGCTAGGGTGTTCCGTTTTGCAACAAGTGTCTCGGATTTTCGCTCCCCGGGGTTTTTCCCGTTCCTTTGGTCCTAAATAGCACCCCTGTAAAATTTGAGCCCCCTCCGATGTCGGGAACCCTTGCCGACTCGGCTCCGAAGTTGCCAGATTTTCGTAAAAATTGACGTTTTTTTCGTAAAATTACATGACGTGTAAGAAGCACTGCTTCTTATCAATTTCAAATTTTTAGCCTCTAAATAGTCATTTAGAGTCAAGTGAGTCACCACAAATCCATCAAAACGTTGATCTGGGGCCTCCAGCCCCCCTTTAGGTATCCTTGAAAAACACCAAAATCACGTAATTTTTGACATTTTTGCTCATAAGTCATTCGTGTGGCTCTTCTTTTGAAATTCTGCGAGTTGAGGCTTCTAAAGCCCCGCAAAGGGTACCTTCTAGTGAGTAATGAACGTAGGTTATTTGTTTATTTGAACAAATTGATTTTAAACCGTGCCGCCAGGGCCGTAATGTTGCGCCGCGCGAAGCGGCGATTCGCACAAATCCCGTTTTGCGGCGATTTCGCGCCGTTCCGTTCTGCATGATACAATATTTTTAAACACCTGAAAACTTGCTTACTGGATCAATTTTTGTTGTAATTTAACGTGGAGGTCATGGTTTTTTTCTCAGATTTTTTAAAAGCCGATATTTTTCCCCTCAAAGTTGGTGAAAAACACGATTCTTGAAAAGCGAAGTTTATTTGAATCGTGTTTTCCGGCGATTTGACGCGTTCTGTTCGGCATGATGAAATCACTCCAGACAGATAAAACCTCAGTCTCAGCATCTATTTTGTCTGGTCTTTACAGCAGTGATTATATTTTCTTTCTCAACTTTTTTAAAATGCAATATTTTCTCCCTCTAAGTGGGCGAAAATGCCAATTTTTACGATAAACGTATACAAATCTCTCTGAGTACCGAACGTTTCGCAAATGGTGGCTTGTGCAATATGACAACAGTGTTTCCTCTTTATTTTATTTTTTTTGAAGCTCAAGCCTAGAAAATGTCATCTCAAAAGCGAGAAACATCTAAAATTTAATGACATTGTGTGCATCCGAGGAATAGACATTTCCGATTTCATTTTTAAAAGCAAATTTTTTACAAATAGTTTTTGTCGGTCGATTCATGTGATCTGACCCATCAAGGTGCTATGAAAATGAACAGAATATTTGAATATTATAAAACTTGTAAGGAGATTGCAATTCGTTGATGATGTAGCGAAGAGAGGTGTCAAGTTTATTGATGAATATAAAGGACTGTTGACGAAAACTGAAGCAGCAACAGTTCATTTTGAAAGTTGTGTCAAACTATAGGAAAAAGTATATCAAGATGCCAAGAAGGAATTATTGAGCAAACCACTGTAGTGTCTTTTATGGTGTATGATTCTTTTGTACGGTTTCTCATCTCGTAAAACTTTTATCTTCAGAATATTCTACTTTATAGGGAGGGGGAAAAAATAAAAATATCATTTATTCTAAATTGAATTAAAAAAATGGGCAGTGCATGGCATCTCGTGCAATGTGAAGACAAAGAACCATCTCCATTTTTTAAACCAATGTGGAACAATTTACTATAGAAAATGTTCACTCAAAATGAGCTTCAAAAAAAATAAAATAAAGAGGAAACACTGTTGTCATATTGCACAAGCCACCATTTGCGAAACGTTCGGTATTCAGAGAGATTTGTATACGTTTATCGTAAAAATTGGCATTTTCGCCCACTTAGAGGGAGAAAATATTGCATTTTAAAAAAGTTGAGAAAGAAAATATAATCACTGCTGTAAAGACCAGACAAAATAGATGCTGAGACTGAGGTTTTATCTGTCTGGAGTGATTTCATCATGCCGAACAGAACGCGTCAAATCGCCGGAAAACACGATTCAAATAAACTTCGCTTTTCAAGAATCGTGTTTTTCACCAACTTTGAGGGGAAAAATATCGGCTTTTAAAAAATCTGAGAAAAAAACCATGACCTCCACGTTAAATTACAACAAAAATTGATCCAGTAAGCAAGTTTTCAGGTGTTTAAAAATATTGTATCATGCAGAACGGAACGGCGCGAAATCGCCGCAAAACGGGATTTGTGCGAATCGCCGCTTCGCGCGGCGCAACATTACGGCCCTGGCGGCACGGTTTAAAATCAATTTGTTCAAATAAACAAATAACCTACGTTCATTACTCACTAGAAGGTACCCTTTGCGGGGCTTTAGAGGCCTCAACTCGCAGAATTTCAAAAGAAGAGCCACACGAATGACTTATGAGCAAAAATGTCAAAAATTACGTGATTTTGGTGTTTTTCAAGGATACCTAAAGGGGGGCTGGAGGCCCCAGATCAACGTTTTGATGGATTTGTGGTGACTCACTTGACTTTAAATGACTATTTAGAGGCTAAAAATGTGAAATTGATAAGAAGCAGTGCTTCTTACACGTCATGTAATTTTACGAAAAAAACGTCAATTTTTACGAAAATCTGGCAACTTCGGAGCCGAGTCGGCAAGGGTTCCCGACATCGGAGGGGGCTCAAATTTTACAGGGGTGCTATTTAGGACCAAAGGAACGGGAAAAACCCCGGGGAGCGAAAATCCGAGACACTTGTTGCAAAACGGAACACCCTACTCCGGGGCCCAGGTGTATAGTTACGGCTCTGCATGCGGACGAAATTGTCTCGATGGATTATGGCTTTGAGGGAGAGGGAGAGGGAGAGTAAGAGGGAGGGGGAGAGGGAGAAGGAGAGTAAGAGTAAGAGGGAGAGGGAGAGGGAGAGGGAGAGTAAGAGTAAGAGTAAGAGTAAGAGGGAGAGGGAGAGGGAGGGGGAGAGAGAGAGAGAGATGATGATGATGATGATACGGTTTTTTATTCAATAATTAGACAAAAAATAAAGAAATTAAAACTAAGGAAGGCAAAGTTAGGGCTCAAGACCCTTTCTTACACTTAACCAGCAAAGAGAGAGAGAGAGAGGGAGAGAGAGAGAGAGAGAGAGGGGAGAGAGAGAGAGAGGGAGAGAGAGAGGGAGAGGGAGAGCGGTGGAGAAATGATTTAATAATAAAGTTGAGAAGGAGGTGGTGGATGTTGGGAAGCGGAAAGGCGCTACCTGTAAGCTGGAGCGCATGGCGTTGAGGCAAAGTGAAGGCAAGGCGAGTCGGGGTGCAACGCAAACAGCGTAAATACTAAAAGGAGCCTTTGGAGATGCGCGGTCGCCCGCCCGCCCGCCCGCTCGGATCGGTGTGGACGGTCCGCGGCTCCCTCACCTCTCGGGTGCACGAGCGCGAGGGGGGGGGGCGCTTACATGAGAATATTAGGAATGACGTTGTAAACTAGGTGTATTATATTCAAATAACTGCTAAGGTAGACAGGGTCGGCGGTAGATGTTTTAATGATTCCGGTCCGCTGTGATTAGAAGGTTGTGTACGGAGTGCGGAGTCGGGTCGGGTTGGACCGCGGTCGGTAGAAGCGGCCGGCGAGCAGTGGACGGAAATCGCGATTATCCTGAAGACAACAAAAGCCGTTTTACCCAGATCTATAGCAAAGTTTTTTGGTAAAAGCAGCATATTGTACTTACATGTGGATGGATACTGTAGATATGGCATAAAAGGACAGCTTTTTTTAATTGAAACACACGCTGGCCTTAATAAAATTATTAAAACATATTATTCATAATTTAATTCATAAATTTAATTTATTATTCATAAATGATCGTTTCCAACCTTTCGAGCTTAATTTATAACTTTCCAATGTTATTTCTAGTGGTAAATTACTTTTAAATTAATCGTTGTGATTAAAAACTGATAAATAAATGATAAATTGATGAAAAATGAATTTGCTGATTTTGACCAATTTTTGACGATCCAAGAAGGTAGAGCTATGGGTGGGGAAATTAAAGTAAAAACAGCTAATTAGCAATAATTGCGTCAGTTTGCTTAAAAAAAAAAAATATAATACAACGGGTATAGTATGCGCAGGAGAGAAAGCAGTGGCGTCGCGTGCAATTTGGCAACAATGTATTCTATCCATTTAAACTCATGTAAAAGATCGAATTCAGGGGATTCACAGTGCACAAGGAAAGTTCGATATATTTAATCAGTTTAAAAGGAGCAGTTGCATTGTTGCCGGATTGCACGCGACGCCACTGATAGAAAGATAACTAAATTTGCGACGGAGCGGAAATTCAGAGATTTAAAATTTTCATCGCAGTCAAAACACTCAAAACCACCGGAACGGACCGGGTCAGCTCCTAAAAAACTTTTAGAGTTGGTTTTTCTGCAGCATCTCAAATGACTGCGGTAGCGCGTGGAAATACTATAATATCAGTCTAGGTACATTGTTTAGAAGGGTACACGGTTGACCAACTATAATCCTTGCAGCGTTTCTTACCCTAACTGAGCAAAGAGGGCCCTCTATCTAAATTAATAAAAAAAAATCTAAATTTAGACCAATCTGGTAGGTATTGAAGACATTTGAGACTCTTTGATAGGTATTGAGGTATAGACGTGGAAATTAATGGTGCCATTGTGTCACCTGAGCCTGGACCGTCAAAATGAAAAAAAAAAAAAAAATTGGATGCTAATGGACCCTTAGGTAAGAAGTTATGATGTACCACAGACGGACGGACGGACGGACTGACGGACAGACATTTTTTGGGAATATGATTTTTGAGTTTAGGGGGACCTAAAATGCCAAGATATGGAAAAACCCCAACTTTGAAATTTTTCATGATGACAATATTTTCTCTCCTTAGGGGGGAGCGAGAAAGTAAAAATTGGACGACTGTAAGCCGTAAGAAACTTTGGTTGATATGCACAGGCTCCAGATTGTTTTATCAGTAAAATCAACATGCTATTTTAGAATTTGGCTCATATTTTGGAAGCTTGTAATTAAAATTTACTTTGGCTTAACGTTTGTAACTATCTTTGCAACATCTAGGAATGTTTTGTCTGCAGCGCTGCTCTAGGTGCCGAAGGTGGGGGGGGGGGGGGGGGGGGGGGTAGTGATGTGCCATAATCGTCAGGGCCGGATCCAGAACACACTTGTAGGAGGTGCTATTTACGTTTGGGGGGGAGGCATTTCTTAGAATTGTATTGTTCTCACCTGTAATCCGGTAAGTATTTTCAACCTAGCTACTTTAGTGTATTTTTATGGCTTCGGGGGGGGGGGGGGCATGGCCCCTACGGCCTCTCTCCTGCATCCGTCTCTGATCAATCGTACATTTTAAAAATATTGTCACTTTCGATCACCGTCCTTGCTCAAAACTTCTGAATTCAATTAGAACGTAACAAAATGGAACGACAAGTATACTAACAGGGCTGCCGTTTTGCGTATAATCAATGCTATTTTTATATTCACCGATGATTCCACCGGTTGAGAAAAGATTACACAGCTCAGTTCAGTGCATGACTGTAATAATCTAAAATACTTGCATCTGTAATCTTTTCTCAACCGGTGGAGTCGTCGATGACTTTAAAAAACTTGCGGATATTTTAATTATTCAACGGAGTTTCCACCGATTAAGGAAATATTACAAATCGGAGTATTTTCGTGCATTACAGTCATACACTGAACTGAACTGTGTAATCTTTTCTCAACCGGTGGAATCATCGGTGAATAGAAAAATAGCATTGATTATACGCAAAACGGCAGCCTTGGAGAGATGAGGATAGCGATAAGGAAAAGAGGGAAATTTTTTCCCCCAGAGTATTTATTTTCATTCGTAATTAGGTATATAGGGCTATAGGTCCATTGTGGCATGATGAGCTGAGCCACCGTTAGAATCCAGCTTTTGAAGGCTATAATAAAAATCCTTAATGACTCTTCAATGATCTGAGAATTTTTCAATGTTAGTACTTACTAGCATACAGTTTTGATATTCCAGAGTTTATGCTCCGCGTACGGCGTAGGAGCTTGCTTCATAGGCGTAGCGTATCAGGGGCTAGGGGGGCTATAGCCCCCCACTTTTTTTGGATGGAGGGGCTAAAAATTGAAGTCTAAAGTATTACGGAGGGGCTAATTCTAGGTAATTTGAAACATCTCTTTGAGACGAGAAGCAAAAAAAAAAAAAAAAAAAAGTCATCACTTTTTCAATTTTTAGCCCCCCCCCCCACTCTTTTTGGTCACACTACGCCTATGGCTTGCTTTGCTTACACGAGGACTCGTCACTCATCTCGAATTCTTGACTGCCAAAAATGTTGCGTTTGATAGAGGGTACCAAATGGATTACCCGCTCGTTCCTATCACTTTTACCAAAAATGACATTTCATCCAACTCCTCCACTTTTTCTTGTATATTCCCTAAATTTTGGTAGTATTTCCCCCCGACAAAGTTACCGGGATAATTGGATGTCAACTTTGGGGATACATTATGTCAACTTTTTCTCCACCCGAGAAACCTATAAGATATTTTAACTATAACTCACTGTACGAATGAAAGTTATCAGATTCTTTGGTTCCTTTTGACTCGAAGAGTTGTGTGTTACGCGTTCTACGTTCGGTGACTAAATTTGGTGACTGGCAGTTGCTTTTTTGATGGCACAGTAATTGCGAGCGCGCAATTTTAATTTACAGATTTAGAAGCGGTATATATAATGTTCTGATTTTATGAGTGGATTTTGATGGCTCTATAAGAGAAAGAAAATAATGAAAATGAATCTTTAGTTAAATCTTTGTTTCCTCTCGACTCGAGAAGTTGTGCTCCGCAAAGTTCTACGTTCGGTTCGGTGACTGGACTTCGTGACAAGCTTGTTTTATGGGATAGAAATTACGAGCGCTCTATTCGAATTTACATTTTTGTTTGTTTGTTTGTTTCTGTTTTTGTTTTGGTTTTGTTTGTTTTTTTTAAGGGTATTTATAATCTTATAATTTGATGAATGGATATATAGAAGGCTCTTAGTGTGTTCATCATAGTTTCTTAGTTTCAGCGTGCCGTACCAACAGTGCTGTTAAAAGAATTTTTCTCTTCAAAGAAGTGGTAGGAAAGTCATCTTACTGGCGCGCAAACAAACATTTCATGCCAGCAAAAAATACTAATTTTCGTATTTTCCATGCTGACCGCGCGATCACATTTTTGATCAATGAAGTCTGCTTTTGGCATCGATTAGGTTTCAGATAGTTCTGTGTGACAATTACTCATATTTTATCATAAAACCATGCAAAGCTTTTCAATTTGAAGGATCATGGAGTTCAATAAGTGTCATTGACAAAGAAACTGAAACCCTCTGTCGGATTCTGTAATACCTATTTATTTCGTCGCTGATTCACTGACCGGGGGAGGGGGGGGGGTTATAATACATCAAATTTCATGCTTAAAGTGTATGTAGAAAACTTTTTTTTTTTTTTAAACGATCAAAAAAAGAGCCGGCTTTTCATGGAACCCTTCTCCGTACAACAATTTGAGACTTCCTAGTTCAAAAGAACTCTGAAGCCGTCGCACTGCGCGACGGGAGGGAGAAAGAGAGGGAGAGAGAGAGAGAGAGGTTGGGAAAGAGAAAAAGAGGGGGGAGTGAAAGGGATGGGCAAGAGAGGTGGAGGGAGTCGTAGAGTAGAATACTCCTTGATCGGTACGTTTGCTGTTACTACTTACTTGGGCTAAAATCCGCGGAGAAGTCGGACGCCACGGCTGGGCTCGGCGCGGCGCGGCGCGGCGTGTTCTCCGCTCCATCACGGACTAACTCCGGACTCGGGGGGCCTACGGGCGGGAGCCCCCCAGAGCCCTCGCGAGCCAATTCGACCACACATGGTGTGCGCACTCTTGTTAGCGCAACTGTGCAGTTTACCAATCACACATAAGCACAGATCAATTTTATTGTGATTTCCTGCTCCCTACATTGGCGCTTCCACGCTTCCCTGCCTTGTCAAGCCAATGTTGCCACATTTCGGAGTCTCGACGAACTCTATATAGATACCGCCTTTATGATACTTTGGTAGTTTTTTTATGTGTCCAAGCATTTGTTATTTGAATCATTGATGCCAAATGGGGCTCTTGCAAACTTTTGCTATAGGGGATTGAAGAGTTGATTCTTGTATAAAAACCTGTAAAAATGACGATGAGTACACTAAAAAATCACGAAATTTTGCTATAGGGGATTGAAGAGTTGATTCTTGTATAAAAACCTGTAAAAATGACGATGAGTACACTAAAAAATCACGAAATTCACTCTCATAATTGGGCTTAATGGCGGAGAGATGCGAGTAGGATGGGAGATTCCTATCTAAATTGAGACATATCTCTGTGTTTCCGTAGAGAAAGTGACATAATAGACAGGAATAGCCCATGACACCTGCGTCGAACCGCCATTACCATCTTGCTGTTATAGAAGTTATGTGAGTTTATTACTGAATTTTAGACTTTCTTAGTGTGACTTTCGTGATTTTTGCTGGTCTTTACAAAAGATTGGACTATTTATTTGCTTATAGCAAAAGTTTGCAAGAGTCCCATTACTTGGCAACAGAATAACCATCACTGATGGTATTTTTTATGGTATCAGAGCTGCCATTTCGTGTAAATTTACCGATATTTTTCAATCCACCGATGATTCCACCGGTTGACCGAAAGATTACACTATGTCCAGTTTAGTTCATGACTGCACTGCTCGACAATATTCTGATCTGTAATATTTTCTCAGTCAGTGGAATCATCAGTGCGTATTAAAAAATCCGCAAGTTCTTTAAAGTCAGTGACGACTCCGCCGCTTGAAAAAAGATTACAGACCAGAGTATCTTCGTTCTTTATTATACTCATAAATTGAACTAAACTGAGTCATCTTTGCTCAACCACTAGAATCAAAATGCCATTAAATATCCGCGAAACCGCAGGTCCGGATGGTATCGATAGTTTTTGAGTCTAAAGGTGCAAGTCAAAGACTTCACTTGAGATCTACTTGACTTGACTCGAACACTTGATGTAAGTCATTCAGATCCGTTACGTAATTTAGAGACGCCTCAAAATAAAATAAAATCAAATCGCCTTAAGTTTTCTCGAAGAAGTTTCAAGGGATTTTCAATACAGGCACGCAGTGGCAATTAGAGATGTTTTTTTGAATAATTCGCGGTTTTCTTTTCGAGAGAAATTTCAAGGATATGATTTTAAGGTAGTTCGTTAGCTTGCTTGAGCGATTAAGATTTTTTTAACAATTGTCGATTTTTGGTGAGCGTCTCTGATGACGAAAATTTGTGTCACTCAATTCGACTCGATTTGAGTACCTTGGCGGTGCGTGCAATGTGGCAACAACGGATTCTTTCCATTTAAACCTACGTAAAATAATCGATATTCGGGGGAATCACCGAATCTCTGAGAAATCGATACTTTTGCATAGGTTCAAACGGAAAAAACATGGTTGCCAAAGAGCACAAACCGCGCCACTCTTTGAGTATTTCCAGTGTAAAGTTAGGTCAAGTTGACTTCAAGAAAAGTATATAAATTGCACCCTATGGCTCAGAAAAGTCAATTTCCTGCAACTCCTTAAAAAAAGAGGATGGAAATTCCTGGCGGATTATGTAGAGCCTGAATTTTCTGGTGGCAAAAAATCATTATCAATAGTTATATTATTTATGTCATGATTAGCGACAGGTAAGGTCTTCGAGTGTTCGTTTTCTTTCTACCCACTCGTTTGAGTCACTCATACGATAGATATAAGAAGTACACCATTTACTTCCGTCTTTCTGTATCATATCGTATTTTATGTCAACGTTTCATCAACACCAGAGATTACTAAGCCTAAAGAGATATGGCAAAACGATTCAAAAGTGTTGTCCGACTCCTACGAAGTATGCAATGTGGCGTACGCTGGTGACCGTAAACATTGTTACTACTGTTGTTGTTTGAAATGAGGTTAGAATCTCCTTAACAGTTAAGATCAAAGAGTAAACAAGAGTCGCAATTGAATGGAAGGCCTGCGTGGTCAACGTAGATAAGGAATCCGAACGCGGGCTGGCCTGGGCTGGCCTCTGATTGGCTGCAACGGGTGGAGCAAAAATGACTCGGGGTATAGGGAAAATAACACGGGATTTTCGTTCCGGGGCGTTTATCTCGAAACCTAAGCAAAATCGTATCTAAACAATTTATACAAGTCGATTCAGCAGATTTTTCCGAACAATTTGATAGGTCATAAGTGCCACTTTATTGCAAATTCGAAAAGACTGTTTCAGTTTAAAAGTACGCACAATAGTGAGTTACTCAAACACTGCTCGAACACACGTCAAGCACGTAATCACACTATTGTGCGTACTTTTAAACTGAAACAGTCTTTTCGAATTTGCAATAAAGTGGCACTTATGACCTATCAAATTGTTCGGAAAAATCTGCTGAATCGACTTGTATAAATTGTTTATACGATTTTGCTTAGGTTTCGAGATAAACGTCCCGGAACGAAAATCCCGTGTTATTTTCCCTATACCCCGAGTCATTTTTGCTCCACCCGTTGCAGCCAATCAGAGGCCAGCCCAGGCCAGCCCGCGTTCGGATTCCTTATCTACGTTGACCACGCAGGCCTTCCATTCAATTGCGACTCTTGTTTACTCTTTGGTTAAGATCTCACCAACATTTCACTGAATGTGAGTTGTTTCTCATTATTAAAGGAAACTTTTATTTCAAATTCTGTCGTTGGTTTAGTTTAAACTTGCATTCGAAGCCATCTCAATTAAAACCAGTCACTTTTCGTGGTTGGACTGAAGAGGAAACTGTGTGTCTTCATACTTCTTAACAGTCAAGTCATGTTATAACATTCAGTGGCGTCACTTTTAATTAGGAAACCCTGTATGTTGTCCATTCAATTCCATGAAAAACATCAATTTGAGGAAGTGCATGCACTGTCATAGTTTGACTTTTCTCAGGCAAAATGGACAAACTTCAGCGTTGCCAGATTGCACACGATGCCGTTAGTAACACTGCGTCTAGTGATTAGAAACTTCTTTTTGGTGAGGTTCAAGACTCCTCAGTTAGAGGTATAGAGGTCAGATTTGAGAATTTCCCTCTCGTACTACTGATTACTGATTGTTGTCCATGATAAAGGCATCGATATGCACTGTACATTATACACTGATCATTACGTGCTGAGTCTCACCTGAGGGAAGGTGTCAGATCACAAGACTGAGAATCATTCAGCTCCAACTGTACCTTTTTTCTTCTCATTTACATAAGCTGCATAAATTCAGGTATATTTAAGAGTTAAGTCAAAAGAGGAAAGATGGGTGAAAATATTATTACCTGAATCAAACCGCTGCATTTACCGATAAAAGTTCCTATTCGTGCAGTACTTTGGACGTGAGAAAGGTACATTGAAATGCTTTTCCGCAATTAAGTTTGCAAAGGCATGCAGAAGTTGTAAACATCTACATCAAAATTTAAATTAAGGAAAAGCAGTTGAACGTCCAGAGGTAAGTATGACTGTTTCACGGTAAGATCAAGAGTCCTCAGAAGAATCTGCAGTCTTGTAAACAAAAAATAACTACGCGAAATTGATAATACTGGTGATAATAGAAATTGAGAGGCTTTTCCTTCCAGCTAAGCTGTGAAATTTACCAGTAGGAGCAGTCAACGGTAAGTGCTTTAAGGGATGGCGAAGTGTGCATGACAAAACTAGATGAACCAAAGGAGAGTTTTCGGTACAGGTTCTTCAGGAATCTTCAGCAAAACTCAAAGTGATGGATGCAGCAAAATGGTTCCGAAAGTGACGAAACTTAGATAAATTTATTTTATTTACACTACTCTGAACGGGATGTCTGAATTTAGGAGTAGAAGACAGTTGACTGCTTCCTGCGGATTCAGTGAAGAACTGAGAAGTAAATAGCAACACCACTAAGTAAATTAATATGATTAATAAAGTGTTTGGAAAGCTCTGAGAAAAAATTGAACGTTAAATTGAAAATCTGAGACACTTCAATCATTTCCACAGAACACATGACGAATCATTTCATCGGGTAAGTAATGAATTAATCTGGAATTAATGACAAACATTTGTATGCGACAGAGAATCTAACCTCATTTCCAACAACATGAATAACAACAATGTTTACGGTCACCAGCGTACTGCACGTTGTATCACGGCCATTCTGCAGGCGTTTTTTACGGAGTCCGGCCAACGGTTTTTCAACACGGTGGAGATAGGAAATGCCATATCTCTTAGGCTTAGTAATCTCTGATCAACACGCATTTCGAATATTATTTTTTATTCTCATTACTCATTCTGAAAAAAAAATTAGCTGATTTCTCGAACATAACCTCTATAGTCTGTTCGTTTAAATTGAGACCTGAGCGGGCGATACATAGAAAATGGCAACACTTCAATAGGTTGTCATAGCCCGAGAGGCGTGCAGCAGCAGCCCTGACACCTACACTGAAAGAACTGTGCTCCGGTAGTACACCTATTGCTCCGATAGAGCCGAAGCACGTGCTGATTCAGATAGCTTCGCGGAGCAAAGCTCGGTAGTACATAAGCTTCGGGTATGTATATAAAGAAGAGTGAAAAAAGAGCATTCCGCTACCCAGGATCGAACCGGGGATGTATCATTCCTGGGTCCAGTGCGTTACAACTTCGGTGCTCAGCGCTTGTGGAATTCGAGGCCTGATTGCTGCGTATATAAGGGTAGCGCTCCGAGGCGCACACCCTTTACGACGCGCTTAGTTAAGTGAGCAAACTCTGTGAATATGCTCCTAAATTGTAACGTAGCGTTCTTTCAGAGATCGCCGATGACAAATTCTCAGAGTGAATTGATTTCAAGAGTGAACCCGTTCTACTCTGATACTTAACAAAGAAAAGATGGCGACAGGTCCTGCTAATTGTATGTCATTGCACGTGTTGCCCGCCTACATCGCAATGCCGAAGCAAGAGGTTCGGGACTACTAGAGCATGTGGCTCGCTACTACCGACGGAAAGCCCGCTAGTCACAGAACTTTGCTTCGGATATGCCTTCTTCAGCTTCCCGAAGCATGTATTCGGTAGAGCCAGAACTTTTTTTTTTCAGTGTAGGCCGACAGACGAGGGCTATAGCACTCCTGTTGCCACAGAATGCAAATCTACCTGAATCTCCAGGTCTCAAGTTAGAACGAACAGACTATAGATTGATATTGATTTCAGTTGTCATCAAATGAGTTACAGCTCAAATCCAAGTAAACAGAGCAACAATATCTCCTACCTGTCGTTTCGTCAGCAGATATAAATAAACAATAACAATTATGATTTTAGTAATAACGTTCGTTATTATTACATTTATTTTTTGCAGCACTGCAATCTTATTTATGATGGTATTTTCACAGCAGACAAAATAATGAGTTCGTTTTGATGATTTCAATTCGTCATTTCGACAAAAAAATATCAGATCTTTTAGAGAGAGCGTATGGTAGAGACCCTTTGACTTTTCTATACAGTTTTTATCCCTCCCTTTACCTCCCCTATCCTCATTTCACAGTTTACGCGGGTATGGCGGTCCATGCCGGTCAAAAAAAGGAGAGGGGGGGGGCTTGAATAGTCGAACATTGATTACTACTCCACTGCCCCAGTTGTTTGTAGGAGTGCACTAGAAAATTGTTGGATAGGGCCAAAATCTCATTTCGGGTGAAATCACTGTTCCGAGTCCTAATCTAAAGTAATCTTCCGATTATCTGTTCAATCTAATAATTTTAATACACATTAACCAGGTTCAGGGGCGCCATTTCAGATTTTCCTTGGGGGGGCAAGGCCCTCCAAAAATTTGGATGACTTTTTTTTTTTTTTTGGCCGTGCATCTTGCATCTTGAAAAAATCTCTCTATCTCTCTGACTTGAATGGGGGGGGGGGGGCTCCATAAATTTATATGTCCTCTTTTTTTTTTTTTTTTCTTTTTGCCGTGCATCTTCAAAAAATCTCTCTGACTTGATTTTTTGGCCACATTGAAAATCCTTGGGGGGGCAATTGCCCCCCCTGCCCTCCCCCAAATGGCGCCACTGACCAGGTTTATTCTACTTTAAGTTCACTAAACTACACATTTTAGTTAAAAAATTAATAAATCCTTTTGGGAGCAGTTTAGTTACATCTCGAGTAACCTGTAATTTATATAATAAAAATAATTAGTATTACAACCAGTAACTGTTTCTGAAAATTAGTTGAAAGTAATCGATGATGCGGTTTTTAGGGGGATTTGACTTCAACTTTCAAGGTTCCACACTTCATTTTACTCACTCAAATGGTTTAGGTACGTCAATTTTCACCAAATAACCACACCTAAAAGTCCTGTCGGTAACCTTGTATCTCATTGAAATAATGTGTTTTTTTTAAATAGAGAAATACAGAAAGAATATTGATAAAAGCTATGAGAACACTGATACTATTTTTTTTTTTTTTTTTTTTTTTTTTTTTTTTTTTGTAAAATGACCTGGTTTCGAAGATATAATCGTGTAAAAATCCAAGAATTGTGTGTGTTGTGACGTCACAGCGCGATATTTCCACAAATTACAATGTATTTTGCACGGAGAGAAAAGACTGGTATAAATTTACCATCATGATAGCTGATTTTGACCTCTGCAAAAATGATGGTAAATTTCACCAGATTGATGGATAGCGTAAGAAAAAATCTGGTATAATTTACCATCATGATAGCTGATTTTGACCTCTACAAGAAATGATGGTAAATTTTTTGCATCTTCAGATCGAACTACGAAACCTAGTTCGAAACCAAGGATATCCTTGTTTTTCAGCTCAACGAGTTTTTTAATTAGCTTGCCAAATAACACCAAAATTCAGATCCTTACAACTGCCCTATTTGAAGACTCCAGAAAGAAAACGATAAGTGTCGCAAAAATCAAAATTATAGCTTGCATGGTTATGCAATCAGGAGACAAAAGTACGAATTGGATGGAGATCGACAGACTCGCAAGAAAATGCATTTTGGTGGATGAATATTCATTGATTATTATGAGAGAGATTAACCTATAAATGTTATTTCCTCCTTTCCATCAGTTTAAAAATAAAAATGGGTTTTGTGACATTTATCAGTGCGAGGCGTGAAATTTGGCAACAATGTATTTTCTCCATTTAAATTCACCAAAAAAGTCGAACGCTTCAGTCATCGGCGATGATCAGGCATTTCGACCTTTCTAATGTGTTTAAATGGGGAAACAGGAACGCTGTCAAATTGCACGCCTCTCCACTGACATTTTTATTGTTCCTCCCGTGGACTCTTCATGTAGGTATCATTTAGCTGCGCCACTACCAAGTAAGGGTGCGTTACTGATTCTAGTGAATTATAATTATTAATATTATTAAAAATATATATTATATTATTATTATATTTTAGGAAAATAGTGATTTCCGTGTCACCAGATGAATTTCGAATGAGTGAAGAGAGTGAGAAAGACACTTTATTATATTCTTGGACTGGAGCGCATTTGAAGATGATTCATAAGGATGAATGACCCACGACTCGCACGCTCAACCATTGGTTTGTAATAAATAAAAAGAACTCAACAACGCACAAAACTAAGTCTTTGTTTTTACACTGATTGTGAGATTCAGCAATGAACAATTTTGCTGTACTACCACTGACATCATTCAATAAAGTTCAATATTAGTATTTATAGTGATCGATGAAACGATCGGTTTGTTTTGTCATCGGAAAGTTCATATTTTCAAGCATGTATATTGATAAAAGTATTGGAAATATTTATTCTCTCGCCTCTTCCAGAAAGAGCCAACGAACTGCTTCGCTTCTTTGATCTGTTCGTTCTGCGCGCTGCGATCGGGTAAGGACAACAGCTCATTCCAAACTTACTGATGCAATTTCAATGTTTCCGATCAATCAACAATAACAATAATCAATGACCAACGATCGGCCGGCAGACCATACTCAAACGAGCTCGAGTTTGCTGTCCGTCAACATTCATTGTTGATATCTCAAAATGTAACAAAACGGCAACAATCTGATGCAACTTCAGCGCATGATTGAGCGCTCCCATAGGCCTCCAGCATACAATTTTTCACCAATACGCATTCATGGTTTTAATTATTTACTATGATATACGGAGTGAATGAAAAAAGCACAGCCAATTTGTTAAAAGCTAATTAAACTTGGTACTTTATGACATTCAAAGGCGGATCCAGCAATCTGGAAACTGTGAACTATTTCCATTGGAATGCATGAGAAACAATCGATTAGTAAAAGGATCGTCCGAACCTTGGGGTGGGAGAGCCGTTGCAGATCAGTCCCACATTCACACCCATAACTAAAACTGAGTAACAATCTCGTGACAATCTTTAATTCGTCAATAGGACTGTGTATCTCCGAAACCGGAACACTTAGGAAAAAACCATCAAAAAAACCAATCATTGTTCTCAACTCATCAAGTCCCATAATTTTCTTTATAAAAAAGACACAATTTCAGACCCTTGCATTTGCCACAATATATATTTTTTTCGAAAAATAAACAAAACTTTCCGATATTGGGTGATACATGATCAAAAATGGTCTAAAAATATTCAATGGGATGTACTCAAATATTTAAAATACTTGAAGTTTCCAAAAAAAAAAAAAAAAAAAAAAAAAAAAAAAAACTAAGCCTCTACAGTGAAAAAAAAAACCGTTTGGAATTTTATAAGAAACCCTCCCCCCTCCTTTGGAGAAAATGGCCTGGGGCACAGGAGTTAAAATAAATTTTAAGACTTCACAAAATTCACAGAACTTGGTCAAATAGCTTGGGTTAACGAGGGTTAAATTTCTGTCTCACCTCAAATTATAACTCATTTTTTTCAAAAGTGCTGTTCAATGTTCAATTCTCTCTCCCCTCCCCCTCCCCCCACCCCCACCCAATCTTTGGGTTCTTCACTTTTGAACTACGCTGTGCAGCTGTACTTACAGCTGATTAATCGCTCTCAAGAAATCTGTTACGTTTCAGATGGGGGGCAGACACGCAGACGTGAGCTTACGCTTTATTGTCAAAGCAGCTCGCAGAGTCGCACAACGATAAAAGCCCTTAAAGTTGAATCACTGATAAAGCATGAATGAAAGCTGGATGTATAATCGTATTAGTGTGTGAGTCAATAGGGTTTGAAGATAAAGAGTCCGGGCCGATTTCCTCGGTGGGACAATAGCTAGCCTTGACCTAATTAGAAACGAGCTCCACGCTTTTGTCTTTGAATGTATATTGAGAAAGCTCTTTGCTTTTGATCATCAGCCGACGGACATCGTGAACGACTATGTGTAATGACTAGCGCCACCACTATATGAGACTATTTAAACGGCTGCTCCATGAATTTGGCAACCTTCATCGCGCGCCATCATTATTAGCCATTAAGTCGCGCCAAGAGACTAGACTGACGTCATAAAAATACGCACTTTTTATCTGCCAGTGTATATCGTTTTATACTCGGAGTCATCTTCAATCAGTAGCGTAATATTGTGGGGGGGGGGGTGGTCTTTACCTTTCCAATATTGGAGATGGATGGGGATTTACTTTTTAGTTATTTCTTCTTTTTTTTTATTGTTATTTGCCACTAAAATGTGGATAATTGAACCACCATGATACTAAAAAGACTTGACATTTCTTAAAACTCATTTATTAAACTGGTTTGTATACGTAACCTAAAAACTGATAAGCCTAGAAACCGTAACAAAAGCACAAAAAGCTTTTATTAACATCTGGAACTGTGAAAAAAATGTGACAATAATTGGCATGCATGTCGCCTACATCAGGAACTTGAATGTCATGAGGTCCTAAAATTTCATTAAAAAAAAAACAAAAAAAAATTACGAGAAAAATAAAAACTGCCCAATGGGTAGTTTTAGGCACCCCCCTGCCCCCTCCCGGCTCACGTGTGCTAAACACTCACGATAAACACTCACGTGTGCTCACAAGGATCGACGTATTTTCCAGCATAGCAAATATCGTTGGTGGAAAAACCAGGAAGTATCATAGCCTCCAATAAAATTGCTACTTAACTTATAAAGAACAATATAAAATCATCTAAATGACGGCATGAAGTAAATCTCGAAAAAAAGAAATGGGTTTACAAAACTTTGCCTTTGTACCACTCACGTGAGCAGTCGCTGTGTTCTTCAAAAATGCGGCGCGCGTTTTATAGATATACAAGTGAACACCTACAATCCAAGAGTATTCTGCCAGCAGGAGAGGTATCACTACAGTTTGAAGGCGATAAAAAGCATTATTGAACACGGACTCCAAAATAGCATTTCGCGTAACTTCAATCTACTCAGAAGTTTGGGTCCGATTTTGTTTATTGTCTTAGTTTGGTTCATATCCTCTCTCTTTCCTTTGCTCTTACATACAAAGAGGGTGAATTGAACTTGAATTTTATTTTAATTAGTGTATAATGATATTCATACAAGAATATTAAAACTAAATTGGCCAAATAACTGTAATAACGAGACAGAAATGGGAACTAAGCCTATATGTATACATATACTTATATTAATTTATAACTGTATATTTTTGTGAATGTTTTAATTTAATTGAGGTGTTGTGAGATTCCATTTTCACTTTGATTGTGACTCAGTTATAGTTTCTTCAATTCAGTCTATGGATCGATGCAATGTTGCACGTGACGGTGCACCGTGCAGGTGGCAAGGTGACGCGCGTTGTTGCAATGCGAGAATCACGAATTCACGACCAATAAAATGCAACCACGAAGGTCATGGTTACGTTTGTCGACAAGGACAGTGATCTAGTTTTCTCACTAGTTTCAGAAATGGGTGCAATGGTACTGTTGTACCTAAAAGCTTCCCCGCTGTGGAAATGGTACATTAGAACCTCTCGTAAAAGTACCATCCCTTACATTGGCTCACATATCATCGCGTTGTGCTTCTGGTAATTTTGATATCTCTTTTTTTCAAGTGAGTAAGTCATCGCACGAATATACTTATTAGCAAAAACCATTTCCATACTGCAATGAATTGAAGAGAACAACTTTTTATATTCTGATTTAGATATAGCTTCATCCTCTTCTCCACGAGTTGAAGTTGAGAAAATTGAAAATGGAAAAGCCAAACATGCACTTACATTTCACGCGTCTTCCTTTCGTTTCTTTTCATTTGAAAGTCACAAAAGTGCGAGGATGAACATCTGAGTTATATAAATTTAATAAACACGTACCTGAAACAAAAAACAAGTTTTGATAATGTTAGACAGGATTCAAAATTAGTAAATATTGAATGAGATTCTGTAACTTTTTGGTTCTTAATTTTGAAAAAAAGACAATTGTAAAGCTCAGAAAATGCTTTAAAAAATACATGTACGAAAGCAGAGTTGGGCAACCGAATAATCAGAAATAATGAAATGACTCCGGCAACACTGAAAACTGGGTTTGCTATCTGAGTTGAGGAAAGGGAAACACACGGAAGGTATAGGTCAATTGTAGAATTATTCGTCGAATAATTCGATTGACTCGGCGTTGCCGGACACACCGAATAATTTCCGAATAATTTTTTGCCCAACTCTGTACGAAAGGAAGTTGAAATTAAAACCTATTTTCAACTCTTTATAGGCTAAGCCCGAGTTTATTTGGTTTTCTCATCGTCTATTTCACATTGTTTCAGTCTACTATCGATTAAAACACTTAAATTAAGATAAGGTGCCTTCGGGCGCCTTCAGTGGATCGTATAGGCAATTTCAACTCCCCGAAGTACGAACAGTTAAGCCTTCCCCAAATAAACGGAGGAGTGGCGTTCTTTTGAACTAATCTGGCTTTTAGAGGGTTAATTCTTATAATCAGCAATCATTTGACCCAAATAATGAATAACATTCGTTTGATATAGAACCGCTGGATAGCAAATCGTCGAATAAAATTACAAAGACCGTGTATACCTTAAATACATGGATCATCGTATAAAAGGTGATGTAATAAACATGGATATAGTGTCCATCGTTTAAACTGGATGATGTGTTCGAACTGATCTGTTGCTGTGATTGTTCGAGCGACGCGAAACGTTTGATCACTGTCGCGTTGCATGACCGCGCTATGGACTGAGATCAATAAAAAAGTGATTAAAGATAAGCGAAAAAAAAAAAAAAAAATCATAGAAAATCATCGTTTTTGACCACTTTTAAGCTTGATTTTAAACTTTCAGGTGACATTTCTCGGTTAAAAGTATTAGATAAAAGTGATCTTTTATCAAAATTTGTCTTGCGAAAGCTTTTAAATGATAAATTGATGAAAAAATTACTGTTTAAATGTTTGCCACTTTTTGACCATCTGAGACCATAGTGCGCCGTCTGTCGTTCCAATACCATCTAAACATACCGTAGCCCGGAGGTTTGAGGTTATGTGATTAGGTTGCCAACTTTTACACAGGATCTTATGGGGGAAAGAGGCATTTTTTAGGTTTTTTCTCGTTTTTCCTAATTTTTCGGCTGTAAAAATCATACTTACTTGGTCAGGGCACTTCCCTGGATATTTCGGAGCGTTTCTGTGAAAAACCACTCTTTCCGCAAAATTACACACCAAAATATGTAGCACCAAAAGGGGGGCCCTTGCTTACTTAAGGTCGATGTGAAAGGGGGGACCCTTTGGTGTTTTGCGTAATTTTGTAAAAAAAAAGTGTTTTTTCGCGAAAACGTTCTGGAACATCCAGAAAAGTGCCCTGACCAAGTAAATCTGGTTAGTACAGCAGAAAAATTAGTGAAAACTAGAAAAAACCGCAAAAATTCTTCATTCCCCCATTAGAGCCTGTGTAAAAGTTGGCAACCTAATCACATAACCTCGAACCCCCGGGCTACGGTATGTTTAGATAGTATTGGTCGTTCTGTCAACTCCCGCGCTGCTCTTCTTTTTGACAAAGCGATTATTTACAGAAGGAGAAGAAGAAGAAAAAGAAGAAAACTCAAGCTAAGAAATCAAAAATACGGCAAGAAATCAATTAAAATCAAAGTCGAGGTCCTCACTCCTCAGGGGCCCTGGTGGTCAGCGGAACTGGCTATTAACCAAAGGGTCTCGGGCCCAAATCCCGGCTGAGGTGACAAGATTTGATAGTCTTAGATAGAAGCACATAGCCGTAGCCAGGATATTGTCTTTCTCTCTCTTAGCCCATTTGAATGCATGTGTTAGAAAAGGATGGATATAGGGGCTGTCACGTGACTTCAGCCCCTCTTTCTGTCCTTTTCTAACACATGCGTTTAAATGGGCTATGAGAGAGAAAGACAATATCCTGGCTGCGGATACGGATAGAAGTGTGATGTGTCTGGGTTTTCGAATATGATTTCAACTTCCAATAAATCTGCGAGAGGTTTTGCTAAGGGGGGCCTAATCTCTTCCCCAATGGCTGGCTATCGGCAATGCCGGGGCCGCCTAATCCCATTTACCCTGGCTGGCTATCGACTAAAGCCGGGGCCGCCGAACCCTAACACCTAACGTTTGGCTGGCAATCGACCGAAGCCGGGGCCGCCGGGGGGAGAAGGTAGGTTGGCTGGCGATCGACAAATGCCGGGGCCGCCTGATTGAGGAAAATAATTAGAGGTGGAATTATCGTAGAGATGAAGTATATTCGACGCAACTGGACACAAGAGAAACTATAAAATATCGGGGAAAAAATAATTAAATAAAAGTCCCTATAATAACGGGAAACTATAGAAGATCCAAATTAGAGGGTCCGAAGAGAGGGGAAAATGATAACAGAATATTGGTGAACGAATACAGCAAAATAAAAGGACTGAGAAAATATCGGCTTAACTTTCTGACGCAGAACTAAAATCGTCTGCGTCTCTCTGATGCAAATGCCTAGCAGGGAATGAATCCGGACTCCGCTCCCTGGCTCGGCCAGGGCTCTCCGCCCTTGGACAGAAGACTTTCTCCTGACCGCGCATGCGCATTAGAAAATGACGTCATGCTCGGTCAGTCCGTCCCCTTCCAAGGGTGGATAGCCCTGACTGTGCCTTTCGAGCAAACTCCGATTCATCCCATCCAACATCTCTCTATGGCTCTCACAGAAGTATAGTGGTGAAATTACGATACCCTTGAACTCAAAATAAAAAAGGGCTGAATTGAACTATTTGAATACTTAAAAGTTTGGAAATGTCGCAACAACTTTTAGTTTTATCATTTCAAAACAGTGAAATCAACGCAGCACGGAGGTTCTTAACTAATTCTAATGATAAAAATAAGTCTTGAAAGTTTGCAATATTTTTAAGTACTCACGTCGTTAAATTTTGAATTTTTCTTTCAGTATGAAAGAGAAAGAAAATTCGTGAAAAAATAATGAACAAAAAGAAAACGACAAAGATTTCCCAAATCTTCACACGCAAGTGCTACTAAAATTGTAACAGAATGAATAACAAATTAAAATGGAAGAAAGAATATCGTGGAACAATGCTCCGCAAAACAGTGGTGGCTCCTTCAGGGATGGAGCTGCTGGTTTTTTCAATAATCGATTGTTCTATCTAAGCTTAAATGGAAAATTTCCATGATCGGCAAATTGCAGTAGTAGCCACTGTCGCAAAATAGGCGAATTTTCGCGACGAATATATTCGAAAACAACATTGCCAACCTACGCATGACAACAATGAATGACACGAAGCTGGATCGTGTTTTTCGAACTTTTTGGGAGTTCTCAGTCATCGATGGCATCAATTTGATTTCGAATTCAAGTCCGGAGGTTAATTCGAAATCGAATTGATGCCATCGACACCCCGAAAACACATCTAAAAACAGTATTGAGTTTCTTCGAGTATGTAGTTAGGTTGGTATTGTTTATGATATTCGATGGCGAAAATTCGCCTAGTGCTACGGAATTCACTATATGCTTGTGTGGGTGAGTGTTCAAGGTTCCCGTTTGATCTACGTAAATACATAGAGTTTAGGATGAACATAAAACACTGCTTGAAACAATTTATAAAAAATGAAAATAAGCATCATGACAAATGCGATCGAGAGAGCGAATTTCGCAGATAGAAACTTCAAAAGTTGGCGTGTGTTCGACGTCGGTTGTTGGTGCATCAACCATCAAGACAGATCACCTGAATTGGTTGAAGCATCGATGCATATAAGTGTGACAATTTATAAAAAATGAAAAGAAGCATCATGACAAATGCGATCGAGAGAGCGAATTTCGCAGATAGAAACTTCAAAAGTTGGTGTGTGTTCGACGTCGGTTGTTGGTGCAACAACCATCAAGACAGATCACCTGAATTGGTTGAAGCATCGATGCATGTAAGTGTGACAATTTATAAAAAATGAAAAGAAGCATCATGACAAATGCGATCGAGAGAGCGAATTTCGCAGATAGAAACTTCAAAAGTTGGTGTGTGTTCGACGTCGGTTGTTGGTGCATCAACCATCAAGACAGATCACCTGAATCGGTTGAAGCATCGATGCATGTAAGTGTGACAATTTATAAAAATGAAAGAAGCATCATGACAAATGCGATCGAGAGAGCGAATTTCGCAGATAGAAACTTCAAAAGTTGGCGTGTGTTCGACGTCGGTTGTTGGTGCATCAACCATCAAGACAGATCACCTGAATTGGTTGAAGCATCGATGCATATAAGTGTGACAATTTATAAAAAATGAAAAGAAGCATCATGACAAATGCGATCGAGAGAGCGAATTTCGCAGATAGAAACTTCAAAAGTTGGTGTGTGTTCGACGTCGGTTGTTGGTGCAACAACCATCAAGACAGATCACCTGAATTGGTTGATCGATGCATGTAAGTGTGACAATTTATAAAAAATGAAAAGAAGCATCATGACAAATGCGATCGAGAGAGCGAATTTCGCAGATAGAAACTTCAAAAGTTGGTGTGTGTTCGACGTCGGTTGTTGGTGCATCAACCATCAAGACAGATCACCTGAATCGGTTGAAGCATCGATGCATGTAAGTGTGACAATTTATAAAAAATGAAAAGAAGCATCATGACAAATGCGATCGAGAGAGCAAATTTCGCAGATAGAAACTTCAAAAATTGGTGTGTGTTCGACGTCGGTTGTTGGTGCATCAACCATCAAGACAGATCACCTGAATTGGTTGAAGCATCGATGCATATAAGTGTGACAGAATGACACGCAATTGCAACCAAATGACCTACTTATGTTTTTCTCTCTCCCCCGTTTCCTCCCTCTCTCCCCTCTCTCCCCTCTCTCCACTCTCTCGTGACCAGACCTCTCTTCTCTCTCGCCCCTTACTTCTTCCTCTTAGGTTACCCCTCCCTTACCCCTCCTGTCTTTTCTCCTAGACAGTGTTGCCAGATCGAGGGGGTAAAAAGCCGTATCGTCCCCATTTAAATCAATGTAAAACGTACGGCTTTTTCACCCCAATCTGGCAACACTGCTCCTAGAGGCCGATTGCGCGCTTCGCGGCCACCACGAGCTGTGCGAGTGTGCGCGCATTATCGCTATTTGTTTCTTGATACGCTCCTCAAGAGCGATGTTGCCAGCTTTTAAATAAGAGACGATTTATAGAGCTCCTTTAATAAGCGTATAGGCGGACTTTAACTGATAATCTTTGACAGTTCCTTGCAAATTATAACTCATAATACATAATGGAAATGAATGAAAATATGAATTTGAGCTTTGGCTGAATGTATACATATACAGCAGGACGCTGTAAAATCAAAAAGTCGAAGTAGCTATTATTTTTGAGCTCCTATTTATGAGCAAAGGTTATCAAAAGGCTTAAAAAAGAATTTTTGGGGCTCGGAAATTTTGTTGGTTTTTGAATATTTTCGAATGAGCGATTGTCACTCAAACGGCCAGAATATCGAACAGAGAACAGTTAGGTGCTTTTTTTTTTAACGATTTTCTATCCCCCCGTCCGAGAAATCGCCTATTTTGAAAATGAATTTTTTAATATTTCTCTCTGACTCAATTTTGTGACCCCTATTGATATTATGAATATACGCAAATAAAATTTAAACGTCATTTTCTAACGCCGAATTAATCCGCTTACTCGAAATAGAAGCAGTTTGGTTGGATAAAAAGAAGAAGAAGGAGGAGGAGACGAAGAAGAAAAAGATAAAGATAAAATTAAAATACTATCTCCATTCCAAATCTAATGATGCTCAATATGTACCACGATGAGAGCTAAAATGCCTCTCGAATGGGTTTGTTTAACCATATAATTATAAGGGCCAAAGACGAGGAAACAAATCTATAGGGAAGTTCCGAGCAAAAATTCAAAAAGGAAAACAAAAAGTAATGAATTCATTTTTGTAAAAAAAAAAAAAAAAAAAAAAAAAAAAAAACAGGAACCGTATAGCGGTCTAATAAACTTGAGCGGTCTAGTCACGCGCAAAGAGGCGAGAAGAGGAGGAGAGATGTGAGAAGATTATCTTTGTTTTGGGAGGTCCTTAACCTATAACTGCAGTTGACAAGCTGTTTTAGAGACGAGCGCGGGAAGTTTAAAATCCAGGGATCTAATTGGCTTCCATACTTGTTTTAAACGTGAAACTGTCATCTGATGGGACAGTTTTGAACTTCCCGCTTCTGCTTCTCACTTGAACAATCTATTGATTACGGTCACGAAAACTGCACTCGTACAATAACGCTCACACAAAACACCTAAGATATCGCCGGCTGTAATATGCTAGGTCAATCGCAGAGCAAAATGATTCTCAACACCGCGAGGAAAGTGATCATAATGTTGGCCAAAAACCCTGACAAAATAATAAGAGATTTTGCCGATCGATTCAACAACCTCCTTCCGTCAAGTTTCACGTATGAGAAAGCTTCTTATGAAAATTACAAAATGTAAAGCCGTAATTTGCTTCGCCATTGCAATGACAATTTTGATTATTTTTCACGTAAACATTATGTTATCTGTTGTATTTTTTATTTTGTTTGCACGCTCAAAATGTCTTACATTGATTTTGTCTCTAAGCCACCACTCTAGTGTCAGAAGCTTTATTTACGTTTAAACGGATATTTTCGAATAAATCCAATGGAAATGTGTCAACGTTTAAAATATTCATTCATTGGTGGCTCGTGGAATTTGGCAACGATTTGTTTCCTCTAATTGAATCTATTTAAAACAATCGATTGATGATGGAGGAGCGCTTCACTATCGAATCGATTGTTTAATATATAATCAAATAGAGTGAAACCATTGTTGCCACTTTGCACGAACCTCTATTGTAGGTAAAGTCATCTCCTGAGATTTCCAACCGCGATGATCGACGCCGAAACTTGCTTTCGGAGAAATTTGAAAATTGCCGTTTAAACGATCATAAAACTCAAAGTGGTTAAAAAACAGAATCATTGTGAGCCAATTTTGAGTGAATAAACGAACAAAAAAAAAAAAAGAAAACGACAAAATATATTTACGTAAAAAAATAATCCAATTGTCATCGCAATGACGTAGTAAAATGCGACTGAGTCTTGCCTCATCAGTACTACTCTAGATTCGAGAATGAAACTTAAAGCAAACGATTTTTTTCTTCTCACCGACCCAACCTGCAAACTGCGAATTTTTGCAGATGACCGCTGGCAGGACACCACTTGAAATCCGACTCGATGCCACCGGAGCCAGACTTTGTCGCCAAGGTCACCAATGAACAACTCTTGAGTGTTCAGAGGTGGAGTAGCAAAGACGAAAGGGTGGCAAGGGGCCCTTGACACAAAAATTTTGCCTATACAATTAAATATCATTTTTCACATTTTCTTGGCTATTTAGACAAAGACTTCGCACCTTAGAGCCCCATCCCATATATCCTAAACAAATTTTCATAGCTATGTCATTGTCATTCGGTTCAGATAGAGAGCTTAGTAACGAATACCAAGAGTTTAGGAAAATCACGCTCAATATTTATGGTTACAGGATACAATGGGTCTGTTGCGTACTTTTGCTACATCAATATGACACATTGTTTCTAACGTTAAATTCGGCGAAAAAACGATGCGCACATTAAAAACTTTCAAAATCCACTCATTAACTCAGAAAATACCTTCCATTTCAAACAACCCGCGCTACACTAGACACTATATCACCGACTTAAAACTACATAGATGGAACCATCTCGTTTATGTAAACAAGAACAGAACTTACAAACATTGGCAAGTTTCGTTTAGATGGGTACATTTCTTATATTATTTTGTAATCTTTGATAAACCGGAAAAACCAGACAGCAAATGCAGCCAATAGTTCATGTATCTAGAAGGGAGCTCCATCATTTTGTAGGTACGATATTGTTTACTTATGCACGGTGGTTCCGTCTATGTAGTAGTATACTGGTGCAAATAGTGTCTAGTGTAGCGCGGGCTGTTTGAAATTGAAGTGATTTCCTGTGTTAATGAGTGGATTTTGAACGTTTTTAATGTGCGCATCGTTATTTTTGCCGAATTTGCATAAGGCTCTATATTGTTGTAGCAAAAGTATGCAACAGACCCATTGCGCAGACAATCGAAGACTGCGAAAACACCCAATGGAGGAAGGGAGAAAATAGGATTGAATTCAAAGGTGCATGTTAAAAATAAAGATGAAGATGAACAAAAGTAATTAGAAGAGGAAATATAAAAAATGGATGTAATCAATTGGATACGATTGGTCGAACGATGGACTTTTAGATCACGAGAGGGAGGATTGGTTATGATCGAGCAGGAGAAAAAGAGTGGGGGCAAAGGGGGGCGGTTTAACATAAATGAAACTAGTTTCAAGACTGCAGATTGCGGGGTCATAACCTTGGCGGTTTGAATTTGTAGCAGCTCCAGCAGGGAGAGCGCATCGTCTCCGGATCAGCATGCCGCACACCGGATCGAAACTTAGATTTATCCGGACATGAACAGTCATTTTTTTTTTTTTTGCTTCTAAAGTTGATATTTTAGTTTTGCAAACACCGTGTTAAATGACTCATTTAATGCTCTAAAATCTGCGATTTCCCTTATGTTCAGGTTATTTTGTATTCTATCGTTTATAATCTTAATTTTTAATTGTAAAATTATGTCCAGGAATTTCCAGTCCATTTTGACCCCCTGTGCGCCGAGGCTGCGGTCGGCCGCTTTGCGTATGCGTACTATTTTACAAGCGATAATAGTGGCGCGCGTACTACTATAACTTGCCTCGGGGGTCTCGCACAGTGGGGAGCGAGAAGAGACAACAAGGGAGGGGGGATTTCATCGCTTCGGCATGTTTCACAATCTTGTCGCCTCGAGCGCCACCGTATTGTGCCCACCCAGTATGTTTCCCTCTCAATTATCGGTGCTCCGTGGGCTGTCAGAGGCAACCTTTTCATCTAAAATCGACCGAAAAAATGGGTATTATCGAGAGGATGGAGGGGGAAAGAAATGGGGGAGCGAGAGAGGGGGGAGTGAGAGGGGGGAGAGAGAGAGAGAGAGACAGAGAGGCTTGAAAAACCAACGTCCAAGCAGTATCTCTTTCCCACCGTCATTAAAGGGGTTTACTTTTCATCTGCCCCCCCCCCCCCCCCACCACGTCGACGCTCAAAGCGGAGAGGCGCACCGCTGCGCGTTCTGCTAGCACACGCAGCTGTGAATATCTTAATAAGCCTATAGTTACACACTTATGTATGTCTGTTTACTTATACACCGTATACTCGCGCATTTACACACTCACACACTTACTTGATGATGACGTGCAAGTGTGTTAGTTCATAGAAGCGCATTTCAAGAAAAGCTAAATTGTATGCAAATATAGTTGTGTTTTCCGATTGGTGATTTGGGACTGGAAGATACAGAACAATAATATGGGTCCTCCATCAATTTAGGGTTGACCCAGAAACTGTCGATTTAATGAAGATCACGCACTACGCATATATCTTTCCCGTGTGAAAATCTGGGCGTGCTCTTTTTTTTTGGGGGGGGGGTGGCTTCGTCCAACTGAACCATACGTTGATTGATGAGCAAAGTATTGATACCAGTGTCCAGTATACCCATAGTTAGCGTATTTTAGCGACTGATCTGGTAGCTTATTACGGTAACCCGCGGTGTAACCTTTCAACGGAAAATTCAGCTTATTTTTGGATGTTTGCCTGTCACCGATGTCCTAAAAAATCATCGGGCTCATCAACCTTCAAGTTCCAATCACACTCACACCAGTGGCGGCTCGTGCAATGTGTCAACAATGGACTCCCTCCATTTAAACCTAGGTAAAATAATCGATTCTTTGTTAAGGCACTGTGCCTCACCTAGAATCGATCTTTTAGCACAGATTTAATCGGATAGAGCAATCGGCGAGCCGAAAGTCACCACTATCCCAACCGTCGCATACAGTAGCGTACGCAGGAATCTATCTTTCTCTCTCTTGCCCCATTAGAACACGTGTGTTAGAAAAGGACAAGAACAGGGGCTAAGACGTGACTTCAGCCCCTATTTCTTTCCTTTTCCAGCACATACATTCAAACGGGAGAAGAGAAAGAGAGACAAATTACTGCGTACGCTATTGGTCGCATAGCATGTTTAGCCTGCATCGGCGTTCGCTGAAAAAAAGTTGTTTGACGGACACCGTTGAATGTAGATCCTTCAAATATGTTCATCAATCATCGAAACTGACTTTACTCTAGTTGTTTGACCTCGGTAGCTTGGTTTGAGATTTGAGTATATGGACCGTTAAATTACGTAGATGAATGTTTGATCAGACTTCAAAGCTCTCAGTCGGCTCAGTGGCACTTAAGCACTGGGGGGTACCGACTGTGGTGGAGCTTTGAAGGTGATAAACAGGAGATGCTCTCACGCATGCAGCCCGGATTTGCAGCCCGTACTAGACGAGCTTACCAAGCCGACTCGCGAGTAGAGCTAAAATTCGGAGATAAACACGGTGATTAAGTAGATATTTGATTTGACGAAGTGGACTGTATAATTGAAGATTGAACGATTAAGAGTGAGCAAAAACAAAACGATGAATAAAATGATAATAACAATGTAGAACTAGATAACTTGACGTACTCTACAGAGTAATTAACAAGGTGAATGAATTTATAATAAAATGCTCGACGCACTTCTATTATAATACGAAGGATATAGACTTGACGCCTAGCTATAGAGTGAGAAGTGATTTTACAAGAGAGGTCTCGCTCGACTATTCTCAGGGAGTTTGTCTGGGGAACTGAATTCTCACTGTTCAAGGGCTGCGAGTTGAGCCCAGCCGTCGCAGGGGTTGCTCCGCCCGCGCATGCGCAGTGCGCACATGCTTTGGTCAGATCAACCCCCACTCGGACTGCTTAGTCGCAGACCTTGACAGTGAGAGAGAGAGATAGATAGAAAAGAAAAGAGAAAGAGAGATAAGAGAGAGGTGGAGAGGGAAGAAGCGAGTTTCAGAGAGAAAGAGAAAGTGTGTGAGAGATAGATTGGAGATGGGTCATCAAAATTAACTTGGAATAAAATAAGAATAAAAATATCATAGATAGAAACTTAAAGTATAAACTGATTAAATTACTTGAATACTTAACACTAGTAAAAAGTTCTGTGGAGTATCATGACCAAAATTCTGATTCCTATTATTTTCGAGGGCAATTATTATTTTCCCATAAGATTTCATGGAATTCCGTTCATGGGATTCTATAAGACTCTTCATGTATAATTTCATGGCATTTCATAAATGGCCCACGGAATTCCATTAAATCTTATGAGAGAATAGTAATTTCCAACGGAATTTTGGTTATATGAAAATAGTGTAGCTTTGGTACTTCTTAAACACTTTTTCCTTCAATGATTTCTGGATCTAAGGAGTTGACTGAAATAAATACGCGCTTTAATTAATTTATAAATGTATACACTAAATATTCAATCGATTTTGGCTTGAATAGCTTGCGAAAATGTCGTAAATGATCAGCACCAAAGCGCGTGGTAGAGTTGTCTTGAAAATCTATAAAGTCCAAAGTAACTTAATTAGACCCGTTATTTTACAACATCGATCAGAATTTTTACTGGACAGAGGCGGCTCGTGCTATTTGGCAACCATATGTTTTTTGCAGTTTGAACTTGTGAGAAAAAATTGAAACCTCAGGGATTAAATGCATGGATCCCTTGAATATCGATTTATTTTGCGTAGGCATAAATGGACATAGCCCGTTGTTGCCATATGCCATGATCCGCCACTGGCACTGAACATTACCAGCAGCAAAAAATAGTTGAAGATCTGTTCTCCTCGGCCAATGTCTCTCTTTTTGTGTATTTGCTCTTGGAAGTATGAGTACCTATTAGGACGCGTTTAATTTTCACCGGCGTTTGCCATCAAGCAAGGATGATTTTATCTCGACGAGGATATTAGTGCCAATGAAAAAGGGCGTTCAATACGCGTCTTGAGATACTTCCTGTCATTGAATAGATATTATCAGCGAGCAATAATCCACATATTGACGGAGCCATTCATCCCATTTGTCTGCTGATTGGAAACTTATTGATGGCTGCAATGTTGCTGCTAATTTGCTGCTAATTTGCTGCTAAGGAGTGTTTTAGCGCATTTCAACAAATCGTCTTCTATTTGACCTTCGACTTAGCGCAAAAATATGTAGCAGTTTGGATTAAACATTCGCGCGGTTTTTTTCTGATCAACGGGTCTGTAGACTGTTTCAATACAACGATTTTATCTTATTAAGGTGATTCCATGGCAAACTCCTGAAAATTTTAATCCGATAGTTGGCATTACTTGTCGCTGGCTCCAAAAATAGCCGTTTTTTGACGGGTTTTGGCTGTTTTCTCTGAACAGACGAATAATAGACACTCTGAACAGACGATTAATAGACAAAAAATCGGAATATCGGCACCTGCTTAATTTTTTGCTTGATTTTTTGAGCCATAAACGGGCCAGATTGGTTCTAAAATAAAGGCGTAACTATGCAAAGAAACAATCAAGTGTAATTTGGAGTTGTATCAGTAAAGATTACAGGTGAAACAGAAACCTGTAATCTTTACTGATACAACTCCAAATTACACATGAGTTTTTCTATACATAGTTACGCCTTTATTTTAGAACCATGGCCCGTTTATGGCTCAAAAAATCAAGCAAAAAATTAAGCAGGTGCTGACATTCCGATTTTTTGTCTATTATTCGTCTGTTCAGAGAAATCAGCAAAAAACCGTCAAAGAACGGCTATTTTTGGAGCCAGCGACAAGTAATGCCATCTTTCCGATTAAACTTTTCGGGAGTTTGCCATGGAATCACCTTAATTGCCGGTCGAGGATTTCTGATTCAGGGGCGAGGCGTGCAATTTGGCAACGTTTCTTTTTTCCCCTTTAACCACATTAAAAAGGTCGAAACATTTGGTCATCGCCGATGACCGAGCCATTCGATTCGTTCAGTAAGTTTAAATGGAGGAAGCACATCGTTGTCAAATTTCACGCCTCGATACTGCTCTGATTTGAAACAACCTCTCTGGCCAATATTTCTTTAGATTCTAATTTCTAAATGCATCATTCAATCTGTAATATCTTGTCGATTTCGGAAATTCTAGTCGTGGAACTGGGAGTGGCAGTCTCCATAGAAAAAGACCCGCATGGCCGTACATGAAACATCAGGCGTGCTTTTTTGAAGATGCCTAATCTCATTTGTTAATTTACTGAGATGAGCACACCAATGATTTTACTAAGCATTTTTGAAGACGTAGAATTCATAATCGCAAAAAGGTCGCATTCATTTCTTTGGTTTAAGAGTATTAGCCAGACAATGTTTGTCCGATACACCAATCAGTAGAACCAATACCTTGGTGAAGTTTTCAATTAAAACTCATCACTCTGAAACCCACTCTGAAACCACCCACTCTGAAATATCCAATTTTCTCAATTTTTTTGGAATTTTTTGTTCACTTATTTTGTAGCCTGAAAGCTCCCGAACACGACCATATATTTAGTTTTGTCAAGCAAAACCAAATATATATATATTTAAAGAAAATTATAAAAAAATTATGTATATTTGATTTGGTTTCGGTTTTTGTTTTTCAATTTTTCGAAGTGTTGCAATTTTCCAATATTTTTGGACGCAAAAGTTTGATCTACTTTTGTTCTATGATAGCTAGAGACCTCTGTCTTTTTTTTTTAAAAAATAAGGAATTTTCAGACCTATTTTTTCAAATATTGCCTAGTTATTTTTCCACAGTTTATTGAGTGTCAAAGAACTCTTCAAATTTTGGTTCCTAAAAGTAAAAACCAAAAATTCAGTCCTAAATTTCATAATATTGAAAATCCCTTCTTAAAGAATTTAGAGGACATCCTAACCTTTCAAAGGAGCCAAAAATCAAGTGATTTGATTGATTAGACCCAGATGAGTTCCAAATTTTGTGAAGGTCTATTTTTTGTCTAATAATCCTTTTTTAAGGGACAGGTATGCAACCAGCCTCACCAATTTGTTTTTGGGAAATATTGAAAGTAGGATCAACCTTTAGGCAAAATTTCAGACTGCAAAATGCTTTAGGGAAGAAAAAAAAATTTTCAGAGGGGTACCCCACTAAATCTATAAACCCTCTTCAACGTTGGTCACGCTGTCAGCTTCATCGTGTTACACCGGTACACAAATTTTTCAAACAAAAGAGTGAGAGCGCAGTTTCTCTCTTCGCAAAAAAAAGTGTAAAGAGAGAAAAATGTCTGCAGCCTTTCAATTCCAAAATCAGAATCAGCTTCTGCAAAATTAACGCCAAACCCGGCCATTTCATATTCAGTTCTAATTTATGTCGATTCCAACCATACCTATACATGTTCTCCTCTTGGCTAACATCAGCGCGTATGCATGAGCATTTCGCGCGGTAATTAGGTGTTCATGAAAATTGAACACGTTCACCCAGAAACGATCTTTTTGGATTATAGACCAAAAGAGCACGTGATCGGACTCCCTTCGTTGGTAGACTAAATATAGGTATCTCCTCATGTTATTTACACGAGTGCAGTGTCTGGTGTACAGTGTTATCAGATTTCAGGTTAAAATCTATTTATTTCACGCTGATTAAAATGGGAAACATACAGTTGCGCAAAAATATTGAAGTTCCCTCTCTTTTCTTTCATTGAAACACGTATATGTTAGACGAGGATATACATAAAAAAATTTAAAAAAAAAAAAAAAAAAAAAAAAAAAAAAAAAATATATTTTTTTTACTAATGGGGAAAAAGGGAAAACAAAAATGAAAACTCCTAAAACAAAAAAGGGAAAACAAAAGAGAAGAAAGAGATCGTGTCCATACGTCCATACATATACCACTGCCAACGAGCTCGATTTAAAACTATAGAAAAGTATCGATTGTCAGGAGGTGCAATTGAACCCCCGAAAAGAAATCGATACTTTTCTTTAGTTTTAAATGGAGCGGACATCGATAAATCGCATTTCACGAGCCGCTACTGATCCTATCCCAAAGTTAGACAGCATAGACGAAAGGTGCGTTTGTTTGCCTCCTATTTTTAACCACGAATCAATAATTGTATAATTGATTAAATTGGAACTTGTTTTAAACGAAAGTGTAAGAAGTATAGACATGGGCGTCATTTAGGGGGGCTGGGGGGGGCAATTGCCCCCCCAAGGATTTGAAGTCGGGCTCAAAAACTGGCACGAAGTATACTGATGAGCAAAGAAAAAAAAGGCATCCGATTTTTGCCCCCAAAAGACGGCTCTTTGGCTCTAAAATTATGTTGATGAGCAAAAAAAAAAAAAAAAAAAAGGTTATCCGATTTTTTAGCCCCCTCCAAGCCGAAAATTATAATGATGAGCAAAAAAAAAAAAAGGTCATAAGATATTTTGCCCCCCCCCCCCCAAGCCGAACTTGAAATGACGTTCCTGAGTATGAGTGGCAAATCTGGACTCAGAATTTCATTACAACCATCCAAGTGAGAATATTTTGATGCTTGTTTCTGTTATGAGTCAGTTTTTTTTTTAATCCTTCAAAAGAAACAATGGAGCTCTTGCAAACTTTTGATACATGGGATTGAAGAGTTGATTCTTGCATAAAAACGTGTAAAAATGACGATGAGAACACTGAAGATTCACGAAATCCACTCTCAGAATCGGGCATAATGGTGGAAAGACGCAGGTATCACGGGAGATTCCTATTTAAATGAGACATATCTCTGTGTTTCCGTATAGAAAGTGTTAGATTAGACATGAATCTCTCATGATACCTGCATTGAAGCGCCATTACGATCTTGCCGCTAAAGCAGTTTTGTGAGTTTATTACTGAATTTTAGATTTTTTTCCGTGTGATTTTCGTGATTTTCGCTGGTCATTACATCAGATTGGACCATTAATTTGTTCCTGGCAAAAGTTTGCAAGAGCCCCATTACATCGATTTCTGTAACCAAAAAGCGACTCTTAAATACTTTCTCCTTTATTTCAAACCAATTTTATATTGATCTGCCTGGAAAATTTTGATTTAAGGTCATGGGCGGATACAGGGAATTGTCTTCCTCTCTCTCCCTCCATTTGAACTTATGTGTTAGAAAAGGATAGCAGAGGGGACCATCACGTGACTTTGGCTCCCTCTTCTGTCCTTTTCTAACGCACGTTTTCAAATGGGAGGAGAGAGAGAAAGACAATTCCCTGTATCCGCCCATGTTTAAGGTTAAAAAAGAGGCAAAAAAATCAAGCCTGTGTTTAAAGTCCAAAAGAGATTTTCATTATGACTGCCTCCTCCGAGGTGTCTTCAAAACTACGTTCCAGAAAGCCCCTCTATGGTACATAATATTGCTCGTTGGCCACTATATGTACTCAATGCCATAGTTTTGGCAACAGTGTTACTGTAGGTTTATTTGATCCAGCGTGGCTTGCTTGCAAGGTATTTACGTTTCGCACAATTCGCAAACGCATGTCAAGCGTAATTTAAACATAAGACTTACTCTTTAAGTTAAGTTACAAAGTATCGAGTCGAAGCGTGCGTCTATAGGATGAAAATCTGAAAATTCGGTGCATAATTAAAGTGCCCAAAAACGTCTGCCCCGTTGAATGTTTACGATCCAAGATTTTGATAATCGAATCTGCGCTAACTCTGCAATCGTACTATCAGCTTTGATGAGTGAAACATAGAATACGGACCGTTCAATGGGAATGACTGGATAGTGCAACATTGCGTCTTTGTAGTGTAACATATGCTATACTTCAATCGATAAATTACAATCAGGTGTGGATCTCATCGAACTAACATTACCAAATCAAGTATGAATTTTACGAAGCTGAACTGACCTCATTTTAACCATCAAAGAGTACCTAAAACAGATCGGTACTCAAAATAATAACCTAAAAACCGATTGGGTGTTCTTTTTAAACGAGACATTGGCCACTTCGGATATAACTTTATCCATCTTCAGGTCTAAGTAATGCATAACAACTGCACCAGAAACAAAAACTGTGTGCATTTGGACACCAAATTTGTCACAAGATAAATTAAAAGAATTAGAAAGGAATTTTACTTTATATCGATTAATTTACGAAAAAGCTCGGCTAACGAAGTATACAATCATATACATGGAATTTGAAGAGGTGTTATGGACTTGATGGCCTTGTATAGGCGGTTCATCTGTCTCACTTTTTTAGCCTCTAGCATGTAACTCTTAAAGTTAACTAATTTGCATAAATTTGTTTTGAAATGCAAGTATTAAGTAATAAGCACATGAACACATAATTCAACAAATATTTTTCTTTTGGAAAGTATCTTGTACTGAAAAATATAGAAGTTTAATCAATATAAATGTGAAGCCATAATGTTTGCCTTAAATCACTAAATTTAATCATAAACAACATTTTAAAACATACTGAGGGGTATGCGGGGTAATATCTTTGTTTTTTCGCCAGCAGGAGTGTCAGAGCGACTAAAGCAATGCAATTTTCCATTCACAACAAAATGAACTCGATGTCTGACATTTTTTTGGTCCCAGACTGCACACGCATACATGACTGGATTAAATTATTGAAAACTCCGTTAAAATGAGTGTTTGCGTTTCAGTGGGGTACTGACATGGAACTGAACTAATTCAGGTTGCAAACGGCACAGAGCCATCGTCGTTGACATGAGAGCATGTTCTTGATAAAATAGAGCCAATCTACAATCCCCATTTCCCCTCCAGTATTAATTTCCATTGCGCAAAGAGATAAATCTGGAAGTTGTTTAACTGAAAATCAAACCTCGAAGATATGGACATTTTATAGATGAATAATAGAGTCGTAACAATGGGCCGACATTTGATTTATTTTATTGAAATGAAAAAAAAAAAAGATGAAGACAAAACAAACTGATGAATACAAATTACATCCGGTTTTTACGGTTGGTCAAAAAGTGACTGATTACTCAGATACATTAATGAGACTTTATTGCCGAAAAACCGTGGCGTCACAATCTCGATTACAACTCATTCAAAAATTGCATCGCCGCAACCTAGAATATGAAAGAAAACGTCATTCTTAAACGTGTAGTTTGTTCTAATATTTTCAATAAAATTTGTCATATAATCCAGAGCCTCGTAACCACATTAGCAAAAATGACATTTCGCCGATTGATAACAGCGCTTTCTTCTTTTATGGTCCGACCGCGAAAATCATTAAGATTGCTTGTGACCTTTATGAAATGTATAAGTTTGGAGGCAACAGATTTATGACTCTATTCTCTCCTTCCGATGTGCTAATTAATTATTGGCCCATTAAAATTGGAATGAGGTAATGTGTATCACGTCAAAGTTCTCTCTCTTTCTCTCTCTCTCTCTCTCCCCCCTCTCTCTCTCTCTCCCCCCCCTCTCTCTCTCTCTCTCTCTCTCTCTCCTCTCTCTCTCTCTCTCTCTCTCTCTCTCTCTCTCTTATACCGCCTCTCCTTCTCCCTCACCCTCTCTTCTCCTTTCCTCATCACACTCTCACCACTCTTGCTAACACACTCACACAGCTTCTGTTCTTCACGCCCTTATTAGAGCCGGAGAAACCCTACCTAATGGTCTAGGCTAAATGTTTTCTTGCACCCATGGGCAGGCTGACGATCCGTGGGTTCGAAAATGTAGGGGGGGGGACTAAAAGAGATGTGATGACTTTTTTTTCTGCTTCTCTCCCTTTATTTTTGAGCCCATTTCCATGTAACGATGAGTTTTCTTCCCTTTGATAAAAACGGTCTCTCCCTCAAAATATTGCATCCCTAAAAATTTTGCGCCCTAGCCTATAGCCTATATAGTCAGCCCGGTGGTTTAATCTGATCCTGGTCCTTCCGCCAAACAAAATCTAAATATTCCCTAAAGTCTGAAAAAAGTAATTGAATAAATGAAAAGTTTATCAAAGCGAGAAATCTGAAAATCTGAAAATTTTCGCCTGCAGCAAAAAGAAAGAGAGAGAGTGTCAAGAGAGAGAAGAGAGAGAGAGAGAGAGAGAGAGAGAGAGAGAGAGAGAGAGAGAGAGAGAGAGATTTCGATTTATTTAGGCTGGCGCCAATAGGACCAAGAGGTTCCTTTTTACCTTGACACCAGCTAAACTTTACAGAGGATAAAATAATAAATACATGTGAGAGAAAGAGAAAGAGAGAGAGAGAGATAAAGGGAGGAGATGGGTAAAGAGAATGAAAGAGTGATTTGAGGGGGTTGGAGAGAAAAGAAAAGCAAAAAATGGTACGCAAGTAGTTTTCAGTACGTGTACAGTTGTAAGTACGTTGATCCAGATGCTGAAGCTAGGGAGGGATCCACCCCTTAAATTTTGCAACGCAGGAGACGACCAACGTTGGTCCACCGTGACGTTGGATGTGTGACGTCACTTTGATTGCCACTTCGTAACTATTAAAAATCGGTCGTAAACTTCACCACCCCCGACTTTGATAAGCGTCATCTGACGGCGATACGACGTGAGAACGGCGCTTTAACACGTCAGTTATAAAGTTATCGCCGACTCAACGACGGATGTCGCCGACGCGACGCCAAACCGACGATTGACGCTCACTAGCGCTCAGTGAGCGAGCTATTATTACATTTTATAGTTCTTGCGTCGGCCGAACGGATCGCTGCTATGACTTTATTTTCAATGGAAGAAAAATTGAGATCGTATTTCCAGAAGCGCAGAGGCAAAGTGTGTTCGATTTGGCAACGTTGAATTTTGTCCATTTAAACCCGCATATGCACGGAAAAAAACTACGGTGAAAATAACCATACGGATACCTGATTATGGCACCTGCTAGATGTTATGGTAATTGTTAACCAGAAGTATACTATGTTTTGACTAGGTAATAGGTGATGTTACCTGATTGCATGTCGAATTTACTCAAAGTATCGGTAAATGTACCATACTTCTGTTCAAGTTTACCATAACATCTAGCAGGTGCCAAAATCAGGTATCCGTATGGTTATTTTCACTAATCTTTTTTTTCCGTGTGTAAAAGGTCGGACATTTTCACCACACATCTTTTTCTGCTACGTTTTTTGCGACCTATTCAATATTCATGGATTTAATCGGACCGATTGGAGCGTTGTCAAATTACATCCTCAAACACTATACTTAGAAATAAAGGTCCATCGAGCATGAGGTGTGCTCAACATCCATCCAGTGGCGGATCCAGAAAATTTTTCTGGGGGGCTCGCCTGTGAAATGTTGAAATTTGAAGCGTTTGTGGAAGCAATTTCGGGCTATTTTCTGCAGAAAAAAGGCAACATTTTAGGCTTCTGGGGGGGGGGGCACGTGCCCCCCCCCCCCCCCCCCGTGGATCCGCCACTGCTCCATCTCTCACTTCATATACGAGAGTGGGACGAATGGGTGCAGTAGCGTCGCGTGCAACTTGGCAACATTGCATTTCGTCCATTTAAACTCATGAAAAGGTCCAACAAATGGGGTTGCACAGCGTATCTCTATATCTCGAATCGATATTTTACGTGGGTTTAAATGGACGAAATGCAACGTTGCCAGATTGCACGCGACGCTGCTATGAATGCGGATAAGCAATCGACCCCCCGGGAATCGTCAAACCTTTACCCTCGCAAAACTGAGCACCAAAGAGCACCAAAAATTGTTCCAACTGTCACCTAAATTATAGGTGATATCACCAACAATTCTTGGTGATATCACCAACAGTTCTTGGTGATATCAACAACAGTTCTTGGTGATATCACCCGATTTAGGTGACAATTGAAACAATGCTAGGTGTCCTTTGGTGCTCAGTTTTACCACGGTTGGATGGTTATTAAATTTCGTCTTCATAGATATCAAATAAACTTTAGGATTGATCTCATTCTCTTACACATAATGTGATGGGTGATTTTTTTCATAAGTCAGGTTTGATCATTGTGACATTACCTCCGAAGAAACGACGATTACGATTACGATTACGATTACTCACTAGAATCTTGAGTAATTGAATGCAACTCTCTTTTTGCCCAACTCTACTTCTTACCACCTTACTATGATGTAAAATGTGCAGTCAAATGCCAACTTTGGTAGTTATCATCGATACCGTGTTAAGGGGGAGTAGCAATAAACATTCAAAAACAATCAAGAGGCAAAGGGTGGTAATTTTTGTGAAGCTACCGATCAAAGAATAATAGTCCAGTTGGTAATCCTTGTGGGAGAGGAGAGGAGAGAGGGAGAGTGGAGAGAGATAGATAGAGAGAGAGAGAGAGAGAGAGAGAGAGAGAGAGAGAGAGAGAGAGAGAGAGAGAGAGAGAGAGAGAAAGACGGGAGGGGAGAGAAATGTCAACTCATAAGACACAGTGTCACAAGATCGCGGTTGACGCGGATGGACCGAGGACCAACGCACACGAAGCAGGAACATTAAAATTAAGAGACAAAATAAAAACAGTTCATATCAATATTCAACGAATCGAATGGAAATCAAAACGAGCGGATGATCTCTCCTTGTTTACATAAACAACTGTCCTAAATATAATTCAGTATACACTATGGACTGGCTGTTACTTTCACGATCACTCACGAAATACCAGCATCAATTTGACATGACTCTCCAGAGCTCTTCCAATCTTCGTGAATTCGAAGAATGCCACGTAAAACCTCGTGCATGCGTCGTTAGAATTAAATACATTTCAGTTTTATTTTACAAGAAAAAAAAAAACAAAAAAAAAACAAAAAATGAAAACGGCGGATTCCTCTTAAATATGAACGTCTCCGACAACGAATAAACGTAATTACGGCCACAACCGGAAAAAGAGCCGTCCCTGTCTCCCATGGAAAAGAAAGTTTAGTCACAACTGTAGCAGCCTTTAAAAAGCAAAGCAAAAGCAAAAGTTCTGCTTCTAAAGCATGGTGCGGCTGTACCGAAAACACTACTTCGGTAGAGGAAGAAGCATTAAGCAAGAAGAAAAGCTGTTTTTCAACTGAAGTAGGTGCTTCCGTACAGCTGCAATTTTCTCCAGTACAGAAATACTTTTGCTCCGCGAAGCTATTTTAAAAGGCTGCTACGGTTGTACCTAAACTTTTTTTTTTCCAATTCCCGACCCTCCTGGTCTCTCACCCCTCCATACGACGCTACTGGATATGGTATACAGTGGCGGCTCGTGCGATTTGGCAACAGAGTTTTTATTCCCATTTAAATACATGGAAAACAATCGAAACTCCAGGAGGCTGCCAGCCTCCGCTTGAATCGATTTTTTACCTAAGTTTAAGGGTGAAAAATGCATGGTTGCCAAATCTCACGGGCCGCTACTGATGGTATATGTATAATGTCTTTGGATAGATGAGTGGCTCCAAAAATATGTACGCACTAGCCCACTGGTGGACGCTCGAGTTGAGTCTTGAAGTCGGTCAGTGGCGGCTCGGCTGTTACATGATACACAATACACAAGACTAAACGCGCCCGGCCCGGTCCGGCCCGCCCGAGCAACCCTGCCCGTTGAATCAAATTACTTTGCCGCGAAAGCCATTGCCAGAGCCAGATTTCACGTACACTTCCATGCTCCCACCCATGCTCCTGTCCAGTCTAGGGGTATTCTCCTTAAAAAAAAAAAAAAAAAAAAAAAAAAAAAAAAAAAAAAAAAAAAAAAAAAAAATCTTTGGGCAGACTGAGACAGGCCACCACCAAAGCAGTCAACGCATATCTTATACACACTGATGACACGCAGTAGGCAGGTACACTTATGTCATACACGGGGTCTTCAAAAAGTCCGGAAACGCACCTGTAGTTTTTGAACGGTGTATTTAAAAAGCAAAAGGAAAACAACCGAATGCAGGGACGCTCTTACAAGACCACATGATGCACTTTTAACGATAGAAATTTAAAGGGCCCTCCGAGGGGAGACGGGTGCTACGCCGCCTGGGGCATCTGCAAAGTTCGGTTATTTTAAAAATAAACCGTTTGAAAGTTACTGAGGCGTTCACGGACTTTCTGAAGACGCTGTATACAGTGTACAGTGACGACGCGCAAAACGACCAGTGCCGGAGTCGACTCAATGGAACATAGAAAAAGACCACGCAAGGAGAGATGCGGACGAGATCATAGCTGTATCCAGTGATTCGTCTTTCTCTATCATTGCCCATTTGATCACATGTACAGGAGAAGGACAGAGATAGGTGCTAAAGTCACTATGTAGGTAGCACCTCCTTCCATCCTTTTCTAATGCATGTGTTTAGATGGGCAAAGAGACGGAGAAAGACGAATTTCGGACCGCCGAGGCTCTGGAGGAGATATCGCGAGAGGAGCATCGACTCCGTACAGAGAGAGAGAGAGAGAGAGAGAGAGAGAGAGAGAGAGAGAGAGAGAGAGAGAGAGAGAGAGAGAGAGAGAGAGAGAGAGAGAGAGAGAGAGAGAGAGAGAGAGAGAGAGAGAGAGAGAGAGAGAGAGAGAGAGAGAGAGAGAGAGAGAGAGAGAGAGAGAGAGAGAGAGAGAGAGAGAGAGAGAGAGAGAGAGAGAGAGAGAGAGAGAGAGAGAGAGAGAAGTCTGAGGTCTGGTCAGAGAAGGGGTAAGGGGAGGAGGGGTTATAGTTCTTGAGTAATTAATACATTAATCAACTAATTAAGGCGCATCGATGGCGTTGAAAGATAAATTAGTGCTTCTCCCGCGTGCGCGCAGGCGCCCTAGCAGTTACTGAGAGCTGCTGAAACTTCAGAAACCAGAGAGAGGTAGAAGAGAAGAGCTCATAGGTGATGATTAACGGCTATTTTTACATTCCGATCAATTTGGCGGGCCATGGGTTTCTTGTCCTCTTTTGTTTTGTTGGTCAAGCGGAGAGATCGAGTGTGAGAGAGAGAGAGAGAAAAGAAAGAAAGATAGATAGATATATAGATAGATAGATATATAGATAGATAGATATATAGATAGATAGATATATAGATAGATAGATAGATAGAAAGAAAGATAGATCGATCATGGGCGCCCGCAGAAAAATTTCCAAGGGGGGGGGCAAAATTGTTGAACCTCAATGGAAGGTCTTGTAGACCCCCCACCCCCAGGGGAAAAAGAAAAACTTTATTTTTCATCCAAATGGTGTACACTTATTAAGCCGTGATAGGTGTATCAAATAATAGTAATAATTTTGACGTGTTTGATATAATGGATAAAAGGACAGCTGACGAAAATGATGACAAGAAAAATGTTTTGTTCTAATATTCCTTGCAAAAAATGAGTTCAAACTACAAAATAAACAAATAATGAAGTTTGTTAACTATTATATTACTCTTTTGATTAACATTGCATTTTCTTTTTTCCTTCCATTTTTTACCGTGAAATGTTGACTTTTTTGAATTCCGGGGGGGGGGGGGGGGCGAGTGCCACCTCTTGCCCCCCGCTGCGGGCGCCCATGATATCGATTGATATTTGATCTATAGATTGCGTGGCAAAATGTACTTGACACTAGTCGTTGGTTAAAAACATTAATATGTCTCTGAATTGTCAATTTGGGTCAGTCCTTGCTTGAAAACTCCTTGAAACTTTCTTGAAAAATTTTGAGGTGCTTTGGTTCAACGGGTGTGTCTAAATTGCAAACTGAATTTGGAGGACTTTTCCAGCTCGAGTTGAGTCAAGAAGATCTCAAGTGTACAGTCTAAATTGAGCCAAAAATTCCTGATTTTTTGGCGCGCGGGTTGCGCACTACAGCCCCTAAAATGCTGGTTTTACTTGGAGAAGCATGTCCCGTTAGTGAAATAATATCTCAGGTCTAAATGATTAAAACGAGTTATTCTTTGGCTTAAAATGAAGCTAAGATTAAGTTAAATTAGATTATTTTACATTTGTTTTTTTTTTTTTTTTTTTTTTGCTGTTTTTTAACTTTGATGGGTAACATAAAAATTAAATATTTCAAAAAAAAGGGGGGGGGCAATTATTTGTAGAGAGTTTTATGCTGTTTAGACTAATGGCTTGTATTCTTTATTCTCTCGGATTTGTGTTGACAAAAAGGAACTTAGGAGGGGAGCTAGACAATAAAAATGAATGAGACGCGGAAAAACTATATACAATAGTCCACACGTATAACCGCAAGTTTATTCTGAGTAATTGCTATTTTAGTAGGTGCGGGTGAAAAAATTCGGAGTGATGTACACGTGTTTTGGCATGTTTTCATATTCTTTATTTTTAATTTCTCAAAATCGTTTACATAAAGAGCGGTCCGAACGAAACGATGACATTTTTTCAATCTCAAAAACCAACGTCTAAACGTTTTGCACTCACTCAACATTTATTTTTAATCTAACATCTAATAAATCATACTTACACAACTACAGTCATCCATCGGTTTGCAAATCATCCGCGTTCCGCGATCCCCCCCCCCCCCAGGGTTAAAAATAGGAACGTTCCGGCGCAGAATTTCTTAAAATGCGGGTACTGCTCAACGTTTCAATTACTTTCTCGCATCTTCCAGTCGTTAAATTCATGTAGAGTTAAAATTTGACAAGTAATGCGCGAATCCATCAAAGTGAAATGCGTGATGATTGATTCGGAAGTGTTCCGCAAAAATATTTCCCGTCGGTCATGGACATCTTCAATCATTATCATTTCACTTTAAGTACTGTAAGAGAGCTCATGCGCGGATGGCGCACATCAGTGGGCATAGTTTCCAATTTAGCGGTCGAAGATCAGCAAAGTTGAAATATACTCTGGGATAAGTATCATTTTGAAGCTGGGCTGATTTAAGACTCTCTGTAAAATTTCCAGCTGGAATCGTGTGTTAGAAGTATGGTTCAAGCTATCATATTGTCCAAATTGCTTCTCAACGATTTGTTTATCTGAAATTTGAAATTTCTGATTTTAGACTGTGAAAATGGTCATTTTCGCCCATTGTGCAACGGACGCCAGCCAACGTGTGATTTGCGGGAAAATGTTTTAAGCAAATGCTTCGGAGGTGAATAAATAAACTTATGATTTATATTGAGTGTTGTTCCCCCTTTCATATCGAACACGCCTTGGAGTTATAAAAAATGATGGACTCCACGTAAATGTTATCATTTCGATGAGTCTTACAATACAACTTAAGTTCGGTTTCGCGCATGTCAATTTCGCATATTTTCGGAGATTTTTCCCGAGTTGAATGAACCTAGGACACACTTATATGTTGGTACTTTCATTAGATTTCCTTTTCGCGCGCCCTATAAAAATTAAAACAGAAATGTTACTTAGTTTATTTTGCGGTACTAAAGTGCACGGGTGTCGAACCGATTTTAAGATTAACTTTTGAAGAATTTCGTACCTAAGACCGATTATCAATAGTCATGCACAACCTATAATATTTCAGTGGCTTCGTTTTTATAGCTTTCGCATGTGATGACTGCGTAGTGCGTATTTTGTGCACCAGACGTTATGAGGTTTTTCTCTCCAGACTGAGGTCCCATGGCAATGATCCAAAAAAAAAAAAAAAATTACGCTAATTTCAGAATATATGAGCGGTCATCGTTTGGATAATTAGAGCACTTAATTTCTGTGTAAACATATACAAAATTTCTCTCTCTCTCTCTCTCTCTCTCTCTCTCTCTCTCTCTCTCTCTCTTTCTCTCTCTCTCTCTCCCCTCTCCTCCCTCTCCCCTCTCCTCCGCACTCTCCCCGGTGGACTAAATGAAATAAAATCGGTTTTCAAATCAGATCAGTGATGACTAGATACAGAGAGTTAGAGAGAGGAGAGAGAGAGAGAGAGAGAGAGAGAGAGAGAGAGAGAGAGAGAGAGAAAAAAATGAGAGTGAGAGTGAGAGAGAGAGAGAGAGCGAGTGAGAGTGAGAGAGAGTGGGAGAGAGTGGGAGAGAGCGGGAGAGAGCGGGAGAGAGAGAGAGTGAGAGGAGAGTGAGAGAGAGAGTGGGAGAAAGAGAGAGAGATAGTGAGAGAGAGTGGGAGAGAGAAAGAGAGAGAGAGGTGATCCCCTCTTTTGGTTCTGGTTTTTTGTTTTGTTATTTTTTTCTCTTTACTCTTCCATCTTTCTCTGCTCCTTTATGCTCTCCTTTCGGGGCCCGACTGAAAAATGTTATTAACCAGATGTCCAAACGCCCAAGTGTTTACTCAAGCAGCCAAACGGGGCGGCGGCTCGGGCGTCGCGTCGCGTCGGATCGATAGATTTCACACCGTCTACAACCGTTTTGTTTGCTTCAGCGAAAATATATAAAAAGAGAGCCCCCGCGGGAGATAAAAAGAAAATATGTTTACAGAAAAACTGTGAACATTTTGGAGATGCCTTGCACGTCTTTATACTCTTGCTCATTCTCTTATCCTCGGCCCGTCCCTACCTATCCCCTCTTTACTATTCTTCAGCTCCAACGTCCCGATCGAAAGAAGGTGGAGGGGGTGGGGAGGGGGAGGGGGAGGGGTAAAAAGGTGGCATAAGGGGGAAGAGAGGGGGGTTCTCAATTGGTGAGAGTTCTCCTATAACGAGAATCATTTTCCCTTTCTCACTTTCTTTTCAACCTTTTAATTCTTTAAATCCGCGCTGGAGCTTCATAAGCTCCAGCCGGACTTGTCGTGTCAGAGAGATTGCCGCGGAGAGCGCTACAGGGACGAAGACATCAAGGCAGGGTATGCAATACGCGATGCACAGTAATTTACCATTCAATAAATGTTTTTAACGCGTTTCATATTACATATCCTGGCAAAGGTATGCAATACGCAATGCACAATTGTTTAATCAGCAGGCTGATGTTGACTGTTATTTTGTTGAATCCACGAAATTGCAGGGTGTCTCTAATGTAGCAATTACGTGCTCCGTCTCTATTTGTCTCAGAAAAAGATTCAAAAACCCCATATTCATGTTCTTCTATGGGACCCTGATCACGGCATGCTTCTGAGATTCCCTCTGTGCGATAGGTCGCGTACGTATTACGGCGAGAAACTATAGTGCTTATTGGCTACTATATGTTGATTCCGACGAGCAACGTTTTGAGCTGCATGCGTAGCTTGACTCCAGACCACTCGCGCTGCCCCTTCAACCTCGCAGCCCAGCAATCCGGCTTACACTTCGGCATGCACCGTTTATTTACCCTTTCTTATACTCATCGCCAGTTTAAATTATTGTTCACAAATTGTTAACATAAACTACGGCGCAGGGTGGCACCGGTTTCTCGTCGCGCCAGTAGGGAGAGGTGGTGTTATAAGGACATACTAATAATGAGAGATTTCTATTTGAACTTCGGCGCTCTTTCTATGCTGGAAAGAAGATTCATAGAGTAACTAGGCCCCAGAGCTAGAATAGCGATTATCAGTCAATTAATGGTACTGTGATACAAGCACAAGGGAAAGTCGTCTCTTATTGGCACCTCCTTGATAAAGGGACGGTTTTATTAGATGGAAGATAGAAGTATCCTAATATTTTAGTGCCCAATGGGGCAGTTGCAAGGGTTTAAAATGTTGTGTTTTTTGTAAAGAAAATGAAAGTACTTGATGAGCTGAGGACGAAGATGCCTTTGGTTTCTAATTTCGTCCCATTGTTCTGGAGATGAGATTTTGGCCCAAAATACATTGTTTTAAATGGAAATTTTGCGTAGTGACGTCACTACACACCCAATTTTTTACAACTTTACACGTGCGTATCTCCGAAACCGGGACATCTAGGAAAAACCCAAAAGCACCATAGTTCTCAACTCATCGAGTACTATCATTTTCTTTATAAAAAACACAACATTGTTGACCCTTGCAACTGTCCCATTCCGAAATCACAATCGCGCATTTGGAAGCATTTTAGGAGTTTAAGAGTGAATTTTGTAAGATTTTGAAGATAGAGAGAGAGAGAGAAATGGAGCTTGTGAACAAAGCAATAACGTCATACGTGTATATATTTGCTGGCACTTTAAGCTACCAGATGGTCAAAAGCCAACCGGGTTTATTCTGGTGGGGAGTGACCGTCAAATTCTTTCATTTGGAGCATAAAATTTGTTGATTTAAAGAAAATAATATCACATGATGGGTTTCAAACGCGTGCTACATCGATCATAACTCAACAACTTTACAGAGAGAGTGATTATCCAGCGAAGCCTACTGGCACGTCACATAAACACATATTATACATTGAATGATGTTATACACTACGCAAGTACACCCAGTACACGTACCGTCGATCAGAAAACGGTAACACTCATCTCCGTTTATTCATTTCACAAAGCGATTAAGGACAAAAATCCTTGAGATTGAATAAAGCTCTTGTAAAGTTTTGCTGTAAGCAAATGAACAAACGATTCGTGATAAATACAATTAATGCTGAGAAAATAATAACAATAACTTAGCATCAATATAAGATGACCAATAAACTCACTACTCTCAAAATTCACTTCCTAGAGAAAACTTGGTTTTAATTTCAAAAGGACTGCTTTTGATGTCTGAATGCACAAGCGTTCATTTCTCAACCTCATAAAAAAGAACATAACCTTCAAATGGAACAATATTAGTCTCGTTTATGCGAGAGATCTGAACCTGGGTTGAGTCAACCCGAGTTGAGTTTCAACATAGGTCCAACTCGGGTTAGCGCATAAACACCCGTATATTTGAACTCGAGTTCAAAGGATTTCTTTCTTCTTTTCACTGTGTTTGTTTACATTTTTGACGAAAATGGCGGCGATGCTTGGTGCGGTACGGACAAGTGCGACCGCATAAGACGCGTGTTTAACCTCACTCGGATTGGTGACATCGATGCCGCGTGAACCCGGGTTCTGAACTCCGAGGTGTTTATGCGTGAAATCTCAACCCGAGTTCACCGACTCGACTCGGGTTTGAATCGGGGTCGAGTCGAACCCGAGTTCAGCGAGATCCGAAGTGTTTATGCGGGAGCATCTCAACTCGGGTTCAGCTGAACCTGGGTTCTAGAACCCGGGTTGAGATGCTCGCATAAACGAGGCTATTGTTGCATTAGGCATTGGCACCGGCAGACATTTTCTACGAGAGGGTAGGAGACAAAACTTCAAGTTAAAGCCCGGCCGAGGGGAACGCCGATTTTCAAAAATGTTAACTTGTTGTAAGCTCATCTTACGGAAAACTGACGTGAAAAATAGAGCTTTGCGACTTCTTATAGGAGGGGTGTCCCGTTTGTACTCAGAAGCCGAGTCAATAAGTTGAAACACTCAGAGTCTTACCTTACTTAAGTTCAACTCATGCCTTGAATCTGCACCCCCGACCAATCAGGAGCAAGCACTCGTGAAGAGTGAGGCACATGCTGAGTCTAATGCAAGTCCGGGTTTTCGCCGACTTAATTCCACCCCTGCTGCCGCCCAGCCAAATGCTCCGCGCTCATGGCATTTTGTTTCTGTGCGATCAATCAGAAGTTTGATTTTTACCCAGTGCTGTCATTTTTCGGATAACCAGTGGCGTAGCGTTCAATTTGGCAACAATGTATTCTATCCATTTAAACCCATGTAAAAGATCGAATTCAGGGTGTGCACAGTGCACAAGGAAAATTCGATATATTTAATGAGTTTAAATGGAGCAGTTGCATTGTTGCCAGATGGCACGCGACGCCACTGCGGATAACCATCCGATTTTTTCCATTTGACATAAAGAGGAAAGTGGTTGATTTAAAGAAAAATGTGGCATCATTGATTCTTGCAGCTTTTGACGCGAAGATCTTGGTATGCGCTACCAACAAAAAGTCCTACGCGGAGTAGTAGTAACCGAAAGTAATAGCACTTGAATCAATGCACTCGATGACGTAATTCACACAGAGACTTCTAAAAGAGGCAAATGTTCTGTCCGGTGCGGGTGCCGGGCGATAGTAAATTGAAACGCATCTCGTGACGTCATACTTTTAAATCAATCTATAAATTTGCAGCGATAGCCGCTTGACTCATATATACGCTCTTCCACAGGTACAAAGAAATTGCTCCGCGAAATTGCCGTGACGTATGGATGACGTAAGTTAACATTATAAGTTTAATGTTGACTAAGCCATGACGTAACCCCGAAATTTATTGCTACTTCCGATCCTATTTTAAAGTTTTATTGCGGTCTTTTGTGTTTATCTGGACGTTGAGAGCTAGATTAAGCTTGTTACTGCTTTTGTAGACGTATAACACACCAATGATCTTTGAAGTCTTATTTGGTCCTTTTGACTCAGATTTCTTCATCAAAAGGCACGTAGGCTATGAAAAGATTTTTTAAATGTGGCGGAGTCCCTTTCACCCCCACTTACTGATAAAAACCCATCAAGAAAGAAACACACTAAGTTCTGAGACGGTCAAAAAGAGTCCTCAAATCAGAAAATACATTTCTCATCAGCAGGGGTGCCAGTCCTCCCCTAGACGCCATACGAGTTTCCTCCCCCCTAAATCAGACATTTCAACCCCTCCCCCTCGTACCCTCCCCCAAAATTAGATATTTGCACCCCCCAGCCCTTCCCCCAAACCAGACATTTTCACCCCCTCTCCGACCCTCCCCCAAATCAGACATTTTCCACTACCCTACTGGAGAGTCTAGCGGATATGGAATACTCAATAGTAGAAAGGGGGCTAGGGCCCCCCGCGTTAAAATTTTTGGTTATTTTCGAACGTTATTGGATCAATTTTTAGCTGTTTAAGAACCCTCAGTTAAGGGGGAGACCCTCAGTCAGGGGGGGGAGACCCTCAGTTACGGGGGAAACCCTCAGTTTAGGGGGGGGACTCTCAATTAGCGGAGGGAAACCCTCAGTAATGAGGATACCCTCACTTGGGGGGGGGGGAGTTAAACAAATAAGTGGGTACGGGAGGGAGAACAGATTATGATTTTTCTTTCCCCAAAAAATATTTTGTCCTTCCTTTCGCAGAGAAAAAAAAATATCCCCCCCTCTCACCCCATTTTAAGTATACGAGCAGGTCGTATGCAAAGATCGGATCTGGTACCCCTGCTCATCAAGAAAACTTAATAACATTTATAAACTGCTGTTTTAATTTTAAAGAAAACTTTTAAAAAGTAATGAAAACGTAGAAATGAATGCCGCTGAACAGTTTTGAATTAAATTTCAATGGTCAAAAAAATATGATTGTATGGATGACTTTTTTTCATTGATTTCTGACCCATTTTATTCGATCTCAGGCCGTCATACAGCGCAACGCTGCTGTTAATACAGAATGGAGGATCGCCATGACAATTTAACCATTTACTTTCTTCTATACATTTAACAAAAGAAGTCAACCAGCAAAAAGGGCGTTTGTTTAAAGTGCAACTGGCCCATATATGTTTCGTGCAACTGACTATTATGAACATGGTGATTACTGATTAACGGAAGCGTGGGGGAGGGCAACATTGGAGGCTGGCGCGGCGCAGCGCACAGTGGTGGAAACATTAATTTGATGGACATGAACAGTTTGGTCTTTTGCTATAAAAACATTTAAGATGTGACATTTTCTTGAAAAAATCATGTTTTTTGACTCATTTTAAGCTCTGAATGGGTCTGTTGCGTACTTTTGCTACATCAATATGACACATTGTTTCTAACGTAAAATTCGGCGAAAAAAACGATGCGCACATTAAAAACTTTCAAAATCCACTCATTAACTCAGGAAATGCCTTCCATTTCAAACAACCCGCGCTACACTAGACACTATATCACCGACTTAAAACTACATAGATGGAACCATCTCGTTTATGTAAACATGAACAGAACTTACAAACATTGGCAAGTTTCGTTTAGATGCGTACATTTCTTTTATATTTTGTAATCTTTGATAAACCGAAAAGACCAGACAGCTAATGCAGCTTATATTTCACGTATTGAAAAGAAATTCCATCATTCTGTAGTTACGATGTTTGTTTACTTATGCCCGGTGGTTCCGTCTATGTAGTAGTATACCGGTGCAAATAGTGTCTAGTGTAGCGCGGGCTGTTTGAAATTGAAGTGATTTCCTGAGTTAATGAGTGGATTTTGAACGTTTTTGATGTGCGCATCATTATTTCCGTCGAATTTTACATAAGATTCAAGGTTCTATATTGTTGTAGCAAAAGTATGCAACAGACCCATTGAGTGATTTCACACAATTTAGGTTACCTTGCTTAAAAATGTTAAGAGCCTTCATTTTATTCGTAAAATTATGTCCGGGTAATTCCATGTTCTGAACCAATTATTGTGCGGCGCACAAGGAAGCAAGTCAATGGGAAGGGTCAATGGAAAATATGACTAAATATCAGTGGCGTCGCGTGCAGTTTGGCAACAATGTATTCTATCCATTTAAACTCATGTAAAAGATCGAATTCAGGGGGTGCACAGTGCACAAGGAAAATTCGATATATTTAATGAGTTCAAATGGAGCCGTTGCGTTGTTGCCAGATGGCACGCGACGCCACTGCTAAAAATGCAAACAGCCTCGCCAAAAGAGGGCCAAATTTGGACCCTTTTTTTCGTCTCTCGAAATCCTGGACCAAATATGGCTTAAATTACTCCCTAAGGTGACCTGATACTCGTGTTAAAATTTCAGCTTGAGTATACGCACGGTTTCCGAGATATAGGGGGGCAAAGTTCCCCATTTCACGAATTTCGCCAGTCGTTCAGCTGCAACATTTCAATGCTTTCAATGGGGAACTTTGCCCCCCTATATCTCGGAAACCGTGCGTATACTCAAGCTGAAATTTTAACACGAGTATCAGGTCACCTTAGGGAGTAATTTAAGCCATATTTGGTCCAGGATTTCGAGGGACGAAAAAAGGGTCCAAATTTGGCGAGGCTCTTCGAATGTTTTTACAGAAAACAAAAAAAAAACAAACTATAAATGAATCTTGCAGGAAATATATTTTACTATAAATGAATCTCGCAGGAAATATATTTTACCATAAAATCAATAAAACTACTTTCAAAATGTCTACATTGCGTACAAACAAAGGAAAACGCATTAAAAGTCGCCACGCTATATGTCCGACCTTTCCCACAGACTCGCTCCCATCGTGCGGTGCGGCGGGCGGTGCTCATTAGCGCTCACCGTTTAGTAAGAGACAAATAGAAGCGCAAACGATGACTTCATTCGCGCGAATTCAATAAACTAGAGATGCGAAGAGAGAGAGAGAGAGACTCATCGCCTCGCAAGTCGCAGTCAATTTTCGACTCTCTTCAATGCATCATTACCGCGAAACAAAAAAAAACATATAAAAATCTTTTCCGGAATAACGTTGACTAGCCCCACCGAATCTTGCAGGCGGGTATATTTTCCATAAATTTTCCCAATTCTCAACTACCGCGTCAAAAGCGCCCTCGCAGCCGCGACGCTACGCAATGACAAGGGAATTTAAAAAAGGCCCGCTTAGGCTGCCTTTTGAGTATAGACTCGTTTTTTCATTACCGATGCGGCGGCGGTTTTTAGAAGCTCACCGTTTAGTAAGAGGCGAATGAAGCGAAAAAACGAATGAATTTTTCCTTCGCGCGAATTAATTTAAATAAAATGCGAAGTTTTTAAAGTCATCGCCTCCACGGGTCGAGAAACGATTCTGTTCATTCATGCATAAATGAATGCCGCTTCAACAAATATTTCCTAAATTGGAAACGCTGACTCAAAAAGCTTTTTCCGCGACCCATTGAAGTAAAGATTACGCGCGCGAATGTAACGCACGAAAAACTTGCCGCCCCGTGGACGCTTTTTAATTTTTCCCGCTTTTAAAATCTCAACTCACCGGATGAGAAAAGATTACATATTTCGCAGCCGCATGAATGCGAATGACAACTTGAACTGTAATATTCCTCAATGGGCCCCTGTTTTGAGTATAAATCAATGCTATTTTTCTAAGTCATCGATGATTCCACCTTTTGAGAAAAGATTACATAGTTCAGTTCAGTGCATGAATGTAATGCACGAAATACTTGCAACTGTAATATTTCCTCAATCGGTGGAAACGCTGTTAATTAATTAAATCATCCGCAAGTTTTTCAAAGTCATCGACGACTCCACCGGTTGAGAAAAGATTACAGATGCTAGTATATTCGTGCAGGTACAGTCAAACACTGAACTGAACTGTTTAATCTTTTCTCAACCGATGGAATCATCGATGAATTGAAAAATAGCATTGATTTATACGCAAAACGGCAGCCCTGGCAAAGCAGCGCGCATATCCGTAACTATACAGTCCCTACATGTAGAGAGTTAAGACTAGTGAAACCATGGGCGCCACAATGGGTTTGTTGCAAACTTTTGCTGCAGCAACATAGATGGTCGATTAGTGTGTAAAATTGCGTAAAAATATCATTGAAAGCATCAAAAATGCCTCAAAATCCACTCAATAAACCCACAGTACGCGTTTTAAAGAAAACCTATGATGGCGGTCGAAGAGTTGAATCAAATGGGGCTCTTGCAAACTTTTGCTATGGGGGATTGAAAAGTTGATTCTTGCATAAAAACCTGTAAAAATGACGATGAGTACACTAGAAAGCACGAAATTCACTCTCAGAATCGGGCTAAATGTCGGAAAGTTGCAGGTATCACGTGAGATTAATTCCTATCTAACCCATTAGTGCATAGCGTCCAGAAAACTGGACAGCATTAAAAAAAAGTAAAAAAAAATCCCACGGACACAAAAACGCACGAAATAAATCGTGGACTAAGGGAAAGTTTGGTCTACTGGTGCAGAGTGTCAGTGAATTTTTTCGTTAAGGTACGTGCATCCCTGCTTGAGAAACTGATTATCAATTTCATAAATTTCATCATTTTCACAGGGGAACCTTATGCACTAATGGGCTAAATTAAGACATATATATCTGTGTTTCCGTAGAGAAAGTGACATAATAGACAGGAGTCTCCCATGATATACCTGCGTTGAACCGCCATCACGATCTTGCCGTTATAGCAGTTATGTGAGTTTATTACTGAATTTTAGACTTACTTAGTGTGATTTTCGTGATTTCCGCTGGTCTTCACATCATATTGGACTATTTATTTGCTAATAGCTAAAGCTTGTAAGAGCCCCATGGTGCAAACATCGAACTGAAAACATCGACGAGGGGGCCTTCTGTTAATGCTTATGGTAATTTCGGTGATGACATTTTTTTTTTCGCTAAATTTATTAAGCACATCAGCCGAAGCCCCCTTCCCCCCCCCAAACATAGAAATCGACGAAAAGGCCGAAAAATGCCTCGAAATGCCCGAAAATCGCAACAACTGCAGCATAGAATCCACCACCTCCCATAAGCGGCTGCATAGACGTCTAATCCGATCATAACCTCATTGGAGGTATAAAAGAAGACGGAATTGCCTTCCGACAAGATCCGAGTCCATCAAAATCGTATCGCTAAGGCCGGGATTCGGACCCTAGACCTCCAGGTTAGCAGATTTGCTTACATTCTGAGGACCGTTAGTTGTGTCTTCGTCCAATGCAAAGATTACAGTACCGTAGAGTTTCAAACGGTGTTATCTTTCACTGCCTTTCTTGATCGACCTATATTTACGCTTTCAAAGATTCTTTTGGGTTTGGAAGTGCATGGACAACAAGTTTTACCAGGGATATGGCCGACCTTCACGCCAATTTTCTCCTTTTTGTTTTTTTTTTTTTTTCAACTATCGTTCTTTCTATACTTTTATTCCCTAATTCATTTTTGACCTCTCTTAGGCTCTTTTAATTGCCTTAAAAGAGAGAGAGAGAGAGAGAGAGAGAGAGAGAGAGAGGGGAGGGGGGGGGGAGAGAAGAGAGAGGAGAAGAGAGAGAGAGAGAGAGAGAGAGAGGGGAGAGAAAGAGAGAGAGAGAGAAGAGAGAGAGAGAGAGAGAGAGAGAGGGGAGAAGAGAGAGAGACAGAGAGAGAGAGAGAAGAGAGAGAGGGGAAAAAGAGGAGAAAAAGAGAGAGAGAGGAGAGAGAAGAGAGGAAGAGAGGAGAGAGAGAGAGAGAGAGAGAGAGAGAGAGGGGAGAAGAGGAGAAGAGAGAGAGAAGAGGGGAGAGAGAGAGAGAGAGGAGAGAGAGAGAGAGGAGAGAGAGAGAGAGAGAGAGAGAGAGAGTTAAAAACGTCCAAATTTAACTACTCCGTATTTTGAGCAGAACAATTAGCAATTAAAAAAAATAACCTTAAATTATCATTTCAACGCTTTCATGACAAATGTCTGAAACTTGGATTACATTGAGTACCTCCATTGCGTACTCATTCTACATCGATTAGGCACATTTATTTTAAACCTTAAACTCCGCGAAAATAAACGATGCACGCACGTTAAATACATTCAAAATCCCAATGGATGGCGGGGGGCTCTCGTGCAGTTAGGCATTAGTGGTTTATACCATTTAGTTACGTGTTAAAAAAAAAAAAAAAAAAAAATCTCCAGGAGGTCGATGGCCTCCTCATCAATCGATTGTTTCACCTAAGTTTAAATGAAAAACTTGCATTATTGCCAAATTGCACGATTTACCACTGCAAAATCCACTCGTTAACTCGGAAAACAACTTTGAAAAGTCGTCAATTTGAAAAATGTTCCACCGGTAAAGAAAAGATGACGGATGCGGAGTATATTCGTGTTTTACAGTCTCATAAGCTGAACTGAACTGTATAATTTTGACTATCTGACTAAATTTATATTTTTTTATTTTAATTTTCTTTTATCCAAGTAGCAAATAAGAACCTAATATAAGCTAGCATACAGCAAAACCTAGCAAAAACCTCATCATACCGTAATATTTTTACATAAAATCATTATTTTAAAAAGTCAAGCAATAGCCTTAAAATAGAAATCTCTTCTCTATTAACTTGTGAAAAAGAACCGAACCGCGTCAAGTGGCTCAACTACAAACCACCAAATAATCGATGCACTTTTGCATGCAGCCGTACGGGACAACACAGGTATATAATGGTAGAAAATCGATGTAATCGATCATTTTCGGACAAGAGCCATGATGAGAGGGAGTAAAATGTCGGATCCGTCCAAACGATTAATTCTTTTTTCTCGGTTTTTGCACACAAACTTGACAACACTGACGAAAGACTGTTTCAAAGAACTTGGCATCGGCGCCAAATTCAAAGTCTGGCTGGCTCTAGATTATTTTGGATGCAAGCCCAGGTTTTGAAGAGGCAGACACATCCTCCCTCGTAAGTTAGAGACAGTGCATCACGGCATAATTGTCAAATCTCTCAGTGAAAATTCAGATTTAACCGTACTTTTTAGTATTGGTCAATTTCCATTCCTGCAAAATTGTAGCATGGTATAGTTTGCTTGTGGTATTGACTATATGCAAAACGGTGTTATAAATCCGTCGAAATCTATCATCCATCGGCGACAATAATTTAACAAGAAGCACAAATAGTCACATACACAGTTTTTTGAAGGCGTTTTGTCAGAAGAGTCAGCACGCGTATTATTAGCAGTGGTTAGATTTCAGTAGGACCGCTCCGCCGGACCTAAAATACGACGTCATCTAGTTTCGCGCTGAAACGAAACTTTTTTCAAATTGCTCGAAATGCTCTCAACTTCGAAAGCGTTCTAGTTCAATCTCGTGCAGATCAAAAAAATTATAAGAAACACTGTGAGTTACTTTCTTCAAGTACTTCAAAGAAATGGAATAAAAAAGGTGCGCAATAAACTCATTATAATATAAACGACGTAGCAATTCTTTCAAATAATACGTAAAAGTCGAGAAGTTTAAATTTCCTATAGAAGAGCAAATTTTACCCGTAGATTGGTACTATTTGTGTAGTGATTTGGATGGTGTAAATTATGACATCACGGCGGTTAAATAGTGCAGGCATTTGTTTGTATCCTTTATGGTGGTTATCGTACGGTAAATATTTACGATTCTTCATGCAGATGTAACAAAATAAACCAGACCTCAAAGAATAATCTTCCATTTTTTCAGTGCATGAAAATCAGGAGAAAAATTTATTCTATAACCTAGAATGTGGCTGCTGATGCATACTTTTGCTGCAGGCGATTTCAGGACCGATTCAGAAGTAAAAGCCTGCAGCCATATAACGATGGTAGCGATAAAATCTTAGAAATCCACTTCTAAACTCATAAAATGCTTTTACACTCGCTACTGTAATGACGGCGCTGGGCACATGTAAGAGTCACATCTAATAATACAGTCACTCCATCAAAAAGCAGTTAGTAAGAGATGGATTTTCTTTACCTGCACGGTGCCTCCAGGTGTCACGGTACCATTAATCGGCTGTTAATCACTTCTCTAGTGGCTAGTTAATCTGTGAATCTTCCTTCCCAGCATAAAAAGAGTGACGAAATCAATATGAAAATCTCCCATCATTCGCGTCCAACAACGATATTGCGGTCGCGCGTTTAAAATTATTTTGTGAGATTAGGACTGGATTTGGTTAGTTTTTAGTGCTGCCGTTGTTAGCCTTGAAGGGGGTTACATCTGAATCGACCTTTATATAGCTTGTAGCAAAAGTATTCAACAGCCTCAATTATACTTTCAATTTTGAGGTCAGATTTTGATGATAAGAGCTCCTCTTGTCACGGCATATTGGATTAACCTATTGATTAATGACCGTGAAGTAAAGCGATTCAACTACTGGTAGTTGCACGATCAACAAAATTGCGACGAATTAGCAGATACCTCCTCATTTCTGCAGAAATATATGTTAAGGTCGAGCGAGAAAGATATTAGGGGTGATTTCATAAGACTCACTTCGATGAACACTAATATTGCAGTACATGCTACCTCAAAAAATTAACTTGAAGTGATCATAGAGCATTAAAAAATACAAAACTAAACTAACAAAAAAAAAAAAAAACAAAAACAAATAAAAACTCAATACTTGACGGCTTTTTTATTCAAAAATCTTCTCGGTTTCTCTATCTATAATTGCGACTTATTGTTTATCTAACCTAAAGCTCGGGTTTCTTATCCACAAACCATCATCGATGTTCGGTGACATATTGTGACATCATTATTTGTTACAAAAGCCACCACATTATGCAAAATGGAGTTATGATTTAAAAATTCACCTGTGATTTCATAAGACACCAGCAGCGGCGCGCGCGTTGAAAACCGATTGTCGTTTTTGGTACGTTTGAACCAACGCAGAAGTATCGATCTTCTGGAGGATCAATGCACCACCTGAAGTTCGATTCTTTTCCATAGCTTTAGATGGAAAAAAACAACGATATATTGCAATTCACTTGCCACCATTGTCCAAAACAGTACTCGCTCCTGCCATTACACTTAACCGAACGGGAAGATAGCCAGGGGATGGTTTTTTTTTTTTCTCTCGCGTGTCGGTTTGACAACCGCGCATGGCGTTTTCAGCGCTTTCTTATTATTTTCGATTCCCTCTTGCACACGCAGATTTCATTCTCCTATGTCTGCCTCCCTCTCCCCCCGGCCGCCCCCTCTGAGGTTCTCCCCTTGGCCACCTATTTTCTCTATACCCATCAACACTCACTTATCCCTTTGAGACCGCGTTCGGCGTTCCTCGCTCAGACTCCTTGCCTCAAACGCGGTCTGCACCGCGTGAAAACGGAGGATTGACCAAAACTAAAATCAGAGTTAATTTCAGTAATAGGCGAGGATAGGCAAATACCGCGCCGCACGTAGACTTTCTTCGCTTTGTGGAGGGGAGAGAAAGTGCCATAAAGAGGCAGAGCTGCCGATTTGCGTAGATTTAATGACATTTTTAAATTCACCGATGATTCCACCGGTTGAGAAAAGATTACATAGTTAAATTCAAAGTATGACTGTATTGCACGAGAATACTCTGATCTGTAATATTTTCTCAATCGGTGGAAACGCCGTTAATTAATTAAATTATACCGGTTGAGAAAATATAAAAGACGCTTGTATATTCGTGCATTACAGTAATATATTGAACTAATCTCTGTAATCTTTTCTCAACCGGTGGAATCTTCGGTGAATTTCAAAATGTCATTAAATCAACGCAAATCGGCAGCTCTGCACAGAGGCAGCTCGAGTCAGAAAAAGAGGTGGGAGGGGAACCATGCCATGCCGAACCGATTGGGAGAGAGGAGGAGTTCAGAGCAAATGGTGCTTCGCTGGTTGCTTAAGGTGATTCCAGGCGAAACTTTTCAAGATTTCAATCCGATGGATAGCGCCACTAGTCGCTTTTTGAAAAAGGCATGTTTTCGGCGTTTTAAACTGAAACCATCACGGAAAAAAACTACGGTGAAAATAACCATACGGATACCTGATTTTGGCACCTGCTAGATGTTATGGTAATGTTAACCAGAAGTATACTATGTTTTGACTAGGTACTAGGTGATGTTACCTGATTGCATGTCGAATTTACTCAAAGTATCGGTAAATGTACCATACTTCTGGTCACGTTTACCATAACATCGAGCAGGTGCCAAAATCAGGTATTCGTATGGTTATTTTCACTAATCTTTTCTTTCCGTGCAGTACCTACGAGCATACTTCAGGAAGATACCCTGAAAGTTTCAGGCTGAAACACTCAAAAATAAAGCCGGAAATTATGGAATACGAAACTTCCCGTAAGCCGCAATGAGTGCGAATGAGGCAGATAGACGTATTATCACTCGCGCTCACTCTCACTCACTAAGCTTATGGCGAAACGAATTTCATAATTTACGGCTTTAATTTTAAACCAATTTTGCTCATTTTGGGCTCAAAAAATCCATAAAAAATTTTTGCAAGTGCTGACGTTATTAGATTTTGCGTTTTATCTGACGTACCTCAAATTTGTGTTTTTAGCGTGAATTCGTCAAATTAAGCAAAAAACTGTTGACTTTTTGAGCAGCGCGACGTGGTGTCCACAGTTGGGACTAATCAACCCTGGAATCATCTTAACCTACCCAATGCTACTACCAAACTATTACCCTACTTATCGCTAGGCTATATTGGTTCAGCTGCAAACTTTTAAAACAACAATATGATTATCATGACAACTTGCAATAAAAATCACATTGAAAACATTAAAAGCTCTCAAAATCCTTTCACGAATCCACTTAAGACGTTTTATGAGAAATTCAAGTTGGCGCTCAAATGAGCGGGTGTCCCAATTAATTGCAGCTTTTTCGACAATGAATCTCTTTTCTCATGCAGCATAGACAGTCGCGATTAGATGGGACTCTTCCACTGCAACCAGCGCATATTCGGCCGTCCTCAATCTTGGAATTTTGTCGAAAGAAGAACATTAATTGAGTTTTCAAGAGTCAATTTTGGAACGTTTTGATACTCCCAACGCTATTTCTGCTTCTGTTTCACCTGTAATCTTTACTGACGTACACCTCGAAATTATAAATGATTTTTTCTTTGCATAGTTACGCCTTTATTTTAGAACCAATTTGGCCCGTTTATGGCTCAAAAAATCAAGCAAAAATTAAGCAGGTGCTGACAGTCCGATTTTTTTGGAAATTATTCGTCCGTTCAGAGAAAACAGCCGAAAACCGTCAAAAAACGGCTATTTTCGGAGTCAGCGACAAAGTAACGCCATCTATCGGATTAAAATTTCCAAGAGTTTGCCATAGAATCAACTTAAATAATGTTTCATCCATCTTTGATCTCGGTTTTTACAAAGCAGAACGTTTAGATTGAGCATGGGCGGATACAGGGAATTGTCTTTCTCTCTCTCCTCCCATTTGAAAACGTGCGTTAGAAAAGGACAGAAGAGGGGGCCAAAGTCACGTGTTGGCCCCCTCTACTTTCCTTTTCTAACACATAAGTTCAAATGGAGGGAGAGAGAGAAAGACAATTCCCTGTATCCGCCCATGGGATTGAGAGGTAATGTTCGCTTGTTTGTATCTGGTTGAACGTTCCACCAATACCGTCTATAATGTCTTAGTATTACGCGTAATGAAACTGAAAAAAGTCCTTTCTTTCCAAAATGTGGTTCAAGCGGTTTACAGCTATGTAAAAAACGATTGCAATTCTCAAACCCAACCCTGATGTACCAAAAAATAAACAGGAATTAAAAGTGCAAAACTTCAAATAGCTATGCGTAATTTTGTAAAAAAAACATCGAAACCCGACTCTACAACGCTATTGAAAATCAGTAACAAAGGGTATTACCTTCGACGAAATATCGATCCGTCAGACGAATAGAGGAATTCGATTAACTACAAAATATCTGAGAAACACAGTGGTGCCACATAGTTCTAAAACAACAGCTTAAAGCAGAGAATTCGTATGATGCGATGCTCAAAAATGCAGAGGACATTGTACAACAGCGCAAAAAAAAAAACCAGACCAAAACCAATATGCACTCCCATTAGAGTCGTGCATAAAAAGGTTCGCAACAGACCTATTGGAGAATCATTAAAATAAAATGGCTGAGGAAGTGTGTGGTTACACTTGAAAGTCGTATCTCAATTTTTAAAATATAAGTGTCAACAGGAAAACCACCAAGATGTCTACAAAACCAAACCTATACCCTCTTCTTGTGAATGACTTACAGCAAAAACGTGCTTTGCACAAAATGTCTCTTTTATATCACATGACAGACACACATAGCTACAGTAAAAGTCTTTACGTTAGTTGGTTAGTGTAAGACCAAAAGTTCATTGAAAAATATACTAGGAAAAAATTAGCAAATTCTTGCTTTAAATTAATCTCTTGGGACTGTCTTAAATTGAGACCGATTCCGGAAAAGAGGCCTTAAATCTAAATGTCTGATCCTCAGGCAGAAGTATCTGGTAAATTTTACACTGCTGAATTTTCAGAAATAGCGCGACCCATGTTTTGTGGCCCCTTACCGCGGAAAAGGCGTCAATAATTCACCTAACCTAACTTTTTTTTTACTCTCAATACTTGAAAGTTAGGTGGTTTTGTACTTCAGTCATGGATATTGAAAACACTTCTGCCGAGGATATTCTGCAAGCACGATTCTTATTTGACTGTGATAACATGTATCAGAGGTATTCATGCTTCGCTCTTTGCTACCAAGCAACGCAGGAGTTTTGTTAAAATAAGTAATGAGCCAATATGACCATCCGGCGTTTGTTAATGAGTTTTTATCTATCGTGCGTGGTTGAAAAATGTTGTGAGGGAATAGTGCTTCAATGAATTTTAGAGTTCTTGTTGTTTTCACGGAAACGAAACCTTAAAACTCACTGAGTAGTGTTTCAGCCCATCAAGAACGTTCCTTAAAATTTACCCGTGATACAGTTCCGGGATCGATGTCAATTCAAAATGTTCGGAGGTAACAGAACTTGTTTTAAACAGAACTTTTTTGTTTGTTTCGTTGTTTTAATTAACATTCGAGCTCACTCTTTTTCTTCTACAGAGAATTTTGGCTTCATATTCAAAATTTGTAGTGACATCACCCTGAAATTTTCTGACCCACCAGTTCTCTATATTTGGAATTGGAACCAACATTTTCCAATGTTTCCGTTGATTCGATTTCTGCATGAAAATTTGATTTCAACAGTATTGATTGATCATCACACTTTTTTGAAAGAAAACTTAAACCAAAATCGTGTCAAGAACATACTGATTGTGTTGAACGACTGTGAGGATATCACCATCTTAATTCAAGACTTCGCTGAGAAGGCGAACGCAAAATACACACCCGTTTTAAACGATAGTTTTCTTCATAGTGAAATTCTTTTACCCTCTCCAAAAAAACAAGAGATCGACCGTTCAGGTTCATGCGCTTATCTTCCAATGAATTACCGCAATGATTTCTACGATTGCCACTTTTCTCAGAGCAACGAAAAATCCGTATTCAGTACTATAAATTCCAGAGAATCGGTTCATCAAGTCCGTTCTTTGGTCATCAGTCGTATTTTTAACGGTGAAAATAATTTAATTTTTTACATTTACAAGAAAGAAGCAGACAAAGAGAGCAGTATTCTGCCAAACCTAGAAAATAAGTTATCGAAAAGACAATCGGAAATATTTCTCACTAAAGCATCTTTGAATTGTGACGAATGTGACGTGCGATGGATTTTCAAGTTCATGTGGCAAATGTTTCGGGGTTTTGGAGTTCTGATATGTCCCGGTGAAAGGATCTGCTACCACTATAATCCTTTTTCTGAAAATATCATGCAATACACAGACGTAAAAAGCAGGCTCTTTGGTAATTCTAGGTTCTCCATGGAGAATACAAGTTTATCCGTTATATATATCCTTCCTTTTTTTGAAGAATACACTTTCCCTTTAGCCTTCGATGTGCAACAACAGGTCTTCAGGAGTCTTCTCATAGATTATTTCGCAAAGTTTTTCAATTGCTCTTTGAACTATACTTTGCTTTACACTGAAAAAGCGATGCATGAAGAAACTGAGCTCCGTTTAGTTCTCATGTCTAAAGGCTTGAATGTAAATGTTGATCTGATTGTCTTTGAAGCTGGAGTAAGAGTTTTGGAGCCTTGGCATTATGATTATTCGGCAGCTTTAGACACGAGCTCACTGATGTTCATTGCCCCTAGGAACGGTTACTGGCCACATTACTTAGTGGTGTTTAAAAGCTTCACCCCCGCAGTGTGGATGATGATTTTATTTGCGTCTGCGTTTAGCATTTCTGTACATCATTTATTCAGATGGTTGGCGTTAAAGTCCGTTCGATCCCTCTTTACTGAAATCGAGCTGATGAGCTACGAAAGCTTCTCTCCTCGTTGGGGTGTTTATTGCTACTTTCTATGTGTTAGTCAACCACGGTTACTTTTCGATCGTTTTTTCAGTGGAAAATTTCTTTTCTTGACCATGGTTTTCTCAATGTTGATTTTGACTACCCTCCTCCAAAGCGAGATGATGACATTGCTTAGCAGGCGAGTGCGATACTCCGATATTGACTCAATTGAAGACCTAGAAAGATCGGACTTGCAAATACAATCAGCTCAGTTGGAGAAAGATCGTGCATTATTTGGCACCGATCTTAACTATCGATCCATAAACGAAAAACTTACTGATACTTATGTCTACTTCGAAAAAATGTTGGGCAATATAAGAAATTCTGCTTACGGATCATTTAATGACAGCTCGGATCCAATCAGAACCACCAGCCAACTCAAAAAGACCATTTTGCAGCTTCTGGATCAAGTGGAAGAGAGCCAATTACGAAGCATACAAACTAACGCTTTTTTGTGCAATTTCCCTGTTCAGTCCAAGCGAAACTTCAAAGACTTGTTTTTGAAACTAAGCTCCCATCGTTACGATGTTGAAGCAGCTGAGGGTCATGAACAACACTACATTCAGGAGAGTGTCATGAATATTCCGTTCTCTTTTGCATTCCCAAAGTATTCTGTTTATGCAAAAAAATTTAACGAGCATATCCTTATGTTAACAGATAATGGTCACATTAAAAGAGTAATAGATCAAACGATCGAAAATATGGAGCCAGCTGTACGAGACATTGTCGAAATACTTTACGCTGATGAAATGATTAAACTTAAACCTTTCTCAATCGCTGATTTGGGATCCGGGTTTATGATTCTAACATGTGGCTTACTTTTAAGTGGTCTCGATTTTATTTTTGAGCTATTGCTCAGAAGCGTTTGATAATACGATCCACAGTAAAAAAAAAAAAAAAACCTCCTCACTACCACCCATAAACCATGTGTAAATATGTTATCGGACCGTAAATGATTGAAATCGCTAATTTTCGCTCCAATTTTTTAGATAATGTACTTAGACCACGAGAACACAGAAAAATCCTACTATGACTGAGTCGTTACTTTTAACCCTTTACTGCGCGATTTTTTTTTTTTCGTTCGAAAACATGATTTTTCAATTTATTTTGACTCAAAATGAAAGGGAAAAATAGTGAAAAAATTCCTAGCATTAATTCTTGCGCCAAAGAGATCTGCAAAGTACTAAATTTAACATGGGCCAGTATAGGGAGAAAATCAAGGTCAAACGGTTAAATATATTTTCTAATGCTCAGATGGCGCTCAACGTGGGGCCTTGCTTTTTCAGACTTGGATGAAAAATCGAAAATTTTCCTCGATATGTGCCGGAGGGATGACGACATGGGAAAAAAACATATTTTAACTTTAACAGTTCAAAATGGAGGAAATATATTATGTGCCTCAGGGGTGCCACGGCGCAGTTAAGGGTTAATGAAGCTTCTTCGATGGTCCTTTTTACTACACGCACACTTGGCCTTTAATCAAAACTATGTTCCAAGAGCGGAGAACTTCTTTGGAAGAAGAAAATAAATGGAAAAACAAAGATACCTCCATGAAGTCACGTGACAGACCCTATCTCCATCGTTTTCTACCACATGCGTTCAAATGAGCGAAAAGAGAGAGGAAGGCATTTCCTGGCTACGGCTGTACTGATGAGCACCACTCATTCTTTTGCTCGTACGTTGCACTATTGAAGTGAAGTCGTAAAGAAATTTGACGACACTGCATCTGATTTTTTTTTTTTTTTTTTTTTTTTTTTTTAGATTTAATTTTTTTCTTCACCTAATCTAATCACTCAAAATCTTTATTTTCAGTTAAGTCAAGTATACCGTCCCTAAGTATTAATAACGTTCATGAAATCGAATTAATCTAATTTGTGCGACTAAGTGGATTCTCAGACACACACCGTCTCACACTCACCCTCACACACGATTATTGTATACATCCCCTCATGCAGTTTAGTGTCCTTTTCCGTGAGCAAACATATCCTTCGTCTCGTCTTGGGAGTAAAAAGGGAGGGGGAAAAAGGAGGAAAAAAGAAAAAACCGATATAAAAACAAAATTTTAGGAAGGGAAACAATATGTAGAATACTCTTGTAATTTTAATAAAATGAAGTCATCAATCACGCCTTTTAAAAAGTGGACGCGGCAGCCGACCTGGCCCGACCGTATATACTCCGTTGAAACTCTCGCGGGAGGGCGAATGAGAAAGACACAATAGAGTTACAGGGGGGGAGGGGGGGGAGTTTGAAGTGAAATACATGTACTCCGTACGCGGTTGCGGAAAAATCGGCGGGAGTCCGCTTTTGATCTGCGACGAACATCACTTTTTACCGATCGGGACGAGGACGGTGAGATCTTCGACGTAGGACTCTCAGGTGAGCTACGGTCGCGATGCGAGTTGCCGTCGATCGCGGCTCAAGTCGTGCGGTGGCGATCGACTGATAAAAAGCGGGGAGCAGCGAGGGAGTTTCGCCCGGCCACCGCCGCGGCCGCGCCAGTTGGTCTTCTTCGGCGAGAGCCGAACATATGCGAGACGACGGCGCGACGCCGCACAATGGGACGAGTCAATGGGAGGGGTTGGACATGGAAAATATGACTAAAATTGCAAATTTAAATGTTTTTACAGTCGAAAAACAAACTATAACGGGTGATTCTTGAAGTGAATTTTAAAATAAAACCAATGAAAACACGTTCAAACTTCTACGTTGCATATTTACAAAAATATACGCATTTAAAGTTTCCATGCTGTGTCCGGCATCAATTATTGACTCGTTCCACTGTGCGCCGCGCCGCGCCGCCCGCAGCCCCGCACGCTGGATCAAAACATACTATTCTCGACACGAAAATCCAAGATGTTTTTTCTTTTTTCTTTAAACACACTCTATAGCGCAGGGGTGGACTGGCTCTAAATTTTCTTGGCTGGTACGCTCACTATTGGGACCCTTATCATGATGTGGGGCCCCCCAACGCCTGCACAGAGTCGATGCCCCCCAGCGATAAAGGGTCCCTACGCACTGATTCGGGACCCCTATTTGGCTATTTACTAGAGTCCCTATATGTAGAGAGTTAAGACAAGAGGGTAGTCAACTTCTGATTGGTCGATGATTTTTAGGCTCTACGCATGCCGCCATTGGATGCGATTTTGCACTTTTGTTTACAATCGCTGTTGTTTGCCAACGGTATTTTGCGGATAAAGAGTTAATTTTCGACGAATCTGTTAGTTTTAATCATGATACGCCTTAGGAATATCTATAAATCCCAAAAAGATCTTTTAAAGCGTAAATAGTTGTCGATCCACAAAAACAGTAAAAGATTACATCGTTAGAAACTCAACGGCACTGTAATCTTTGCAGTGGACGAAAACACAACAACGGCCCTCAGAATGTAAACAAATGTGCAAAATTGCATCCAATGACGGCGCCCATGGTTTCACTTGCCTTAACTCTCTACATATAGGGACTCTACTATTTACCGATGAAATGGCAACATCGTACTGATACAGACCTGCGGGCTGATTAATTACTTTTCCGTTAAACCGATAGTAAAGACTGTCTATGAGTGATGCTATTGGTTGAGCATTGTAGGACTTGGCCGTTGCTATGGTAACCAGTTACAACTTACAAGTCCCGTTCCCTATACTATGTTAAAAGCAACCCATTAATAGCTAATAGTAATTTTATAAAACTACCACGAACGGGACTTTAAACTATGCTTACTATAACAACGGCCAAGTCCTACAATGCTCGACCAAAATAGACAGCTTCTTTACAATCGGTTTCAAGAAAAAGTAAACGATCAGCTCGCAGATTAGCTCCCAATTATTACTTTCCTCTTTCATTCTTATATACTCTGTTCAGGTTACGATAAGACTTGGCGAGTCAGGTAGAAAAGCACTACTTTGCATCAAAGCGGCCCTTTGAGTTGTACAGCCATTGTGCTCACTCGGGCTCTTTTCGACTGGACCCTATTTTGGGAGAAGGCAATACCGTGAATCGGCTGACTATAAATGTTATCTGTGCAAAATTCAAATTAGAAACGGTTACACATACGACGAAATGGATGACATTGATACCCGAAGAGCCTTACCTCGTCAATAGTAGTCGAAATTGACACCTCATCATCTCGGAGATTTATTTATTGAGAATTCCATTTATATGTGTGTACCTCAATTGAATTCTTTAAAAAAATAAATGTCCGAGGGTGATGAGGAGTCAAATTCGACTAATTTTGACGGGTTATGGTCCTTCGGCCATAAATGTCATCCATTTCGTCGTATCTGTAACCGTTTCCAATTCGACTTTTGCACAGATAACATTATTAACATTCAGTCAGCCGATTCACGGTATTGCCTCTTCCCGAAGAAGGGTCCAGTCGAAAAGAGCCCGAGTGAGTACAATGGCTATACAAATCAAAGGGCCGCGTTGCAAAGTAGTGCGTTTCTACCTGACTCGCCAAGTCTCATCCTTACCTGAATAGAGTATAGTATAGTATACTTGCTTACATATCTATTATGATCTTGATTTTTAGTCGTAAAATTATGTCGCAGAAATTCTATGTTTTGCTCCCTTGAGCGCCGTGTCGTGTCGACCCTCCTCCGAGCGGGCTCGGTCGGCGTGGAATCAGCAAAACTCAGAACAAAGAATGATATTTGACAGTTAATTGAAAGATACTTATTGTTAGATGAAGGAGTTGATCTATCTTCTATCCAGAGGGGCGACCAGGATATCCTCCGTCTCTCTCATATTTCCTTTCCATGTACATAAAGTATAAGTAGAATACGGTGCTGCCCAGTAGCGCACCGAGAGTTTCTTCATCTCTCTCTTTTCTCCATTAAAACACGTATGTTAGACAAGGATGGACAAGGGGATAAAACCCCCTCCTTCTGTCCTTTTCCTACTTATACATTCAAATGGGGAATGAGAGAGATGGAAGAGATCCTGGTTGCACCAGTGCTGCTGCCATTTTGCGTATAGTAATCAATAGAATTTTTCAAATCACCAATAATACCACCAGTTGACAAAAGATTACACAGTTCAGTTCAGTGTATGACCGCACTGCATGAAAATACTCATATCTGTATGTAATCTTTTCTCAATTGGTGCAAAATTATTAAAGTGTCCCGAGTGTTTCAAAGTCATCGACGACTCTCCCGGTTGAGAAAAGATTACAGATCATAGTATTTTCGTGCGATAGTCATACACTGAACTGAACTTTGCAATATTTTCTCAATCGGGTTGAATCATCGGTGAATAAAGACGTGTCATTAATTATACGCAAAACGACAGCACTAGTAGAATACGGATTGAAAAGAAGGGGTTTCATCCCTTTTAATATCCTTGTCTAACATGCAGAGGTTTCAATGACAGAGCGGAAAGAGAGAGAGAGAGAGAGAGAGAGAGAGAGAGAGAGAGAGAGAGAGAGAGAGAGAGAGAGAGAGAGAGAGAGAGAGGGGAGAGGAGAGAGAAGAGAGAGAGAGAGAGAGAGGAGAGAGAGAGAGAGAGAGAGAGAGAGAGAGAGAGAGAGAGAGAGAGAGACGCTAGTCGCGCAGACAAAATGAAACACGATCGATCGAATTTGAAAAGGTTCCCTTCCTCATCGAGAACGTGCGGGAGAGAAGGTCAAGTGATATCAAGAATAGCTGTTTTGCTCATTAAAAAGCTACGGAACAGAACTGGGGAAAAAATATTGTGTGTCGAAGGATTTCAATTTTTCTTTTTCACTGCTCATCCCGCGTTCGTTTACATGGTGAGGCGTATGGAAACGAGCTCGTCTCATTTAATTTTTTTTTTTTTTAATTTTTATTTCTACTAATGATTTACACGTATTTTCATAAAACCCACTGTGTTCAAAAGCAATTTTTGACATCAAATCCAGTGAACTTTACAAAAGGCTTTGTAGCAGTGCTGCTGATGCACCGGTAGAAAAAGACGGTTGATGTGTTTCAGGGTGCGATCGCAGTGTGCGCAACTTATTTTTTTCTCACTGTCTTGTTGCGACTATGAATAACATGTTATGAATAGTACATGAAATTCATTGCTCTCCGATACATACACATCAAAGCGGTTATGATAACATTTTGTTTGCGTTATTTTGTTGGTTTTTTGTTCATTTGATGTTTGCTTGTTTGTTTGTAAATATTCTCTCCCTCTTTATTTGAATTTTCTTTGTTGCTTCCACTTTCTTTCAATTCCAAACCATGGGAAGTATTTATATACAAATCTTAGGCCATTACTAGTGAATTGAAATATGACTATTCAGCATCATACAATGGTACGTGCATGTCAATATAATTGAAATTCCATAAGAATCTATGTTAGTAGAACATCCCCAATTTAGGAATTTGAAGTGAAAGGGTTAAATATACACACAAAACAAAAAGAAAACAAGATGCAGACTTGCATACTTTTCTTGAAACATGATCTTAAGCGCAAGAAGTAAAATCGAAGGTAGGGAACTGGTTAGCTGAAGAGATGTCAAATAATGCTAATGTTCGTTATAAAGCTTAAAATATATTGAATCCAATCAACTTGAGGAATCAAACCAGGGTGCGGTAAGGTACGGCGGCGGGTGGCGGCCACCGGCAAACTCAGATTAAGCGCGTAAATCAACAAATCAACCCACCTCAGTCCCGGGTACACGGCCGACGCACAATGATAACTAAACGCTCGTTTTCAGGACATTAAATCGTGCGAGCGTTTCGATTTGACAATAATTTATTAGGAGTCACAGAGAATCTTTAAAGCCAAAGGATTTTATCCAAATTACTCAATAGACACCTTCATAAGAAGCATAATCAATGGGTCTGTTGCGTACTTTTGCAACATCAATGTAACTCATATTGTTTCTAACGCAGAATTCGGCGGAAAGAACGATGCGCACATTGAAAACTTTCGAAATCCTACTCATTAACTCAGAAAATACCTTCCATTTCAAACAACCCGCGCTACACTAGACACTATATCACCGACTTATAACTACATAGATGGAACCGTATTGTTCATGTAAACATGAACTGAACTTACAAACATTGGAATGTTTCGTTTAGATGCGTACGTTTCTTATATTATTTTGTAATCTTTGATAAACCGAAGAAACCATACAGCAAATGCAGCTAATAGTTCATGAATTTAGAAGGGAATCCCATCATTCTGTAGTTACGATGTTGTTTACTTATGCACGGTGGTTCCGTCTATGTAGTAGTATACCAGTGCAAATAGTGTCTAGTGTAGCGCGGGCTGTTTGAAATTGAAAGTGATTTCCTGAGTTAATGAGTGGATTTTGAACGTTTTTAATGTGCGCATCATTATTTTCGCCGAATTTTACACAAGAATTAAGATTCTATATTGTTGTAGCAAAAGTATGCAACAGACCCATTATGACCAGATCAAATCGTCGTTTCCTAATTCATGTCTTTTCTTTGTTTTTAGTTTTTTGTTTTTTGTTTTTTTTTTTTAGCGCTCAGTTCAGACTATGGCCGAATGAGTGCTGCAGATTGGAGAGAGGCAAATGATCGACCACGAACAACTTTTTTCGCTTTTGACATACAGATTAGAAAATTCCTCGTGAAATAAAATCGCCAAAAACTCGAGAAATAAAGCCATAAGAGTACATGCACTGGAATAAAAGTGGACTACTCCAACTTGGAATAGAGCCTATAATTCGGATCAGTTTGAACAATATGCAACTAGCTGCCCAGTGTCCAGTATATTGTGTTGATTATAATTCAAGGACCTTGCTGTGAATATGGTCAGCAAGAATATTCATGCAAGAAAATAAAATACAAAACAATACGCAAGGCTGCTAGTGGCAGTGTTCTAAGTGATCAAAGTCTGGAGCCCTATTCCAAGTCTATTGTATCACTCTACTGTATCACTAATCGACAACTGCAGTAACTACGATATCATCTTCGTTTTGGTACTTTAACTTCACTTGTCTTGTGATCAATGAAACTTTTTGCAGAGAATTTCTTTTGAGGAATATCAAGAGCCTGCCCGTTTATTTGAGAATAATTTAAATTTGAACCTAATTCCATTTGCCCTTATACAGGGTGGCCCGAAAGTCCCGGGACGGCTTCATAACTTTTGAACGGCTGCAGGTAAAAAAAAAACCAAACTTGGGGGATGTTTATAACTCTTAGGAACTACGTTTTGGCGTACCCAAAAATTCCGGGGGGGAGGGGCGAAATCCCCCTTTACGGGTGCCCCCAGAATTTTCGTGTACGCCAAAAAGTAGTTCCTATTAAGTTATAAACATCCCCAAGTTTGGTTTTTTTATCTGCAGCCGTTCAAAAGTTATAAAGCCGTTCCGGGACTTTCGGACCACCCTGTATAAGTAATTCAAGTGGAGCAATCTAGATCATAAAATACAAAGAGCCTTATTCAAAATGGGCAAAAATGGCTTCGGCCCAGTTTTGTTTGAGATTTCGGGAGGTGATAGAGCATGATTGAGGCGTCCAAAACTGGCCTTGTTTTTGATCTAGCCCCAAGGGAACCGGGGGGCGGGGGTGCAAAGTCAAAACACAAAATCCGCCAGAATTTTTGAACGCGTTGTTCGATTTAAAAAAACTTTTTTTCAATCGATAGATCTTTTAAGACCTTTCTTTTTATATACATGTTTTTGTATTTTTCAGGGTTTTGATCAAGTTTTGACGACTTTTTTTTTTTTTCAGTTTAAAAAAATTTTACTTTTTCCCCCCCTGTGAAAAATTTGTTTTGCATGGGAAAAAATAAAAACAGTCGTAAGAAAAGCTTTTCAAATTTTCCCTTTTTAAAACCCTTTAAATCCGATCGCGGGGGAACGCTTCGTTACTGAGTTACGCGCGCTCAAAGTTGCCAAGGTCCGACCTGGCTGAATCTAGAGGCCTCCCGGTCTCCTGCCTCACACCTTTGACGCCGCGCTTTTTGCCTTATGCGACCACTGCTCACAGATATTTCGAAAGAACATCTTTTCTATTATTCTAATAATTTCTACTCATATAAACCCCCCCCCCACCACCACCACCCTCACTTCAAACCCCATCACGTTCAATACTTCCCCCTGAATAGACGCAAGTTTTTTAAGTTTCAAGTCTAAAATTTAAGGAGAATACGCATAAAGTACAAGATAGAAACTCACCTTGTTAGTTTTCGCTATACTTGAGTCCTCGCCCTCACTCTCCGACTCGTAATTCCAAAGGATTTTTTCGTTAGCGGGAAACGTGAATTCAAAAGGCAGATGGTGACGAAAATCCTGGGGTGTAGCGGCCGTAGAACAGGAACCAAACGATTGAAACGACATGGGCACATGGTGAGACAGTTCTTGCTCCATTTTTGCAGGTACAAAACGCACTTATAATTTACTCCGTAGAAACCAGCTCCAAATCCAGAAGTATGAAATATTATAAACTTTATTTTATACATGTCTCGATATGAGTTTAGCCCTTATAAGTAGGGGTCTCTGAACAGGGTGTGGGAATACGGGTCAATTTTCGGCAGATAATCATCTGTGGCAATGAGGAATTCATAATTTTTTTTAGCGAAAAAAGTTAATCCAAACCCAAAAACCCTTTTGGGTTTTTTTTTTTTTTTTTTTTTTTTTTTTTTTACCCAAAATAGTTAATCAGCAGTGTATTTCCGAGTTGCCGGTTTTATCCATCTTCATTGAACTGATTATCCCACTTGATGCATTTCAGACACTGTGCTGTCAGATTCAGAGTGAAAGATCGTAGTCCCCCCCCCCGCATTAAAATCGATGATGTGCGTCTCATATACGTGAAAATGGTGACGATTTTAATGAAGCAGTGATTTGAAATTACATTTTTGAGCACTTTAGAAATTATCCGCTTTCTGTGGTACTTTAATGCGGCAATTCATGATTTGCGTGAAGAGAGTGAAAGTTCTACCCTGACCCGTGTTGTGAAAAATGTTTTTTTTTTGAAAATACCGCTAACCTGAGAGCGCGGCGTGATAAGAAAAGAAAATCCTTGGAGTAAAACAAAATATGCTTACTTGAAAAATTGACCATTATTACGCACATCTGTTCAGATACCCCTACTTATAAAGACTAAACTATATCGAGACATTTTTCACATGAAGTTTATAATATTTTCATACACTGGATTTGGAGTTGGTTTCCACGGAGTCAATCATAAGTGCGGGGGGGGGGTGGGGGTTTATATGAGTAGAAATTACTTAGAATAGTAGAAAAGATTTTTCTTTCGAAATATCTGCTGAGCAGCTGGTCCATAAGGCAAAAGCGCGGCTCAAAGGTGTGAGGCGGGAGCCCGGGAGGCCTCTAGATTCAGCCGGGTCGGCCCTGGCAACTTTGAGCGCGCGTAACTCAGTAACGAAGCGTTGCCCCGCGATCGGATTTAAACGGTTAAAAAGGGAAAATTGAAAGAGCTTTTCTTACGACTGTTTTTTATTTTTACCCTAAAAAACAATTTTGCACACGGGGGAAAATGAAAATTTTTTGAAACTGAAAAAACAAAAATCGTCAAAACTTGACTCAAAACATGAAAAATACAAAAACATGTATAAAAAAAGAAAGGTCTTAAAAGATCTATCGATTGAAAAAAAGTTTTTTCAAATCGAACAACGCGTTCAAAAGTTCTGGCGGATTTTGTGTTTTGACTTTGCACCCCCGCCCCCCCGGTTCCCTTGGGGCTAGATCAAAAACAAGGCCAGTTTTGGACGCCTCAAATCATGCTCTATCACCTCCCGAAATCTCAAACAAAACTGGGCCGAAGCCATTTTTGCCCATTTTGAATAAGGCTCTTTGCGAACAGTGTTGGGGAAATAAAATAAAGTAGTACATGTTTCGTTTCCATGTACTATTAAAGATCATTGGACGTCATAAGGTGTACTAGAGAGTTCTATTCCTCGCATCTCATCGTTCCGTCTGGATCGTTTTGAAACCACAATAATCGATCACATCATTCAATTCAAGAGGGTAGATAACTATTCCCACTCAACGGTACTTGTTTTGGTCTACTCCATTAATTGAAGGCACTCAACGAAGCATTTAACCCTTTAAGGACCAGGTTAGTTCAAGAGAACACCACTCCTCCGTTTCTAGAGGGAAGGTAGTTAACTGTTCGTACTCGAGGGAGTTGAAATTGCCTATCCGACAAATTGAAGGCGCTCGACGAGACCTTAACGATTGTAATGTTTTCGTCTATATTTGCATTTTTCCGGAATGAAGACTAACTCATCTACTCTGCATCCTACTCTACTTTACTTGTTTTGGCCTACATCACTAATTGAAGGCGCTCAACAAAGAATTATTATTTTAAAATGTCCAATTTTTCAACGTTCTATGACTGACACAATAATGGAATGAAACCCGGAGATAGGAATAAACAATATTTAAAAATAAATAAAACAAATGGACTCAGTGACAAGACTTTTGGCTGACGCAGGGAAATTTCAAGGAATTCGCGATTCAATCCTATGCAAAAGTATCAATATCTTGGGGGTGCAATCCAGGGCTGCCGTTTTGCGTATAATCAATGCTATTTTTCTATTCACCGATGATTCCACCGGTTGAGAAAAGATTACACAGTTCAGTTCAGTGCATGACTGTAATGCACGAAAAATACTCAGATCTGTAATTTTTCCTTATTCGGTGGAAACTCCGTTGATTAATTAAAATATCCGCAAGTTTTTTAAAGTCATCGACGACTCCACCGGTTGAGAAAAGATTACAGATGCGAGTATTTCAGTTTATTACAGTCATGCACTGAACTGAACTGCGTAATCTTTTCTCAAACCGGTGGAATCATCGGTGAATTGTAAAATAGCATTGATTACACGCAAAACGGCAGCCCTGGTGCAATCAGTGGCGTCGCGTGCAATTTGGCAACAATGTATTCTATCCATTTAAACTCATGTAAAAGATCGAATTCAGGGAGTGCACAGTGCACGAGGAAAATTCGATATATTTAATGAGTTTAAATGGGGCAATTGCATTGTTGCCAGATAGCACGCGACGCCACTGGGTGCAATTGCACTTCCTGAAGATCGATTGTTTTACATAGGTTTAAATGGAGAGAATACGCTGTTGCCACATTTTATGAGTCACTACTAAAGCTGAGGAAAGAAAAGAATGGACGAATGATGTCAAAGCTAGGAAACATGTTGTAAGCCTATTGTAACTCTCAAATTGTCAAAACGTCTGCTAAATATCAGTAATCTACACCTAAATTGACTGACATAATCCTCAAACGCAAGTTTTGAAAGATACTTTAACCCTTCACTGCATGGTGTTCCACCGGTGTAACAAATTCTTCAAACGCTCATATAAAATACAGGTTTTGAGATATGCCTTCGGCGCATGGTGTGTCAACGCGGGAGAAGGTATGTTTTGAGCTCACCAAAAAAAAAAAAAAAAAAAAAAAAAAAAATTGGCTGAATGAAAACATCATGCAGTGAAGGGTTCGTGATCGAAATCATGTAAGGGGGGAACTTTGCCCCCGTATCCAAACTGACCTCATTTTGATTATTTTTATAAAGTTTCCGGCATTGGCTTTTTGAAAAATCCAATTAAAGAAATTTTTTTTTTTTTTTTTTTTAAAATTTAAAAAAAAAATAAATAAAAAAAATTCCCGCCATTTCTAATGGTGTTATATCACTTGTAAAAAACGAGTAAAAAATAGAAAAAAGACAATTTTGACCGAAAAACCGTCAAATTATTTTTTTCACTATTTTTCCCATGTATTTGACCACCTAATACATTGAAAAATCCACATTTGCTTGAGAAAAAAAAAAATCATGCAGTGAAGGGTTAAAATTTAAAAGGAGTTAAGTGATGTTTACAAAGTCGATTTTTTTCTTTCCCCAGCTCTACCCTATCGTAGACCCACTTTCAGTGAATGTGAGTCCGAGCGACACTTACTTTACTCGTGCACTCTATTTCATTAATTTCAAAACCATTGACTGATTTCCATCCTAAATTGAAATGTGGAAATACTTAATTTAGTATGTTAATCAAAGATTACACCAGAAGTTCATTCCTTGAGTAGGTTTTTTCTTCTCTCTGTAAAAAAAAAAGGTTATTTAAAAATTATATACTATCGATGCCGAACGTCTTTCGGGAGAAAAATCTGATTTTACAACCGAGGTTTGAACCCAAGACCTATAGATTATCCTCAAAGCGTCTCTAACCACTGGCCGTCCACAGTAGCGCCTTCCATCACGGTCTTCTCTAAATTAACTGTGAGTAAATAATAAACCAATTTTAATGAGTAAATAAAGGTAAAAATAAAAAACAGGTTACACTACTGTGCGACGCGACCTCTCTTCAAGTCTCATTGCTCTCCGCGGCTGAACTGTGTCTTCCCGCAGTGGGGTATCAAGTTACCTCTCTTCGAATGCCCAACGTCCAGAGTTGTCAGGTTTTGAGTCAAAATTCTTTCGTCTCCAATTGATTCTAATATGAGGTATAGAAACTGACGCTACAGATGAGACAACACTGGCAATGCCCATTAACCAGACTATACACCTGTTATTAGTTCGGCAACTTCTACAACGCTTATTTTTCAGCCGCCCTTTTTTTTTTTTTTTTTATCGACATAAATTTAATATCCCAATTTGCGTTCTTTACCTTTTTACACTTAATCTCGATAAAGATGTTTGCACATGAAACATATTCATTAGTTTTGTCTCTCTCTCTCTCTCTCTCTCTCTCTCTCTCTCTCTCTCTCTCTCTCTCTCTCTCTCCCTCCCCCATCTCTTTTCTCTCTCTTTCTCTCTCTCTCTCTCTCTCTCTCTCTCTCTCTCCCTCTCTTCGCCCCCTCCTTCTAGACCCTTTCCTTTCTCAACATTCAATTTCTTCTCTGATTGGGAGGGAGGGCCAAGGCAGGACCCGCCTCCTCCTTTCTTCAATTGGTACCGTTTCTTATGCGAAAAAAACGCCGCTAATTTGAAATTATAATTTTTATCTTTTGTATACATTCATACACTTTATAGCAAACTCCGCCGTTTATTGGTTTAAATTTGATCTCCTTCTCAGAACATTTAAGTACCTATACGAATGATGAGTGGGTTGTTCTTCCGGAGATGCCTCTCACGCTGGTCGTCATAGTCAATAAGCAATCGATTTATCTTTAGAGTGGCAGTCTCGTGGGAGTCTGCTTAACCAACAAGTGGATAATTTTTAGGTTAAAATAATTTGTAAAGACTATCCGGGGGATGGGAAGACTTTAAAGTTTAAGATACACTCGAGGTCAAAAAGGATGCCCGACGACTCCTGAAGATAGGTCACCCACAACACTCACCTCACTAAATGCAAGCAATGTATGTTGCCTATCTAAGTAAAAATCTAAGAAATCGGTGGACATTTTCTTTGTACTCCACTGTACCTGGAAAGAATGTTTAATCAGTTATCAATGCATTAAAACGTCAAAAATTATAATACTTACGATTCAAAAGATGCAATTCTTTAGTTTCGAAAGATAAGTACTTAAAGTAAAAATAAGTGTATCGTGTTCTTTAAAGAAACAAAGAATAAATCAATTGTGATATATTGTCAATGTTTAAAACGGCATCTTACCTGTAACATAGAAACAAAAAAACAAGCAGGGAAGCTCCGATACTTGCATTATTGGAAAAGCGGCCTGTGAATTGTAAACATAAAATCTGCGCATAAGTTTTCATTTGGTCTTCTGCTCTGCTGGGTTTTGCAGAAATAAGTTTTGCATAAAGGCTTACGCATACATGGTTAATTATATTTATTATAATGTATTCATGGGAGAAGATTTGTCAATTTTTTGTATATTATTTAAGGTACAGGAAGTGCTGTTGGAGCTTTGATTAAAAAAATATGACAATGTTTTGCATTTGAGACGTATATTTGAAAAATTTTTTTGAGTCGTTGTTTTTGCAGTGACACATTACAATTGGTTCAGTGTTTTTCATTTGTGGATTACAGCTGTTTGAAATGCATCAGCTTCTTAAGGGACATTGTAGTATGTAACTAACATATAAATTGAATAAATAGATTTATAATATACATAAATGATTCAATAATAAAAATTTGGATGAAATCACTGATTATAGAGTATTTGAAGTTTAAATGATTCGATTCTGGTTGAATGGATGTAAAAGATTCTATTTAATTTAATAACATGAGAAAAAAAAAGATGGTAGGCCATGGTTTTTTTGGTGGGAAAATGGTGATGAAAAGGGAAAAGAAGGTAATTAATAAATGTTACATATTGATAGAGACGAAATAGAGTCATTCCTTTCAATATCTGAATTTTTAGACACAGTATTTGGGCCCATTTGGATCTGAAAATTAAACTTACAATTAATGTCATAAAAGCAATTCCGCTATGTTTTCATTAAAGGCTTTACTGTACAGAGAAACCTTATGGTGAATACTCAAGATAAAATTAGGCTGAATCATCTACTTGGAAAAAAAGCTATGTTAGCATCCGTAAAAAAATTACAGACGTATACTAATTGAAGTATTAATAATTTATGCATCAACTTTGACAACTATAATTAGTGTAGTCCCCTACTTCATTGCGATGCGTCCCTTCAAGCAAACAGAGTTGCTTACCAGAGTTGCAGAGTTTCTAGCCTTTCATTCGATGACATTCTATCAATGAGAAGCAAAAAAAATACGCATATAAAAGCTCCACCCCTCCCCCCCTCATACATGTGCTTATTTTACAAAATTGGCCGTATAGTGGTACCTTTGATGATTATATTTAATTTTTGGATTCTCTCAAAGAGAGCAAGTATAGTCTGGACTCAGCGCATGAGATTTCAATTATTTTATCATCGGACAGTGATTAAATACCAGAGGACCTGAATAGAATAAAAGAAGTCTACTATATTTATACAAAGTGAGCCAGAGCATCCGTTGCTGGCATTTTCTCGAAAATTACTGAAACAAATGATTTGAAACAAAACAATCAGACAGAAAATTGACTCCAAATTTTTCATTTCTGATATTTTCATAAGCTCCTGACAACCTCTTGGGGTGTATTCTGGGGGGTTCAAACACATTTTCAACTTTTCTCGAAAAAATCCTCAATGCAGATGTAAAAATTCATTTATAATCTAAAAGTAGAGAAAAAAATTCGTTTTATAAGTTTGAAAAATAGGCGCAACGTAGGAATCTGAACAAAAAACTTCTGTGAAGAAAGCTGATTTTATAAGCTTTCAGATGGCGCAAACCGCGATGCCGAAAAACGTTTCGTTCAAGAGTTATGACCGCGCAAAGTTTCAAATCTAGGCCAAAAATAGGGTTCCGACTTTCGATTCTAAAAAAAAATTGTTGCTCCACCAATAATCGATGAAATTCATTGAAACTTGGTGGAAGCGGGTTTTTTGGGTCGCTGAATTTATTTTTGACATAAGTTTCAAAATTCTCAAATCATATATGGCCGCCATAGTTTTTCGTTCAGATTCCTTCATTGCGCCTATTTTTCAAACTCAAAAAACGGATTTTTGGAAACTTCAAAAGTAAAACAAAATGCAAAAAAAGGGTCGAATATTTTTGAACTAAACACTGTAGCACATCAATCAAAAGATCTTTAAAATACGCATCTTTTGGTGCAAAGTTCACGTCAATATCTATTTTCGTTCAAAAGTTATGGAGCATTGGAGGTTTTGACTTTGACCCTCTGCACTCCCGCTCACAGTTGACCAAATTCAAAAAACTGCAGATATTCTGAAAGATGATGCTTAGCTCTATCATCCCTGAGAGTTTCATCCATTTTTGAGGGGGGAGGCACTCCTAATGGTAGTTGGATGGACCCCTTTTCATCAAAACAAATACCATTAATTGAGCCTGTCTCGTCTTCTAAAAAAATATTACAAAAACCATAACTTCGCTTACACTTTCGAACAGGCGTTAATGTTGTAACAATTCCCGAAACTAAAAAATTAAAAGAATACTGATCTAATTTGTTTATTTTAATGAGATCCATTTTCAACCCATAAAAGATTGAATGTTAAAAATTGCGCTTAAAAAAAAAAAAAAAAAAAAAAAAAAAAAATCATTTATCAGCTGATCAAATAAAGGCAAAGAAACGTGACTACTTCATTCCGCGCTCTCTAGCGGGTTCTTCTTGAAGCTTTACTTTTGTGAGAAGGTATCCTATAAGTAAAACCATGATCTGTATCGGTTTTATTTCGCGCCTTCTATTCGAAAATATCAGCTGACTCTAGACATTCACAGAGAAAGATTATCAAATTAGTGAACAGGTGAGCCGCAGTGCAGCCAATGCAGCCAAACAATCACCGGCTGCAAAACAATAATAAATAAAAAAAAAAAAAACATCACACAACGACTCGTTATCGGCCGCCCGTACGAAAAAAACCCCGAATGTACTTTAAAATCAATTATATATTCAATATACGTAATAAAATAACCCAAAAACAATGTCCAACATAACAAATTAATCATAAAAACAAACAAAAATTTATTCATCGTAAAACCAACACAGCAGAGTAAAATTACAACGAAGTTGGCAACATAAAACGCAAAATATTACCTCACCGCACTCCACTTACCCCTCAAAAGTGGTGAGTCCGTCGTTTAATTGGAATTATAAAAAAACTAAAGCATTAAAATGAATCCAACTATTTTTGCTGCAAACTTTAGAAGGTACGATTTCATAATTGTACCATTGCAATCCTCAAAACGCAACAGACACGACAGGAAAAAATCACAAAATTCAAAAACAGCCGATTTTCAACTTTAGGCCACTCAGCATAGGAATACACGTCGAAAGCATAGGCTGCCTTATTACATTGTATACATTGTATTATATTGTTAGCAGCAAAACGATCGGAATAAGCGTGCCATGTTCCATGGGCACGCTTAACAAGAATTACAAAATTTATACGAATATAAGTATATAATAGAAAAAAAAAAAAAAAAAAAAAAAAAAAAAAAAAAAAAAAAAAAAAAAAAATATGCACGAATAGGAAGTGAATTCCTCGTGTAGTAAGCTAACTAGAATTTGAATAAAATTGGCTAAATGGAAAAAAAAACAACCAAGAGAATGTTTTTGTTTTTTTGTAATTTAAAATCACAAAGATAATCATTACTGTACATAATCTAATCACAAATTCTAATTTAGAAAGCTATGTGTCATAAGGACCCCGCAGAGTTTGTCTACGAGTCGAATTAGCTCTCATGCAAAAGTTCATATTTTCAATTTTTCTGTAACACAATTTTTCACGGATCAGAAAATTTGATTTTCATAGAGTCAAATCGGCTCAAAAAACAACATTTTCCGACCCATCTTGAGGAGGTTTAGGACTGCCAACTTACGGAGGTAGAGATAGTTGAAAACGCGCTGTTTGGTCGGGAAGGAAGGGGTCTTAAAGAATTTCATATATTTTAGAATGTTTTGAAAAACTTTAAAAGTATGTTTGAAATTTTTGCAGATCAGTAATAAACCAGTGAGTGCAAACTGAAAAATTGATTAGATCATAATATGCATATAAGTCGACCTTAAGTTCTCGGTAAAATCGCTCATTCCTTAAATCAGTCATCCAGGATAGCAGATTGGAGCACCAGCTCGGGTTTTTAAGATATTTTGATCAACGGAGGATTTTTCAATGTGAATCGAGTTCAAACAAGTTACGGTTACGTCACCAGATGCATTCACTCATTTACATTTACACAACGAATGGATGTTTACATCGGTCTGATGACAACGGCCCATTTGTCATGTTTGAACTTAAAAGAAAAAGAGAAAAAAAAAATACCAACTCATACAGCGACGCAACGCGATGTTGAACGCTCGCTATGGGTTGATCTATTTTCTTTCTTGTCCGTGTGGAGTCTAAAGTATACACAACATAAAGCTCTTCATTTCTATTCTAACATCTATACAGTCTTAACAAATCTGACTTCGAGCACAGAGAAAAATATTAATGTTATACAATGGGTCTGTTGCAAACTTTTGCTACAACAATTAAGAGTGTATAATCTCATGTAAAATCGCCTGAAAAGTCCATTGGTGGCATCAGAAAGTCATAAAATTCAATAATAAACTCACAAGAGGCGTTTAATGAAATCCAAGATGGCGGAGAAATATCGAGCAATCTGTATGCATGCACCGTGCACATCCAAGGATGGCCAACTTTAACAACCTCACTGGAGGTAGAGGTTATGTGTTTGTTTACATTGTGATTGGTTGTGATCGATATTGTGAGGTTGGCTATCCTTGGATGTTCGTGGTGCATGCATACAAATGGCTCGATATTTCTCCGCCATCTTGGATTTCATTAAACGCCTCTTGTGAGTTTATTATTGCATTTTATGATTTTCTGACGCCACCATTGGACTTTTCAGGCGATTTCACTTCAGATAAACATCTTTCAATCGTTGTAGCAAAAGTTTGCAACAGACCCGTTTCAAAAAAATGTTATGGACCAGGATTACACTTCACATAGCAAAAATTGCAATTTATGAAATGCTGCACTGTAAAAAATATTTCCAGAAGCGTGATAATGTAAGGGATCGTACGGTTACCATAATTCTAATGTTTGTGCCATACTTTGTACCATAGTACCAAAAACACATGTTCACACATATATCTGTTTCCTATTTCTGCGATGAGAGTGAGATGGCAGAAAATACGAGTCACGTGAGAGCATACAAGAAGAGAATAGATATTTTGAATTGCTCGTCTGAGAACTTAATCGTCACTGGATGAGATCATCACTAAAACTGTCTGTTGGAAGACAATTGCAGTTCCATCGGGAATTTAACTAGGACAACAAATAAACTTCACACTAAAAAAGTTTACGTAAAATTTCTATATGCTTGCTAAAGGCCGGGAATAAACTTTAAATTGCAAAAACTGAATAAAATATTGGTACTTTAGCAACATATATTCCCAGTTTAGTCAAACATATATACTGCTAGTTTAGCGAAAACAAATTAATGAGGCAAAAAACATTGCTGAATCAGCAATTATTACACTGAAAATAAAAAAAAAAAAAACCCATAGTCATAATACCAGATTCTGGTAATGTTACCAGAAGCATAACGATACGTAAACTACATAGAAAGTCTAGTACTATGACCACAAAATTCTGTTGTTAATACCAGAATTTCCTAAAAATTTTCAAGAACTGTTGTAGAAAATTTTTAGGAAATTTTAGTTCTTTAACCAGCACATAAAGTCCGCCACTGTGATATAAAGATAAGGTGAAACGCTATGAAAGTTTTGGCATAGTCATGGGCGTCATTTCAAGTTCGGCTTGGGGGGGGCAAAAAATCTTATGACCTTTTTTTTTTTGCTCATCATTATAATTTTCGGCTTGGAGGGGGCAAAAAATCGGATAACCTTTTTTTTTTTTTTTTTTTTTTTTTTTTTTGCTCCTCAATATAATTTTAGAGCCAAAGAGCCGTCTTTTGGGGGCAATAATCGGATGCCCTTTTTTTTTGCTCATCAATATAATTCGTGCCAGTTTTTGAGCCTGACTTCAAATCCTTGGGGAGGGGGGGGCAATTCCCCCCCCCCCCCCCCCCAGCCCCCCTAAATGACGCCCATGGGCATAGTTGATCGCGACCGATGAAAATACAGTAGTTGTTTCTTAGGTTATATCTATCAAAACAAAGTAATCCATTTCAACTTGTAAAATTAAATTTCTATAGTCGGATTTTAGGGAGATAAAAAAAAAAAAAAAAAAAAAAAAAAAAAAAAAAAAAAAAAAAGTGTAAGAAGATTCATAGGAGAGGCTATTAATCAAAACATCAGATTTTCCAAGGATGACACACAATAAGGACCGAAACGCGGACTTTCAACTTTTTTTTTGCTTAAGAAATGATGCATCAGTTGCGATATTTTCCCGCAAAAACCACGAACCTATTCTGACTCAATACAACCTATGAAATCAAAAACCAAACTCATTCCTAAGTTACCTTGATTAGTTCTCATTTTAATGATGTCCAGGGATTTCAATACTTCTACCCACTGTGCTGAGCTAGTCAAAGCAATGATGATTGAGGGGAAAAGCAGCAATAATCGAGGTGGGAAATGAGCTACAATGATAGAAAAGAGTGAGTGGGAAAAAAAAAGAAGAAGCGACATAGAAGAAGTGGGAGAGGGGCGGGGGAGAAAGAGAAAGAAAGAGAGAGAGAGAGAGAGAGAGAGAGAGAGAGAGAGAGAGAGAGAGAGAGAGAGAGAGAGAGAGAGAGAGAGAGGAGAGAGAGAGAGAGAGAGAGAGAGAGAGAGAGAGAGAGAGAGAGAGAGATGACCGGAATAAATGGGAGTTGGAGAGAAAGAGAAGATAAGAGGTTAGAAAAGGAGAAAATAATAGTTTAAAAAAAATGATCGTTGCGGATGGGTGAACAAGGCAATGACAGTAGCAGTTGAGGCGATCTCTGGAGAAAAGGCTCGTGAAACATTAGGTTTGTTCAATACTAGAAATTAACGCTGTGGTTTACATTTGCATTTAGTTGTTGGATCAAACCCAATATTTTATGGGCCATTATTGCGGGGATCGCTTCAGTTGTGATACGGTTTGAGGACTGCAGAAGTGCAGACTGTTCAGAGAGCGTTGGTAGCAGAGTCGAGCGCAACCACAGGCCTCACGCCCTCACGCAGCTATCATCAGATTTAGCAGCGCTGTCACAGATGCATGACAAAGGGGATGAGTAGTGGGGGAGGGAGAGGGTCGTCTGATTTTTCATTTTACCGTCAAGTTGAAATCTTTCATTTATTTATATAATTGGTCTATATTTTGTGTTTTTTAACTTATTTTGTTGTAGGACAGCTCGTTTTTCGTGAGAAATTTCAAGTTTTTAAAGACACTTTTTTAATATTTTAAGATATCTACAGGTTTCGTTGTCCTTAAGTCATTACAGAGTCTGAAGGCGAGTATAAAGGTCGATTTTTTAGGGGTCATAATACAGCTTACTTTGCAGAATACTTAAAATACTCCTAGCTGTAATTTGTTTTCTTTTTTTTTTTTTTTTGCCCTAGTAAAAATGACGCTAGCAACGACAATACTATACTATTCCAAAAACGACTTAAGCCATAGTTGGCCAGCTGTGCTTATACAAATAGTCATTTTTGGAGCAGTCCGCCTATAATCGTCATTGTGGTCATGTTTTCAAGAAAGACAAGATCAGAATTCACGCGTTAAATAAAGGCCCTTATAAACGGAAATGTATAAACTTGCTCGCAAAGAGAGAAGGGGGAAACAATTCGCGATGATAACCCCCTCCCAATACATACAGTCTCTATTCCAGGACTTTAATTGTCAAAAAGTAATTTTGCCTCCTATGTCTCTGAAATCAATCATTCATATTTGCAGAAACTCTCAAAATCTGAAGCCGCCAGTTTCGGGATTGAATTTGACGCTGTTTGATCGCATCACTCCAACGCACGTCGCACGTATAGAGCGAGCCCCGTGTATACACACAATTACCTACCTCAATCCTTAATTCATTACACTATACAGCGATGCGCAACGAAGGATTACAAGAATCCTCGCGACTCGTGGCCACCACTGCACGCTGCGTGCCGGCCGCCGTTAGTCGCTCTAGCACGTATTCAATTTCGTCCTTGCTGCCAAGTTTAAGGGCAATTTCACCTGAACAGGAAACGGAAATAATGTCAGCAGGGAATTTGAACTATGAAAAACCAACGAGCTATACATTTATCTAGAGTGGTGGTTTAATAGGTAACCTGCTTAACCACCATGGGGGATTTTTAGGTTAGGTTTAAGCGAGTAATTTGTCCATTTGATTCCGTGTATTTTGGTGCGGCGCCATCACACAGTGGATCAAATCATGTTCCGGTCGACTGTGCGTCGCTTCGCACCAAAATACACGGAATCAAATGGACAAATTACTAGCTTAAACCTAACCTAAAAATCCCCCATGGTGGTTATGCAGGTTATCCATTTAACCGCCAAATGTATAGCTCGTTGAGCTATCCCAATAGAGAGGATTTGTGGGACGTGATTTTGAATCACCACAGGGGTGGCTCGTGCAATGTGGCAACAATGTCATGCCTCCATTTGATTGTATGTAAAACAATCGATTCGAAAGTAAAGCAGCGCTTCACCAGCAATCGATTGTTAAACATAGATTCAAATGGAGCGAAGACATTGTTGCCAGATGGCACGAGCCGCCACTGAAACACCAAGGAGGCAGCGATGATGGAAGTCTTCATTATACCGACATTCTTACTCGGACCCCAGCGGTTCGTTTGCCTCAGTTTTATTTAACGCAGAAAATGTAAAAAAAAAAAAGTTGTGACTATTCAATTTACTTAAAATGGTTTAGACGAAAAAGCGAGTGGTTCAGAGTGGCTCTCTGCACAGGAAAAACAACAAAAAACAAAACAAAAACACTTTGTTAGTGCCGACAAGATCTTTGGAAGAAAACTGACCCATCAGCTAAATACTTTAATGGGTCTGTTGCATACTTTTGCTACAACAATATAGAACCTTGATGCTTGTGTAAAATTCGGCGGAAATAATGATGCGCACATTTAAAACGTTCAAAATCCACTCATTAACTCAGGAAATCACTTCAATTTCAAACAGCCCGCGCTACACTAGACACTATTTGCACCGGTATACTACTACATAGACGGAACCACCATGCATAAGTGAACAACATCGTAACTACAAAATGATGGAATTCCCTTCTAAATACATGAACTATTGGCTGCATTTGCTGTCTGGTCTTTTCGGTTTAATTAAAGACTAGAAAATAATATAAGAAATGTACGCATCTAAACGAAACATTCAAATGTTTGTAAGTTCTGTTCTGTGTTTGTAAGTGTTCTTCTAACGAGATGGTTCCATCTATATGTAGTCCTAAGTCAGTGATATAGTGTCTTGCGTAGCGCTGGTTGTTTGAAATGGAAGGTATTTTCTGAGTTAATGAGTGGATTTTGGAACTTTTAAATGTACGCATCGTCATTTTCGCCGAATTTTACGTTAGAAACAATGAGTTATATTGATGTAGCAAAAGTACGCAACAGACCCATTGAGAAAATCAAAGGTTGTATACGCCTAACTAGAGAGATTTCGTCGAGTGAACCATACAGATTTGGTCGGATCAACCAAAGTCTTTTGCTGTGTCATTTACCTACCGAAGGTTTTGTCAGCGCTTTAAAAGTGTTTTTTTTTCTGTTATTTCTAGAAACTGACACTGCTGTTTCTCTCGGAAGGCAGATTTGCATACAAGATAAAGAAACTGACACATTACAGAAACAAGCAATTTTTTCGCACCTGAATAGTTGAGCATTAAAGTTCTGGGTCCAGATAGCCACTCTAAATTACTTGCTTTTTCATTTAAAACCGCAATATTTACTGAATTGATTACATTTTTTTATTACAGGTGATCGAAAAATGACGCAAACAAACTAGAATCAGATCGTTCCGGCTGTCCGCACTTCGGGATAGGACTTTACAACATCGCGCGACCCCTCGCCATAGCCGTAGCCAGGTTATGTCTGTCTCTCTCTTAGCCCATTTAAATGCATGTGTTAGAAAAGGATGGATATAGGGGCTGTCACGTGACTTCAGCCTCTCTTTCTGTCCTTTTCTAACACATGCGTTTAAATGGGCTTAGAGAGAGGAAGACAATATCTTGGCTACGGCTATGCCCCTTTCTATTGGTATAGCCCATTGAATGAAACATAAACTGTACGGAATGTCCTACTAGTACTTTCTCACTCAATTTTTATCCGGGGGAGACCGGGAGACCCCCATACCCCCTCTAAAATGCTAGGGGAGAACCTCTGACCCCCCCGTTAGAATTCAGGGAAAGACCCCCCAGACCCCCTTTAGAATTCTAGGGGAGACCCCCCTATAGATCCCCCTTTCAGCTCTGAACAGAATCCTGCCTTCAATCCGAAATGTTTGCAATTTTGTTGGGAAGCTGTTGGAAAAGTTGCATACTTTACCCTTTGAAGGCCACTTGAGAGCCCTGATTTCAATGGGTCTGTCGCGTACTTTTGCTACATCAATATAACTCATTGTTTTTAACGTAAAATTCGGCGAAAATAACGATGCGCACATTAAAAACTTTCAGAATCTGCTCATTAACTCAGAAAATACCTCCCATTTCAAACAACTCGCGCTACACTAGACACTATATCACCGACCTATAACTACATAGATGGAATCATATTAATTGTATCTGTAAACATGAGCAGAATTTACAAACATTGGAATGTTTCGTTAAGATTCGTACATTTCTTATATTATTTTGTAATCTTTGATAAACCGGGAAGAAACCAGACAGCAAATGCAGCCAATAGTTCATGTAATTAGAAGGGAATTCCATCATTTTTGAGTTACAATGTTGTTTACTTATGCACGGTGGTTCCGTCTATGTATTAGTATACCGGTGCAAATAGTGTCTAGTGTAGCGCGGGCTGTTTGAAATTGAAAGTGATTTCCTGAATTAATGAGTGGATTTTGAACGTTTTTAATGTGCGCATCATTATTTTCGCCGAATTTTACACAAGAATCAAGGTTCTATATTGTTGTAGCAAAAGCACAGAATACTCTAATCAGAACGGAAACTCTAATTCATTTTGAAACATTCTTTATTTCGGGCCGCCATGTTCGAAAGTGAGCATCTTCGGCAATCTTCGGCAACTGGCCGAGTTGTGATTGGTTGTATAGCCTGAAAAAGCATGTCCGCCATCTTGAGAAGTGAGTAGGCCAGTTTGTGCCAGTAAATTCCAAATCTTGTTTCCATTGGCTCTTATGGGAGTTTCCGTTCTGATTAGAGTATTCTGTGGCAAAAGTATGCAACAGACCCATTCTAATTTTGCTTTCAACAAGTTTTATTGTGATTCCAGAGGTCCTAACATGTTTTTGAGTTGCATTCATTTTATTTGTTCTTTGTTCGACATATTGTTGGAGTTCCTTCATAGTTTTTAAAGGTTATAGAAATCGATATGGATTTTTTGCGTTTCCTCCAATAAATACACCATATTTGGTTTCCTCTTTCAGAATGAGGATCTTCACATTTTTTTTGTTTAGTAGACTAAACCCCCGTTCGATAGTTAAACATTTAGAGTTCATCAGATGTTTTAAAAATAAATAAAATAAATAAATGAATTTTTTCGCGTAAAAATAGCCATTACGTTCCCATCGCGGATTGGGATTCCATGAATTGCGAATGCATTTATGTATCACATCTCATCCGCAAATATATTCGAATTCGAATCCGTATTAGATTTTTTTTTACTCCCCCTCCCGAGCTCCAAAAATAAATATGCGTCAGTTGAGGCTTGAGGCAATGAGTCTTAATGACGATGGAGGTGGGGGTGCGAAATTTCAAGAAGTCGAAACATCCAGATTGTGCGGAAAAGAATAATGATGTTGAGGGAAGAGGAATAAATTTCAGAAGCTTTCACCCCTGCACATTTTTCTTCAGTTACGGAATCGGGAAAAAATGTATAGGAGCATCGAGATGTTGCCAACACCAGATCGGCTCACACAAGATCAAAACATTTATTTTCCCGGACATAAATATGGGTGCTATAGCACCCATATTGAAGCAAAAGAAAATATATTTTCTTTTGCTTCAAAAACATTTTAGTGTCGATATTTACTTGAGGGAAAAGAAAAAAAATATTTTATTCATTTTAAGCTCTAATATTAATGATTTCACTAAATTTTCAGTTATCTTGATAGTTATCGTATCTTTTTCACTAATTTTTTAGTTATCTTGCCAGTTATCGTTTGCAAAATCTTGATTTTTATTAGTGATGAAACTATGTCCAAGAAATTCCGTGTTTCGACACAGCGCTGCGTACGGTTGAGTTGACGGCACCAACGTTTATTAGATTAAATGCACGATGCAAATTTCGCTAAAACAAAGGCACCCCCCCCCCTAATTTTAAAGCAGAAATGGTAAAAACATGTGAAAAGAATAACTTCACCGAGGTTCAGACCAGAGACAAGTATAGACTTCCCTCATTATGAACAAAATGCAAGTCGAATGGGTCTATTGCACACTTTTGCTATAAGCGATTTAATAGTCGATTAAGGCGTAAAAACCTCAAAAAATAACGATGGCGGCACTAAAAACTTCCAAAATCCACTCCTAAACTCAATAAACGCAGTTATTTGCGCGAGCGTAATGGTGGCCGAAGGCACTAACAATGGGAGATTCCTATCTTAATTTCGTCACTCTTTCTATGCTGACAAGGATGATTCACAGAGTAATTAGTCATCAGAGTGATGATCCACATCCGATGAATGGTACCGCAACACCAAGTGACACCGGTGTCAAATGAAAGTAGTCTCTTATTGGTCACTTCTTGATGGAGTTTCAGAATTGTTAGATGGGAATCTCCCATTGTTAGTGCCTTCGGCCACCATTACGCTCCCGCAAATAACTGCGTTAATTGAGTTTAGGAGTGGATTTTGGAAGTTTTTAGTGCCGCCATCGTTATTTGTTGAGGTTTTTACGCCAAAATCGACTATTAAATCACTTATAGCAAAAGTGTCCAATAACCCCATTGGTTCATTTAAATTCATTTATTGTTCGGGGGCTCAACAATTAAAAAAACAACAGCCAAAGTCTGCACCCATACTGTCGAGTGGTGACTAGTGATCACTGTTAATTATTCCGATCAAAATCTACTTAAAATTTTGCGTGTGAGTCAAAATTCGAATGAATTGACGTGTATTAATTTTAACTTTTCGATCAGAATTCAGACACCGTATATCAATAATAATAAAATAGAAACAGAAAAAAAGAGTAAAAACCATGAAAAGAATCTAACCTACATCTACCACACTCACCCGCCCGTCACCATTGGAAGACAGTTGGCCATATTTTTCCAACGAGTCCCGACCAAATGTGTGCAGGAAAAAGGGACAGCTGTCGCAAGAATGGGTCCGTTGCAAACTTTTGCTACAACGATAAAGAGTGTTTCATCGTAGGTAAAATCGCCCGAAAAGTCCATTGGTGGCATCAGAAAGTCATGAAATGCGATAATAAACTCACAAGAGACGTTTAATGAAATCCAAGATGGCGGTAAAATATCGAGCATGCACACCTTTAACGTCCAAGGATTGCCAACGTTGACAACTTCACAGCTTCAGAGGTTATGTGTTGATTTACGTCGTGATTGGGTGTGATCGATATTGTGAGGTTGGCTATCATTGGATGTTCGTGGTGCATGCATACAGGTTGCTCAATATTTTATCGCCATCTTGGATTTCACTTAACGTCTCTCGTGAGTTTTATACTGCATTTTATGACTTTCTGATGTCACCAATGGACTTTTCACGCGATTTGACATGAGATTAAACACTGTATAGCGCTGTAGCAAAAGTTTGCAACAGACCCATTGCGCTATGGGTCTATTTGGATTTTCTTCTGACTCTTGCAGGAACAGTATTAGCAAAAAACAATGATCCGGCGGGTCGGTTTTCATAAATTTTGTATTTTTTATTCTGAACCGATTCGAAGTCGTTTAGGACTCATCTGCGTGATAACTGGTGCGTCTCGTGGTAAACGATGAGGTTTTTCTGCAACCCGTACCTATGCCTACGTAAAGTGAGGTTAAGATGAACCCAATAATGCTTGCTTGTTTCTTCCAACAAGTTCGCAAAAATATACGCTTTATATGTATATAATTTTTAAATAAAATTGAAATTTACATACATATATATAGTTTCTTTATGATTTTCCACCTGAGATGAAAGAGATTAATTACACACAATTACGTAAATGCCAAAATCTACTGGTATTTGATGAGAAGAAGTAATGAGGCTAGCAACTTGAAAAGTTGGATCATCCGCCAGATTGCATTTGAAATAAAAAGGCACGTAAAACCTCCAGAATAAAACCGCTTTGCCCTGAGATTCCAAGATTTCTGCTGTTACATTAATGACAACTGTGTCATTATTTGTAGATGAAATGTTTCATCATTAATAATAATTATACCAGGGCTGCCGTTTTGCGTATAATCAATGCTATTTTTCTCTTAACCGATGATTCCACCCGTTGAGAAAAGATTACACAGTTCAGTTCAGTGCATGACTGTAATGCACGAAAATACTCGCATCTGTAATCTTTCCTCAATCGGTGGAAACGCCGTTAATTAATTAAAATATCCGAAAGTTTTTCAAAGTCATCGACGACTCCACCGGTTGAGAAAAGATTCCAGATGCGAGTATTTTAGTTCATTACAGGCATACACTGAACTGAACTGCGTAATCTTTTCTGAACCGATGGAATATCATTGATTATACGCAAAACGGCAGCCCTGAATTAAACCCATCTATTTACCCTTAAATTCGAAAATCTTAATAGGTATAGTTTAAATGACACATTTAATTCAGCCGGTATAGGTACAGTAATATTTGTAAATATTAGAGGAGGGTCGCCAATAATACTGGACCGGTACCCCAAAACCGGACCGCCTCGCGTTTCTCCGCCATTATGGCGCTGAGCTGTAGCGACAATGGCGTGAAGTTACTCTCTTTTACCCGTAGGTGTCGCTCATGCATCGAAACCTCAGGTTCATTCATTGTTTTTGTCGTAAAACGCATTTAAGGCTAAAATTTGGCGATTCGTGACTGTCAAAGTTTCCAAGTTGGTTATTGTTGGGGCCTAAAATTTATACTTAAGATAAAGGTTAGTGATTTTTTGTGATTCGATGTTATTTGGTGACACCTAAGGTTTGTAAATCTGTCTAAATTTTTACTTTACTCCCATTTCTTTTACCGTGGTGAGGTTAGGAAGTTCTAGCACTGAAATCCCCTAAACCGGACCGCCTAGATTTTTGGCCTGGATTAAGAAACTATGATGACATTCTGAGTATTGTGGGCTTACCTAGCAGTTATCTTGGTGGTTTGCAGATGTTTTCAATATTTATTTCAATTGATTTTCAATTTTTGCTATTTTTTTCCATTTTTATCACAATTTCTCGCATCAAAATTTTTACGATTAATTTTATTTTTGGATTTTCCAATGTACAAATGCTGACTTGTTTCATTTCCTCTCATGGCGTGCCTTAGCTGTGGTTGCTAAGATAAGAAATATACATTTAGAGCAAAAAATCAGTGGTTATGAGTGAAATTTACCAGACGGTCCAGTTTTGGAGCCCCTTTTCTCAGACGGTATTTTTGACTTTTTTCGCAATTTTCTTTCTCACACAAATTTTAATGGCTCAAACTTTAAACCAAGGCAATTATTTTAAAGGTGAGGGTTCTATGTACATGTTGACACAAAGTTTTTTTTTAAATTTGATCAATTTTTAGCTGAGTTACAGCCCAAAAACAAAACAGCGGACCGGTTTTGGTTCCCTTCCTCTAAGTGGTTAATAAATTATCATTTTGGGCGTGTTTATTTGAATTGTAAAATGGATACTTGCGGGAGGTTGCAAATAGTACAGCCCCCCCCCCCGCCCCCGCCCCCCGCCCCCGACCGAAGTTTGCTAATACTGACTGGACAATAATTAAAAATTTATGGAAATAGAGGGTCCCCCCCCTTACTTGGCTTCATGCTGATTCCTTCTGGGTGAATTTTCTGCTGCCGCTCATGCACCTGACTCATTATTAATGGCACACGCCGCGCCCGGCGGCGGTACGCCACACACTGTGGCTATCTAATCATGGCTTTTTATCCGGCATAAGAAGCTGTTGTATTTCTTCTGAAAAATTGAGTTTTGATAACAGTGTTGATATGGTTAGCAGAGATTTCGTCCAAAGCAAAAACGTCCAATTTTATTTTGGTCCAACTTTCTATTTTGTCCAATGTAAGAATTCGTACAAAAATTGTTTGTCCAAATTTAAAAATGTCCAGAGTCTTCTTCTGTCCAACAGAAAAATTGGCCAAAAACATTTCGTCCAAAAATGAGAAGATGCGCGCTCTACATAAGATTCAAACACTATTCAACGATAGGATAGTTATATAAATGAGCCCTTTTGATAGAAAAAATGAGATTGTTGATTTCTTCCAATGCGTGATAGTGTGTTCCGATGATTTGTTGATTTCCACGAATGTTTCAAAATATTGGACGAACTTGATAAACCGATTCAAAATGGACTAAATAAAATATGGGTAAGTTGTATGTTGGACAAATTAGCGCTTTGGACGAAATAATAATGGACAGTTTAACCCTTGTGAGCCTAAGGGGGGTACATTTGTACCCCAGGCCAGTTTTTTTGACGCCATTTTGTCAAAACTGCTCAAAATTTGTTGGGACTTCATGACATTTTAAGTTAGGATACTTAGAACACGTCCACCAAATTTCATTAATTTTTATGAATTTTTGTCGATATTATAGAAATTTAAAGTGTTGGGGAACAAATATTCCCCCCTTCGTCATGCCAGTTTTAAGTTTGGAACCATCTATTACAGTGAATTTTACGGAAATTTTATGTAGATTAAGAATATTAAGTCAGATCATTGAAAAAAAATTGGAAATTTATCAAAAATGGAAAAATAATATGGTATACCTCATTTCATTTTTTCCATTTTTTTTTTATTTTGACATTTTTTTTAAAAGTAGGTGTAAATTTGGCAACATAGCAAACATTTACTCAAATTTCACATAAATTAATCTCTTAGGGTACTAAGTACATAATCCATCCATTAAAGTTTCAAAATTATTGATACTGACTGTGCTGCATAAAAATATCCTTGGGGTACAAAAATACCCCCCTTAGTCCTTTGTGTTACCGAAATACCTTAGGCTCACAAGGGTTAAATTGGACTAATTTTTATTGGATTATCTTTTTTTGACTAAACGTGTTTTGGACGAATTAGGATTGGACAAAATCTCTTAGAACCGTTGATATTTTCTTGCAACAACCATCCTATTTCTCTCAATTGTAGCTGAAAAATGCATGATTTCCCACATCTGTATAAAGTTACCTTTCTTTTTCATCGCGCATTCACAGTCTTGATTTTCATTCGTAAAATTATGTGCGGGAAAGTTCATGTTTCGATCCCTTGCACACCGTCTCGTCAACATGCTTATCCACAGACGTAAACTTTCAAAGGTCTGAAAAATCACTGAATTTGTTCCACTTGTGCGGCACTGAGTGCGGTTCCAGCGAGGTGCAGAATTCCGCGGATGTTTAGTGGATGAGCGGTACAATCAAATTTTGGTCTGGCGCATGGCGAGGAGAATAGCGCATCAGGGCTGCCACAATTAACTATGCACAATGCTCCAATTAACTCAAATGTAAAACGTTTGAATTTTCCGCCTTATTTGGCAACACTGGAATAGCGGAACGTGGGTACGAAAAACTTCGCTAAAATTAAAATCGAATCATTAAACCATTCCTGTTAACTATAAAAAGAATTCGGAGGGGGTGCGGTGGAGAGAAGAAAAAGAAGAGAAAGGAGATAAAAGGAAGAAAAAGGAGAAGAAAATATCGCACGCATCGAGAATCATTAAGGTGAAGTCAAATTAAGAAGATAAATTGGTAAGAACGATCGAATTTCGAGCTTGCGAGGATCAATCAATGCGCGGTTACATAATTGAGGAGGTTTCGTTTTTACAACTTTATTGATGTTATAAAAAAGCGTAAATAAATGTTTAATTTCAGTGCGGACCGCATTTCCAAATCTAAATGATGACGTTTTAAACTATCGAATAAAATACCTACTCCAAACTTCTCTGGCTTCGTATGTCTGCGGGCTCAGTTCTCTACACTCTCTGCCTATTTAGACTTGCTGAGAACGAGAACTGAACTTGGTCCGTTAAAATGAGTGCTCTTTTGGGTGGGGCAACGGCTGTAGTTTTTAGAACAGATTCAACACTTTTTAAGAAAGAAGTTTAAGAATATACTGTTTAACTTAGCGCTGGCTAAGTATACTATCTTTACCAAAATTTTTCCAGTTTGAAGCAGCTGCTTCTGATGTCAGGCATGAGAAAAATTGGAATCAATTTTGAAATAGGAAAAATAATAATTAGATAAGAAACAAGGATGGTTCGTTTTCGGTGGATTTGATAGTTACTTTTTCGACTAAAAACACGTCGAGCTTTTCTAACTCTAATTTAGTTAAAAACCGGTTTTTATTCATTTGCTGATTGGCTTGACCTACCTGTCTTCCGATATACAGGGTGTTTCACGTAACCTGCTCACTATGGTTTTCTTGAACGGGTGACGATAAAAAAATCTGAAAAATCGGTTTTATAGTAACTCGGACCTGAAGTTTCATTTAAAAATACTGCCACAACCAAAAATTTGGTTTTTGGGGGGTTTTCGGGGGGGGGGCACCGGGCACCCCCCCTAATCTCGAGATTTTCAAATAGCAACCCCTATCTTGTGATACTTCGTTCGAAAGAGGGTAAAATTTTAAGCATTTTGGCTCAAACCGGAAGTCGATATCTTTTTTCGTTTTCGAGATATCGAAGGTGGAAGTTCGATATAGGACCAATTTTCGAAAATTCTTAACTCCTACAAAAATAGTTGTAAAACAAAAAACTGCACATGTAAAATGCTCTACTTGATAAATACTTTCAAGAAAAAAATACGAATTTACAATTAAATAAACCGGAAGTCGACGTTTATGCACCTTAACATTTTTGGCGGGAAAACCCCCGTTTCTCAAAATTTTCAAATGGCAACCCCTATCTTTTAATATCTCATTCGAAAAGGCGTAAAAAGTTGTGCATTTTGGCGCAATCAAAAGTCCGATATCATTTTTCTAATTCGATATATCGAAAATCGAAGTTCGATTTAAACCATTTTTCGACCCAGTAAAAACCGGATCCTATCGTGTGGTACATTATTCAAAAGCACATAAAAACCAAGAATTTTAGTGCAAACTAGAAGTCAATACCTTTTTTTGCGGTCGAGATATCGCAAGTCAAATTTTAAGGCAGACCCTAACCAGAGGCTAAACTTTGACCTTCGATATCTCGACCGCGAAAAAAGGTATTGACTTCCGGTTTGCACCAAAATTCTTGGTTTTTTTAGTGCTTTTGAGTGCTGTATCACACTATAGAATTCGTTTTATACAGGGTCGAAAAATGGTTTAAATCGAACTTCGATTTTCGATATATCGAATTAGAAAAACGATATCGGACTTTTGATTGCGCCAAAATACATAACTTTTTACGCTTTTTCGAATGAGGTATTAAAAGATAGGGGTTGCCATTTGAAAATTTTGAGAAACGGGGGTTTTCCCGCCAAAAATGTTAAGGTGCCTAAAAGTCGACTTCCGGTTTATTTGATTGTAAATTCGTATTTTTTTCTTGAAAGTACTCATCAAGTAGAGCATTTTACATGTGCAGTTTTTTGTTTTACGACTATTTTTGTAGGAGTTCAGAATTTTCAAAAATTGGTCCTATATCGATCTTCGACCTTCGATATCTCAAAAACGAAAAAAGATATCGACTTCCGGTTTAAGCCAAAATGCTTAGAATTTTGCCCTCTTTCGAACGAAGTATCACAAGATAGGGATTGCTATTTGAAAATCTCGAGATTAGGGGGGTGACCCCCCTGAAAACCCCTCAAAAACTAAATTTTGGGTTGTGGCAGCATTTTTAAATTAGACTTCAGGTCCGAGTTACTATAAAACCGATTTTTCAGATTTTTTTATCGTCACGCGTTCAAGAAAACCATAGAGAGCAGGTTCCGTGAAACACCCTGTACAGTGTGTAACAGATGTATCCCCCCGGGGGGGGGGCAACGCGTTCAAAAGTTAGATACATTACTCAAAGAAGCGCAATAAACTGAGCATTTCGGCAAAAACCGCAGGTCGATATCGTTTTTAGTTTTCGATATATCGAAATTTGACAATAGGTGAAAACCCAACTTTGCCATTCGATATATCGAAAACTAAAAACGATATCGACCTGCGGTTTGCGCCAAAATGCTCAGTTTATTGCGCTCTTTTGAGTAATGTATCACTCGACAGGGGTCGTGCCTCGGAATTTCTGAGATAGACCCCTTGAGGGGCAATTTTTTTGACAAATGATTGGGGGGCTCTAAAACCAAATTTGGACCAAATTAATGGCAGAACCGTATTTTTTTCTGTAAAGGACTTGTTTTTAGAGTATTTTAGACCCCTAGTTTTTTAAATGTCGGCTTTTTAAATGGGAGTTCTGATTTTTTGAAAACGGGTAGAAGCCGAACTTTGAAGTTCGATATATCGAAAACGAAAAACGATATCGACCTCCGATTTGCGCCAAAAGTCTTAGAATTTTACGCCCTTTCATACGATGTATCACAAGATAGGGGTTGCTGTTTGCAATTTTTGAGATAGCCCACTGCGGGCCCCCTAGGGGGGGGGGTGGGGGGTTTGGACCCCCAAAAAAATAAAGTTCAACTAAAATTATGAAGAATGGTCCAAACCGCAACAATTTATCTCAAATCGTTCAAAAGTTAGACAGGGGGGGGGGATACATCTGTTACACCCTGTATACATATAGTACACAGCTATACCGCAGATATATAGGTTGCGAAGGGATGAAGCGAAAAGCCAAGGATTTCGTAGAAACAGAGAAATGACGTAAGGATGAATGGAGGTTGCAAAGAGATAAAGTTGCAATAGTGATTGCGGAGCTATGGGAGTAGCTATGAATTGCACAGACATTGCGCATGGATAGAGGACGTTGCGAAGAGATGAGACGGAAAGTCGGAGATTTTGAAGGGATCGCATGGCGTAAGGACATAGGTGTCGAAGAGAAAAAGTAGTATTAGCGATTGCGGAGATATAGCGTAGATATAAGTTGCACAGATATTACTACGCAGAGGTAGAGGCTGCGAAGAGATAAGTCGTCAAGCCGGAGCGGAGATTTCGTAGAGACGTCGCAAGGATATACATATTTATCCGATAGGTTGCGAGGAGATAACGTAGCATTAACAATTGTGGAGATATATAACAATTGCAGCTATCACGCAAATACAGAGGTTGCGAAAGGACAAGATATAGAGCCATAGATGTTGCACATATGTACTATGGACGAATTACAGATTGTCGAGAGATTTTCACGGACTAAGTTTCGCCTTCAAGGTTCCGGTTCGGCCACTCTTCATACTCCTAATACCTTTGCAGGCTGGGGTAGAAGAGCCGTTGCAGATCAGTTCCTGTCCCACACTCACACGTATAACTGTGTCAGTGGTCGCTTAGAGTCCCTTGATGGAAATATTGCACAGAGAGTGTACCAAACCACCCGGATAGGGCATTTTTCTCGAAAATCACTGAACCACACGATTTGAAACAAGAAAGGTCAGGTAGGGAAATTGACCCCAATTTTTTTATTTTTGATATTTTCAAAAGCCCCGAACAGTCCGTATTGGGGTATTTGGGGGTTCAAACAACTTTTTCAAGATTCAAGGTGTAACTTAGCTTGTGAAAATCTCGCGACAATCTTTAATTTGTCGATAGTACAGCGTAAAGAAATAGGTTGTGAATAAGATATATAAGATGTTGAGCCAGAGATTTTGCATGGATCGCATAGGGATAAAGGCTGGGAAGGGATAGTGCAGGAAAAACGATTGCGGAGATATCGCACGAAGATACAAAGCGCGGAGATAGATATTGCAATAAAATAGTGAATGGAGAGACATGAAAATATAGAGATACTGCCACTGGGGCGATAACGGGTGAAAAGAATCAACATTTTGGTCACTACTGTATAACTGTTGTAGAAGCACCAACTCTAATACTATTTACATTACGAAAGTCGAATTATTACTGTCTCTCGTGGGCCGATTATTGCCTATTGGTCGGGCGGTCGTGTTCTATGACCATCATGAACGACCGGGTCGACCGACGCGACGCGACGTCGACGCTTCACCTCGACGCTTCGCACGCTGCAAGTCGCGGTCGCACCGCGCCGAGCGCAAGCGAATCCAATTGCAAATTGCCGGCCACACCGCTCAGCCATCATCACGGTCGATCGGTACTCCGGTTCGATAATTTCGGTGCCCATCATTTCCATTAATCAACAGCAAAAACCCCGATTCAAAGAATAAATTAATCGATTCTCTCTCGCTCTCTCTCTCTCTCTCTCTCTCTCTCTCTCTCTCTCTCTCTCTCTCTCTCTCTCTCTCTCTCTCTCTCTCTCTCTCCTCTCTCTTTCTCACTCTCTCTCTCCTCTCTCTCTCTCTCTCCTCTCTCTCTCTCTCTCCTCTCTCTTTCTCACTCTCTCTCTCTCTCTCTCTCTCCTCTCTCCTCTCTCTCTCCCCCCCTCTCTCTCTCTCTCCCCTCTCCTCTCTCTCCCCCCTCTCGTTCTCTCTCTCTCTCTCTCTCTCTCTCTCTCTCTCTCTCTCTCCCCTCTCCTCTCCCCCCCTCACTCCTCTCTCTCCCTCCTTCTCTCTTTCTCTCTCTCTCCTCTCTCTCCTCTCTCTCCTCTCTCTCCTCAATCTCGTGCTCTCCCACTCCCACTCTCCTTCCCCGCCACCAGCCTCCGTTTTTCTGACTTCCTTTTTTCCAGATCACAGTTGCAGTGTCGGAGAAAAAAAGGCGAAGAAGAAGAATTACAGGAGAGGGGGGGTGGGGGTAGAGCAGCTCGCGGTGAGATAAGGAGTGTGCGAAGAGAGTGCGGATTGGAACGGTGCGGTTGCCAAATTTGAAGACGCGCGGGAAATTCTAAATTCAATATTTGTTTCAATGGTACTAGCGGGGACAAAGATATACGGTCAAGGTATGCAATACGTTATGCACGTTATACCATTCAACACAATACATGTGTTAGGTGTGTGTGTGTGTGTTGCGTATTGCATATCGTGGCCAGGTCTCTTTGTCCAATGTCTCCGCTAGTACGCCAATATTCTGTTATGATTAATTTTTAGTCACTCAGGGGAAAGAGGAAAGGTGACATTTTACTATCATGAAAGCTGGTTTTGGCACTTATTAAAGAATATGGTTAGGTTGACTATACTCATCGGATTGAATGAAATATAGACTTCATGGAAAATGTAACCTTAAATCCAAACATGCTTTGAAACCAATGAGTTATAACTTTAGAGTGGCAGCGGGCTGGTCCACCTTGTGCCACACAGGGTAGAAGGAATCCCGGGAAAAAGCGGAATTTGGACGGCAGATTCCAAGGTTTGAGGTTAAATTTTGTAGGTCGTCTCCGCCGATGATGCCCGAGTTTGTTTACGGAACGACCGGAAACCACCCTACAAAATTTAACCTCAAAATCGATTTTTACGGCAAGATGGCGGCGCCCTAGGTGACAACAATGAACCAGAGGAACGTTCCTTGATGCGCCACTCTAAAGTTATAGCTCATTGTTTGTAACCATCTGATAAAACTGGTAGAATGATGGGTCATTATTGGTTCTTCTATAACGTTTAACGAAATGTAAAGCTGTGTAGATAACCAAGAATCCCTTCGCCACTTCCGATAAGGTAAGACTTTGTCTCATCGAATTTATAATAGCGGGGGGATACTTGCTTACAGAGCTATTTTTCGATTAAGACTATAGAGTACCAATAGAAATCCTTCATTCCGGGCTAGTCAACCAGTCTTATCCAATGATTTCAAAGATCAGCTCCCTGATCAAGTTACTCGTATTTTTAGCAGGTGCCAATTTCAGTCATTGTGATGGCAAACCTTGTCAATTACTGTTTTCTGAGCAATACCTTTGACCAGGACCGTAGCTACACCTCTGGGGGCCCCGGAGCGAAATGCATTTCGGCCCATTTCGCTCCCCCCCCCAAAAATGGGGAAGGTGACTGGGGGTGTGGGGGGAGCCCTCTCTAAAGCAGTGTCTGGGGGTCCTCCCCTCAGAAAATGCTGCAAATTCAATCACTCACAGATGCACTTTATTGGAGCACGAAAAAAGAATAAATATCGAACTTGTTCATACCTTAAGTTGAGCGAAAATTTAAGTTACCAGCATAAAGCCCCCATTTCCTTTCTATCAATAGCCATAATAAGAAAACGTCAGCTCTTTTTAACTTTTATAACTATTAATATACATATACACAAATGTGGTCTTGTGGATATTATTATAATTCTTTTTTCTTACTGCTTGCTCCTAAAAAAAAACAGCCTACCCAAAGATCGTGGCAAGGAAACATTTAAAAAGTGATGCAGCTTGAGATTATTTCGGGGGAGGGGTGGTTAAGTGATGCTTCCACTTTTTTCACACTTATATACCGGGGGGTCTGGGAGGTATAGAATACCCCCTCAGATTTACGGGGGGTTCGGGGGTCCTCCCCCGAAAAAATTTTAAATTTGACCTCTTGAAAACAAAGATTTGATGGGTTTTCTGAGTCTAATTTGAGAGTGAAGTAGGAAACCATTTTTAGGTGGAAATAAACTTTTAGCCAAGTTTGACTTAGAAAGAGGTTTTTAATATAGAAGTTTCCAAAAAATTCTTACTTATACGCTAACACGGGGACTGAGGCCCCTGTTCCCTATATGCCAATGCCAGTTACGTAGATATAAGGTCCCTTATGCAGATCTCACATTGCAGTGGGTCCCCAAATCCTCTGGGGCCCCGCCCCTGCTCCCGGAAAAAAAAAAAAAAAAAAAATCTACTTAAGCGAATACGAGTGACACTATTAACTTAACTGTTTTAAAGAGAGGGACCCTGAAATTTTCAAGCACACAGCTGAACTGAATTGCAACAGAAACCGATGCTAACAATTGGCTTTTTTAAGGATTTAAGTGAATTGGAGCGACAGTATTTACAGACACTGAAAAAAAAAGTCCGTTGGGGGCCCCCCGAGGCTCGGGGGCCCCGGGGCAATGCCCCGCTTGCCCTATGGTAGCTACGGCACTGCCTTTGACGCTTCCTTTTATAAAAAAAAAAAAAAAAAAAAAAAAAAAAAAAGTCAAAGAAGGTACAGATATAACCAAGCTAAAACCAAGAATCAGTCGATGGTTTGGTCCATCGGGGTGCATAGGTGTTTTTATATCAACTTTCAAAAAGTCAATCAAATTTAATTTTACTGCGGTGTCAGATTTCTGAAAAAAGTGGTACCTACCTACTACCTAGGAGAGCCAATGCTGCTTAAAAATAAACGTTAATGTAGGGCTGTACAATTGTACTTAAAACAGCTTAAAAAAGCCCCCAAATTTTTTTGAACGGCATATTTTTTGGAAAACACTAGTGGTGCACCCGGATTTTACTTAGAACTTGTAAGTTTTCAAGCTCATGGGGAAAGTATAAAATACGTATGATATAATATAGGTAGAATTATAAAAATAATTAATTAAAAGAAATAACACAAATAGAAGGTCATGGCCCAAGACAGTAGAATCATCAAAAAGCTATGCGAGGACGGACGAGGCTCTACCTATCAGCAACTGTTGATGAGAAAAATATAGAGCTCTCGGATCGATAGTGCATTTGTGTAATAGGATAACAATTATGATCCAACTAACTTTATGGTTACTGAAAACACCAATTAATTATTCAAGAGTAACCAATATTCCGAACATTAATCAAAATCAATTTTACAGAAAATGGGCAATATTACTGTGGGGACATCACTTTTCTCAGTTAATCAATCCCTTTGTCGATTTGAAACGCAGTGGTACGTAAGTACAGGTGACGAAAACGATGTTTAATGACTCCATATAGATTTTAGCTTTGGCATTCCAACTGCACCGTGTAAATTCATTGAGCTAAGTATCGCAAGTTGCCTACTTCCAAGAGTCGTCGAACATACTTTTTGTTCGTACGATACATGTCAAAAAAACTAGTTTTTGTTCTTAACCTGAGAGAAAGGGGGGCATGCCGCTTTAAGGTTATTCTTTATCCTGAGACTCAATTACTTTATTTCTATCCACAATTATTGATCGTCTCTCCATAGGATTTCTAAACTATCATCAATAGTTTTGAATCAATTTTCCGGCACTTCTTTCTTTCACAGGAGTTGCTGTCAGCCGTGGAATTAAAGTGTAGGACGGACCGACTTGCAATGGTGGATTTGAGGAAAGCAAAAAGAGAAAATAAAAGAAAGACAGAGAGGAAGAGAGAGAGGTAACAGAGAGAGAAAGAAATGTGATGAGTCTCCACAATCGTGACATTGTAATAAGAGTATTACAAGTATTAGCGTGTCCAATTGGTCTGATTTTTTCTACTTTTATTCCGTTGCCTCTAGTTCGTTACGACGGTAACTCCGTTAGTAAATTTTTTTTGTGCCTCTTCCAGGGAAATTGGAGTTTCGTGTTGAGTTTTCTGCTGTTTCGTTTTATCTTTTGTATCATCGTTGCAACCGTGTTATCCGAGAAGACAGAAACTTCACAATGGATACGCAAAAATTGCACCGTAACAGGATCGCACCTTCAATCATGGAGAGAACTATCGCTTTTCAATCCAGCGGGCCGATCATTTACTTCATCGTTAAACCGATTGTTAAGACTGTGTATGAGTGATTCTATTGGTCGAATATTGTAAAACTTAGCTGTTGCTATTGTCACCATCGTTATAGTGTTCGTTTTTTAAAGGTTACTCATGAATAGCCTTTATAAATGGAGACTCTTAACGATGGTTACCATAGCAACAGCCAAGTTTTACAATTTCCGACCAATAGCATCACTCGTAGACAGTTTTAACGGTCGATTTAACGATAAAGTAAATGATCGGCCCGCAGGTATCTGTTTAGTGCACCGTTTTTAAGCTCAGTGTGGGGGGGAGGGGGGTTGACTTGACGGGTTCTCCCATCACGGTTTTTGACTATTAAAATTGGATGTAATGGATTGGAAATTCTGGGTATTTTTGTGAGGAATCTATATTTTTTTGACGCCAATGGGTCTGTTGCAAACTTTTGCTACAACGATAAAGAGCGTTTCATCGTAAGTAAAATCGCCCGAAAAGTCCATTGGTGGGATCAGAAAGTCATGAAATGCGATAATAAACTCACAAAAAGACGTTTAATGAAATCCAAGATGGCGGTAAAATATCGAGCAATCTGTATGCATGCACCTTTAACATCCACGGATTGCCAACGTTGACAACCTCACAGCTTCAGAGGTTATGTGTTTATTTACGTTTTGATTGGGTGTGATCGATATTGTGAGGTTGGCTATCCTTGGATGTTCGTGGTGCATGTATATACAGGTTGCTCGATATTTTACCGCCATCTAGGATTTCATTAAACGTCACTCGTGAGTTTCATACTGCATTTTATGACTTGCTGATGCCACCAATGGACTTTTCACACGATTTTACATCAGATTGAACACTCTATAGCGCTGTAGCAAAAGTTTGCAACAGACCCATTGCCAAAAACTTGTCTTTCTCCCTCTTGGCCCTTTGAACGAATGTGTTAGAAAATGGTTGAGAGAGGGGCTGTCACGTGACTTCAGTCCTTGTTTTTGTCCTTTTCTATTGCATGCAGTCAAAGGACCAAGAGAGAGAAATAAAAACTCCTGGCTACGAACGGCTCTTCAAGTGGCTACCGGCGCAGCAGGCTCAAAACTGGCCCAATATTCGGTCCCGCGACGCGATCGGCGAAATACCACCAAACTTTTCATCGGTGGCTTTCATCAGCAAATCTAGTCTTGGGCATTTAAAAATGTCTTGTCCGAGAATGCCGCTTGGATGTTGAAAGAAATCCACTCGCGGTCGCAACTTTAGACTCAAACGTCTGTGCATCAATATGGTGGACGACACTACACTACCGTAGAAGAAGAGACATGAATCAAGGTCAATAACGTAACGTGAATGTGGGTATTCCCATATTTGACGGGTGATTTTGCAGCTTGCGTTGCCATATTATACGAAAGAAATAGGAATAGATTAAACGACCTGCTCACTCTATTCTGTCTTGGGTAGAAAAGGTTTCCTAAACCTGGCAACAATGCATTTAGGGGAAAAAAGAAAGGGAAAAAAACGTGCAAGGAGGGATTGCAAAGAAAAAATAGGGGGAGTTGATTGTATATTTGTAATTAAAGACTGCTGAAAATTGAATCTCGCTTTATGATTCTTGGAAGGAAAGGGATTTTTAAATCTGAGCAATCAATTTGGACACCCTCTGTCCATGATCGTAACTATATGGAGTACGGTGTGGTAGGGGGAAGCTCCCCAGAAAAACGGAAAAGAAGAAAAACTGGGGTAGGAAATGAGATTTTTTTTTCTTATTCATTTGTGTCGCTATTTACAATCGGCTTCTTGTTTAAATGCTATGAGAAAATTATTTCACAAATAAAAACGCATGCGTGTGCAGTAGGTACCCTTCATTAAGGGTGTATTTCTTAATTTATTAATAAGCACATTTTGTGTGGGTTCAATATTCACAAGTCGTTATATCTAATGGGCAGGTCCAGGGGCTAAAATCTTTTAAGGCACCTGGTTTGAGTTTTGAACCAAATATTTTTTACAGCAACTAGACGTATTGAACACGATTTTCACCCTACCGAAATCGAATTGATTTTACTCTACAGGTTATTGAGAAAATCGCCTCTGAAGATGACCCTTTCCCCGCGCTCGAGACCGCGTAATTCAAATTTTATATACGGCGCGAGCGGACTTGCTGCCTCAGGGTGGCCCTCGAAGTGGCTGCATATAGACCTATCGTGGCACGCTTTACCAATACATAAATTGTATTGGAGTTCCCCTGCTTGTTTTTTCTTCGTCAAACTGCTATAACTTTTTTAATTTTCAGCCAAATGAGCTGATTCTGGTTTCAATCGATAGAAAATTTAATTATCTTTAATATAAAATCAAGATCAGGTCTGTGCCTCACTTAGTTTCAAAGTTACAGCATCTGTCCGGGTACTTCTTGAACAGCCTTTGTGCAATTATCCACTGCCAATCGTGAGAAAAATTTGCTTGATTCAGTCTCGTGTCAGCTTCTTCTTCGTTGGAAAACACTTTCGTCTTCACTTCAAACCAATGGGTCTGTTGCAAACTTTTGCTACAGCAATAAAAAGTGATAATTTCAGTGTGAAATCGCCTGAAAAGTCCATTGGTGGCATCATAAAGTCAATAAATACAATATTAAACTCACAAGAGGCGTTTATCAAAATCCAAGATGGCGGCAAAATATCGAGGAATCTGAATGTATGCACCGTGATCATCCAAGGATTTCCAACTTTGACAACCTCACTGGAGGTAGAGGTTATGTGTTTGTTTACGTTGTGATTGGTTGTGGTGGATATTGTGAGGTTGGCTATCCTTGAATGTTCGTGGTGCATGCATACAGATTGCTCAATATTTTGCCGCCATCTTGGATTTCATTAAACGCCTCTTGTTGCATTTCATGGCTTTCTGATGCCACCATTGGACTTTTCAGGCAATTTTACATCAGATTGAACCCTCTATAGCGCTGTAGCAAAAGTTTGCAACGAACCCATTTCAAAAGGATTTGTCACAATTTTTAATTTGAGGTTAAATTCAAGGAGGCAAACAAAACGAGTCCGTGTAAAATGTCCATAAGAGATCACCATCATTCTTCCACCGCCCGCGCACCGTGGTATCTTCTCTATGAATATAGCTCGTTTGATCAATCTACTTTTTTTTCGTCTTCTTCTTCACATTCATAATTTGCATACAATTTTCCAGATTCTGCTTCGCCTCGTCAAAGGATCTCTTCTCTTATCCAGAAAAACTTATGGTGTTTCGGTAACGGTGTTCGATGTCCATCGATGCGGATCAGACGTGGCGCGGTGATTCACAGCAAAAACCAAACCAAAACAAAACAAAAAAGTAAGGAGAGGAGAGCGGAGGTGGGGTCGAGAAGAAGGGGGAAGGGGGGAGAGGCTCATTTTTACGGTGTCTGTCGGCAATCGCATTGAACTCGTTTCTCCGAATCAGACGTAGGAGGATTGTAGAGTTCCGCGGAGGGTGAGGGAAGGGCCTGTCGATGAGAATTGCTGGGGGGCGGGGCGGGCGGGGGGACTGTATTACTAAAATGGAAGGGGGAGTAGAACAGCGGAGGGGTGTTTCAGAATTACTCAGTACCCGGGTTTGCATCGGAGTTTTTCAGGATATGCGTGTGTCGGCGCGGCTTGGCGCAGGCGCAGTAGAGAGCAATACGGCAATAGACGCACGCGGACACACCGCGCCGCGCCGCCGTCGTACCACGATCGCTCGGTAGGAAACGCCACTCCGTCTGGTGAAATTTACCAAGGTCAATGAACCTATTTTTCCTTGGACTATTGGAGGAAAAAAAGGAGTAATAGAGAGGAGACTCTTTTTACTCGGCTGATGAAACAGATGAGAAGTTACGTTGAGGAGGAAAGAGAGAGAGAGAGAGAGAGAGAGAGAGAGAGAGAGAGAGAGAGAGAGAGAGACGTATAGACGTATAGAGGTTATAGAGAAGGAGTAAGTGTGTGGTTCAGTAGTTGTCGGTTGTTGCCTGTTGGCTGATGGTTGTTGCCCTGCTCTATTAACTGTTATTTCTTTACGATGAACCGACCAGCGGCGGCGACCGACAGATCGACCCGATGGAGCGACGGCAGTGCCCTCCGTGCCTCCACCCCTCCTAACCCTCCACCCCCGCTGGGAACCCTCCCCGCCGTTCTATCTGCTATTTTAATTTATGCATCGCAAATTGCTTGGCCATCACCGCTGAGTGGACAAAAAATAAAAAGAACAAATAAAAAAAAATTGGATCGTTTCATTTACTTCTCGCTGCTTCAAGTAATACACAGTGGAAATCGACTTTTTCCCGCTTATAACGACCAATCGTTTATATTACCGACGAGATATTCAAGTCCCGGTGTAACCACATTGGAGCAGGTGTAATCGTGAACATCAGATAGAGAGACTTATCGGTTGTAGAGTCCCTATATGTAGAGAGTTAAGTCAAGTGAAATCATGGGCGCCGCCATTGGAAGCGATTTTGCACATTTGTTTACATTCTGAGGCCGTTGTTGTGTTTTACTCCACAGCAAAGATTACAGTTCCGCTAAGTTTGTAACGATGTAATCTGTCCCTGATTTTGTTGATCGACATGTATTAACGCTTTTAATGATTCTTTTGAGATTTATAGACATTCTTGTGGTGCATCATGATTAAAATTAACAGATTCATCGGAAATTAACTCTTTTATCTGTAAAAGACCGTTGGTAAACAAAACAAAAGTGCAAAATCGCATCCAATGGCGGCGTCCGTAGAGCCTTAAATTCATCGACCAATCAGAAGTTGACTACCCTCTTGTCTTAACTCTCTACATATAGGGACTCTAATCGGTTGCAGGGACGGGTTTTTCACAACATGGTGGATAATCCAATGTGTAATAACGGCCGGAGCATCGCTTATCATGGTTTTGTTATGACGTTTGTCCGTCGCACGCACCGCGAAATCAGATTAAGGCAATTAGAAAAATAGTGAATCACTTACACGTAGACGTAGACAGACAAGCTTTGATGGAAATCAGGGGTGGAACGTTCAAGCGGAGACAAACAAACAAACATGATCACATTTAACCCAAGCTTATACTACTTCACGAACAATAAGGGGAGGTATAAATTCCTAGACTGACCATGCCAAAATGGTAAATTTCTAGCCGGCTGAGATTTGCGAACTGTAAACTCCTAGACGAGTGAAATATTTTCCAATAAACCATAGACGGTCGTAAACAGGGGTCGTCAACGCAAGAAAAAAAAAACCTAGGCTTAATAAATATGCACAAGTGAAGGAATATTATATTGAATATGAAAAAATTGGAAAAGCTGGACGATTTCCTTTCGTAAAAAAAATGTATTATTTTAATGCAAAAACTAAAGCCAAAGTAAAGGCAACAGTTATCCAAGAGGAGTGATTTTATAATTATTTTTTTTTCTCGTAACTATTTTTTGTGTGACTTTTGACGAGGTTTCATTTGAAAATAATTGGATTTTATTAGTTGGTTCAATTAGTGGACGATCAGTGAACAGAGCAAAGGGGGGGGGGGAGGAAGTTCTCAGATCTTACTTCTTCAATACAAAGCAGGATTTGAGAACTTTCTTTCAACGTAAGCCCAGTACTCATCAAAAGCTCTCCGATGTAAGTGACGAGAGCCCGATGACACACCCGATGGAATTTACACAGGTGAGTCTTGGATTTTCCTCCCCCGTCTAGGAATTTGTTTTCGAATCTTCACCAGTCTAGGAGTGTTTATGGTCAGTCAAGGAGTTTACGTCTCCCCCTTCAACCTTCGATGAAAACTAGCGACGAACAAACCGACGCCATATTTTGATCGTAAATTTTTAAGTTACACATACTAATGATACTATTTCCAAGTTTGTAAGTTACTTAAAACTTTTTTCGGTCTAATATTTAACAAATGTCAAAATAATTTATAATAGTGATCAAAGATGATGAATCATTATTCAATGACCATTATTTTGACATTTGTTAAGTATTAGACCGAAAAAAGTTTTAAGTAACTTACAAACTTGGAAATAGTATCATTAGTAGGTGTAACTTAAAAATTTACGATCAAAATATGGCGTCGGTTTGTTCGTCGCTAGTTTTCATCGAAGGTCAACTTAAAAACATTACATACCTACGAGGTGATGCAAATGTTGAGCGAAAATTGACAACTGTTGAAAGAATTGACGACTGTTGAGCGTTTTTGGTGAACATGCGAAGTATCCCTAGTTTGCCTCTTAACACTTGTTATGCACTACGTCTATACAACAGGCACTAGAGACCACACGGCACACACTAGCCGATCGTGTGGTGGCCAACCTTTTTTTTTTTTTCGGGGACTGAACAAAATACATACGGGAACAACATCCTGGATAACTGGACCATACGACGGATGACCAACGCCAAAACTAACTCCGATGCTTCACTTTCATTTGCTACCGTAGATGACGCTTGTAGGGTCATTGGGGCTATAGCCCCACAATTTTTTGAGGATGGGGCTAATATTTTCGAAAAAACAAAAAAAAAAAAAAAAATCATCGATTTTTTTTTTTTAGCTCCCCCACTTTTCGACCCGATCGCACGCGCCGTCCATCTTTGCTACTGGCCTTAACAGCTTTGCTCATCAGCCAAAGTATGGTTTAGCTGGATGGTCATGCTCATGCACTATGTTGAGACTCCAAAAAATTAAGTTGCAACCTAATTCCAACATGCGGGATGCGGGGAAGATAGACAGTGTGTGGATTTCAGTTTATGATATTATCTTTTTGGGGATAATGCTGCTTGGCAACAACGTAAATCTTACAGAACTCTAGCCCTCCTCTCGCCCTTCTAACACTTCTCCACACTAAAACTTCCCAAAAGGCAGCGGTACACACTGGATCGAATCATAGATTTTTTCGGACATGGAAAGTTGTTGTATTTTTGCTGTGAAAAATCACATTAGTGCTGATGTTCTCGAGGTTAAAGCATAGTATTTGATCAATGGAGCTGTTGATGCAAGCTTTTGCTACAGGCTTATTAATAGTTGATTGTGGAGTAAAACTCTGTAAAAGTAAGGATTATAGCGCACTAAAAAATCACCAAATCCACACCTAAACTCACAAGATGATTTTAAACGCGAGGCCGCCCAAATCTAATGGCAATTGTATGCTTCTTTTTCTTCTTGTGTGGTGCTGAGAGAACACCTCGTGTAGATGGCGCTGATTGAAGATAGGGGCAACCCAATGAAAATTAACCGCGGCCCCGGCCGCCATTACGGTCTCGCGTTTAAAAGCATTTTGTGAGTTAAGGAGTGAATTTCAAGATTTTTTAGTAGATACGCTCAGCGTTATTTCTACAGGGTTTTACCCCGCAATCAACTCTTAACCCATATACGCCTAACTTTTTTTTGAACACGATGGGTGTTTTTTGGTGTTTTCCTCAAAAAACACCACCTTAGAGCTAAAAAAAAAAATTAAATTTTAAACTTGTGAAATTTTCTGGTCCAGCTAAACTAAAGATGCTGACTGGTCAAAACATTGATTTTTGAGTTAAATTGGCCTAAATTTACTGCAATTTGGTAAAAAAAAAAAAAAAAGAAAAAACCATTTTAAGTGGGTCGTTAACGACTCAATGGGCATACATGGGTAAGCCTGTAGCAAAAGTTTGCAACAGCTCCATTGTAAGCTCTGTAATGAAAGAGTTTACAAATGTTTAGGTTATCCAGTTTTTTCTTGTTCATGGTCTTCATTTTTTTTTTTTATTAATGATATTAAGTCTGGGGGATTTCATTTTTTGACCAACTGTGCGGCGCATCGGGGGAAAAGGGGGGGGAGGGGAATAAATATATCCGATTTTGCATGCTCATTGCACCGCAGCAACACCAAGCCACGGTCGCAGTTATGATAGATGCACACTGCGAATGGAGGACCCACCGATGTTAGCACGCCCTCCCCCTCCCCCTCCCCCTCCCTACCCTTTATCCACAATTGCGTCGATCGCAAAGCGTCGCGTTGCGGCGCGGCGGCGTCGTTTCATAATATAAAAACGCACCATGCCGGCCTTCTTTTGACGCGGCGCCGTCCGTACCATACCGCACCATACCGTCCGTCGCGTCGCCTCCGTCGCACACTGATTTGAAACTTGTATTTTTCTGGACATAAAAATCTATGTCGTTTTATCGCTCTAAAATCATTTCAATTTTGATTATCTTCCTACTAAAAACAGTGTTTCCTTACTCATTTCTAAGCTTTAAGGTGCATTATACATTTCACACAATGGGTCTGTTGCTTACTTTTGCTTTATCAATATTACTCATTGTTTCTAACGTAAAAGTCGGCGAAAATAACGATGCGTCGATGCGCACATTGAAAACTTTCCAAATCCACTCATTAACTCAGAAAATACCTTCCATTTCAAACAACCCGCGATACACTATACACTATATCACCGACTTATAACTACATACATGGAACCATCTCGTTTATGTAAACATGAACAGGACTTACAAACATTGGCAAGTTTCGTTTAGATGCGTGCATTTCTTATATTATTTTGTAATCTTTGATAAACCGAAAAGACCAGACAGCTAATGCAGCTTATATTTCACGTATTAAAAAAGAAATTCCATCATTTTGTAGTTACGATGTTGTTACTTATGCACGGTGGTTCCGTCTATGTAGTAGTACACCGGTGCAAATAGTGTTTATTGTAGCGCGGGCTGTTTGAAATTGAAGCGATTTCCTGAGTTGATGAGTGGATTTCGAACGTTTTAAATGCTCTCAACATTATTTTCGCCGAATTTTACATAATAATCAAGGTTCTATATTGTTGTAGCAAAAGTATGCAACAGACCCATTTTAAAATGTCTTGTTATTTTTAATGTTCATAATTTTGATTTTTTTAACTGTAGATTTTAGTCCGGCAAATTCCATATTTTGATCCACTGTGCGTCGCCGTCGCCGCTTTACTCGACGCTCCTCTGTACCACGAACCAGCGACGAGCACAGGGATATTGCATCAGGAGAGCACCTTCACCTCCCCCCTCCCCCTCCCCCCTTCGTCTCTCTCTCCCTGCTCCATTTTTGCCTCGAATATACCATGTGCGTTGGACTCTTTTTAACCCAGTTTCATTTCGTTATTTTTTTATTTTATTTATTTTTGTATCTTTAATTTTTTCCTCTCTCGTTTTCCTGTTCCCGGGGCGGCGGCCCCGGCCGGGGCCCAAGCATTCAACGCGCATTTACGTGTGCACTGCCTGCTCTCCCGCACGGTAAATGCATCGATGCAGCTCACGTTTCATTGCACGAATATTATTTCTCAATTCCAGGACACACACCCCCCCCCCCCCAATCACTCCATCCACACATTCATGCGTGCGTTTGTTTTTAAAGGTATTTTCACATAGTATACGCTTTACAAAAAAAATACTGACCGCACGCGCCGATCGCAGTTAAAAAGAAGCTTTGAACGAGGTAGGGCGTTTTTAATATTATCAGAATGCTCTTGAAATAGCACATAGCTGCCGATGATGATGCAACTCACCGTTGAGTCCATTAGTTGACCAACAGATTTCAAGGTTTAGTTCAGTGCTTCAGTGAATGACTGTAATGAACGAAAATACTCGCAACTGTATACCCTTTCCTCAATCGGTACGGGATCACTGTTAAATGATCAGAATAACCGCAAATTTTTCAAATTCAGTGACAGGGAATTCACCGCACCGGTTGAGGAAAGGTTAAAGATCAGAGTATTTTCGTCATGCACAGAACTGTGCACGTAATCTTTTGTTCAAACGGTGAATTCGTCAGTGCATTAAGAAAATGGCATTAAATATGTATACAAAATGGCAGCTCTGCTTGAAATCTCGTTTTGGTTTTATATATATACACTCAATGACACACTCATTGGCGGATGCAGGGGGAGGGGGCGAAAGGGGCAATCGCCCCCCGTTCGACCCAAAAAGAGGGGAAATAGGGGAGAGGAAGGGGGAAACCAAGAGCGAAAACAAGAAGAAGGGGTCATTTAGAGGTGAGAATCCCAAATTCGCCCCCCCCCCGTTCGTGAGCACTGGACACACTACTTGACCGATTTCAACGAGGTTTCCCGAAGAAGTAACGAAAAGTCTTTCTATCGAATTAAACCACATCGGAGATTCTTGAAAAGGACACCGACAAAATGTTCCATTGGCACTTGGCTGTACAGAGTGTAACAAGAAACATGTAACAAACTTCGGTAACATATATTTAAGGCCAAAATAGGACTTATTCATAAATATGGGTCCGAAAATGCCCCCCTTTTGAGCTACCCCCCCAAGTTTTAAAAACGTAAGGGAATTTTGGAAAAGCGACCACATTATCAACCATAAATGTCATGAAAATTGGTGTCTCGAGGTAATTTTACGCATAGAACCCATTAAAGACCTCGAAAAATTCTAGTCCGACTTAGTCAGACTGTACTTTGCATCAAGAAATCTTGTACCTTTAACGACTCAGATATCATGTTACGGATTATGAATTTGATGAATATACTTCTTAGAATCACATAGACAAAACTATCAGAAAGATTTTTAGTCTCTAGCGTTTTTTCGATATGACATATTTTAAGCGAGATAATTGCTGCACATTGTGGAAAAGTCAGCGCTTTTACTATGGCATGCGGCCCGAAGAAGCAGCGGAGTGACGGTTTTACATACTCACTGCCGCGCACCGACTTTCTCACATTTTTAAGCAATTATCTCACTTTTAAAACGCGTCGAATTGAAAAAATCGCGCTTCACCAATAATCGATTGTTTTACATACAGTCAAATGGAGGAAACATATTGTTGCCAAATTGCACGAGCCGCCACCGACAGATCTGAAGAAAAGTTTCTATGGATAGCACCCTCTAAATCGGTCTCCATAAAGCCCGATAGCTAGCATGACCTACAAAGTTTGAATTTCATGCTACCGATTGTTAGTGAGCTTTTGCATTGCTGATTGGTGATTAATCACCAAAATTGGCAACAACGATCAAGAACATCTAATCAGCAACTTGAGCAAGTCAACGAGACCATTACGTCTCGCTCAAGTTTTTTCTTTCCTTTTCTTTTCTCTTTTTCTTTCATTTTTTCCTTCTTCTTTCTTTATCTTCTCGTGCACCACTTTCGCCGGACACTTTTAAAGCGAGACGTCGTCGTCGCTTTGTATCTGTGTGTGTCTGTGTACGTATGTGTGTGAGTGAGACGCGACTGTAAACAGCAACTGTGTGACTGTAGTGTTCGTGAGCAAGGTTGTCATTTTGAAACTTTTCAAAAACTCCAGCTTTAACGAAATTCCGTGTCGGAAGTTTAGAGCTTTCTTCGTGTATTCAAAGATCCGTTACTTTCATCAGGGCTACCGATACGTGATTGAATCCCCCCCCCCTGGGCGCACGAAGAAAAATTTCTAAGGGGGGGGGGGCAAAATTGTTGAACCTCAATGGAAGGTCTAGGAGACCGCCCCCCCCCCCGGGGGGAAGGGAAAACTTTCTTTTTCATCCAAATGGTGTACTATTATTAAGCCATGGTAGGTGTATCAAATAATAGTAATAATTTAGACGTGTTTGATATAGTGGATTAACGGACATCAGCAGACGAAAATGGTATCGAGGGAAATGTTTAATTCTACTATTATTCCTTGCAAAAAATGAGTGAAAATTACAAAATAGACAAATAATGAAGTTAGTTTACTATTACTATTAACATTGCATTTCATTTCACTTTTTACCGTGAAATTTTGACTTTTTTGAATTCCAGGGGGGGGGGGGGGGCAAGTGCCTCTTCTTGCCCCCCGCTGCGGGCGCCCATGGGAAAGGGAAAGGTCACACCTTCAAGAACCTTGAGAGGGAAGTATTCCCTAAACATTCCAAGATATAATAGGAAAATGCCTTCTGATTTGCAAAAAAGGCAAATTTCCACAGATAAATCGAAGCTTATAGGGGATGATAATTGTACTTCACTCCATAGTACGCTCCCGGCTCCAGTGAAGAAATCCTCCGTTGACGATTCGACGCAACCCACATCACACCTAAAACGAACACAATATTTTCTTTATTTCCTTTGTTTTCTCAAAATCGAAAGATTCAGGTTGCGTGTAGTGCGGATTGCTTGAAATCGTCGATGCAGAACTTCACAGTTGTCAGATTCCTGGATCCGCCTTTTTCCTCATTCTGTGGATCTTTTTCCAGCAAGTTGGAATTTTGAAGGAAATAGGCAGGTGATTGAAAATCTGGTATTATTTGCTGTTGAAAAGCTTATAAATGACCGTATTTTATATACACGAAGTAATTGAAGTGATCAATGAAAACTCCATGATGAAGCACACGCACTCTTCACCGCTTGTTCATCACCATTCACCAGTCTAAAATTTTCTGACTATATCGATGACGGAAGGTGACGGCGGGAAAATCGCAGCAATTTCGTCAATTTTTGTCCGATTTCAATTTTAAAACCCGCCGTTCACAATGGGTCTGTTGCGTACTTTTGCTACATCAATATGATACATTGTTTCTAACGTAAAATTCGGCAAAAATAACGATGCGCACATAAAAACCTTAAAAATCCACTCATTAACTCAGAGAATACCTTCCATTTCAAACAACCAGCGCTACACTAGACACTATATCACCGACTTATAACTACATACATGGAACCATCTCGTTTATGTAAACATGAACGGAACTTACACACATTGGAATGTTTCGTTTAGATGCGTACATTTCTTTTATTATTTTGTAATCCTTGATAAACCGAAAAGACCAGACAGCAAATTCAGCCAATAGTTCATGTATTTAGGACGGAACTCCATCATTTAGTAGTTACGATGTTGTTTACTTATGCACGGTGGTTCCGTCTATGTAGTTAGTATATCGGTGCAATTAGCGTCTAGTGTAGCGCGGGCTGTTTGAAATTGAAGTGATTTCCTGAGTTAATGAGTGAATTTTGAACGTTTTTAATGTGCGCATCGTTATTTTTGCCGAATTTTACATAAGAATCACGGTTCTATTTTGTAGTAGCAAACGTATGCAACAGACCCATTGTGAGAAAATTTTCCATCGAACGCTTCTTTACCGCATTTTTGGATCTTTTTTTGTTGCTGCCATGGGCGCGGATACAGGGAATTGTCTTTCTCTCTCTCCTCCCATTTGAAAAAGTGCGTTAGAAAAGGACAGAAAAGGGGGCCAAAGTCACGTGATGGCCCCGTCTGCTGTCCTTTTCTAACACATAAGTTCAAATGGAGGGAGAGAGAGAAAGACAATTCCCTGTATCCACCCATGGTTGCTGCCTGAGATAATATTACCTGTATAAGATAGAGAAACTTACTGTTGGCCCAACTTTCGTACACATTGAAATCATCAAGTGAGTACACGTACTATCGATGAATTAAAGATTGTCGCGAGGTTTTCACGAGCTAAGTTTCGCCTTCAAGGTTAGGTTAGGCCACTCTTTGTACTCCTTACATATCTTGAAGGCGACGAAGGGCTAGTGCGGGCGGGATGGAGAGCCGTTGCAGATCTGTCCAGTCCCACACTCACGCAACGCATAACTGCGGCAGTGGTCACTTATAGAGGATGCTTATTTGAGTCCCTTGATGGAAGTAGTATATAGGGTGTACCAGACCACCCAGATAGGGTTTTTTCCTCGAAAACTACTGAGCCAAATGATTTAAAACAAAAAAATCAGAAAGAGAATTGACGCCGAATTTTTCATTTTTGATATTTTTAAAAGCCTCCAACAGTTCCTTAAGGGGTACTTGGGAGGGCTCAAACAAATGTTTCAAGTTTCAAGGCGAAACTTAACTTGTGAAAAATTCGCGACAATCTATAATTCGTTGATAGTGCATGCGCTTGTAAGGCTTCGTATACGGAGTCATTACTTGAATGACTACGCAATGCATGCATCAAGTACCTATTTTTTTTTTTTTTTTTTTTTTTCATGAAAGTCATTTCTCGACGTTTCGTCGCTCATATTTAACCTAGTAAAAGCTTTGATGCAATAAAACTTACCACTAATCGTTAAACATTATTAATGAATGCTTGCAAACACTGCAATGAGATGAGACACAATGTCCATGTGTTCGTTTAAACTTACCTGAAACAGACAGACCGAGAAACAAAAAATTAATTAACATAGACTCATTTTGGAACAGAGAATAAGAAATACAAACACGTTGAAGCAGTAACATGCAATCTTTACTTGATAAACAATATACCTCTATTAAGAACACGCAGAGGGGGTTTCAGGGGGGATAGGAGCACACGCCCCAGAAGCTACAAATGTCGCCTTTTTCTCAACAGCGAATAGCCCCAAATTGCTTCCTGGGACGATTCAAATTTCAAATTTTGTTGACGTGCCCCGCACCCCCCCCCCCCCACCACCACCAGAAAAATTGTCTGGATCCGCGACTGGCACACAGTACAGTGGCGGTCCCAAAAAGTTTCTCTGAAGGGAAGGAGGAAGAACATGAAATTTGAAGCGACACAGGCAGCCATAGGGCTCTTGCAAACTTTTGCTATAAGCAAATAAATAGTCCAATATTATGTAGAGACCAGAGAAAATCACGAAAATCACACTGAAAAAGTCTAAAATTTAGTGATAAATTCACATAACTGCTATAACCGCAAGATGGTAATGGCATGGCGGTTCGACACAGGTATTATGGGAGATTTCCTGTCTATTATGTCACTTTCTCTATACAGAAACACTGAGATATGTCTTAGTAATTTAGATAGGAATCTCTCTTGATACCTGCGTCTCTCCGCCATTAAACCCGATTCTGAGAGTGAATTTCGTGATTTTGTACTCATCGTCATATTTTTACAGGTTTTTATGCAAGAATCAACTATTCAATCCCCTATAGCAAAATTTTGCAAGAGCCCCATTCTAGGATATTTTTTGTTTAACAGAAACTTTCATTCATTTGGTATGGATTATTGGGCAACTTTATCTTCGCAAATGGTCTGTTGTAAACTTTTGACAGTTTCAAAACCTACTCGCACAAGCTCAAAGAAGGTGATTCTCAAAATTACGCAAGATGACGGTCAAATGAGAGGCCGTCAATGAAGGAGTCCCATGTAACCGCGGCTTTCTCTATATGAAAGCTCACTTCTTGTCTCGTAGAAAGCTGCAATTGGATGGGACACTCCCCCCATTGTGCCCCGCTCCATGTGGCGTAGCGTGCAATCTGGCAACAGAGTATTGTGTCCATTTAAACCCAGGTAAAAGGTCGAACGCGAAGGTGTTCACCGAACACACAATAGTTCGATCTTTTTCATGGGCTTCAATGGATGAACTGCGACGTTGCCAATTCACACACTACGCAACAGCCCCGCTCATTTGACCGCCATATTTGATGTCTCCTAAAACGTCTCTTGTTGGTTCATGAGTGGATGTGTGCTTTTTGAAGCTCGCAACGTAGTTTTCAAGAGATTTTACTTCAGAATATACCCTCTCTATGGCTATATCAAAAGTTTGCAACAGACTCATACTATGTCAACAGCAGAATACTTACTCCAGAAACGACCATGATAATAATTATTATACGCTTGCAACATCAATATTGTATCAAATTATCTAGTTCTATATAAAAATATTGATTATTGGGTATTTTGTCTTTTGTGCGGTAATTAGACTAGATTTAATCGGATTAGACCCTCTCATTTGACCGCAGTGGCGTCGCGTGCAGTTTGGCAACAATGTATTCCATCCATTTAAACTCACGTAAAATATCGAATTCAAGGGGTGCACAGTGCACTAGGGAAATTCGATATATTTAATGAGTTTAAGTGGAGCAGTTGCATCGTTGCCAGATGGCATGCGACGCCACTGTTTGACCGCCATCTTGTAATATTGTCGAACGAATTTACTGAGTTTGTGAATGGACTTCGAAACTTTTCGATTCTTTGATGTGTGAGTTTTATTCGGTTACATCGGAATCCACCTTCCACCATTGTAGTGTAGCAAAAGTTTGCAACAGACCCATAACTATTTGACCGTTTTCGGAGTCTGTAAAAAGTTGATGGTGATTAAGTACAGTTTCGCAGTTTCGCAGTTTCGCAGTTTCGCAGTTTCGCAGTTTCGCTGATGACATTTCAAAAATCGGCAACACTGTCGGAGAGACCAAATTTAAAATCACTAACCTATAAGTCCTCTTCGCGGCTCAAGAATGCCGTCCTTACCATTTCCTTCTCGAAATCTTCATTTTTGTCACTCCGTTTGCGCTCGCGCTCCGGCAATGCGCCGCACAGTGGATCGGAACAGGACATTTCCTGGACATCATTTTTTATGAATAAAAAAATCAAGATTATAAACCCTAAACAGCGAGATACCTTAAAAATGCGTCAAATTATTCAGTTAAGAGCTTAAACAGTGTCAACCAATCTAGATAATTCTCAAAAATAGAGATACTGTCATGTTTTTTTTTTTTTTTTTTTTTTTTTTTTTTTTTATGCAAAAAACGACAAAGTTTCATGTCCGGAAAATCTCATGTTTTAATCCTGTGTGCGCCGCGCTGCCGCAGCATCAGACGAACGGACGGAGGGAAGGCATAGCAGCGGACTCTATTTCAACTGCGATTTCAGACTCTGGATACTAATCGGCAATTCGATAGATCGAATGACCGAGCGCGGAGGGAGGAAGAGGGGGTGGAGGGGGAGGAGGGGGGGAGGGGAGGACGTCGCGCCAGGCTATCTACTGATCCGGGGCACTGCGAGAAGAAGCAGCTGGCGGCTGTCCGGCTGACGACTCAGATCTGCTGCAAAGCGGCTTGCGGCCAAACGACCATGCGGCGCTCGCGTCAAGAAGTTTTCGTTCGGTACCGTTCGAGACTCGAGATCGGACCTAATGGAGATCCTCATCGGAACCCATCCCATACGCACGAAGAGCTACTTCCGTTTTTCCAACTGCGAGGTGTATAGACGGTTTTAGAGCGAAGTCAACGGTTAGCCAACAACCACAAAAATGCACTCATCGGTCGAAATCGGTTGTGATAAAACTCGCGTAGGGTTCTTACCATTCTAAGCGATGGAAGACATTTTTGTATCGTATTTGGTTAAAATTCCAACTATACCACGGCACGCTTTACCAATACATACAATGTATTGGAGGTCCACTGCTTGTTTTGATTCAACAATCTGCTTATTTTGTCAGTTTAACAATCTTCTTTTGTTGATTCACCATTCCGTTTTGTTGAATTAACAAAACCAATTGAGGGCTCCATTCTGGACAGTTAAATTGTTAATTCAAACAATTTTTTTTTTTTTTTTTTTTTTTTTTTTTTTTTTTTTTTTTTTCAGTGTAGCGATTTTGTTTTAATAGACGATTTTAGTGCGAAGTCAACGGTTAGCCAACAACCGCAACAATGCACTCATCGGTCGCAATCGGTTGTGATACAACTCGCGTAGCGTTCCAAACTATCTCACTCACTCCCCCGTGACCCCCATGTATATCCATCTCTTTCTAGTATCGAAATTCGTATACAGAGCCTTGTTTTACAACAAATTATTTAAATCGTATGAAAATGCCTCGAGAAATTCATTTCTGCCGTAAAATTTCACAAAATAAGTCTCTATATACGATTTTTGAAATTAGAGTGAGATGGCAGTACAAAGGGGTCACGTCTAAGCGAGAGAGACGAACTGGCTTTGTTTGGAACGCTCGCCACCGGCAGTCGCCATTACTAAAATCCTCTATAGTAATGAGCTGCAGGCAATACCGCACAGACACGTTATCGTACATCTAATTTGATCAATGAAAGACCCTCACCAGACACCCCTTTAAAAATTGGAATGAGGCTCTTGCGAACTTTTTCTACACGGAATTGAGGAGTTGATTCTTGCATAAAAACTTGTAAAAGTGACGATGGGTACACTAAAAACTCACAAAATTCACTCTCAGAATCGAGCTTAATGGCGGTTCGACGCAGGTATCATGGGAGATTCCTACCTAAATTGAGAAATTCCTCTGTGTTTCCAAAGAGAAAGTGGCAATATTAGATAGGAATCTTCCGTGATACCTGCGTCGAACCGCCATTACGATCTTGCCATTTAGGTAGTTATGCAAGTTTATTACTGAATTTTAAACTTTCTCAGTGTGATTTTCGTGATTTTTGCTGGTTTTTACAACAAAATGGGCTATTCATTTGCTCACAGCAAACGTTTGCAAGAGCCCCATTCAAGTTCTGATTATTTTAATTACTTATAAATAAATGAAGAAGGCACAGAAGTCTGGAGACTTCCTCCGAAGGCGGTTCAGGGGTCGAAAAGGGGAGGGTTTGGTAGGTAGAAAATTGATTTGGGGGGGGGAGGCTGTCTGTGTTTGTTTGGAGGAGATGTCAAAAAAACTTTATAGGAGAAGGGAACTTACAGGTTCCTTTTTATATTTTCGTCCTCTCATCTTCGATTCTTTTTTACTTCATTTTCTTTTCTTTCTAATTTCGTTATGTCTCTTTCATTTTTTTTTCTTTTTCCCCTCCTTTTTTCCGACTCACTCTTGAAACATTCCTCCCAAAAAAGTAGGAGAGGCTTGAGCCATACGTCCTCCAAAACTCTCCACCGGACCGCCACCGAAGGGAAGACCCCCAAACCTCATTTAAAATTATTACGGGGAAGACTTCCAGGCTGCCTTTAAATTTCTGGGGGAGGACAAGTTCTTACTCTCTAGTTTCCCATTATTTTTTTCAATTTCACCGAAACTCATCCAGGGATTATTGAGTTATTCCAATTTTTCCCCATTTTCTTCCATTTTCCCACTGACTTTCATGGAGCTCATTATTTTTCCTCCGTAACTTTTTTCAAAATAACCCAACGAAGGACCTCTGGAGAATCTGGGAATCAACTCTTGCGTAAAATATGAATGCATATGGACTAATGATTCAATATTTATAAAAGTGTAACGTTGCGGAAACACTCCGCGGAATTTCCTTGCATGGAATCATCTAAATTTGAAAAGGCACAGATATATGTAATGTAAATGTCATAGAATTTTATGTCTGGATAGTATAAGGCATAATCAGAGGCAATTTTTTAAAATTCATCGATATTTTCGATACTGTGCAGTCGTTGCTGAAAAAAGCGCAGCTTTACCTTTTTTTTCTTTTTTGGACAACCTATATAATATGTTCGTGTGGAACATTTACTACCTCAACGAGGAGCGAATTTTATTAATCGCCCGAATGGAGCTGTTGCGAACTTTTCCTACAGGCTTATTAATAGTTGATTTTGGGGTAAAACCTAGTAAAAACAACGATTAGCGCTCTAAAAAATCACGAAATCCACTCCCAAGCTCATGAATTGTTTTTAAATGCAAGACCGTAATCGCAACCGTTGCCGCCGATGACATTGAGTTTCTCTGTCTCAATCAGCTCCATCCTGGGCGTTCTCGCGACACCAACAAGAAGAAGAAGAAGCATACAATTGCCATAAGATTTAGGCGGCAATAGCCGCCATTACGGTCCCGCGTTGGTTGGCATTTCATGAGTTTATTAGTGGATTTCGTAAATGTTTAATGTGCTAATCTTTATTTTTACAGGGTTTTACCCCATAATCCGCATCGGCAGACGTTTTTGCACACTTTTTCGGGGAAGGTCATTTCCGCACACTTTGGCCGGAAGACGTTTCCGCACACATTCTAGAAAAATGTTATTTTACGAGTCGCAGCGTGGCATCTTGCATTGTGTTTAAGAGCTTTGCGAAAATACACTGAATCACACATAACATACATGTAATGAAAGTCGATCTTTCTGTCGGTGGGGGGGGGGGGGGGGGGGTCATGGCTTGGTTGATGATCCGCATTGATTTCTAATAGATTAGTCATTTGTAGATCCGATTTAAGTGTATCCGATTTAAGGTGTGTTTAAGTGTGTTATTAGATGAACACCTCCATGTTATCGCACTCTTGCTTACTCTGAAATTCCGAAATTTGTAACCGTTGTATAGCAGTAATTTTTTCCGGCGATTACTTTCTTTTACTCGGAACATAATCGACAAGGATATAAAAATATAAAATTATTAGCATAGTTAAAACAATAAAAAGCTAACACATTAAAACTACTAAAAATTTAAAAGTGTGACACGACATGGCACGCGACGCGATATTGGCCCGATACTGACCTCCATTTTCATCAGGGAGAAAGGTATAGGACATCTCGTGCGGATCATCGCATCTTATCATATTTTGATTGCACCTATCTGGACCGTTTGAGTCGCGACAGCCGAACTCGGCGGTGTGATCCTTGTTTTTCAACGGACTAGTGCAGCATTGTTGCCAAGCAGTGATCCATTAAAAAACTTGTTTTTAAAAAGTGTGCGGAAATGTCTTCCGGCTAAAGTGTGCGGAAACGACTAAACTTGGATGAGTGTGCGGAAACGTCCTGCGCCCAATTAATAAGCCTGTATCAAGGGTTTGCAACGGCTCCATTAGTGCAGGTTTTGCATATTTTTTTTTTTTTTTTTTTTTGTCTTTTGCGCGTCTGATGAGCTGTGTATGTTTGGCAGATGGACGGAAAGTTTGAAATAAGTTAACTCACCACGCGCTCATTCAAATCAAGCGAGTAGATAAATTTCCCTGCTCTAAATTGTGCTTGTTTTTGTCTCCACGACCAATTGAAGGCGCTCAATGAAGCATTCGATTGGAAAGTCCAATATTCCACCTTCTTTTCTTTTCACATTCATGAATTGAAATCATATGTAACAGATTCCAATTTTTTTTTTTTTTTTTTTTTTTTTTTTTTTTTTTTTTTTTTTTTTTTTTTTTTTTAGTGAAAGAAAATAACACCGTGGACGTAGCTCTGATATGATAAGGGTAGCATACATTTTTTACCCCGCATGCAGTGCTGCAGTTCCGTATTGCAGTGCTGTTTGTGTTCCATTTGCACTTGGACTCTCCGCGATCACTAAGGATTTCTCCTGGTGATTAATAGGCGGGAGGAGATACGCGTGCGGGGGAGGGGAACCGCGGACTCTTGGTTTGGTACTACGGACAGACTCAGTGGCTGTGGCTGACTGCCACGTTGCGATTCTTGGAAGAAACTGTCCTCACGATGGTTTGTTCGTCCGTCGATGTTGCGTCGTCAGCTCGCAGTGTTGACAAATGCACGGCTTTAGGCTATGAGCTATACATTTATCTAGAGTGACAGTTTAATGGGTAACCTGCGTAATCACCAGGTGGGATTTTTAGGTTAGAATTTAACCATGTAATTTTGTCCGTTCACAGAAAAAACAAAGTTCAAGTAAACAGTAGAACCCCGATTATCCGCGGTAATTGGGACCGGAGGTATCGCGGATAATCGAAAACCGCGGATAATCCGAACTTTCGAACCGTCGATGGAAAATTGACGTTAATAACGTATTTTTGAAATAAGTATACAAAAGTAGAGTAAATTTGTAGCTATTTGTACAGTAAATAAATATTACCTTCTTTTATTGTAATGCTGAGAATTATTTCAAAAAGTAGCTTTGGATGGTTTTTTGACCCATTTCCCCAGTCAACCAAGGAAACAAAAGGTCTCAACACTTTCCATTCAACCCCCCCCCCCCAAAAAAAAACTCCGAGCTCACCGCGGATAATCCGGACCGCGGATAATCGGGATTCTATACTGTACAACCGAAGCAGCCTTTTAAAATAGCTTCACAAAGCAAAGGTTTTAGCTCTACCGAAGAAAGATGTAGTCGTACCGAAACACTTCTTCGGTAGAGTTACAGCCTTTTATCTTGCTTTTGCTCTACCACAGTAGTGCTGCAGTATAACCGCAACTTGCTTCGGTAGAGCTAGAACTTTTGCTCCTTTTTGCCATTTTAAAAGGCTGCTTCGGCTCTACTTAAACTATGTTTTTTCAGTGTTTATTCCCATGTATTTTGATGCAACGAACAGAGGCTGGAACATGTTTCCACCAAACGTGCGCCACACCAAAATACATGGGAATAAATAGAAAAAGTTTACGCTTAAGCGTGTTAGAGGTCGTTTCAGAAGCGTAGGCGCACCTAAACCGATAATCTCTGAATTTTTTTAACATTTTTTCTCATGTTAAAAAATGAAGTGAAAATTAATGGAAACAAATCGAAGCGTTAGCTTCTCATTGAGGACTTAACGCTTAAAAATCTAAAGTTTAAAGTTGGAGGAAAGTTTTTTTGCGATTTGAGGGAATGAAAATTGAAAATTTGCCAAAGATTGTGGTCTAGGTGCGCTTCCACTTCTGAAACGAGCTCTATACGTTCAAACCTAACCTAAAAATCCCCCATAGAGGTTACGCAGGTTACCCATTAGACTGCCACTCTATATGAATTTATAGCTATAGTTGCCTTTAAATCGTATATATATATCACACAAATTAATTTCAAACATACAATTCTTAACCTCAAATCTGGCAACACATTCAGCTCGTCTCCATCAGGCGATCAAAGACGACTGAAATGCTGCACATTGCTGACAAATCTCCAAAAAGTTTTGTAGCAAAACAATTTGCTGTTACTATATGTACAGCGATTGAAAGCTGTAATCCTTACAGAGAATAACGTAATGCAAGCAGTGGCGTCACGTGCCATCTGGCAACAATGCAACTGCTCCATTTCAACTCATTAAATATATCGAACTGTCCTTGTGCACTGTGCACCCCCTGAATTCGACATTTTACATGAGTTCAAATGGATAGAATACATTGTTGCCAAATTGCACGCGACGCCACTGAATGCAAGGGCTTGCTGGTAGGCAAAAAGTCCATTAGTTCAGATAAAGAATGCTGCAAAAATAATTACGAGACCTTTTAAAAAATCTGAGGGTTGAATTTCAACACGTTCCTTGAAATTTCCTTGGAACCTCTTTGATTCGGAAAAAAAAACATCTGAAATAACAAGGGCGAAAGAAAGAGGTTGAGGGTTGAGCACATTGAGAAAATTTTCTGGTCGGGACCAGCCTTGAGATCGTATTAAGATCATAACGGTCATAACGGTCCTGAATAGTCCTGATGATTAGTGATTATTAAACACTTGCAATTTCGATTCTGTACCAAATTATCTAGATAAAAAAAATCAAATAAAAAAAAACAAAACAAAACAAAAAAAAAGCAGGGAAAATTCCAACACGCAGGTGTTGGAAAAGCGTGCCACTAAAGTCTGAACAGCTTTAATGCTTTTGCTAGCAATGATAATTCATCAAAGAGGAACCACGTGACATGGAGCTGATCTCGAGAAAATTGAGTCCAAAGTTGAAGAGCTTAGCATTTAAACAAAAAACTTGGAATTACTTACGTTTTGATTTCATTCAACTACCGTGTTATTTTTTTTGCATTTCAACACCGGAAAAGTGAAATTTCCTATGTATACTCTGTTCGGGAAAAGAAGTCCGATGGGAAGTCAGGTATAAACGCACTACCTTGCAACGCAGCGGTTTCTCGGCTGTCGATTCTTCTCCACAACGTCCGTTCAGGAGGACTTGCCTTTCAGACCCTTTTATTGAAAAAGACAAAACCGTGAACTGACCAATTTATATTGTCTTTTGAACGCCCACTCGAAAATTAAACTTTTGCGGCATTCAAGAATTTTGAATAGCTCACTTTAAATTTAAATTCTGCTCGAGGTGCACAGTAAAATGATACCTAACGGCGGTTCAATATGTAATTTTTCAAAGAATTCGGGTTTCTGAAATCACTCAATCAGGAATGCCGAAATCATTGAAAAATTACTTATTGAACCGCCGTTAGGTATCATTGTTCTGTCTACGTCGTGCACAATTTAAAATTAAAGTCAGTTATTCAAAATTCGCGAATGCCGCAAAAGTTTAATTTTCGAGTGGGCGTTCAAAAGACAATATAAATTGGTCAGTTCACGGTTTTGTCTTTTTCAATAAAAGGGTCTGAAAGGCAAGTCCTCCTGAACGGACATGGCGGTGCCCGGAAAGAGCAGAGGGGACGTTTTTATGAGCCATGCGCCTATCAACGATTAAAAACCCACCAAAATGACAGGTCTGCTCGTAACTCTGTTTTCCCATTTGAAATAACATTGGCGGTGCCCGGGAAAAGCAGAGGGGACGTTTCGATGAGCCCTGGCCTATCAACGATTAAAAGCCTACCAAAATGACAGGCCTGCTCGTAAGGCTGTTTTCCCATTTAAAATAACATTGACGGTGCCCGGGAAGAGCAGAGGGGACGTTTTGATGAGCCCTGCACCTATCAACGATTAAAAGCCCACCAAAATGACAGGTCCGCTCGTGAGTCGGTTTTCCCATTTAAAATAACGTTGGCGGTGCCTTGGAAGAGTAGAGGGGACGTTTTGATGAGCCCTGCTCCTATCAACGATTAACAGCCCACCAAAATGACCGGTCTGCTCGTAAGTCTGTTTTCCCATTTAAAATGACATTGGCGGTGCCCCGGAATAGCAGAGGGGACCTTTTGATGAGCCCTGCGCCTATCATTGATTCAAAGCCCACCAAAATGACAGGCCTGCTCGTAAGTCTGTTTTCCCATTTAAAATAAACATTGGCGGTGCCCCGGAAGAGCAGAGGGGACCTTTTGATGAGCCCTGCGCCTATCATTGATTAAAGGCCCACCAAAATGACAGGTCTGCTCGTAAGTCTGTTTTCCTATTTGAAATAACATTGGCGGTGCCCGGGAAAAGCAGAGGGGACGTTTCGATGAGCCCTGGCCTATCAACGATTAAAAGCCTACCAAAATGACAGGCCTGCTCGTAAGGCTGTTTTCCCATTTAAAATAACATTGACGGTGCCCGGCAAGAGCAGAGGGGACGTTTTGATGAGCCCTGCGCCTATCAACGATTAAAAGCCCACCAAAATGACAGGTCCGCTCGTGAGTCGGTTTTCCCATTTAAAATAACGTTGGCGGTGCCTTGGAAGAGTTAGAGGGGACGTTTTGATGAGCCCTGCTCCTATCAACGATTAACAGCCCACCAAAATGACCGGTCTGCTTGTAAGTCTGTTTTCCCATTTAAAATAACATTGACGGTGCCCGGGAAGAGCAGAGGGGACGTTTTGATGAGCCCTGCACCTATCAACGATTAAAAGCCCACCAAAATGACAGGTCCACTCGTGAGTCGGTTTTCCCATTTAAAATAACGTTGGCGGTGCCTTGGAAGAGTAGAGGGGACGTTTTGATGAGCCCTGCTCCTATCAACGATTAACAGCCCACCAAAATGACCGGTCTGCTCGTAAGTCTGTTTTCCCATTTAAAATAACATTGGCGGTGCCCCGGAAGAGCAGAGGGGACCTTTTGATGAGCCCTGCGCCTATCATTGATTAAAGGCCCACCAAAATGACAGGTCTGCTCGTAAGTCTGTTTTCCCATTTGAAATAACATTGGCGGTGCCCGGGAAAAGCAGAGGGGACGTTTCGATGAGCCCTGGCCTATCAACGATTAAAAGCCTACCAAAATGACAGGCCTGCTCGTAAGGCTGTTTTCCCATTTAAAATAACATTGACGGTGCCCGGGAAGAGCAGAGGGGACGTTTTGATGAGCCCTGCGCCTATCAACGATTAAAAGCCCACCAAAATGACAGGTCCGCTCGTAAGTCTGTTTTTCCATTTAAAATAACATTGGCGGTACCCCGGAAGAGCAGAGGGGACGTTTTGATGAGCCCTGCGCCTATCATTGGTTAAAAGCCCACCAAAATGACAGGTCTGCTCCTAAGTCTGTTTTCCCATTTTAAATAACATTGGCGGTGCCCCGGAATAGCAGAGGGAACCTTTTGATGAGCCCTGCGCCTATCATTGATTCAAAGCCCACCAAAGTGACAGGTCTGCTCTTAAGTCTGTTTTTCCATTTAAAATAACATTGGCGGTGCCCCGGAATAGCAGAGGGGACGTTTTGATGAGCCCTGCGCCTATCATTGATTCAAAGCCCACCAAAGTGACAGGTCTGCTCGTAAGTCTGTTTTCCCATTTAAAATAACATTGGCGGTGCCCCGGAATAGCAGAGGGGACCTTTTGATGAGCCCTGCGCCTATCATTGATTCAAAGCCCACCAAAGTGACAGGTCTGCTTGTAAGTCTGTTTTCCCATTTAAAATAACATTGGGGACGGACGTGGCGGGGAAGAATCGACAGTCGAGAAACCGCTGGGCAAAAGCCGAGGGGCAAAGAGGGTTTCTGTGAAGGATGTTTCCACCCCCCTCCTGCCTTTAAAGTTAGACTCATAGGTTGGCACAAATGACTTAGGTTGCTGGACCTGTATAGAAATCCCGTTTAAAGGAATTCGACTTTGACGCTTAGTAACTTAATGAAATTAACAGGAATACCAACACTTTTACAATTTTAAGAAAATAGAAAAATATACCTCCTGGATTTCAGCAATAACTTAACGATTAATGAAACCAGTTTTAAGAAAATACGTTTTTAATTTTTCAAACCTTTCCCGCCAAGGTTTTGCCATAAGCAAAGCATGCAACCTATGTATTAGATATGAAAATGAAAACAAGAAGCGTACCGTATATATACGGCACGCTAAAAAAAAAAAAAAAAAAAAAAAAAAACTTGTACATACACTAGAAAAAAAAATAGAGTCAAAGCACAACTAAACTTTAAAACATATCGGAAAACGCTGCAGTTATGATTTTGGACGAAAACAGCGGTTTAATTTTTTTTTTTTTTTAGAAATCTTATTAAAACAAAAATATGTCCTATGGATGTTTATGGAGGGAAAAAAATATTACAGCGTGGTTTGTTTGCGTATTTCCAATTGATTTCAAAAAGATTAGTATTAGTATCTCGTGCGAATCAAAACCGTGATACACAGATAAAATCTCAAGATTTCGGAGTCAATGAGAAGGCGGCTTTCCTCCTTTGCAGATTCTATACCGAGGTCACGTGATCACTCTAGTTACTAGAGTGATAGTTACTATAGAGTCTAGTATCTAAAGCTAGTAATTTCAATAGAAATTCATGCATATGCACGCTTTAAAAACTGAAAATGAAAATAATAATTCCAGCGAACTTTGGAGTAATAATTACGCGGACTTGACATTTTTTCATACTAATCATACTGGTGGAAAAAAATTGGGGAACGCCGGCCCCTGATTAATTCTAATTGATGCAGCAAGTTCTCCAACAATTTAAAACAGGTAACTTTTGGCAGCTCCACGAAACGTGAGCAGTGAACTAGCTTTCCCTACACGAGAGTCCAAAACTTTGTCGTCAAGGTAACTATGGCAGGGTTCCCATTTCCTAAATTTAACCAGACCTAAAGGTTATTTTCGTTCATCTTACTAGTTTTCCTTCTATTCATTACAAAACGTATTCTCTTGACCATGCATTTAGCTTCTTTTCTTTTTCTTTATTTTTTTTTTCTATCACTCTACGCTTGAAAAGGGAAATAAATGAACAGTACTCTCAGAAACTTATCTTTAATATTGATCGGCCATTGCATTTTCTATTTCCTCTTTCCACCTGAGTCTTAGATCAACACACTCGGATAAAAGGCACAGTGATGTACAACCACATCTCCGTTGTAGTAAACTTATCTTCTGGCAACATATGGACTACCCATCTATTACTAAGAAACACGGCAATAAGACCAAGACCAGCGGGCCGATCATTTACTGCATCGTTAAACCGATCGTTAAAACTGTCTACGAGTGATGCTATTGGTTAAAAATCGTAAAACTTGGCTGTTGCTATGGTAACCATCGTTAAGAGTCTCGTTTTATAAAGGCTATTTATGAGTAACCTTTAAAAAACGGTTACTATAACGATGGTTACCATAGCAACGGCTAAGGTTTACAATATTCGACCAATAGAATCATTCATACACAGTCTTAAAGATCCGTTTAACGATGAAGTGAATGATCAGCCCGCAGGTCCTTTATAATGAATTACTACGAAGTCTGGTCCGCACCTAACAAAGAAGAAAAATCCCAATATTCTATAAAAGAATTGTTGCAGAACCTATATTGAAAGCGTATAATAATCAGCACAGGAAAAACTATCCTGTTTTTGACATCATCATGACTGAGACTGTTGTAAATTTTTCAATACATAGGGTACATCATAAAGTAAAATCTCTTGAAAATAACTTTGGGATCGGAAAGCTCACAATCCCAATCATAAATCTACAAAATACCTTTAAAGACATAAAAAATGGCGGTCAATCAAATGAGCAGGTCTCGATGGGATGGGGGAGTCCCAACAAATTACAGCTTTCTATTCTGATTGTGAGGTATAATAAATTATGATTCATCGTACATGTACTAGCGGAGACAAAAATACCTAGCCAGGGTAGGCAATAAGCAATACACAGCATTCCATGCAACACAAGCATTAGGTGTGCTGCGTGTTGCATACTCTGGCCAGGTATCTTTGTCCCCGCTAATATGTTACCTGCAGGTAGCTACGGTTAGAAGGGACTCCACCAATGTTCTTCTCTCGTTCAACCAGCATCTTGTAATTTTTATAAACGCCTTTGTTATTGAGTTTATGAATCGGTTTTGGAACCTTCTGATAGTCCCAATTTTATTTTCAAGAGCTTTCACAAACGAATCTTCCATAACGGCCATAACGCTGTAGTTAAAGTTTCCATATTAGACCCATTCTCAATTTGTCTCTTTTTACGATTGTATTAACGTTTGTTAAACGAGGATAGGCGAGGGGGTGAACCCCCCCCCTCCCACCGCCATCTCTATCCTCTTCCTACTCATACATTTAAAGGGAAAATGAGAGAGATTGAAGAGATTCTGGCTGGGCGCACTTAAAGCTGTCATGAGAACGTCAAAAAGTGATCAAGAAATAGAAAGTAAATTTCTCATCAATGTATCATGTATAAAGTCTCAGTGGCGGCTCGTGCAATGTGGCAACAACGTAATCCCTCCATTTAAACCTACGTAAAATAATCGATCTTCAGGAGGTGCAATTGCACCCCCAAAATATCGATACTTTTGCACAGGTTAAAATGGAAAAACGACATAGCTGCCAATTTGCACGAGCCGCCACTGCAAAGTTTCAAGACCAATCAATTTTAAGCCTAGAAAACAATTTCGACAAGTAACTTGCCCTAGAACCGATACTGGAAAAATCTAAATTAAGCTTAAAATTTCTATAACGAAGGTTTTTCTTAGATCATGACTTTTTTGAACTGCATTTTTTTTTTTTTTTTTGTTTCTTTTGTTTTTGAGCTCAGACCATTGTAGGACACTGTCTGTAGCAAGCGTTTGCAACAATGGCGCAATTTGGCAACTTCGCAGTTCAGTGGCGCACCGAAGGGGGTGGTTTTAGGGTCAAAAACCCCCCTAAGCATCAAGATTTTACCCTAAAAAAGGTCGTCTTCGGCCAAAATTGCTTTCAAAACCCCCCCTAAGACCTCAGAAAATGGAAAATTTGCGGTGAAACCCCCAAAAAACTAAAGTTCTCGGTGCGCCACTGTCGCAGTTTGATCATTTAACTGCATGAAAAATATCGAACTTGTGGGTGTTCGGTAAACACTTCCCTATTCGACCTACATGGGTTTGAATGGACACATCACAACGTTGTCACATTGCACGCAACGCCCATAGTTAACAAACCCATTTTTATCAGGGGGGGGGGGGCTGTTGTCTGAGCCTCGTATCATGAGTTCACTCTATTTTGCGAATATATTTCAGAAATTTAGAAATTAAGGGCTAGTAAATAAACGCGAAGGGACGAAGCTTACACTTGAAGTCTACACCGAATTGACGTGGACTCTAGGTTGCATTTCGTCGTTGACATTTAAGAGTCTGAAAAAGTTATTAATAGCGTTCGAGTTCGAGGAGGACTATGAACCGGCGTAACCGGCGTCTTTTTACGAAGGCGTCACTATGTCCGTCCGTTCAAACCCAGCCTCACTCACAGCCGTCCTCGTCCAACTCTCAACGTGACGCGACGCGACGCGACGTTTACGTTCTCGTTCGCTCTTCAAGTCCCGACGGAGTCTTCGGTCGTTCGATTTTTTATTTTATTTCTATTTTTTTTTCCTTTAAATGTTTAGATGTCACGGCACGCCTTGATGTCGACACGGCAAGACGCTGTACCACACGATAGCGCCACAGTCATGTGTTTTCCATTCTCATGTTCCACTTGAGGGGGTCTCCTGAAAAGCGGACTGCTGTAACCAGGGCTGCCGTTTTGCGTATAATCAACGCTATTTTTCAATTCACCGATGATTCCACCGGTTGAGAAAAGATTACACAGTTCAGTTCAGTGTATTACTGTAATGCATGAAAATACTCGTATCTGTAATCTTTTCTCAACCGGTGGAGTCGTCGATGACTTTAAAAAACTTGCGGATATTTTAATTAATCAACGGAGTTTCCACCGATTAAGGAAAGATTACAGGTCAGAGTATTTTCGTGCATTACAGTCATGCACTGAACTGAACTGTGTAATCTTTTCTCAACCGGTGGAATCATCGGTGAATAGAAAAATAGCATTGATTATACGCAAAACGGCAGCCCTGGCTGTAACTCAAAGTGCGAGTAGCATGTCTGGTGCGCTCTTCCCAAAGAATCCTACAGCGTGACTGCTAAGCTCATTTCTTCGGAAAAGCCCACTTGATTTATTCATAATCCATGAATGCCCAAGCATATAATTCGAAAATGTTTTAAGTGTTTTTCTAAAAAAGCTACATTTCAGAAATGAAGAAGAGAACCCATGAAAGAAAAAAGGGGAATTTTCGTATCCAGCAAAACAATGGGAAATTATCCGCAAATTGGTTTCTGAGTAAAAGTGGTCCTGAGTGATAGACATTTGGAAAAAAACCACAAAAATAGGTGTTTAATGACACACTAAGGCTGTATGGGTTAGAATCCCTGCTTCTGAATATCGGCAATATCGGGGATTTTTGGGGAAACGGAGTTGGGGAAGACTGCAGATTGAGAGAGATGAGAGAGAGAGAGAGAGAGAGAGAGAGAGAGAGAGAGAGAGAGAGAGAGAGAGAGAGAGAGGGAGGGAGAGCGAGAGAGAGGAGGGAGAGAGAGAGAGAGGGAGAAAAGAGAGATAGCGGAGCGGAGAGAGGTGTCCGATACAGGGACAGAGAAGGAGAGAGAGAGTGAGGGGGAGAGGGAGAGAGAGAGAAAGAAAGTGAGAAAGAAAGGCGGAGGATGCAGTCAATGAAAGATGAGAGAGAGAGAGAGAGAGAGAGAGAGAGAGAGGAGATCGGAAAGTGAAGTAATGAGTGATATAACGGAGGAGGAAAAGAGCCTTCCACCAAGGAGCCAAAGGTTACAAAACTATTAAGTAAGTTAATGTGGAATAGAGCACGCACTCACACACAGACAATCGCAAACACGCACACACATGCGTGCACAGACACGCACCCTCGCTCTCTCGCTTTTACAGGGACTGAGTCCGAAAAAGAATTCAAGAACGCACACAGATATGCGCTCTACTTCTAATATGGCCGAGACTTAGACGCACTAATACTCACGCATACGCGCGCACACACACACGCGCGCTCGGACAACGTTACACATACAGACGCACGCGTATGCCTGTAAACCCGTGCGCCCGTGTGCGCACCATCTTCTCCCCTTAAAAAAAAAAAAAAAAAAAAAAAAAAAAAAAAAAAAAAAAAAAAAAAAAAAAAAAACGCACGAAGGAGTTAGAGTGTGTGTGTGAGAGAGAGAGAGAGAGAGAGAGAGAGAGAGAGAGAGAGAGAGAGAGAGAAAGGGGGGAGAGAGAGAAAGGGGAGAGAGAGAAAGGGGAGAGAGAGAGTGAGGGGGAGAGAGAGTGAGAGAGAGGGAGGGAGGGAGGGATAGAAAGAGAGAGAAAAGAAACGAGGAGAGGCGGGCGGAGGAGAGAGAAGCACGCGGCCGCGACTAACTATTAATAACTCACCACTCAACGGAGGAGAGGAGTCACACTCTTTCCCGAAAGACTTGATCCGACTTAACGCATGAAAACGCTGAGACGTGGCCGGGCCGGGGCCGCGGGCCGTCGCGCCGCCGCCGGCTCGATTTGCTGCGCGTCGCGGAGTTTTACACGCCACGCGACGTAAACTTGGAAGGTTTTCCGGACGACGACGCGACGCACTATGTTCGATTTGGCCAAATTAGCTGGACATAAATAAAAAATTTGAGGTTTGGAAAATCGAGATTTGGCAATACAGGTTGATACATTACAACTTAGAGAGTGTGCCTTTAAAATATTTTAATCCTAAGATCACTGATAAGCGAATTACAAGCATCTGTTATGCAGCGCGCAAGCTCCAACTTCTGAGGTAGGTTTAATCCGTGTGTTTACAACTGTAAACACGACATGATTGTGACACTGTGGTGTTAAGCGGCTAATTCATTAAGATTCAATGAAGATGATCCCTCATTTTTGAGGGTAAGTGACGTACTTTTTCATGGCTGTACTTTAAAAAAAGCGATTTTTTAGGTGTGATAAGTTTTTTTGAAAAAATGCTATAATTTCACTCAAAATTTGCAAGTTTTCTTGAATAAATGTGCTCATAAGTCTCGTGTCGCGTTGAGTCGCGTTCTAATTGTGCCAAAATAGTGTTCCCTAACCTCTCAGTCATCGACTCTTGCATATAGTAGCTGCTAGTTTCTGCTAGCCTGCGAGTAATCAATTTTTTTCGATTTCAAAATCGTTCTACGAAATACCAATTTTGTGCAAAAAAAAGGCGAAGTCAGCGATTTAGCCAACATATATTTTCGCTTCTTCTCAAACATGAAACACGTCGATCAATGATCGATGAAATATTAATTTTCCTCCTTATGTATCGATTAATTTACATAGTTTTGAATGAGGAAAATCCGTTGTTGCCAAATTGCTATACAAATTAAACCTTTGTTTCCAGTGTCGAAGCGTGCAATTTGGCAACGTGGCATTTTGTCCATTTAAACCCACGTAGAAGGTCGAATACGAAGGTGTTCACCGAAAACCCAAGAGCTCGATCTTTTTTGTGGGTTTATATGGACGAACTGCATCGTTGCCAGATTGCACACTACGCTGCTATTTATTTCGTATTTCAGATCAGGTTCACGGTAATGAAAATGCCACGTAGTCAGCGATTTAGCCATCATAATTTCGCTCCTTTTCTAACATAATTGACTCGTCGATCAATAATAATTTTCCTCCTTAAATATCGATTAATTTGCAGAGATTTAAATGAGGAAAATCAATTGTTCATCATATTCAATTAGGATGGAACGCCAGACAGGTTTATAACTCCCCCTCCCCCCACATCCAACCTTTTTGTACTGTACTCATCTTTCACGCGCTTCTGCAGACTGGAGAGACTACTTGGGGATAAAAACTTGACTTTTTGAACCGCTAGAGACAGTAATAATCGTCTTTGACGGTAAATTTTGTGAAAATAGTTACACTATTAGAGATATTTTAGAATCCGCCATTTTGGATGGAAAGATTTTGAAAAAATAACATCATTTTCAGAATCCTTGACCCAAAAAACATAGGAAAGCATAGTTTTGGGCATTTTTCCGATAAATGGATTTATGTCTAGCTAATTCGGCCAAATCGAACATAGTGCGACGGCGAGAAGCGCGAAGCGGCGCGAGGGCCCGACACGACGCGACGCGACCACGCGCAAACTGCAGTCGAATAAAATGTCGAACCAACACTGGCCTCAACCTTAAAGGAGTTTCCGCAGCGTACCACCTCACTGGTGTGCCCAGTAAATGGCCAGACTTGCTATCACGATGATTGAATTTCTCAGTTTATCCAAAGGTTTCTGTTTCACCTCTAATCTTTACTAACACAACTCCAAATTACATATGATTTTTTCTTTGCACATTTACGCCTTTTTTTTAGAACCAATTTGGCCCGTTTATGTCTGAAAAAAGCAAGCAAAAAATTAAGCAGGTGCTGGCAGTCCGATTTTTTGTCTAATATTCGTCTGTTCAGAGAAAACAGCCGAAAACCGTCAAAGACCGGCTATTTTCGGAGCCAGCGATCAGTTACGCCATCTATCGGATTAAAATTTTCGGGAGTTTGCCATGGAATCACCTTAAACTTAACTATATAGTTTCTGGTAGTGGTACTAACTTTTCGTCGAAACCTCGAGATCATCGAGAATGGAGTCAGAACTCTTCGGCATTCTCGAGTCAGTGTAAAGATAAAAGAAAATCGCTGAAAAATTGTCTCTTTATATTTGTAATTACGCTCATAGTAAATGTACGGTAATGTAATGAGAGCAGACAGAAATTTTAGCAACGGATATTTTTTTTTTTTTTTTTTTTTAAGCAACTCTTGCGTTTTCTATTGAGTCGTGGAGGAAGTGGACGTAAAACGGACCCAAGCTCTAGCTTTCTGTTTCCTCGCATGCAGGCACGATGCAGTTGAGTCTCCGATTATAAATAGAGTCATTTTTCACTCACGTGGAAAGAAGATCCCAGAATCTGAGACTATACCAATTTTATTTCGCTTTCTGCAGAAATTCTCTTTCCGCCCCCCTCTCTCTCTCTCTCTCTCTCTCTCTCTCTCTCTCTCTCTCTCTCTCTCTCTCTCTCTCTCTCTCTCTCTCTCTCTCTCTCTCTCTCTCTCTCTCTCTCGCTTCCCCCACCTCTTCTTTAGTCCCTTCCGTTTTATTATTTAGCCCCGTACATTTACAAAGAAAAAACGCATTATTTGAGTTTCTCATGTGGTGCATTTTCATTTTTAATTTAGATGCACATTGATAATCAAACGTACCGATTTACTGTGAACCACTGAACTGTATCAATCTGTTCCAAAAACAAGCTTTTTTGGACTCACGTTCCGCAGGCACATAAAGAGGTTAGGTTAGCCGCAGGTCCCGTAAGAAATAGGCTATCGTCAAAAAAATTCAGAATTGCAGGTTCGATATAGCTCATCGAGACGCGTTCAAAAATGTCCAGTTTTTTTATTTTAATTTTGGTCTACTGGGAAGGAGGGGAGGGGGTGTGTGCCTTAACCCCTTTACGAGCCGGTTAATAAGATATAGATCAATATGTTCGCTCGTTCAAATCAGGAGGTAGTTAAATATTCCTACACTGCGCCGCTGATTTTGCATACACACTTTATTGAAGGCACTCTAGGAAGTATTAATGTTAGAAAGTGTTAACAATTCGGAGCCGCAATTTGTTGTGAATAAAAAACTGAAATTTTGCGAGGCAGATCTTGTCATAGAAAAACAAATAAATACTCGGACTCGGAATTGAAAGGGTTAGTTCTTAATTTGCACGTTTGTTCGCCGCCATCATGTTGCAATGGGAGCAATGAGAAAAGAGAGAGAGAGAGGGAGAGAGAGAGGGAGGGAGAGAGAGAGAGGGAGAGAGAGAGGGAGTGAGTGAGTGAGTGAGTGAGTGAGTGAGTGAGTGAGTGAGTGAGTGAGTGAGTGAGAGAGAAAGAGAGAGAGAAAGAGAGAGAGAAAGAGAGAGAAAGAGAGAAAGGAAGAGAGAGAAAGAGCCAGAAAGAGAGAGAAAGAACAGAGAAAGAGAGAAGAAGGGAGTGGGACGGGGTGAAGGGAAATAAGGTGAGAGAGGGAAAAGGGTGGCGATCGAGAGGAGAGCACTCATTAAACCCATCATTATGGCATACGATTGTGGATCGTGGGTGTTATTACAAAGTTGTCCGATTAGAAAAAAAATCAGAGATGCCAGATCTAAAGAAAACTTGACCCTCTTTAGGAACGAGCGGGAAATCTAAATACTTTAATCTGATTGGCTTTCTTTTATCGAGAGACAGCATCCAGTCGGTCAATTTTTTAGTCCCTACTCACTAAAACAGTCTTTACGCAGGAATGAAAATATTTTTTCATAGAAAATTCTGCGAGTATACTTTCAAGAAATACCTGCAGAGAAGCAGACATCTATCAAATCAAAATCACGAGAAAAATATTCGTTGTAAACGCTCAATTCACAAGTCTAAAAAATCTTTAGATGGATTAGTGATTTTTTTTTTATTATTTTCATTACCTACTATTATTATTATTATTATTATTATTATAATTATTATTATTTTAAATTGTGATGTTTAGAATACACTTTGAAAAGCACTTTTTTTTTCTTTTTTCCTTTTTTTTTTTTTTTTTAGATTTTTCCAATTGCAGTCAAAAAATACAAGGAGACGACCAATAGTAAACGATTGAAAAGATTTAATATTACGCATTTTTGTACTTTTAAGAGCAATTAATCTTGGATCAAACCTCTATCCCCCTCAGTCCCTCTTAGGTCGTTCGAACAATGACTGTATATTCCTAAGTTAATTAGGAAACATGCTGATATTGCTGATGACCGATGTTAACTGTCGCCAATTAATAAAAGTACTATAGTTTACAGAGGATGTCATCGCACAGAAAGATTCAATCAAATTATGATTCTACTGTCAATTCAATGTGTCAATCAAATCTTATAGTTTCGGTTTTACGAAAACGAATAGCACACTCGAATCTTTGAACTGACTTTAATACCACATCGGCGCGGCGGCTAAAAGTTCACCAAGCATCCATAATCCATGATCCATGATTACTATGAGCAGTAGCGTACGCAGGATTTTTCTTGGGAGGGGCTCGCACTGATGAGCGTTTGACTGAAAATTGACCCCCCCTTCCCCTCCACCCCCGAAAATTGGAGGTCTGGGGGGGAGGGGCTTTAGCCCCCTTAGCGTCCCCCCCCCCCCCTGCGTACGCCACTGACTATGAGCTCTCCGAAAATCATCAACATATTTTTCACAAGTTTCATTACATCCGGTCAGAGTTGAAAAGACACAATCGCTGTCACTTATCCAGGTGAATAAGTGTTTAAGCTGGCTCCCCCACAGACCTCCATCATTTTTTAACCTCCCCACCTTTGACCCATCAGGTCATCACATTTTATTGACTCATACGTGTATACTGCATTTATACTAAAGGAATAATTATCCGATTCCCCATCTTGCTCGATGATAAAAATCAAGAAAAAGAAGAAGAAGAAGAGAAACAAATCATTCTGGCACAACAGGTAAATATGCGTCTGCAACACCGCATCCAATTATATCACCGCGCAGCGACGCAGGTCGCGCGAAGCTCGCGAGGCTCTTCAAAACCCGCCCACGCACCTTCAAGGTCACTACTCACTAGTACTATTACCCCTACTATACCACTTCTGCTTCGGCGCGTACTACTCAAGAGTTTGTTTTAAAGAGTAGATTATCTTTCTTTATTTATTTTCTTTTTCTTTTCCTTTTCCTTTTCTCTTTCCGTCCCGTAGAACGGCGCCGCGATCCGACCCGACGCGACTTAACTAATCTCGGTTCTAGCTCACCTTCCTGCCTTCCTGCCTTCCTGCCATCCTGATATCCTGCTCCTTTCGTGTACCCCAAAGAACTTTATACGGGTTGATACGAAAACAAATAAAAAAAAACTGAATGAATTAGGCTGCGTCCAGGCCCCAGGGGCAGGTCAGGGACAGTGGCGTAGCGCGCAATTTGGCAACGTTGTAAGCTGTCCATTTAAACCCATTTAAAAGGTCGATTGCAAAGGTGTTCACCGAACACCCAATACTTCGATATTTTTAATGCGTTTGAATGGACGAACTGAAACGTTGCCAAATTGCACGCTATACGCCACTGGTCAGGGAATATGGGTCCCTCTTGCTCCGGGTCCCCTCTCCATCTCTCCCTTTCTCTCCCTCTTCCTCTCTCTCTCTTCCTCTCTCTCTCTCTCTCTCTCTCTCTTCTCTTTCCCCTCTCTCTCTCTCTCTCTCTCCCTCTCTCCCTCTTCCCCCCCCCCCCCCCCCCTCTCTCTTCTCTCTCTCTCTCTCCCCTCTCTCTCCCCTCTCTCTCTCTCTCTCTCTCTCTCTCCCCTCTCTCTCTCTCTCTCTCTCTCCCCTCTCCCCTCTCTCTCTCTTCTCTCTCTCTCTCTCCCCTCTTCTCTCTCTCTCTCTCTCTCTCTCTCTCTCTCTCTCTCTCTCTCTCTCTCTCTCTCTCTCTCTCTCTCTCTCTCTCTCTCTCTCTCTCTCTCTCTATCTTTTGAATAACTTAACTGCAAGAAAACTTTTTTAACCCTTTCTTCTGTGCCAAGTTAATAAATCAATTCCTTGAGCGCTCATTCAAATAAAGCGAGACTAGATAAATATTCCTACTCCGGAGTACTTGTTTTGGCCAACGACGTCGATTGAAGGCGCTCAATGAAGTATACTCTCAAAGTTTACGCACTATTTTAGAATTCTTTACACCGATAACACGGTGAGACACGTCAGAACGTCCTGCTAATGTTTACGATGAAGCTGATGAATTTCGTCCATCCTCCGATTAATTTTCGAACGATCGTAGGCGCAGCGTGTGCTTGCTAAAAATGTATGTTTACTTTTTAATAACTTCCAAGACACCCGTATGAACACACGAAAATAGGTCGTTTACTTCTTTGTGGTGATTTTCATCGGCTTAACTGGAGTAAGACCTCCGATTAAACTGGAGTACATCGGTGTAGAGCTCTGCATGATGGAGAGCACCGGTAAATCAGAAACAAAATCGGTGAGTAAAAGAACGACTTACACAAAATTTAGTACAAACGAACTATATGCACAAGGAATGTCACGGACCGCAAAGAATGAGGTTAGTGATCACTTTCGTTCCAATATGATTAATGCTGCGATTTTTAATGAATAAGAATATAAGAATGAACCGGTACAAATAATTTATTCATAAATGTAAATCAAATTAGCCGACGAACGAAAATCTGTTCTTACTAATTAAAGAATGTTAATCCTCTGTGTTAAGATTCAGTCAAAACACCGCTCGCTCACTCACATCAAGTATAGTTCCACTTCACTCCGCGGTACTTCTTACTTTTTGCCTATGTCAGTAACGGAAAGAGCTAAAATACGCAACATCACTAATATGTTTACTAGAGTTTGTTCGGTTCAGTTGTAAATAAAAATCGGAGTATTTTAAAGACGTAAATAAGAGAAGGAGGGAGGGGGCCAGTGGCGTAGCGTGCTATTTGGCAACATTGCCGTTCGTCCATTTAAACCCATGAAAAAGATCGAATGATAGGGTGTTCGGTGAACACCTTCGCATTCGACCTTTTACACAGGTTTAAATGGACACAATACAACGTTGCCAAAATGCACGCTACGCCACTGGAGGGGGCTATATCAAGAGGGTTATACTAGGTCAGGATATGGTTATACTTTCTGATGTGCTTATTGCTTATAAACAAACTTGAAACCAAAACAGATATTTCAAAATTAATGTAATTAGTTTACTGTAAAATTAAAAACATAACACCGCAATTTACTGCGAACGACAAGTTATTGCGTAACAATATTTTTAAGTTTAAACCCGAAAAACTAACCTTTAAAAGTTATATATTATTATATTATTAATAATAAAAAGCAATCAAATATTTTTCAGTACCATATGCCAAAGATATTATTATATATATAAAGCTGACGTCCCTCCAAACTGTTTTTTCTATTTCCCAAAAATTGGCCGAAGCGATTTCCCTCAAATTTGACACGATGATTTCTTAGGATATTTAGAAAAAATCTGTCGAATTAGTTTTCTAAAAAGTTGTCTGTGAGCGCCGCAAATTGAATTTTAAAATAAGAGTGAAAACTCATTTTCGCACGACGCACGGACAGCGAGGTGACGAGATGCTCCGCGCCATCGCCTGCTGAGCTGGATTCTCTGCAGGCCGATCCTTGAAATTCACGACTTTTGGGTAGACTGGATAAGAATGGAAAACGGTGATTGGTGGAGACGAGTCACGTGGTTGCCCAGTCTAATCAAAATACGGAATGGATTAGATAATTTATCGGGCAGTCTTGGAGTACCCGATAACTTATCTAATCCATTCCGTATTTTGATTAGACTGGGCAACCACGTGACTCGTCTCCACCAATCACCGTTTTCCATTCTTATCCAGTCTACCCAAAAGTCGTGAATTTCAAGGATCGGCCCGCTCTGATCTGCCCCTCCCCTCCACTCTACGCTCGGCAGAGTCTCACCTTATCAGTTGACGAGTCAGTGCAGCGAGAGCGGTGAAGGGGGGAGGTTCGTTCGTCACTCATCTCTTGCGCACTGATTACTTCGTTCTTTCTCCAACATTTTTCTGTCGCTCGCCCGTACCCGCAACCTTCTCTCTCACTCCTTACGGGCGTTCATCTCTCTCGACTAACGCACTCCCATTCTTCGTATTAACCATTCTTTTGCCTTTCTTCTTCTTTCCTCTCTTTTTCATTTTATTATTTAAATTTTTATCATTTCGACTTACATCACTCGGGATCGTTGAATAATTTTCCTAATATTTTGCAGTATGCTCTTGATTTATTTTTTTTTTGTTTTGTTTTGTTTTGTTTTTTTTTTAAGAAAAAATTCTTAGCGCATTGTGCATTTATTTTTACCGTGGATTGTCACCTTTATATGTAACCTTTAAGCACTCGCTTCTCTTTTAATTCCTCTTCGATTTTCAACGTTTTTATTTTGGTATCCTCCGCGTCTTATTGGTTCTTTTCACGCATTGCCCGGCAATATCTTTTTTTTTTTATTTATTTAATACAAGAAAGTGCAAGCGCTTTGCGCTCACATTCTTACATTTTCATCTCTTTAATTCTCAGCACCGATACTCCGTTTCATTTTATCATTTTTTACCAACTACCAACTAGCCCGTAACCCTAGAATGCTGGCCGTGGAGGGCGCCCGTAGGGTGCTTGGAACGGCTAGTATACCATATAGATACCGAATGCTAGGGAATGAAACGGTCTCGATTCCTGTAAGTATGCAACTTGTTTTGCGATAGGCAAACATTCTCTCTCTCTCTCTCTCTCTCTCCATGAGAGAGAGAGAGAGAGAGAATGTTTGCCTATCGCAAAACACGCTGCCTACATGGCCGGCGAATCTTCCAATTTGTGTACCCCCTAGCAGGTCCAGTTTCCCCGCCCAAGGTAGGGCCTCATTCAGTATCTATATAGTATATAATATCTTCGCCATATGCAGAGGTCGAACAATGAAAATTTCTTGAAGTTTAGACAAAACGAGAAACAAATTAAGATATTTTGAAAAATGTTGTCAATATTAAAGTAGGTTTATTAAAAAAATTAAAAGACGCCGTTAAATTAAGTAATTAATTAATTAAAAAAAAAAAAAAAAAAAAAAAAAAAAAAAAAAAAAAAAAAAAAAAAAAAAAAAAACATTATTCAATTTCACATTCATGACTTCCCCTTCCTAATTAGTAGGTATTAAAGAAAACGTTTCGTATCACATGGATTATGAGACAGTTTTAAGAGCAAACCCGTAAATAATCTTAGGAAACAACGAAACCGCGACAAGCGTTTGCTTCATCACCATCAACAACCGAATCGATGAATATCATTCACTTACATCTTCGTCAAGTTAATCTTTCTCGGTCGAAACTATCATATTAAATTATTAGCGGAGCAGACGACTTTTTGAGAAGTGCGATCATTCGACCAGTTGCAAGGGTAACAGGAGTGATACTTTTTGCCTTATGTGAATATAATTGTTGATGGGAAAAGAGAAAGTACTTTCTAGACCAGATCAATCCAAACGCTGCAGAACTTTATTCCGTCTCAGTGTACAATGATTCTCGCCAATCTACGCACTCACCGTGTATCACTAGAGCAACGCAATGTCGCGAAACTACAAAGTTCGTTAAATAAAACAAAAAACTCCTGACACCGGGGCTCTTACTAACTTTTCCTATAAGTATGCGATTGAAAAAAGAGTGAATAATTGAGTAAAAAACTATCGAAAACGAAGCTGGCTATATTAAATAAAGCACGACATTCACTATTAAAATGACTAAAGTTTACGGCGCGGCGTAATGACGGAGCTACGCAAGTATCGTGGGAGATTCCTATCTAATTTGTCTCTCTGGCCTCCACCCTCTCTCTCTCTCACACACATCTCTCTCTCTCTCTCTCTCTCTCTCTCTCTCTCTCTCTCTCTCTCTCTCTCTCTCTCTCTCTCTCTCTACAGTAACATCGAGGAAAGTCTGAAGATAGACATCTCCCACGATATACTCACCTGCGTAGCTCCTTCATAAATGCTTTTAACTTTAAAGTCATTTTGTAAGTCAAGATTAACTATTCAATTGCATACAGCTAAACTTAGCAAAAGCCCCATTGAAAAAGAGTGCGTATAAAAATAAGATGAGCCTTTTTTCCGTTGAATTTTCTTCGACAAATACTGACGATTCAAGTTGCCAAAAGTTGGGCTATTCAAACACACAAGTGGTATTCAGAACTTACCCAAGAAATTACTTGATCCTCTTCTGGTTACAGCGAAATATTCTACATGAGACATGACCATTGGCACATTTAAATTCCCCTTTTATACTTCTCATTACATGCGCGCGTAAAACCTCTATCAACGGGCCTTGCTTTTCTTAAACTGCATCGGAATTGTATGCGCAAAGCTCTATAGAAATAATTTTACACATCCGAGAAATCATTCGAACGGTTTCATTGTGAGATAGAACCGCGATGTGGGGACCTAAAAAATCTGGTGTGTGTAAATTCCTGAAATGATTAAGACTCCTCAGCAAAACCCAGTCAGACGACTTTGAAATTCCTCTCCAATTTGTTTCTTAATTATCCTCGCTTGTATTGGGGAATCACCTCCATGGTTGGTCATCGAATTGAAATCGGAGACTGAGACACTCGGTCAAACGTTGCCCAACGCTATGGAAAAAAGGGGGGAAAAAAAGAGAATCCGTTTACTTTCCCATACAAACTGATATAAAGTATGCATATTTTTTCACGGATTCCAGCATCGATGCACTGGGTGACTCGACGTTCGAACTGAATCGCGCTCTACAGTTACCGTCAAAGGACTCTTATCCAATGATTTCGTCTCGATTTGGTGATAATGTGTTTAGCCCGTCACACTGATAATATCTTTTCATTGCCTCGCTGCCCATCTAGAAGAGTGTCGCTTTTTAAAAGAAGCTAATTCACTGTGTCACGATTACTATTGGTGACAAGCCATGGGAAAAGAACCCTTATAATCACAAGACAACATTTTCAGGAGAGCGATATCTCACGAACTGGGTCGACAATTATATTTTTTTTTTCTTTTTTCTTCTTTCTCTTTTTTTCCCGTCTGAAATCGAAACAGATGCAAAATATGAATTCTGTATCTTCTTTCCAATCAGAATGCTTAAAGTTCTTGGGAATTTAGTATTATTTTATCATATAGAATTTCAAATCGATACATACTGCTGTAACTTGAAACATGTTTTTCTCGGGTTTTTAACAAATAATCATGTACTGACTGCCAATCTTCAAAATGTCGCAGCAAGAGGGGGGGGGGGTTGTCACTCCAAAAAATTAAAACATATCTTCATAAGAGAGAAAAGCGCGAACGAGAGGGGAGAAGAGGGCCATAGATATAAGATTAAAGGGGAGGGAGTGAAGAAGGACGTTTAAGCTCGATTTAAAATCAGAAGAAAGTACAAAAGCAGTATAAAATTATCCAATGGGGCTATTGCACACTTGTGCTGTAAGCGATTTAATAGTCGATTATGGCATAAAAACCTCAAAAAATAACGATGGCGGCACTAAAAACTTCCAAAATCCACTCCTAAACTCAATAAACGCAGTTATTTGCGGGAGCGTAATGGTGTCCGCGGGCACTAACAATGGGAGATTCCCATCTAACAATTCTGAAACTCCATCAAGAAGTGACCAATACGACACTACTTTCATTTGACACCGGTGTCACTTGGTGTTGCGGTACCATTCATCGGATGTGGATCATCACTCTGATGACTAATTACTCTGTGAATCATCCTTGTCAGCATAGAAAGAGTGACGAAATTAAGATAGGAATCTCCCATTGTTAGTGCCTTCGGCCACCATTACGCTCGCGCAAATAACTGCGTTTATTGAGTTTAGGAGTGGATTTTGGAAGTTTTTAGTGCCGCCATCGTTATTTTTTGAGGTTTTTACGCCATAATCGACTATTAAGTCGCTTATAGCAAAAATGTGCAATAGCCCCATTGCAAAGGTGCAAGTCAAATTTGGCGCTGTCAACTCAAGACTCTCTTTACTTGAAGCTACCTCCAAATGTAACGGAAGATGGCAGTGAAAATTTTAATTAAGTCAAACAAGCGCGTGGAAAAACAAGGAGTAGGGGTGAGGGCAGTGGCGGCTCGTGGAATTCGATACATCGATGTCTACTGCATTTAAAACTATAGAAAAGTGTCGATTTCTCGGGGGTTCAGTTGCACCCCCTGACGATCGATACTTTTTTATATAGTTTTAAATGGAGTAGACATCGATATATCGCATTGCACGAGCTGCCACTGGGTGAGAGAAGTCATGGTGAGCTTCGGACAGTTAAACCATTGAGTTCATGCCAAACGTCCATGTACACGTGCCTGAAGTCATGTGACAGTCCCTATCTCCAACCTTCTCTCTCTTTTTCTCTTTTTCTTTTTCTCTTTTTCTCTTTTTCTTTTTTTCTCTTTTTCTCTTTTTCTCTTTTTCTCTTTTTCTCTTTTTCTCTTTTTCTCTTTTTCTCTTTTTCTCTTTTTCTCTTTCTCTCTTTTTCTCTTTTTCTCTTTTTTCCTTTTTCTCTTTTTCTCTTCTTCTCTTTTTCTCTTTTTCTCTTCCTCTCTTTCTCTCTTTCTCACATGCATTCAAATGGACTAAGAGAGAGAAGGACAAACTCCTGACTACACGGCTACGTCCATGCCCAAATCTTCTGTTGGCTCCTCATCCTCCTCCGTCGTTAAGAAACAAGTAGTGTGCTCTTCCGACCGAAATCTTCATTCGACGAAACGCTGATTTCTAGGGAGGAGCACACCTCAATTTTTTTTATGAAACCCCTCTTTCCGAAGACCAGTGTTGCCAAATTTTGTCAGAAATTAGAACAAAAAAAAAATCATCCAGTTGAATGTTAAAATATAGACAGTTATACGAAAACCGGCAGCCCTGTGCTGAGTACCTCCTCTGTAGTGATTGGTCAAAGTCAGACCGCGCTCAAAGCGGTGCCGCTCATGCTCAGAGAGTTTGTCAAATCCGTTTAGAGACTTTGTCATTTTTTGACAGCTTTTATATTTATATATTCGGCTTCTAGCGCGACTGCTGTGGAAAAAAAGAAAAAAGAAAAAAAAGAAAAAGGAAAACAAAAATCGGTTGATCGATTTGAGTCGCAAGGTAGGAGCCATCATGCTCCCCGCCGTTGACCAATTTCCGTACGTTCCTCTAATCCCCCTCACTTCCCGGCTTCCTCCATGTACGACAATTTTAGATATACGTTTAAAACAATCTGCGATTTATTTATACGACAAATGATAAGTATGTCAGAATGGTTTGGCGTGAATAAAGACAGCGCGGGCCGAGTCGGAGCGCACAGTGGGCTCTAGATTCACGGCCAAACTGGCGTAATCACTGATTAGGGATGCCGTTTTGAATATATTTGATGGTATTTTTCAATTCACCGATGATTCCACGTGTTGATTAAAGGAGCGTAGAGCTCAGTTCGGCGTTTGACTGGAAAGGATGAAAATACTCGCATCTGTAATCTTTTCTCAACCGGTAAGGGGTATGTGCAAAAGCGAACTTAAAAAAAAATTCAGACTAGATAAATTATAATTTGTAAAATTACAGACTAAGAAATTGATCGGAAATTAGGCCGAAACCGTAATTCCTCATTCCGATCTCTGCTTTGTTATTTCAATATTCGTTCGTTTGTTAACTAGTTTAAATATTTTTATATATTTTATTTATTTATTGTTTCGGTTCCTTCGTTATGACTTAATTTTGGTTTTCAAAATCGTAAACTTGACGAGTGCGCGAAATAATGCGTCGATGTGTTTCTGCATTTATTCCTTATTATCACTGAAGAAGGGTGAATGCCCGAAATGATCATTTGATACAATATTCTTATGTAAGCACCTTTGGTTTTATTTTATAATTTATCTAGTCTGAAAATTTCTGGTGCAAAATGCGAAAAACTTTTACAAATTAAAAAAAATTGCTGACACGTTGATCATTTGACGGTAATGCCACCGGTTGACTAAGAGATTACAAATTTCAGCCCAGCGCATGATTGTAACGCACGGAAATATTCGCAACAACATTAGTTCTCAATCGGTACCCCTCAAAACCATTCCTTGGGGTTATTTCAGGGGGTGGGTGGGTGGTACCAGTATTTCAAAAGAATCAAATGAAAAGGGTGTGTTTTGAATTTTAAATTTAAAATGTTAAGGTGTGTGACCCACAGGTGGCCCGGCTCTTAAGGTGGCCCACCCCAGCTTATTTCAGTTAATTACACGAATTGACGATGAATGGCGTTAGTGCTGAGTAGCAGGATGCTATAGCTTCCCCCACTCCAAAAATGAAGAGAATCGGGCGATTCAGTCGACGCGGAACAGTGAAACGTCCATTTTCGCAGGTCTTCAGCTAATTTTCATGGAAGTAAACAATCGTAAAAGCTAAGCCCTTAAATTGATTCTACCTCTGACTTTCAATTCATCATAATCATTATTATTTCTGGTGTAACTAAGGTCTAGATTCCTTTTTGAACTATAAAATAGCATTTGAATACTTATTAATGAGATTTAAAAGGGGATGTTTACCTTTAGGTGCATCACAAATATTAGGGGTGGCCACCTTAGGTGCATGTTTTGCGCGATGTCAAAACCCTACTTTTTTTCAAACGCAAAAAACCCTCAAAAACAAGCAATTTTGAAAAAAAATGAAATTAACATATGATAGCCAACTGTCTTAATAGTAAATTGACACAAGTAGTTTTTTTTTTATCTCTCATGACTTATACGTGCATAATGGCCCCAAGCATAGGTATGGCCACCTTTGGGTCACTTACCTTATACATTTTATTTCACCGTTAAATTATCAAATTAAATATCATCAAATTTTTTAATGTGACAACTCCGGTACAGAGAAAATATTACTGATACATGTACTTTCGTGCACTATACACTCCTTACAATGAACTAAACTGTGTAATCTAGCCACTGTGTGGCTAGTCGGTTGAATCATTGGTGAATCGAATAATGCCATTAAACGGACACAAAACGGCAGCTGAAGCTCTGAGTGTATCGTCCTCACACACAACATGCAGCAGCATTGCAAATTACAACTGTTCAAATGGACCTACAAAACACGGTTTCGGAGAGAGGGTGTTTTAAATAAACCAATCAGATGCTATTAGGTTATTCCCTCAGTGACGTTCTCACACTATAAATCAGTTTACGCGAGTACATTTAATCCTTTCTGTATCAGGTTACCGAGAAAAATGACACAATCACCCAACATCAAGTAGGCAGATAAATATTCTTACTTCACGGTGCCTATTTTGCATACACCGTGAATTGAAGGCACCGCCTGACAAGACATTGCCCATACGTAAAATGTCCATTATTAAGAGACTTTTTAACTATCTCTAAGAAAGTAAATTAGTTTGAGACAGACGTAATGTTACGAAAACGGACCAGTAACGGTTTGTGAAATTCTTTTATATTGGTTTACTAAATTGCAATAACCATGGTTGCCCAATAGACGGTTTTAGTGCGAAGTCAACGGTTAGCCAAACAATCATAACAATGCGCTCATCGGTCGCAATCGGTTGCGATAAAACTGTCGTAGCGTCCCAAACTGTCTCACTCACTCTCCCGTGACTCCCAAGTACGTCCATCTCTTTCTAGTATTGAAATTCGTATACAGGGCCTTGTTTTACGACATATTATTATCAAAATCGCATTAAAATGCCTCGAGAAATTCATTCTGCCATAGAATTTTACAAAAAAAGTCTCTATATATACGATTTTTGAAATTAGAGTATGAGATCGCAGTACATAGGGGTCACGTGAGAGCGAGAGAGACAAACTGGCTTTGTTTGGAACGCTCATCACCGGCAGTCACCATTAACAAAACCCTCTATATATCACTAACCGCCATTGGAGCGGATATAATCAGGCATGATATTGAAAGGGCTCATAATAAACGTGTTGTCCACGTGGACTGTTATACAGCACCCATTGTACTTTCAAGTCTGCAGGTATGCGCATTGTACAGTCATTGTAATTATATCTTTGTCTTATGTATTCTTGGACATCATTAACAAGTTGAAGTGAGGTTAGATTAAGTGGGGATGGATTAATTTTGGTAACTCTCATACTAGTCACTATTAAAATCTGAAGACTAATACAGAATGGGTACCATAAACGGATATTTTTGTCATAATTTTGTAGGGTTTGGCGGTTTCACGTCGCGGTACGTGAGCTACGCAGGCCATGATATAGGTTTTATTTCTTCTTCCAGGAAAATGAATATTGAAGTAATTAATTGGAAATCCTTCTACAGACCTTTTTGTGTGCGACCCAAGCGAATTAATTATTTACATATAAGTAAGTGTACTTCCTACGAAGACAATGTCGCTCCCATCGCCGGCGCCGTTGCCAGGTTTCATTGGGAGAATCAGCAGAATTGGAATTTTTTCTTTCTTTTCTTTTTTCCCCAAATGATCTTGAGATTTATTTTGTCTGTCTGGGAATATTGAGCATTTCTAAGGGACCGACGGCCGCACAGCCATGGGCGGATACAGGGAATTGTCTTTCTCTCACTCCCTCCATTTGAACTTATTTGTTAGAAAAGGACAGCAGAGGGGGCCGTCACGTGACTTTGGCCCCCCTCTTCTGTTCTTTTCTAACGCACGTTTTCAAATGGGAGGAGAGAGAGAAAGACAATTCCCTGTATCTGCCCATCGCCACATCAGCTCGCGAAGATTCACAGACACGCGCCGCGCTCGCCAACATTTATGAAAGGATTTTCAAAATCAGAAGATCTTTTTACTCCACCACAATATCTTTACTCCACCACAATGCTGAGTGATTTGTTTGAAAAAAAATCTACACTGAAAAAATAATCTCTGAATTCAAGGAACATTACCAGAAGCACAACGAAGAGTGGACCGCGGAGAGTCTATAGTCCTTTTATCAGAAAATTCTGGTGTCATTATCAGAATGTGATCACAGAACAAGAATTTCCTTAAAAGTGTTGAGAACTATGGTACAAACACCAGAATTCCAGCGCAAGTACACAGAAAAAAAGGATGTGCTCCAGACACGATCTATATACACACCAGTACGTAACGTGCTCAGAGCACAAACATTTCAGGTTCTGGACACGACGGGATGCGTTTTAGACGCAAACTCAACCTAAATAGATTGCGCTCAGAACTCGTTTCCGTACTGGTGTGTGCGTTCGTGTCTAGAACACGGAAAGTTTGTGTCTGAAGCACGTCCATTTTTTTCTGTGTACTATCCTTTACCTCGCTCGGTCCACATATCGTTGTGCTTTTGGTCATTTTGTATGTATATGTATATTTTTTTTCGGTAAAGGAACTTCTAGATACTTTGCACGTGCCAAGGTAGGTACTCCTTTCTATCACCCTATCTACCCTACCGTAGCCGTGGCAAGGGATGTGTCTTTCTCTCTCTTTGCCTATTTCACCACTTATGTTCGAAAAGGATGGAGGTAGGAGCTGTCACTTGACTTCAGCCCCTATATCTGTCCTTTTCTATCACATGCAGTCAAATGGGCAATGAGAGAGAGTGACAAGTTCCTGATGGCTACAGCTATACTTCTGACCGATTATGAAAGATCGCATCGTAATGGTTTCGAGTCGCTTTCGAGAGCTTCTTATTCTTTTGGGTAGATCATCTGTTGCGTTGAGATTTTGATAGAAACCCTTACATCTTTGGGTAACTTCTCCATTGTCTCTTGAGTTATCATGCGGAAATTGTAAAGCTTGGAGGGTCTCTATCGGAATGACAACTTGAAGTATAAACACCATCCAAAAAAAAAAAAAAAAAAAAAAAAAAAAGCTTAAAAAAGCTTATAAGGTACTTGATAATCAACTCGATACGGTCCTTCATTATCACTCAACGAACAACAGGCTCGGTGGTAAAAAAAAAATACGGCGGATCTCTGAGGGTGGGTCAGAGAACCTTAAATGATCTATAAGGATTTTTGTGGTGATATTTCGAAAATGCTGCGGTATGGATACCTAGCAGTATTCTTGCATTTTGTGTACAGAACCTTGGATTTGATGAACCGTGCGTTGAACCGAACCGATGTTGAACCGGAGTACCATAACCGGTTCAAAACTTGATTTTGGTGTCCAACTCACATCGGTGAAAATGACTGTAGACATTTACCACCCTTACGGTTGATTTTAGCCTCAACCCGACAGTATACAGTAAGCTTCATTAGACATCTAATCAACGATACTAAGTGTTTGGGTAAATTCGACGCGACCCTTATAGGAAATTTAGCCAGGGATCAAGAACCTACCATACCTTCGGGTTGGGGTAAAAATCAATAACCGCATGCGCATGAACAATTTCCTCGATAGTTCTCGATAGCTCAATTTCCTCGATAGTTCGTGTAGTTTAACTTGCTTCAAAAAATCAGGGTTCAAAATTCAAGTTCGGTTTTTAGCCAAACCATGGTAATTTTAGCTCTTTATAGACATGACAACAACGGCTCTCACTGGCTGTGAGCGAGGAGCGAGACATTGCAGCGACGTGGGGGTACTCCAATTCCCAGGACTAAAAAGCAGCACAGGAGCAGGACGCAGGACACAGGACGCTTGAAGACGCCCGCCGCGGCAGAGAGGTTTTAGTTCACCTAGCCGTGCACTGTGTGCAGTGTGCACTGTGCACACTCCTCCGCCGACCCAGCACACGCTGGGTCGAAACATAATTTTTTACGGACATTAAAATCTATGATGTTTTTTTGCTTTAAAAACACTTTAAGTGTTGATTTATCCTTGAAAACACCGCGAAATTTGACTCAGGGGCGTGCCATGGTTTCCAGAGAGAGGGGGGGGGGAAGAATTCAATCTTGCCGCCCTCCGCGAACAAAATTATAAATTTGATGACCTTTTTTTTTTGCTTGTTACATACTGATTTTGCCGCCCTCTGAAATTCATTTTGAAATTCGATAGCCTTTTTTTTTTTTTTTTTATTGTTCACCCTGATTTTGCCGCCCCCCGAGAGTGCCGCCCGGGGCAAGGGTACCCACATGCCCCCCCCCCCCCCCCCCCCCCCCACGGCACGCCCCTGATTCGACTCATTTAAAGCTCTGACATTATTATCAAGTTATCTTGATTTTTATTTGCAAAATGGAGCTATTGCAATGTTTCGCTCAAAGACATTAAATCATATAGACGGAGTGTATCCTATACCATAACATTGTGCTGGGTGCATGAGGCAAACCGTACACTACAGTAGGCAGACGGGCGAGTCCATTGTTCGAAGTTGGGGGAGGAACCTTCAACCGGTGACAAACAAACGAACATAACCTCTTAATCCAAACTTACTACTTCATAAAAATCGAGATGGAAGATGGATGAAACACTATTCAATGACCATCATTTTGACAATAGTATGATATAAGATCAAAGAAAGCTTCAAATAACTTACAAACTTGGAAATAGTGTGCAACTTTCATTCACTCTCAAAATGGCGTCGGTTTGTTTGTCACCAGTTCTGCCAAAGATAATACCTAAAAAAGATTACCAATTTAAGTTTTGATGCAACTGTTGAGCAGGCTGATGACTGGTGATCATTTTTGGGGAACATGCGAAGTACCGGAAGTTTGCCTCAAGGATCTTGTTATGCACTCCGTCTATATGATATAATGTCTTTGGTTTTGCTATAGGCAAATGGAGTATCAATTCCAATGTCAAATGCTGCGCTAAAATAACAATGAGACCATTAAAAAAGTCTGAAACTCACTCCTCGCAGAGAAAACTTAACTTGAAATTTCGGGTGACCACCCTTAGAAAGAGAGTTGGGTATCATCATGACTAGGTCGCGACACCGACCCAAAGCTTTACCTACCGGCTCATAGCTCTATAGGTAGTAGGTACGGGCCTTGCATGTATGCACCAACCTTGGATTCGAACCCCAAACAAAAGAGCAGGACATAAAATTCAGTGCCGTCTTCCTCGTTTATTACGCAACGTAGAACTTTTCTGTAGTTATCACCGTGCTCCTATAGTGACAAAATGTGTAAAAACGGACTTTAATTCCTTTAAATTTACTTTGTGAAAGCAAATTCATTAATCTCAATGTTCAAATTCGTACGTTATGCTCTTCTGTTTGGGGTCCGAATCCGAGGTTGGCGCATACATGCAAGGGTGGTCACCCGAAATTTCAAGTTAAGTTTTCTCTACGAGGAGTGAGTTTTAGACTTTTTTAATGGTCTCATCGTTATTTTTGCAGCATTTTACATTGGAATTGATACTCACTTTGCCTACAGCAAAACCGTGCAAGAGCTCCATTTGACTCATTTAAAGCTCTGACATTATTAATCAAGGTATCATGATATTTACTGTTCAAAATCCTGATTTTTTTTTGCAAAATTATGTCTGGAAAATTTCATATTTCGACCCAATGTGCGTCAACGGCACGGCCACGAGCGGCCTGCTGCCATCCAGTCCATGAGTCTGTCGGTGACTGACTTTGTCTTCGTTTCGTCTCTTCGTCCGTCGTTGACTCCTGGCGGAATCAGTCTCAGCAGCGGCGCACAGTGGAACGGGTCAACGAGAAGGGATCGGTCATGGAATATGTGCGACTATAAATACAAACTTCAATGGTTTTACGGTTCGAAAGCAAACTATAAAGGGGTGATTCTTAAATAGATGTTTACAATAAAATCACTGAAACCACTTTTAAGCTTTTAAGTCGCGTTTTAATAAAGATATATAGGCACTAAAAGTATCCCCGCCATATTTCCGGCCTCTCCCATGGAGTCAGTACATTGTGCGGCGCGGGCAGTCGGCTGCCCTCTTAGCTTATACCCATAGACAAGTCGGTTCCGGGCTCACCTCCTTCGCGACCCCCAGCTCCCTTCCTGCCCTTTCCTCGCAACCCCCCTTCTCGCCACTCGGTCCACTCTTTTTCCCATGGTTCCTCTCAACCTGAGTTTTTAGATCGGCGGAAACGTTTGGTTCGCTACTGTCGGTCTCTATATACACCGACGAATATTCCTCCAAGACTGCCAAGCAAAAATTGTATGACTTTTTTGCAGAAAAGAAACCGCAAAGGAAGATACACTCAGAAAAATGTTCCTGGTTAATTTAACTGGGATGCGGTTTAGGAAATTATTAGAAAATTAAAGAATTCTCGTTAAAGTAATTGGAATTTTGGTTAGTGTAACAGGAATTTCGGTAAATGTTACCGGCATTTCGATTCCGGTTATATACTTTAATAAGAAGTCTGTTTAATACTTTCCGAAACTGAATTCAGGTTGCTGTAACAGAAAATTTTCCTCACCCGGCAAAAAATGAAACTGTCCGAAAAACGTCTATATTATGTTTAAGATTATTTCCCGGAGCCGAAAAACGTCCTGGGAAAAACCTGAAGTCTAATCGCATGCATATGGGCTAAGGTCTGCATTGTTTCCGAAAAATACACGAGATACGGACATCCGCCTTACTCAAACTGCACTGCAGGCCGTCACTAGGACGTTCGCTTCGAAACCGAAACGACACTCATCGGATAATATTAGGTGGTTTTTAGGACGTTTTTAGGACCAAACCGGGCGATTCATTTTTTGCCGGGCAGTATAATAGCGCAGCGGCTGGCATGGGCGCCCGCAGAAAAATTTCCAAGGGGGGGCAAAATTTGTGAACCCCAACGGAAGGTCTAGGAGGACCCCCCCCCCCCCCGGTGTAAAAAGGGAAAACTTTTTTTTTTCACTCAAATAGTGTGCAATTATTAACCCATTTTAGGTGTATCAAATAATAATAACAATTTTGACGTGTTTGATATGATGGATAAAGGGACGACAGATGATAACGATAGCAAAAAAAAAAAATATATAATTTATTATTCCTTGCAAAAAATTAGTTAAAATTACAATATAAACTAGAAATGAAGTTTCTCAACTATTACTCCTTTGATTAACTGTCATTTTAATTTCATTTTCTTTTTTCCTTTCATTTTTCATCGTGAAATTTTGACTTTTTTGAATTCCAGGGGGGGGCAAGTGCCCCCTCTTGCCCCCCCCTCCGGGCGCCCATGGCGGCTGGTTCCCTTTTCCTTACAACCCAAGGTAGATTAATACATAAAGATATGGTGGATAAATGCAGGGAGGCGGTGAACTGACGGCGCGGCGCGGCGGCACTGACTGGACTGTTATTGATCAATTCACGTGGTCGATATTTGCGGAGACTCCATTAGATGGATGACTTAAGTCGGTTCAATCTCCTTCCCAAAGTTCCTCTTCACCAGAGTTATTAGATTGGTGGAAACGTTTGGCTAGCAGACTCTATCCAAACAATGAATGTTCCTCGGCGACTGACAAACACGAATCGGATTTTTTGATTTTTTGTTTTTTTGTTTTTTTTTATTTTACAAAAAGGAACTAACTGCGGTGGGAGTTAATGGTGGCTGCGGTTCTTTTTAGAATTTCCCGATTAAATTTATTTATACGAAGCACGGATGAAAGCTCAACGAGTTCTGATTGGTTGTTGGTTTTAGGCAGAACCACGCACCAGCTGATCGCGCGGTGGACAACATTATTTTCGGATTCTCGATCAAGATAACACTGGGCAACCAGCAACCAGCACCCAACGAACGACTCGTTGCTTGTTGACCAACGACAAGAACTCTGTCTAATGCTTCGTTCTGATTGGTTGCTGACATCAACATCATTGCGCTCAATAATCAACAAAGTAGTCACAGTTAGACGATGTTTTGTTGCGACCCCCCAAAACAAACAGGTTTTCAATGAGGGCTGGATCTACGTAGCGCGATGTTGTCTCTAATTTTACACATATCTAGAAAAATATTGTTGTAGGGATATTTTACTCGTATATTTATTGATTCTTGATCGCAGAAAATATTAAAAGGAAATCCCCATTGCTGTTATATGTATAAGATTAAATTGAAATGCAGAGTTCAATGGTGAAGGAAGGAGGAAGGTGGGACGGTGGAGAAGGTAACGAAGAGAGAGGGTAAGGTGGAGGAGGTGGAGGAGGACTGGAAGAAGAAGAAAAGAAAAAATGAAAACCTTTGATACGTGAGTAATAATTGCTCATGCTTTGCCGCGGCAACCCATAAAAGTTCCCTCCGAAATTCGTGTCTGCTCTAAAAGTAACGATACGCAAAAGTTTTTTTTTTTTTTTTTTTTTTTTTTTTTTTTTTTTTTTTTTTTTCCGCATGACCGAGAGTGCCTTCAGTGCTTTATTATCCAGCATAGTAGAAAGTTTCGCCCGCATAAAGTTTTGAGCTATAGAAGAAAATTTCAATGACAAAAAGAAACCACGCCGCCAGAGTGGCGGCGGCGCGCGGTGGGCAGGTCGCTCCTCTTCGCGGGCCCCGGGGTTTTTTGACCTCTTCATCTTTGCTCCACCCTTACAAATTTGAGACGGAACTGAAGCCAAATTATATTTTTAAATGAAACGGCGGAAAAGCGCGTCATGTATTATTAACCTACATTATTTGACCCACTTGATATTTTCATATTTTCAATGTTGAGACACATCAAACAAACAAACAAACAATCAAATAAATAAACAGTTAAAAAACAAATGAATCACCAGTCTCTTTACTGAAATCTGGGGGGGGGGGCATTGTTACAATCCCAGATGTATACAGTGTGAATCAGTGGCGTAGCGTGTAAATTGGCAACGTTGTATTTTGTCCATTTAATCCCATCATGTAAGAGGTCGAATGCAAAGGTGTTCGCCGAACACCCAATGTTTCGATCTTTTTTATGGGTGTAAATGGACAAACTGCAACGTTGCCAAATTGCACGCTACGCGACTGGAGATGTGAATATTATTGATACATCTAAATTAGTTCTGTCTTATCATACTTCATACGTATTCAAATGTTCAAACCGCAATGCATAAATTTTGATTGCCTTTTAAAGAATGAAAAGACAATTGTTTTCCGCTGCATGGATCGAAGGATGTTTCTTTTTTTTTTTTTAACCAACTTGCTTGCGTTGTTGCCTTGTTAGTCAGTGTTTCTAACCTTTTGACTCACCAGTATAGTCCGACTAGTGAAATCTGGCAGCCGTGGTTTTTTTTTTGCCCATTAAAACTCATGTAAAAAATTAAGTTTAGGATACCTAATCAATCGGTTATTTCACATGGGTTTTAAATGGAAAACATTCGATGCAGCCAAATTTCACGAGCTTCCATTACCGCATTCACAGATATCTGTATATGACGATACGACTTGAACAGCTAGAGAATTTTGGAAATATGTATGGAAACAAAAAAATCCCGAAACTAAATACTTTCCAAAAAAAAAAAAAAATCTGCATGGATCATTCTTGACCTGACTGTAGTATCGCAAAGAAAAATGAAGATACAACTATATATTTCAAGTGCAAACAAATTGAGAGAAGGAATAAGAAGACATCTTTTAAGTTTAACCTTCGAGTGGTCGCGCTCTCATTTGTGACACGAAACGTCCCGTGCGTATGACATACGACATCCACTTTTAAAAATGGCTATAAGCATAAGCGGCGCGTATAAGGGGCTATTGGGGCTTTAGCCCCCCCCCCCACTTTTTTGGGAACGAGGAGCTAAAAAAATGTTACCCACCTCCTTTTCCGCAGTCATTTTGATTTCAGTAGAGCAAATAAATTGAAAACCAAAAAGAAAAAAAATAGTTATTTATCCCCCCCCGCCTGCGTCAATTGTTATTTTGAAAAATGCGAAGAAAGAAAAGAAGAAGAAGAAGAAGAAGAAGAAAAAAAAAGGCTATTGATTTTTAACCCCCCCCCCCCACTTTTTGATTCCACGCGCCGCCCAAGACTATAAGTCTGCCAATTTAAGCCTATAAAAATGCATGTATGCATACTCAATTGATAGGGAAAACCCTCCACAGTAACTTGAATGACAGAAATTTCAAAAATTGCGACCCATTTTTTTACAAATGGCGAAAAACTAAAAAATGGGAAATTCAGATATTGCCTTTTTTGAAAATACCAATATTTTAGGCTCAAAATTTTTAATGATGATTTCAAAGAAATATACTTTTTTCTTGTTTCTCTCGTAGGATGTATATTTAAGTTCAAATTTCAGAATTTTTGAAACTTGAAAAAAAAAAAGATTTTTTATGTGTTCGCGTGGATGACAATTAATTGTCATCTAGCCACTTTGACGTTTAGTAACTTCCAGGTTTTGAAAGAAAAAAAAGAAAATTTTTTCCTCCTGCCCCCAAGAAGGGCAGCTACTGAAAATCTCAGCTTTGAAAATTCAAAATTCGCGAAAATACACGCAGAAACAAGTAGCTATATGACGTATGTCATCCACACGACCGATCGAGGGTTAACCTTTGAGCACGATACGGCGCACGCAGTGCTTGAGTCAATGGGCGAGATATATAAAACCTCGTAACTATTGACCACGTGTAGGGACAAAGATTAAACTTGGTGGACCTTTAGGTATTAGTTAGAACTATTCTGGGATGCAATTAGAATTTTCAAATTTTGATCAGGGGAGCGGGGGGAGGGGGGACTCCAATCTAGCGGTTTGTGTTTTCAGCGCTAGATTTCACCGTTTTGAATAGGTGGTTGTTATAATTCTAACATTTTTGCCTTTTGGATGAATCAATAATACTTTGTGGGATTGTAAATACTACTAATAACAGCCTTAAGGCAAGCGTAGGATAGCGAAAACACCCTAGGAATGGAGGAGAGGGGAAAAGTATAAATATTAATTAAATAATTAACTAATTATTACATCAAACTTTTATGTTTGAGGAAAATACAAAACAACAGTAAAATAAAAATCAGTTATACACAACCGTTTGACTGTAAACCTGAAGCATCCTACCCGTCAATTATTGATTAAGGTCGTGCATCCATTCTTAACGCGCCCGCGTATTTTGAAGGCTGCTTGTTCGATCGCAAATCGATCTGCAGCCCTATGGTGGCCAAACGCGGAACCTAACTCTAACTATCCTGCTGACAACTTACCCCCCTCAACCACCCGAACAAACATCTATTCACGGACAGGCTGATGGAAGTTTTAAGCTTCTTCGATCAAATTCAATATATTTTCTAGCCGCCTACAGATATAATCATAGAGGGAAAGAAATATATATGGATATAAAATACTAAAATAAGGCCTTGACGGCATTATCGCGGTATTAATATATTCAGGTGACACACATTCTTGCTTCTTGTTCTTCAGCGAGTAAAAAAAAAAAAAAAAAAAAAAAAAAAAAAAAAAAAAAAAAAAAAACTGAGCGGTAAGGGAAAAAAATGCTTAGCAATGTCTCTCTCCCCCTCCTTTGCCTCACCGTTCAATCTTTCTTTACTTTCCTGCTTCCAAAAGATAGACGATGGTTTGAGAAACAAATCATAAATCATAGTGAGCTTATTATATGCGGAATCACGCGCTAGTGCTGTTGTCTTTCACCCAAACGAGCCACTAATCGAGCAGGGTGGAACGAAATCGGCATGTTATTGTCAGTATGATGGTGGTTTGTTCGTTCACAGTTTGACTGCCGTCTCCTATTTAGAAGATAATTTCTGAATTCAGGTAAACCAGAGGCGGCTCCTACGATTTGGCGAGCATGCTATTTTGCAATTTAAAAACGGGTAAAACAATCGAATTTTCAGGAGGCCGAAATGCGACAACGTCATATGGGAAAATTACTGATTTTTATTCGTTAGAATGTGAAAAAAAAACCCCATACTGTTGCAAAATAACACGAGCCATCCTTGAGGTGAAGGCATTACTTTTTGAGGAACAAATCAATTCTACTCGTACATCTATGATGGAATCCAATATTTGGAGATGCAACCCAATGGGGCTCTTGCGAACTTTTGATACACGGGATTGAAGCGTTGCTTCTTGCATAGAAAACTGTAAAAATGACGATGAGTACACTAAAAAATCACAAAATTCACTCTCAGAATCGAGCTTAATGGCGGTTCGACGCAGGTATCATGGGAGATTCCTATCTAAATAGAGACATACCTCTGTGTTTCTAAAGAGAAAGTGGCATATTAGATGGAAATCAATCTCCCATGATACTTGCGTCGAACCGCCGTTACGATCTTGCCATTTATGTAGTTTTGTAAGTTTATTAATGAATGTTAAACTTTCTCAGTGTGATTTTCGTGATTTCTGCTGGTTTTTACATCAGAATGGACGATTCATTTGCTCACAGCAAAAGTTTGCAAGGGCTCCATTCTAGGAATAGGATAATCATGCACGGAGCGACCGCAAATAATATCGATTGATATAGCTGTATACCTTAAGTTATGAACTTATGCTGCAGCAATTTTTGAGAATAGATTTTAATTTAAAATTATGTATAATAATATTTTGGACTTGGCCTGGTGGCTACCGCAACTTATGATATTTGGAACGCCCTTAAAATAACTGAATTTTACTTCAATTTTTTTTTAAGAGTAGCAAACGAACGAATAGATACATATATAGTCGCACTTTCTAATGCACCATACACTGGACTCTATACACTACTCATCAGCCTTACATCTTTTTACTTTTTTGATACCTATATTTGAGCGGCAAATTCAAAATGACCTATTCCGTTCGAAAATGCTTAGTTATGCCTGGTTCCGCGACTAAAACTGCCGAAATCAACAAGATATTACCTACAAATTAATTTGATTAATTAATTTGAATCAACCAAATATCATTGTTGTTGTTATGGAATGGGTCTGTTGCAAACTTTTGCTACAGCTCTATAGAGTATCCAATCTCATGTAAAATCGCGTGAAAAGTCCATTGGTGGCATCATAAAGTCATAAAATGCTGCGTATGAAACTCACAAGAGACGTTTAATGAAATCCAAGATGGCGGTAAAATATCGAGCAACCTATGTAAGCATGCACCACGAACATCCAAGGATAGCCAACCTCACAATATCAATCACACCCAATCACAATGTAAATAAACACATAACCTCTGAAGCTGTGAGGTTGTCAACGCTGGCAATCCTTGGATGTTAAAGGTGCATGCATACAGATTGCTCGATATTTTACCGCCATATTGGATTTCATTAAATGTCTCTCGTGAGTTTCATACTGGATTTCATGACTTTCTGATGCCGCGATTTTACATGAGATTGGATACTCTATAGCGCTGTAGCAAACGTTTGCAACAGACCCATTAACGGGCTTTTGGGCGATTCTAACCGAGAAATACTACGTTTAATCTGTAATATCTTACTGATTTCGGCAGTTTTAGTCAAGGAACCAGGCATAGTAAAATTAAGCATTTTCGAAGACTTACAAGAGTCGTCTCAAAAGTAAGTATCAATGTTTTTTTTTTTTAATAAATACTCTCAGCTTTAAGACACTTTTTTTTTTTGAATTTTCAATATCCTAAAAATTCAAAAAATGGGGGTGATTTTATCGCGACCGCCTCCCCTTCACTATGGGCCCAAAAATGTACGCAATCAAAGCAATCGTTATGTTCAAACATGGGAAATGAACATTGTTTCAGAGAACAAAAAAAGGACAAAATAATGTAAAAAACCGATAAAATAGACACCTTACTTTATGACATTATCTTGCGCTCTGTAAAGACATTTTTTGATACCTTGGCACCAGTTTTCTTATTTCATACGAAAAAAAAAAACAGCTTTATCCTGGTTTTGGATCCTAATAATGACCACGTTTTTGATTACACAACTACCATCCATCCCAATCACTGTTGCAACAAGAAAAACTTAAATGCGGGAAATTCCCCCCTGTCCCTGCCCCCTACCTTCAGGACCTTGCACCCAGTGACGTCTATCTTTTCCCTTAGTTGAAATTGTATCTCGCGATGGCCAACATTTCGTGAGCAATTTAAGTCGAAAACGCGGTCAACATTTGGATCCGAAATCAGGACAAAGATTTATTTTCTGATGGAATAAGAATTCTGGTGGCAAGGTATCAACAATCTTTCACAGAGCACAAACTAATGTCGAAAAGAATGAGACGTCATTCAATCCGTTTTTTCATTATTCTCACCTTTTTTTTTTGTTCTCTGAAACAATATTCATTTATTCCCATGTCTGAATAAATACCGATTGCGTAAATTTTTGGGCCCACTGTGACAGGAGGTGGTCACGGTAAAATCACCACCATTTTTTTAATTTTTAGGATGTTGAAAATCCAAAAAAAGAATCTTAAAGCTGAAAATATGACCCGTCGAGAACTGTTTACAGATTTTCTCTAGCGTCAATACTTTTTTTTTTTTTTTTTTTTTTTTTTTTTTTTTTTAAAAAAAAACAAAACAAAAACAAAAACATTGATCCGTTTGAGATGACCCCCGTAGAATTCATTTGCGAAAAGGACGTATTAATTTCTTGATTTAATAGTCAAAATTTCCGTTAAAAAAACCGCTTTTGGGGAAATTACATTGAACCAAAGTTTGTATGGAACCAGAGGCCCTCGGACGGCAATCGATACGATACATCGCGCTACTATTCTACTAAATCAGTCTATAGCCGATTGAAAACGGCATTTTTCATACTTTTTGAGAGTGCACCGAGTAAACAACACTGCAAGTTTCATTGTTTTAATCATGCACTAATACAGTGACACAACTCCTCAACTTTTAAAAAAATGGTCATTTAAAGAAACGTTCAGACGGTTTGGGGGGAAAGGGTCACAAAGGAGGGAAAAGGCTTATGAAAACATTACCGACGTTATCATATCACATCGCGTGCTGCATGTTAATGAAGCGCCATTATCAGAATTGATAACAATACTTAACAAATTAGATCTATACAATTAATAACAAGTAATTGAGGGGAGAAAAAAACGGAAGGTCGATAAGTATATGAGCAAAAGATGCGATAATGTGCATTTAGAGTCAAAAGAAATGAAGTGTTCACGACTAACAATTTCAATTATCTGGTTTTTTTCCCTCTTACTTATTTCTCAACTTCTCTCATTTCCCTGTTTTCATATGAATTCCATCGTTTTAAAGGTTCGCGTTTTATTGATTGCTGTCTTCGCATTAAAGTCTCTCTGCGATATCAACAAACTCTATGCCGGACTTTTAATTAAATTCGCAATTCATCCTATTACATCAATACTTTGTTGCTTGACGCTTGACGCACGAGTGCTTACATTCCGATAAAATAAAAATGTCTGTTGATGGCTTTAACGACCCACATAGCGATTTTATTGGTTTCAAGCTATTTAAGGCAATCGTGCGGGTTATATACTTTCTCATCGAACACTCTCTCACTGTATGTATGAGTAGAAATGGAACGAAACCAAAATAATTAATAATTGAACCCCTCTGAAACTAGGTTAATTTGCCATCTATTATTAAGTTAAGAAAAAGTCGTGACTTCGATACAGAACAGCAATTTTTTCTCAACCCTTGAAGGTCCAAGGTATTTGAAAAACGTATGGTACCACGGGAGGGAGAGGAGGGGTTAATCTCAAATAATTTTTCCTCTGTGGAGGATTAGTTTCTTTAAAAAAAAAAAAAAAAAAAAAAAAAAAAAAAAAAAAAAAAAAAAAAAGAAGGAAAACAAAACTTCAAGCATTTCATGTCAATTATAGTATACCCGACTAAATGCTTTAGAAACTATTTTTCAGGATAAATCACAAGTTTTGGATATTTTTATCAATTCTATTTCAAAGAAATGACAGTTCCAAGAAAAAATTAGAAAATGTGTAAAAGGTTTTTTAGTTTTTGTTATTATTTTAGTTATTTCCCTTGAAAATATGATGAATAGGGCAGTTGCAAGGGTCTGAAATGTTGCGTTTTTTATAAAGAAAATGAAAGTGCTTGATGAGCTGAGTACAAAGATGCCTTTGGTTTCTAATTACGTCCCATTGTTCCGAAGATGCAATTTTGGCCCAAAATACATTGTTTTACCCCCACCATTTTTTCAAACTTCACGCGTGTGCAACTCCAAAACCTGGACACTTAGGAAAACACCAAAGACACCATTGTTCTCAGCTCATCAAATACTATTATTTCCTTTATAAAAAACGTAACATTTCAGACCCTTATTGCAACTGCCCCATTGAACCATCGATGCTCAAATCAAAACATGACAACTAAAAATCGTTTACGTAACCGGTTTCTGACCATAATCTAGAAGTTTCTTCTAAAAAACCTCGCAACATCTACAATAAATTGTCCGGGGCTCGGTAAACTCCTAGACTGACCATAAAAATTCCTAGACGAGCAATTTTCGAAAACAAACTCCTATACAAGGCAGGTAAAAATGTAGCGAACCTGTGTAAACTCCTCCATAAAAAAATTATTTTCGCAGACAGGGTTGCCAAATTTCCACCGACATTTGTTGTAATCAGGGTAATCCAAGTTTGATTAATGAATGGTTATTAACTGTCAGCTGAGGCGTCAATAATAGATACTATTTAGGTTGAAAAAAACCGCGGCAAGTGATATTTAAAAAAAAAAAAAAAACAAAATAAAACAAAATCAAAAAACAATATACATCTGGTTTCCATTTGGCTTTTGTATTGGCGTTAAAATATGATTTTATTTATTTATTTTTTTTAAACAAAGTCAAAACGACCGGACTTTCCTTGCAGGCGATAAGTTGAATAATATTTGTTAACTTTTTCGTATTTTCGAAGCACAGATTTTTTTCTCGATTTAATGTTTCCCAACCGCGCACTGCGTATTTTGATAAATGTGTCGATCTGGAACAAACGCGGTTTCCCAAAATGGCAACATCTGCCGTCGTCCAGCACAAAATTCGGTATTTACATCCTCCACTTTATCCCTCCGTCTAGGAGTTTGTTTTAGATAATTTCAGCAGTCTCGGAATTTACGATTTAGCAATGGTCAGTCTAGGAGTTTACACCTCCCCAATTGTCCAACAAACGTGAAAATTGGCATAAAAAAAAAAAAAAAAAAAAAAAATGGCTGTATTATAGTAGGCACATTGACTGTCATGAAGTCCTAAGTAATTAAAAAAAATAAACATTTCACGGAGGGAGAGAGAGAGAGAGAAAAACTAGTCAAGAAAGGTTTCCTCCACCCTTCTAGTGACCGCACCTATTGGTCTCACAAAGGGTTGAATTCCAAAAGATTCAAGATTTCGATGACGAACGAAACTTTTCTCGTAAAAATACAGGAACACAGCAGGACGCGGCCAGGGGGGTGATCATGGAGGATCGGATCGTTTTGGTTTCGTTATCGTTATCGTTTGCATTAAATAAAATTGGCTTGCTTCTGCGCAACTCAATCGCGCAGGTGATCCCCTCCTCACCTCTCCCTACTTCAAACGATTGAGATGACGACAGCTCCCGACTCATCGCTTCCTTTCGTCCGTTTCAATCGTTGCGAGGGGCTCAAAACGATTCGATCAGTTGAGCCACCCATAAGGTTACATGTAAACGATAACAATAACAAAACGATCCGATCCTCCGTGATCACCCCCTTGGTCAAGTTACGTTCTTTGAATTGCCCTCAGTAATGCTTTGAGATATTAAGTATTGATTCAGTTTATTGAGATTATAGTAGCGGTGCCGCATGCTTCCGAGATGAGACAGAACGCATTGGTGAGCGATACGTTTTTAAAGTTGGCAGCGATGCTTGTCGGAACCAAATAATAAAATGAGTTCAAGCCGTCCAAGGCGATCACAGATGTTGGCAAACATAAAACCATTAATTTCACCCTGGTAAACTTTTTCCAAGAAGTTCCATGACGGAATTTCCGTGAGCTATTATTTCTGTTAGCAATTATTATTTTCCCATGTAATTTCATGGAATTATGAAAGGCCCACGGAAATAATGACCCACGGAATCTTGGTCATGGAACCTCATACAGCACTATTACCAAGGAAGTAAGCATATGTTCCATTGCCCCATGCAAGAACTGCACTAAAAAAAAAGTGCTGAATTTTAACTATTTGATTACTTCAAAGTATGAACTAAACTGTAATTTGTAAACTGTAACCATGTACATTGGCGGATACTGACAATTGTCTTTCTTTCTCTCCTTCCATTTGAACTTATGTGTTAGAGAAGGACAGCCGATGGAGCCATCACGTGACTTTGGCCCCCTCTTCTGTCCTTTTCGAACGCACGTTTTCAAATGGGAGGAGAGAGAGAAAGACAATTTCCTGTATCCGCCCATGACTATGTACTGTAAGTTTTGCCGTTTAAAATGATGAAATAAACTCCACTCCGTGCTGTGTTGCATTAACCATTTTAAATGATAAAACTAACAGTTTTCAAGTTTTGACCAGAGCCGGATTTAGGTTGCAGGGGGCCCCGGGGCGGCGGACCTGTGGTGGGGGCCCGCCTCCCGGTAAAGCTTAGAAATAATAAATTATAAATTCTCTACTTATAAAGGCATATCGAATAACAGAAGTAAATTATTACCCTGATAAAAAAAAAAAAAAAAAGTTAATAATTTTTGAAGTTTCGGTAGTAGTTTTTAATGGTTCTTTACTTTCTTAAGGGTTATGTTACTAAAAGCTTCACTTCCAACATTGCAGGACTGTTACAGAATTGTAATGATAGAAAAAAGGAAGTTCATCAACCATCAAAACCTAAAAAAGGACCTGCTTTGTGGTGGGGGCCCCGGGGCGCGCGCCCCGGTCGCCCCGCATTAAATCCGGCCCTCGTTTTGACCATACTTTCAAGTAGTCAACAAGTAAAATTCAGCACTTTTGTTTTCAGTGCGAAGGAATATAAATTTTGGAAACTCACCACATTTCGGACAGAGCACATCCTTGACAGCCTGAACGGTTTTCTTCTTTTGAAGGACGGGCTCTCCTAGGACAGTGTAATTATGCGGTCCAACTCCGTTGACGAACACAATATACCGACGCCCCTGCTTGATGTGAGCCCGCACAAATTCGCCCGGCCTCACCGGGGCCAGATCGTAGCTTTGGTCGCACTGCGCAAACTTAGGCGTTCGCGGCTTTTCACTAAAATTTAACCTAACTTGACTACGGACTTTCAGTGTCGTCGGGTTTAGCCTCGACGTCTGGTCCTTGTGCACTCGCTGAACGACGAAAGTGACCGCGTAGGTACCCTCGTTCATCACCCGACTCTTCGAGCGAGCTTTGCCCTCGAAGACGGTGCCCGCCAGGTAAGCTTTGGCCGAGATTTCGTTAGTGTAATCGCCGACGTGGGAACAAACGGGCAATGAGTCTCCGGACAGTCTGGGCTCCTTTAAAAAATTACTCGGAGAGGCGGGAGAGCGGAGGTGGCCGAGACTTCCACTGCCACCGCCACCGCCAACTCCTCCGAAGCCAGAATTCGAGGACTGGAGACTAGAAATACTACCACTACCGCCACTGCTGCGATAAAATCCATCGCTGTTCCGTCGCGTCAAATCATCAGAGGTGGTCTGGCGTGACCTCGAGGTTGAAGTTCGTGAACTCCTTCTCAGGAACTGAGTTTCTAGCGCACCACCGCCACTCGGCGAAGAGAACGACGTTGTAGCCATAGCAACGGTGGAGGGGGAGGATAAGGGGGAGGAGGAGGAGGAGGGGGAGGCGGCGTTGTTTGAGTTGGCCATCGAGGGCCTTGCATTATCTTCTACTGGTGATGTTACGATCGGCTTCATCACCGGCCTAGAATAAGGCGGCGAACTGCTTACCTTCGACAACGCCGCAACCGCTACCGCGGCTGATGGTGCCACCACCCTAGATTGTATCGACACAGTTTGACTTGATCTAGATTGGTCTCTGCTATCTAGCGCTGCCGAGGCAGAGATCGAAACTGGCTGTTCGGCAGCAAAGGCAACCCTCTCCCCTAGGTACGAAGGGGTGGATCTATTGCTGTAATTTACTAGAGATTTGTCTAACATTGCACGAGATTGATAACTCCGGCCCAAGGCTGAATAATAATTTGTTAATGTCCTTACTCCTCCTTCGTTGTCTGAAGACTTATAGTGGAGGGGTGTGCTCGACACTCTCGTCGAGATAAATAAAATAACTAAAAGGAATAAAGTTACGAGTGTATACACTGAGTATTCTTTGTGTGGCCCTTTCTTAGATTTTGACTTTGACTTGGAAGCAAAGATTTGTCCAATCGTCGGTAATCTGTGACGGCAGTGTCGTATGCAACATATCGCTTCGCTTGTTTTTGTTCCTTCATTCTCCAACAGATTTTCGCTGTCTCTATCGAAAAGTCTTCCTGTGAATATTGGATCCTCGAATGACGTCATATCCTGACTAAAATTTCTTTAGCTGCGTCTTTTTCCTTTTCAAATTGCGTTGCGGCACGTTCAAGATTGAAACAAACAACAACAAAAAACAAAAGCGAAAAAGTCGAGCAGTGTTCAAGAAAATAATTTCTTCGGGCTCGACTTTAGAGTACCGCGTTTTGACGTTTAGGTCCTCGGGGAACGGCTAACTTGAATCGAAATGATAACCATCCGACTACGAACTTTGACGTTTCTCCTTGGGAAAATCGTTCGAGATAAGTTCTGAATCGATATCGAGTCCATCGACCGATGCTGCGGCGAGTCCATTCTTAGAAAGCGAAAAGCGGCTTTTAAAAATCGCTCTATCGATGCACTCGATGTTGATCGGGGGAATTGTTTGGTGGACGAACAACTTATCAGTATGCTTGGTTAGAGCACAGAGTAAAGCCATATTTTTTGAAGCTGCACGATAAACGAACTGGGAAACGAACCGTGAACCGAGAGAATGACGATCAAAGTTCCGAGCCACGCAGCGTACAAACCTTACTGAAACTTTTTTTTCAGCAGAGAGCTCTATACAATCGGGCCTAATTTAAAAATAGTCTCAAAAAACCAAATTATGCACCAGACATTTTAACACTAAAATTAGCATTTTATTCGACAATTGCTTTGTAGTGTCACGTTAATCAGAGATGCGTTGGATTACTCCACTTTTTTTCTTTACCAACAAAAAAGATAAGAGACCTTTCAAACTTCCTTTGGTTTTCAGCCTTCTGTCAACGCTACTGATCCAATGCTATAGTTGTTGTTGTTGTTGTCGGTGGTTTATTGTATAATCTTTTCTTCCAGTGAAAGTGCGCAGGGTATAGGCTCGCTTGCAGCGATTGGAAGATACACTCCTTTTTCGGTCGGTCAATGCAATAAGGGTAGAAATCGCGCCTTGATTTGTTAATGACGAACAAAGTGAAAAGAAACAGCGGATAAACTCTATAGAAGAGTAGTAAACATTCGGATTAACACTATCAGAGTAACCGGTGCATAGGGCAGGCACAGCACTGTGATTCCCGGCTTAGACGAATGGTAGGTTAGGCAACGGTTAGCGCTTCCTCCCGGAACTGGCGTGAAATTATTCCTACTCATCCATGCTTTTCCAAACTTGGGCAGCCGAGAACTTGATCCTTTGTTATCAACCAAACATGATACATTGTTAAATCCAGTTAAACATGACTTCTCTGCTCCGAGTTGCTGCCACAAAACGCACATCCCGATCCAACGGTTGGCTCTTATGGTGCTTCAATCCTTCCACCGATTAATCAACAAGTAATCAACTATCCGCGAACTAGTTTTTATTTTTGCTTTTTTTTTTTTTGCTTTTTTTTTTTTTTCGATCAAAAGGTCGGAAATATGTGAGCGGTTGAATTTAGGACCGGGTTTCAGGAGACAACATTAAAAATAGGAGGAAGTATACGACGGGTGTTAAAAAAAGAAAACTGAGTAAATGAATTAGCAGTCTTCCTCGAGTTCAAGTTATCATGATTGAAGAAAAACACTCCGAAGACATTGAGTCTAGGTAGTAAAACGGAAAGAAAAATTTGTCACTTTTTTCTGCACCTGTTTTTCTGTTAAGCGAACAACACAAAAACAAACAGTCCAAAGAAAACAGATCAAAGCTCTTGCAAACGTTTTATTCAAACGTTGGAGATGTTTGCATTCGTCAAATTCGTCCAATTTGCAAAAAATATTCGATTCAAATGTTAGATAAGATTTAGCGATCACTGTTATGAATTCATTTAAAATTTAAAATCTGCGTTTAAAAATACTCAACGGTGAATAAATACTAAATATGCACGTTTGCCTTATAAGACTACACCTTTATTTTTAGCTGATGACGATTGAAGCACTTTCAAATTTAAGGGTATACTCCGAGCGTGAAAACACTGTCATGTACAAATGTACAGGAAACATTTATGCTGCTAAGGATTATCAGTAAATCAATTGCTGGAAAACACGAGGGTGCTCGAACTTTAAATTTTTTGTGAAACCAACCCGATTATTTTTTTTCCACAGAAAGCGAAAAACTTTCAATTTTTGCCGAAAATATTAAGCTTAAAATAAAAACACTTGGAATAAGACAGGGATATTTATTATACTTTTTTCACAATTTAATCAGAATCACTGCGTCGCGGATGCACGAATTTATTTCATTCAATTTTATCCGGTTCACAAAAGCTGATCACCAAGATCACTAAGTTTCACTAATCTTTAGATCAAGCTCACCTCATCTCACAACTTTCAATTTTTTTTTCTTTATTTTCGCGAAAGGATCCTTCGCGGCAAAAACCATCGTTTTGAATGTTTTCCAACATGAGAAAAAAAAATTAATCCAATTCAACAACTTCGCGAAATCGGAAAAATTTAGTATCACTGAAACATCATGAAACGAGTAAGTGAGTGGGCCAAAACCACGACGCGAACTATGAAAAATGAAAAAATAAAGAAAAATCAAGTCGAATAAAATACGACGAGGAAAATTATAATTAAAAAAAAAAAAAAAAAAAAAAAAAAAATTAAAAAAAAAAAATGAGCGAATACAGTCAGACGCACAGCTGATGACGGTGACCGGTCACTAAAATAAGAAACGGAAAAGTTGGAATCGGCGAGGAACACTAGAAGAACACTGAACGATGAGGGAAAACGGATGAGGATCAGAGGTAGATTATGATAGTGAACTTTGGCACTGGGCAAACACTTGTGTTTTTCGCAACTACTTTGAAGGCATGAAAAAGAAGGCGTACTGGCTGCTCGAATCGCGCTGCGACGGAGGAAGAATTTTTAGAAAGAGAGAGAGAAAACCAAAGAAGAGCGGCGGTGGTAAGGAGGGAGAAAGACAGAGAGAGTAAGAAAGAGAGAGAAATAAAAAGAAACGAACGCGAACACAGTGAAAACAGTAGCAGCGCTTAAGCGGCCAATTCATGAATCATCAATGCCCGTGCCGCCGCAGCGGCTATGCCCAGAGATCTCTATTGCATGATACGAAAAACTTCAGTGAACACAGCGAACTGAGTGCGAGAGAGTCAGTGCGAGACGCGAGCGGCGAGACGAGTCAACGAGACCTCTCTTCTACTCTACTACTCTCCGCGTCGCGTCTCAGTCGCACCGACCGTCGGTCGTCATCGTCAAGCGGCCACGGCCTAAAGTCCCAAGTCCTAACCTAACGTCCTCTCCGACTCCAACTCCAACTCCAACTCCAACGTCGACGTCGACGGCGCGGGGCAGGACCGAGGAGTCTCAACTCAACTCAACGCGACCGATCTGATCCCGACCAGGGACTAGCCTCAGCGAACCAGCCGCGCACTCACTTCGCGGAGTGAGCCAGTGGCTGTGAGTGACCAGTCATAATACCGTATTAATTGGCCTCTCCTTTTATCAATTGATATAGACATCATTTCGCCCTCCTCTCATCCTCGCCCAGCTCTCCTTTACCTTCTCCCTCCCCTTCCCCCCTCTCCATCTCTCGCTCCTCCAGTCTCTTTTAGTCTCAACGTTTCGCTTCTCCCTCCTCTCTCTCTCTCTCTCTCTCTCTCTCGCCCTCTCTCTCTCCTTCTCTCTCTCTCTCTTTCTTGAAACTTCTCTTCTTCCCTTTCTATATTACTCTCCTTGTCCACTTCCGAAGACTCCCCTTCCGCATCCGGGTCCGCAACAATCACCAATTTGGTACTCGCCCACCGCCGCGCGCCGTCTCGCGATCGACAACTCCCCCCCCCCCGGTCTATATTCCTTCCCCGCGAACCCATATCTTTACTCACTACCCACTAACGCTTTGCCTGGCCATCCAGTGCCAGGATTTCCTCGCTCCCGCGCCCGCCCGGTTCTCTGCAAAAGCTTAAGGCGAATCTTTAGCATTTAGGATTATAGGCACATTTGTCCATATTACCATCGGTCCAAAATGTTATGTCCAATAATGAACGTCCAGCGCAGTTTAAACCAAATGTGGCTCGCGGCTCTTGCAAACTTTTGATACAAGCTAATGAATAGTTATATCTGGTATAAAAAACCAGCGAAAATTCTGAAAATCACACAAGAAAAAACTACAATTCAGTACTCACCTCAGAGAGTGGCTGTAATGGCAAGAGCGTAATGGCGGAGCTACGCAGGTATATACGTGGGATATTCCTGTCTAATTTGCCACTTTCTCTGCGGAAACACAGAGATACGTCTCAAATTAGATAGGAATTTCCCATGAGACCCGAGTAGCTCCGCCACTTAACCCGATTCTAAGAGTGAATTTTCTGATTTTTCAGAGTACTCCTCGTCATTTTGACAGGTTTTTCTGTAGGATTAACTCTTCAATCACCTGTAGCAAAAGTCTCCAAAAGCCCTATTGTTGAGCCCAATTACATACTCATCCAAGAAAAATCTTTGGCCACTCTCAATTATAGTGATGCATAGAATTCATCGGCCTGTTCACGTCCAAAAACGAAAATTGATACATATTCCACGCAACTAAAATGTGAGGAACTGTAGAGCAGGGGGGGGGGGGTCGGAGAAATAGAGTGAGGGAGTGAGAGAGAGAAACTATACAAGCTGTCTCGTGGAGTATAGATCACTTGCACATTTGAGAGAATTATTCTTGAAATATATTAATGCGTTCATAAGATTCCATGCCAATACCGCTCATCACCGAAGGACTGCCTTTTACAAGGGAGAGGAGGAAGGAAATATAGAGGTAAGGGTTTCTTTCCATTGAAGGTAGGTACTCAGTTTGGCAAGAAGAGAGCTTCGCTATACTCTCGCAAGACACGATTTTAAATAATTCACAGACCGCGACGTTGGTTTAGTTACAGAGAAGGTGATCACTGTTTTCGACTTATTTTGGGTTGCTGAATCCGAATATGAAATCTTTTTTTTTTTCAATTAGCTCGTATTTTTGAGAAATGCGTAGTTGCTATTACAAATAGCAAAGTTACTTGTTTTTTCATGCTGGTTTAACCCTTTAACTACCAGGTTATGAAGACAAATCAAATCTCATTCGCTCAAATTCAGTGGGTAGATAAATATGCCTACACTACGGTGCTGGTTTTGCATACACACTGGATTGAAGGCACTCTAATAATTATTATTTTTCAATTAACAGTTTGGATTCAGTGGTAGATAAATATTCCTACACTACGGTGCTGGTTTTGCATACACACTGGATTGAAGGCACTCTAATAATTATTATTTTTCAATTAACAGTTTGGAGTCGTAACTGCTGTGAATACAAAATTGACATTTCGTGAGGCAGATCTACAATCGCAGAAACGAGTTCACTCGGGCGTGGTACTGAAAGGGTTAAGTCTGCTCGCGAATTATTTATTCAGAAAAATTGGTAAATTTAATTTAAAGAGGCAATAATAACAGTCTTATGACGTATTTACACACGTTGATGTTCGTAAAATGGGAAGAGGGGGCTTTTTTTTTTTTTTTTTAAATCATTGGCCTTTTAAATAAATCCGAGTCCCGACACTCAGGGAGAGAAAAATTTGGTGGATACGACCAGCTTGCTGGAGATCGTTACCATCTTAGATCCCTGATTTCTGCACCTGCAAACATGTTGCTATGGAGCACTAACGTAAGATGGTAATATTAGTCAACAGTCTATTTTCCCGCGTGAAAGGTGCGCCTAACCTGCATGATCGTTCGCGTAGCCAACACAGAGGTAGCGGATCTCAGGCTCAGTTAGGAGCAACTACTAGCAAGATGGTAACTGTTTCCAACAAGGTGGTATTGCTTCCCGCGCATTGGATACAAACTGCCCTCAAAGATGGTATAACTGTTTCTAACACGATGTTTCATCGCATCCTAACCTCATTTCTATCACTGGCTGTAAATCCTTTTCACATTCGACCAGTCTCCGTTCTGTATTTTCATTTGTTTACTGATTTGTACTTATTTAAATAAATCGTGTCTCACAGCTGAAATTACTCGGCATATGATCCTACTTATTGTAAAAGAAACACGAAATATTGCAAAAATGCTACCGGTGTGATGTTAGGGGACGATTTTAACTGCCTCGCCCGGGATATGAACCGGGGACCTATACGATTTCCTTGCCTAACATCCTAACCACTACACCACCTGACAACGATACCTAGATACTCTCAAATTTCAAGTACTTGAGAGATGAATTGGAAATGCAACTTAACTAAACTCTTCAAAAAATAATACGAGGGAGAAAAATAAACCAACAAGTCAAAAGATATATAAATAAATAAATAATTTACAAAACAAAATGTGGGCTTAGAAATTCTTAATCACCAATAGGGAGAGAAAAAAAAAACCACAAATGAATTCAGCGCGCACTATTTTTCCAACTATTTTTCTTTAAATTTATATAAATAAAATCGGTAAGTAAAAGTGTGTTTGCTCTCGATCTCGAAAACTATCAGCCCGATTTTGCTCATTAACGCGTTAAACGAAAGCGTGTTAAATCGATAATATGGACGAATAAAAGAAAAAAATATAATTATTAAGGTAGGTGACCCAAAGGTGGCCCGGCTATTAAGGTGGCCCACCCTTGCTGTTTTCAATTAATTACATGAATTAACGATAGATGGCGTTAGTGCTGAGTAGCAGGATGCTATAGCTTCCCCCACTCCAAAAATCAAGAGCATCGGGCGATTCAGTCGGCGCGAAACAGTGCAACGTCCATTTTTGTAGGTCTTCAGCTAATTTTCACGGTAGTAAACAATCGTAAAAGCTAAGTCTTTAAATCGAGTCCATCTTTGACTTTCAATTCATCATAAATCATTATAATTTTTGGTGTAACTAGAGTCTAGATTCCGTTTTTGAACGATAAAATAGCATTTGAATACTTATTAATGAAATTTAAAAGGGGGTGTACACCTTTAGGTGCATCAAAAATATGAGGGGTGGCCACCTTAGGTGCATGATTTCCGCGATGTCAAAACTCTACTTTTTTTCAAAGGCGATAAAAACCTCTAAAACAAGCAAATTTTAAAAAAAATGAAATTAACACATGATAGCCAACTGTCTGAATAGTAAATTGACATATTTAGTTTTTTTTATCTCTCATACCTCATTTGCGCATATTGGCCTCTAGCATAGGTATGGCCACCTTTGGGTCACTTACCTTATAGTGAGAGAAAAAATTCAAAAAGTATAAGAAACAAAAGTGATGGCAATTCAAAGGAATGAGCGTAGACTAATAACAAAACATACAATCTTCAAGAGTAGAGCTATTATAACCTTTCAAATCTCATCCTCCTCGTAAAATATAAAATACTGCGTGCGCCAATGTAGCTCCCGGCGCAGATAAAGAAAAAGGACCACCAAGTAATACTCATAAGGAGCACAGAAACTACTAGAATACTAGATGAGCCGGGTCTGCCGTTTTGCGGATCTTTTAAGAAATGAAAAGTTTTTAATTTATCGATTCCACCGCGGTTAACTAAACGATTTCATTACGTCAGTTAAATCCTGAATACGGGACTCGAAGGACTCGAGTATTTTGACCCGTTTGCCCATCTCTGTCCCTTGTTATGAATTGGATAAGCGAAGCTAACTTTATTATGAGGTTCGGGTGAAAATCTTTGGTGAAACTATGACGGCTGTGCATTGTTCGTCTCACACGAACTGTCTAGTCACACTAGGTTGAACTTGAGGATGACCTCTGAATGTTTAAATTACTAAAATTTACCTAGCATGATTCTTGATTCGCTAAAATTCCACTCTGATTATCGTTGAAATACAATTAAAAGAATGTGATGGTTAAAAATTTACTCTGATTTCCGTTAACCCTTTGACAGCCCGGTTACGAAGACAACTCAATGTTCGCTTGCTCAAATTAAATGAGTAGTTAAATATTCCTACACCGTGGTGCTGATTTTGCATACACGAATAATTGAAGGCGCTTTATTAAATGTTGACATAGTTTGAAGTCGCACTAAATGCGTTGATGTAAAACTGACTGAGTGTGAGGTATAGATATAGTCACAGAAACGAATATACTCGGGAGTGGTATTGAATCAGTGGCGTAGCGTGCAAGTTGGCAACGTTGTATTCCGTCTATTTAAACTCTTGTAAAAGATAGAATCCGAAGGTGTTCACCGAACATCCAACATTTCCATCTTTTTCGTTGGTTTAAATGGACGAACAGCAACGTTGCCAAATAGCAAGGCTATGTACGCCACTGTATTGAATGGGTTAAAATACAATTCAAAAAATTTACCAATCTCGAGTATACTTGGACTCATGGCCGTCATGGGACTCGTGTCTCACCCCACTTGCCCAACTCTGACCCGGGAAGCATATTTAGTGCTGGGTCTCCATTTATCTCCAATTTGAAAGCTTCTACGAGGATTTACTAGGTTTTACACTGCACATTAAAATGTAGGAGATCGCTTGTCACATGATCCTAAAATCATAGAATAATACAATCAGAACAGAAACTCTGTCGGATTTTGAAGCAAATTCATTTCGCGTCCGCCATGTTGGGATATATGATGTTTACATCTGGATTCGCACGCAAAAAAAAAAAAAAAAAAAAAAAAAAAAAAAAAAAAAAAAAAAAAAATATAGGACATGATCCGCAAAATTTTTATTCTGAAATGCCATTAGAATAAAAGTGAGGCCGGAAACTTAAGATTTCTTTCCAGAATTTACAGAAATAAATGAGTTTCAACACAAATCACACTCGTCCGCCATGTTGGGATATAGGACCACAGCGTTGCCTATTGATGCCGTTAAATTCCAAACTTGCTTCCATTGGCTCTTATGGGAGTTAGTTTCGGTTCTGATTGTATTATTCTGTGCTAAAATCGTCTACAAAAAATACACTAGCTGCAGGAAGTATCCGCGCGTGCAGCGGGCGTGGACAGGGGTGCCAGTCCCCCCTAGACGCTATACAAGTCCCCCCCCCAAATCAGACATTTGCATCCCCCCTCCAGCCCTTCCCCCAAATGAGAAATTTTCACCCCAATTCTCCGGCCCTCCCCCAAATCAGACAGTTCCCCCAACCCTACCAAATAGCCTAGAGGGTATGGAATACTCCCCCAGTGGGAGGGTGGTCCGGGGGCCCTCCCCCGTTAAAATTTTTGGTTACTTTCGAACGTTACATAGGTGCAATTTTAAGCTGTTCAGGGGGGAAACCCTCAGTTAGGGAGGAGATCCTCAGTCAGGGGGGAGACCTTCAGTCAGGGGGGAGACCCTCAGTTAGATGAAAAACCCTCGGTTAGGGGGGGGGGGGGCTCCTCAGTCAGGGGGTGACCCTCAGTTAGGGAGGGGGGTGAGGTATACAAAGTGCGGGAGAGACAATAGATTATGATCTTTCTTTTCCCAGAAAATATTTTTTCCTTCCTTTTGCAGAGGAAAAAAAGAAAAAGAAAAAAAAAATCTCACCCCCCCCCCCCCCAATTTCAAAGTATACGAGCAGCTTGTATGCAAATATGGGAACTGGCACCCCTGGGCGTGAGCTTGACTAAAAACGCCTTGAGATTTTATAAGTTCAGCACGAAACTTTCAGCAGTTAACTGAAGAGGTGCGTCGAGCGCTAGAACTAAAAGTAATGATGAGTGGGCAGTAATAAGTTGAAGGAAGAGGAGCTGCAGCGGGAAGAGGGGAAGGGGGGCACCCAGAAGCAAAAATTTCCACTATGCGCTCTGTAAGAGGGAGATGGGTAAAGTGAAGGGGTATAGACAAGGATTAATTGCAAATTAACAGGCGCGAGGGCGACGCGCTTTGCGTCGCGAGGCGAAAACGCTCGCGTACATCAGTGGAAAGCAGCACATCGATGCGACGCGACGCAAAGCGGCGCTCACGAGACGTGTGGAGGGACTAACTAAGCACACAGTGAGTATAGGGAAGCGGGATGCGTTGAGAGCAGACAGTGTTGCCAAATTGAGGTGAAAAAGCCGTACGTTTTACATTGATTTAAATGGGAACGATACGGCTTTTTACCCTCAATCTGGCAACACTGAGAGCAGAAGGCAGGGAACAACCTGAGAGGACCTCGGGAACCGCAATTAAGGCAATCAACAGTAGCGAAGCATGCTATCTGGCACCACAGCATTTTCTCCATTTGAACCCATAGAAAAGGTCGACGGTGGTCATTTTCATCGCTGATCCTAAGATAATTCGATATATTTCGTGAGTTTAAATTAGTCAAATGCAACGTTAATTGCCTGGCTGCACGCTTCCCCCCTGACAATGGAGCTGTTGCAAACTTTTGCTACAGGCTTATTAATAGTTGATAATGGGGTAATACCCAGTAAAAATGACGATTATAGCGCACTAAAAAATCACGAAATCCACTCCTAAACTCAAAAACTGCTTTGAAACGCGAGATCGTAATGGCGGCCGGGGCCGCGGTTTTCAATTGGGTTTCCGATCTTCAATCAGCGCCATCTACACGAGATGTTCTCGCAACACCACACAAGAAGAAGAAGAAGCATACAGTTGTCATAAGAAAACCGTGGCCTCGGCTGCCATTACGGTCTCGCATTTAAAAGCATTTTGTGAGTTTAGGAGTGGATTTCGTGATTTTTTAGTGCGCTAATTGTTATTTTTACAGGGTATTACCCCACTATCAACTATTAATAAGCCTGTAGCAAAAGTTTGCAACAGCTCCATTGAAAGAACAAAGTACCAATAAGCGGAAATTTGACGAGCTCGAGTGAAATCCATCAGCGGGTCGATCATTTACTTCATCGTTAAACCGATCGTTAAGACTGTGTATGAGTGATTCTATTGGTCGAATATTGTAAAACTTAGCAGTTGCTATGGTAACCATCGTTATAGTGTCAGTTTTTTAAAGGTTACTCATGAATAGCTTTTATTAAACGAGACTCTTAACGATGGTAACCATAGCAACAGCCAAGTTTTACAATTTTCGACCAATAACATCACTCGTAGACAATTTTAACGATCGGTTTAACGATAAAGTAAATGATGGGCCTGCAGAGGTGACTCCTTAAATGTATGGCAATAATGGAGGGGTCTATCCATTGAAACCGAAATAAAATAATCGATCTATAGCGGATTCACCGACACTCTGAGAAATCGCTGCTTTTGCGTAGGTTCTAACGGTAAAAATACGTTACAGTAGAACCCCGGTTATCCGGGCTCGCTTTTACCCCGGGGTCTCGATCGGACGAGGCTGTCATACGTATTTTTCCTACTTTTTCGGGGGAAACCTGCTAAAAAAAAAAAAAAAAGGTACCTGTAGGGTGTAGCTTGGTTTTGACCCTTGTTTCAACCGTAGGTTGATTTTTTTGTAAAAGAGGAGGAGGAGGAGGATGAAGTCGGAAACACAGAGGCTAAAAAGAAAATTAAGCACGAGGATGCTAAGCGCTATTTTGAAATCGTCATGCGGTACATAGAGCAGGAAGATGAGGCGTCACCTCTAGATATCTTTGTTTGTTCAGAAATGGAGAGACCTCGCCCATTCCAAATTCATCCAAAGTCAGGCCCAGAAGAAAATCGCAGACTCTTTTGGAAAATGAAACATCCCTAGTCAACATGTAAAAATGTAAATATGTGATGTTATACGAAAGTTGTGCGGTATTTTTTCGAACCTCGCGTTAACCGGGGTTTTCATTTATCCGGGCCGGGGCCGGTCCCGTTTCGCCTGAATAACCGGGGTTCTACTGTATTGCATAGTTGGTATGCGAGCCATTGTATTTATGTGATAGTCTTTTCTGATAGTCCTCAAAATTCCGTCAAATTCCTTCAATTCCCAGTGAAATAGCCCGGAAAAGCTACCCGGTCTTGCGGTCACCAAAAATTATATTTAACGGTGTAAGGGATGATTTTGAAAAAAAAAAAAAAAAAAAAAATCACTGCACAACAACCACTCTACCCATGTTTTCTTTTTTTTTCGTATTTTTTTCTTTTTAACAAACGTAGACGTAAATCTTTGGCAAACTTTTGCCACAGCAATTAAAAAGGAAAATAGTGATGCAACACATCAATAAAAAGTAACATTGAGAGCATCAACAAGTTCTATTCACTTCCTTCTAATAAATGCAAAATATGGGTGTCGCATAGTTGGTAAAAATTGAAGAATTAGGTAATTTTTTTAGCAAAAGCAAACCGTATACCTACATTTAATGATATATTGAAATTACACTGCTTTCGAGGAGTCAACATGTCATTTTGTCATGACGAAATGACTATGGTCATTCTCCCTGTTTTGACTATTAACAAGCATGAATATAATTTCAACGATTCATTAAATATACAGACCTATGTTGTAGAACTTGCTAAATGAAACGCGTTTGATAGAAGTAGTCATTCATTCGGTATAGCTATTTAAGTTTTTATGATTAATTTCCAGTTACATTTTTCGGCGTCAGCAAATTATAAGTGGCGGTAGCCAACCCAATCAAGTTTAAAACCCCAGAAGCAGTTGGCTAGCGGGACCACTTATATTTTTTTACGAACATAGTCCTGTTACCCCGGAATCATACCCTATATCTATAAGTTTAGTAAATGTCGAATTAAGGAGTGCAAAGGAGACGAAACTTAAAGACCGGGGAGGGGGAGGGGGGAGTCAAATAGACGATCAGAAAGCGAATGGGAGAGAGGGCGGGGAGTCGAAACGTAAAGTAATGAAGAGAGAAGTGAGAGGAGTAAACTAGTGATAGCTTATAGCGCGGCGCAAAATATATATATATATATATATATATATATATATATATATATATATATATATATATATATATATATATATATATATATATATATATATATATATATATATATATATATATATATATATATATATATAAAATAGAAAAAAAAATGATAATAATACAAGTATACAATTAACGTATCTGTGATCTAGAAAAAAACAAACGTACCGACAAGAAATAGCGGCAAGAAAAGGGGGAAAAAAGAGTAAAATAAGGGGGGGGGAATAGGGGACACAGAAGGTATTATGAACCGTCTGAAGCGCGGCGTTGGTGCGGAAGGTAACCAACGCGAACGCAACGTACCTAGTTAACATACGGTAGAGTAAAGGGGTGCACCAGTGCTAATGTTAGGCGGACCACCAGAGGTGAAACCCTGTCCACCAAGTCGTGGCACTTGTACCTTGCCCACAAACGCTTGGAGAGAGTGCCAACGGGCATCGACGTACTTTCGTGAATCTCCTCCTCAACCCGCACGGCTAGTACCTATAAATTGGTCTGTGGTGGTTAACGAATGCCACTAATTGTTAATGCGTTTTTCCTCCCCCTTCTGGTTTTTTTTTTTTTTTTTTTTTTTTTCAAATTGCTATGCTTGAAAAATATACTTGGTAAATATTAAATATGATCCTTAACTCAGGTACCTACTTGAGCAGTATTTACCAAATGGCACTTTTGGTCAACTAACACTATCCGTCCGTGGTGGATATTTCTCAAATGCTCCCATCTGCAATGGTTTTTACTGCAGAGAGCCCCTTGATGCCAAATATACACCAACAAACAAGTTTTTTATTTTATTTCATTTCTTAGTATGCACTTCAAACTCATACACGCTGCCCATCAACATTTTAACAATAAACCATGGCTCCAGAGGGGATACATATACCTAGGACGTAATTTTGAAGACATAAATGGAGACAGCCTTGATGGACGCAACGGAGTAAAAATGTATGCAAAACAATCAAAGTTAGGTTACGTTCCCTTCTCTCCCATCTCATTCAACTTTTTGGAGTATGGAAAAGGATACTTGAAAGAATAAATTACAATTTATCGTTGCTAAGTGCTAAACAGGGGTGTCCATCCCCCCCCTGGCTTACTGACGAGTTCCCCCCAATTTCAATAATTTGACCCCCCTCACCGGGGGGTCTGGGGGTATTCTATACCAGGGTGGAGGGGGGTCCGGGGGCCCTCCCCGGAAATTTTTTGAACATTTTACCCCCAGACGCTCTAGCGGGAAGTCTGGAGGGCATAGAATACCCCCTCCCCCAATTTTTCAAATTCTTGAGAATTTTACTTGATTTTTTTTTTTTTTTTTTTTTTTTTTTTTTTTTTTTTTTTTTTTAATTTTGTTTTGCGGTTAATAATGGGATTGTGATCACCCTGTAACGTCCCGTTTTAATATTTTTTCTTTATAATCATTAGCTTTCAACCCGTTTAAAGTTGTTATACATATATCTATCTATCTATGTATGAGATGCTGACGGAAATTAAGTTTAAGAGGAACAATAAAAATGACTAATAAAAAGGCGAAAAAATAAAAAATCTACTATTGACATTTCTATACAGGACATTATTTCCGAATTAACACATTTTTTAATTTATCGGAGGTGAGGGCATAGGCATCGATAATTCTTTCGTTAATTGTTAATTTCTTTGAGTATATCTGCCTCAGCCGATAGTATCATAAGTCCTTCAAGCCAGGGATTTTTCATGGTTGATCGGAGTTTATTTTTTACAATTTTTAGTTTACTGAAAATTCTCTCCGTGGAGCAGCTGGTTACCGGAAGTGTAATCAATATTGTATAGAGCAGCTCCAAAGTTGGATAACTGGGCAGTTGAGATGCCAGCCGGAACGGTTTTAAAAATCCTCTCTCAAACCATGACTCAGTTGTGGTGGTGCTCTTCTTAACCGTTTTTCTTTCAATTTCATCCACTCTTCCTCTGCTTTCATCATCGGTGACATCTGTGTGTCTTTCCTCGTCTACCTCCATTACATCTACATCGGCCTCTTCTCTATCTTCTCCTGCTATTTTTTTCGTCTCCTCTTCCTTCTGATTCTTTTAAGTTGACCGGTTTTTTGAATACTGGCAATGCCTTAGAGAGAATGACGTCGGATATTCAGTGGCGCACTAAGAAATTTGTCTTGGGGGGATTTGGTACGACTCAAACTCCGGGGGGTCTGGGGGGTATGGAATACCCCTCAGGACAAGCGGGGGGTCCGGGGGCCCTCCCCCGGAAAATTTTTTCAATTTCCCTGACCTTCAGATTGAATTTTACGGTACTTTCACTACAGTAAAATTGAAATGCTCAAATATATTTTCGATTTTGCCTGCACGAAATCTTTGCTCTCGACTCATAATTGGAGGGAGAAGAGTCAGGTGAAATGTGGTTGAAGGTGCCATGGAATATTCACCAAGGGGCTCACCGAGAGGGGGGGTCCGGGGGCCCTCCCCCAGAAAATTTTTTCAATTTTCCTGACCTTCAGATTGAATTTTACGGTATTTTCACTACAGTAAAATTGAAATGCTCGAATATATTTTCGATTTTGCCTGCATGAAATCGTTGCTCTCGACTCATGATAATTGGAGGGAGAAGAGTCAAAAAGAATGTGGATGAAGGAGCCATGGAATATTCACGGGGGGGGGTCACCGAGGGGTGTATGTACAACGTAATAATGGTGAAGTTTCTTTCATTTCATTATTCAACGAATAAGCCTCCCCCAACGAATAAGCCTCCCCCCCCCCAACGAATAAGCCTCCCCCCAACGAATAAGCCTCCCCCCAGCGAATAAGCCCCCATCCCCCCTCAACGAATGGCCTCTTCTTAACGAGGTAATTTTTATGAAGTTCGGTTAAGTTTTTTTTCTTTTTTACTAAACGAATAAGCCTCCCCACAACGTAAAAGCCCTCCCCCCCGAAAAGTCCATCCCCCCACGAGAAAGTCTCCCCCCCCGAGAAAGTCTTTCCCCCCACGAAAAAGTCCTCCCCCCAACGATTAGCCCTCCATCCCAACAAAAAGTACCCTTCCCCCTAAAAAATGGAACGACCATCACCATTCACCATTTTTATATGTTGTACCTCGTTGGGGGGGGCGCTCGGTTAGGGGCGGGCCTCTCGAGGGGAGGGGGGCTCGGTGGGGGGCAGGTTGGGGAGTTCTCGTTGGGAGGGTTGCTCGTTGGGGGGAGGGCTTAATTTTACGGGAGTATTATCGTAGTAAAACAAAAAAAAAAACAAAAAACAAAAAACAAAAAACAAAAAAAAAAAAAAACGGAACTTCATAAAAAAAAGACCTCCCCCCCAAAAATTTTAGTGACGAGTAGCTCGTCACGGTACCCCCTTGTGGACACTCTGGTGCTAAATGCAATAATTCACTAAATTATTGCAAAATTATGAGGAAATCGCTTTATGGAAAAGCAAATAACAACGAGTCATGGTAAGAGGTATTTGAGTGAAATTTAAATTCAGATACTTTTCTTGAGATCTAGGTATGTACATCACTGAAGTTCTGATTTGACTTGAGAGATACTAATGATACTAATCTTGAGTTTGTAAGAATCGATTTTGGATATTCCTTTTTTTGGTCAGCCTTTTTTTTTGAAGCTCTTGACGAGATATCTAGCGGGGACCAAATAATGTAACGTCCTCACGGTCCCGCACGCAGATGATCGGTGAGCGCTTACGGGGACATAAACATATACTTACGTGCGCACCATCCAACGTCTTTCCGAGGACCGTCAAGCCGTAAAATTATTTGGTCCCAGAGACATATTCTTTAGGTGTTTATCTAGTAACTGGGGCCGAATCAAGTTGAACCGCACTCGAAGTCACACTCAAGTTCAACCGATGGCTCGAAGCTGCACCACCGACCAATCAGAAGCAAGCATCCGTGAAAAGTGAGGTTATGCTGTAGTTCAGTCAAGTTCGACTTTTCGCTAACTTGATCGGACCCCGGCTGACTTTCCGTTTTTTTTTTGAAGTGTAGATAAATGTCGATTTGTACTTTCACATCAATCGATCGATAGGGCTCTGTTGGCATAAATCGGCACTAAACGCTGAAGATTCACCTTAAGCGCCACCGCGCTCAGCGCGTCTCGTCGCTTCTTTGTCTCCCGTCGCGTGGTTTTCATTGACAGAAAAGGGACTTCTACTTTGTCATCCTGTGAACCATGCGCTCCGCTGTTGCCATGACATGAATGAATGAATGAATGAATGATCGATTTATTTTAAGTGGCAATGTTAGGGCCAATACTGGCCCTCTCTTCCACAGAACCACTAAGATAAATAAAAAATAAAGTACAAATAATAAACAAATAAGAAATAAAGTTACATAAATTAATACATTTAAAGTGATAAAATTAAAAGTATAAAAACAAAGCAATGATAAATGGATTATACAAAATGAGTAGTAAAAATAAAAGTTATCACAAACTATCAAAAATTTATATATATATATATATATATATATTATATATATATATATATATATATATATATATATATATATATATATATATATATATATATATATATATATATATATATATATATATATATATATATATATATATATATATATATATATATATATATATAATATATATATATATATACTAATGAAAAAAAGAGTGACATAAGGGAGGGAAGGGTGGGAGGGGAGGAAAAAATAAATAAAATAAAAAAAAATTAAAAAAAAAAAAATAAATAATAGAAAAAAATAGAACCTGCCTTTAACCATTTGTCTCAAAATGAAAGTTGAGAGAGAGGAAAGAAAAACAAACAAAACAAAACAAAAAAACAAACAAAAAAATGATAATAATCATAATAATTAATGGGAGCTAAGCGTCAGCGTGTTGAGCGGGGCGGACTTGCGGAGACAATGCGTTTATTGCGTCTTATAATATGCAGTAGTCTGCTTAGCCGAGCCCTCAGCCTAGCCAGTTGCATACAATCGTTGTCACAGTTGCGTCCTGGCGCGGCGGGCGCTTCGTCCGAGTCCGCAGTGAGTGCGTGCAGTGCGTTACGTCGCGTCGCGACGCATCTATTTCTGTTCTTGTCATTCAAATAACGCCCCGAAAGCGATTCCCAAGCGTCCTGAGACTTGAATCCCGGCCAGTGTTGTCAGGCTTCTGCAAGAACTTTCCAGAAAAAAGACGAAAAAAAAAAAAAAATAAATAAAACAAGATTGAGCGCAAGTAGAGCCCGAAAGCTCAAGACTTGCTTGTTTAGCGAATACGACTAAGCCGTCAATACATATATTTGCATTAGAGTTTTCAAAAAGTCAATCATTTTATTATGCTTTTTCGTTTGAATGATCGTTAGTTCTGTCTGAGTGACGGAGCTATTGCGGTCTAGAATGGGTCTGTTGCAAAATGTTGCTACAGCGTTTGTATGGGTTTACAGTCAATTCCCGAGTAAAATCCATTTAAAATCGCATTGAAAGCTTCAAAAAGTCACAAAATCTATTAACAAACTGAATTAATGCGTCTAACAAACTTGTGAGATGGCAGTTGAATGAGTGAGAGACAATGGGGCTATAACACTTTTGCACACTTTTGCTATAAGCGATTGAATAGTCGATTATGGCGTAAGAACCTCAAAAAATAACGATGGCGGCACTAGAAACTTCCAAAATCCACTCCTAAACTCAATAAACGCAGTTATTTGCGCGAGCGTAATGGTGGCCGAAGGCACTAACAATGGGAGATTCCTATCTTAATTTCGTCACTCTTTCTATGCTGACAAGGATGATTCACAGAGTAATTAGTCATCAGAGTGATAATCCACATCCGATGAATGGTACCGCAACACCAAGTGACACCGGTGTCAAATGAAAGTAGTCTCTTATTGGTCACTTCTTGATGGAGTTTCAGAATTGTTAGATGGGAATCTCCCATTGTTAGTGCCTTCGGCCATTATTACGCTCCCGCAAATAACTGCGTTTATTGAGTTTAGGAGTGGATTTTGGACGTTTTTAGTGCCGCCATCGTTATTTTTTGAGGTTTTTACGCCATAATCGACAATTAAATCGCTTATAGCAAAAGTGTGCAATAGCCCCATTGGGGAAATCCTATCCAACTGCACTTTTCTCTATGATGAATCACTTTTCGCATCATAGAAAACACCCTATTGTCACCTGCTCATTTGACCGCCACTTTCTGATGCCAGGGGTGTGCCGAGGGGGGGGGGGGGGCAAAATCAGGGTGAAGAAAAAAAAAAAATAAGTTATCAAATTTCAAAATGAATTTCAGAGGGCGGCAAAATAATCAGTGTGTAGAAAAAAAAAAAAAAAAAAAAAAAAAAAAAAAAAAAAAAAAAGCGTAGCGTGGCATTTTTGCGCAGTTCGTCCATGTAAACCCATGAAAGAAATTGATCTGTCGGGTGTTCGGTGAACATCTTCACATTCGACCTTTTATATGGGTTTAAATGGACACAACACGACGTTGCCAAATTGCACGCTACGAATATGCTGTCTCCTTCTTGAGTCAATCCTGTTTTCATGCATCTACGACTCAGCGGCATGGAATGAAAATTAAATGATTGGGTATGCCCGAAATTATTTTTACACTACTTCAGAATGTAAAATAAGAACTGTCTACAGTAATAAATTGTATGAGAAAAAAATTGAAGGCGTTTTGGAGGAGGCTTGCGTATGATCAATGGTAACAAATTTTTGACAAATGGAATATATCTAAGTAGAGCCACTGCAGTCCGAGTTCTCTTGGTTGGTTATCATAGCCGCAGCCAGGATATTGTCTGTCTCTCTTTTAGCCCATTTAAACGCATGTGTTAGAAAAGGACAGAAAGAGGGGCTGAAGTCAAGTGACAGCCCCTATATCCACCCTTTTCTAACACATGCGTTTCAATGGGCTAAAGAGAGAGAAACACAATATCCTGGCTACGGCTGTGTTGGTTATCACATGTTCATATTAATTACCAAGGAAAATATTGTTGTTTCCTTTTGCTTCTTAGCAGGCTAAAAATGACTGAAAATGACAAATGACAAAAAAACAAAACAAAACAAAAAACCAAAAAACCCAAAACTGAAATAAGTCTCAACATTTCAAAGACGAAAAGTCACGTAACTGCTTGTCGACGCTTGAGACCATATTATAATTTGCACCTTTGATGGCAAAATTATTAATAAGAAAAAACGTGTTACTTACAAACAGTGGCGTAAGTACTGTATCAACGATTCGACGCATCTCGCAATACACACAAAACCTATCCTATCTTTTGTTCTCTTATAAAATTGAGATAGGTTCGAGCTTCGTGTAATGTGTTATGCGGGCGCGCCGGCGCAGGACTCGTGCTACTGCTTGTGCAAATGGGTGGATACAAGAATTTGTCTTTCTCCTCCCATTAGAAAGCGTGCGTTAGAAAAGGACATAGATAGAGGCTATAAATAGGCCTGTGCGAGGCCCAGTTTTGTAAAACATCGATATTTTATCAATACATTTAAACAAATTGTAACAATGACTCTTAGGTCTGTTTTTAGTCGAAATATCAATAACTTATATAACTAGTTTTGGTGCATCGATGATTTGATTCAATAGCAGAAAAACATCTAAGCTTCGATCGATACATCGAACATCGCACAGACCTAGCTATAAAGTCTTGTGATGGCCCCTCTGCTATCCTTTTCTAACACATGTGTACAAACGACCGGCAAGAGAGAAAGACAATGACAAATACCTGCATCCGTCTCGTATACGCAGAGACGTCAGCAAAAGAGTCAAAACGGGGGAAGATCTTTAGTCATTTTTTGCAGTTTTCTATAATCCCCCCCTCAATATTTTGAGAACTCGCATTGTTTCCTTCTTTAGTATTTTCTTTTTGCGAGAGTTATACGTAAACCACAAATCTATTGATCTGGCAACCCTGTTCTTCTCAAATCCGATGAGTTCGCGCAGTGGCAGTGTCGGACGCAACACGCATCTCATCGTCTTAGCTTAGAGCTGCCGTTATGTGTATACATATATTTAATGGCATTTTTCAACTCACCGATGATCACACCGGTTGACCAAAAGATTGCAGAGTTCACTTCATTAGAGTCCTTATATACTATGAGATTGCGTCAAGACTCTCAAAATGAAGAAGAAGAAGCGGATCAATGGAGCCCACAAGAGGCAAATTGCAAATGGCGGATGGCCATTAGCCTCTGCGCTGTTGCCACTATTTCGCTATCTCTTGTAGGTTAGCAGATTCTCGACAGTAACGGTCGTTATTGAAAGAGATAATGTTTTCCGTAATAAAATTCAAGCAGAGGAAAAATTCACAAAATTTACCGCGGTCACTTTTACTTCAAAAATGTAATGAAAGCTAGTTCGCGAAAAGTAAACAAACCCTCCACCATTTGCATTTGCCTCTCGGAGCTTTCTTGACAACCTAAATCCGACAGCCAATCAGAAACGGATTCAGAAATGGCGCAACTCTCATAGTATATAGGGACTCTACAGTTCATAATGTATGACTGTATTGCACCCGTAATCTTTTCTCTACCGGTGCAGTCGTCTTTGACTTTTAAAAAAATTGCGAATATTTTGAAAATTTAACTGCACTTTGCACTGATCGAGAAAAGATCATGTATGATCGGTATTTCGTCCGTTACAAACCATGCACCGAACTGAACGTTTTTGGAATCTGTTTATTCAATGGGGCTATTGCACACTTTTGCTATAAGCGATTTAATAGTCGATAATGGCGTAAAAATCTCAAAAAATAACGATGGCGGCACTAAGAACTTCCAAAATCCACTCCTAAACTCAATAAACGCAGTTATTTGCGGGAGCGTAATGGTGGCCGAAGGCACTAACAATGGGAGATTCCCATCTAACAATTCTGAAACTCCATAAAGAAGTGACCAATAAGAGACTACTTTCATTTGACACCGGTGTCACTTGGTGTTGCGGTACCATTCATCGGATGTGGATCATCACTCTGATGACTAATTACTCTGTGAATTATCCTTGTCAGCATAGAAAGAGTGACGAAATTAAGATAGGAATCTCCCATTGTTAGTGCCTTCGGCCACCATTACGCTCGCGCAAATAACTGCGTTTATTGAGTTTAGGAGTGGATTTTGGAAGTTTTTAGTGCCGCCATCGTTATTTGTTGAGGTTTTTACGCCATAATCGACTATTAAATCGCTTATAGCAAAAGTGTGCAATAGCCCCATTGTTGGAATCATCGGCGATTAGAAAAATGGCATTAAATAAGTATACACGGAACGGCAGCATATACTGTCTGAGTAAGCAAGCACCAAACGCAGAGTGTCGAGGCTCAGCCTCAGTACGGATAGAGTACACTTGTAGAGAGATGCGCCCTCCGAATCTAGAGGCTGCAATCAGCAACGCCTATCATTTCCACACTCCAGCTAAGTCTGCTCAGCATACAGATCTAATGCGCCTGATAAACCAAGAGGCTGCAACTGGCAATACAGACGCCAACATTCAATTTGCATTCAACTATACCGAATCTTATACCACGCGGTCCTATACAAACCAAGCAAAATGCACAATGCACATATTGTGCGAACTGCGCTGCGTTTCTAAAGCAGGCATCTGCTTCGGTATGGCCGCTTGAATCGTTAACCTTAAGGACGTTAGTGAATTAAAAAAACAGCACGATTAATTAAATTAACCCTGAGAGAAGATATTAAAAACGGAAAGAAATAATCAGAGAACAAGGCTGATAATTTTTCTTAAAAACTTACCGTGCACCTTTGTAGCCGTTTCTGAAGATAATCCAGTTTCGATTTGTTAACCTGAAAATGTACCCAAGACAAATGTAACAAATGTTACAAAAATGTAACCCAAGAAATGTACCGTTTTCTTTTGGATTCAATTCTTAAAAATCCATCAGGGTCAATTTTTTCCTATCGTTTTAAATAGAGCATTCGTCGATGCATCGTATTTCACAAGCGTATATGAAATGGGTATCGACATAATATCGCGATACCAAATGAGTCTGCTGCTGCTACAGCTTTATAGAGAGAATCATAATGTATGTAAAATCGCATGAGAGTCACATTGGATTGGAAGCATCTAAAAGTCTCAAAATCCACTAACAAACTCAAGAAATGTGTTTCACAAAATGCAAAGATGAGCATTTGAATGAGAAGGTCGCAACGGGGGATTTCCACCTAATAGCAGTTTTCTCTGTCACGAATCACTTTTCCCTGCATAGAAAGTTATTAGGACTTGATGGGTCTTTGACCTACTGTTTAGAACGCTATCCATGCATTTCGTATAGATTTTGTATACATTTTGAATACATTTGGAACGTTTTCTTGAATCTCCGAGTGGATTCTGAGACTTTTGATGCTTTTAATGTAATCTTCTCACTTACTGGGGCTCTTGCAAACTTTTGCTTTAAGCAAAAAAATGGTGCAGTCTGATGTAATGACCAGCGAAAATCACGAAAATCACACCGAAAAAGTCTAAAATTCAGTAATAAACTCACAAAACTGCTTTAACGGCAAGATCGTAATGGCATGGCGCTTCAACGCATGCAGGTAGGTATCATAGGAGATTCCTGTCTAATCTGTCACTTTCTCTAGGGAAACACAGAGATATGTCCAGTAGTTTAACTAGAATTATTCTATCTCTCTTTTTATCATCCGAATGCACAGGTAGAAAAAGGATAGGAAGAGGGGATTGATCACCCTTTCCTATCCTTTTCTAACTTACACATTTTAATGGACAAAGTGAGAGAAAGGTAATTTCTAGTTACGCCACTGGATATGTCTCATTTAAGATAGGAATCTCCCATGATCCCTGCGTCTTTCCGCCATTATGCCCGATTCTGAGAGTGAATTTAGTGATTTTTCAGTGTACCCGTCGTCATTTTTGCACGTTTTCATGCAAGCATCAACTCTTCAATCCCCCGTAGCAAATATTTGCAAGAGCCCCATTTGAGGTGAGAACTGACCCTCCATAGTTGATTAGTTGCATAGCAGACCCAATAGATAAGACTCTCTCATTGTGATCTGCGGGCCGATCCTTGAAATTCACGACTTTTGGGTAGACTGGATAAGAATGGAAAACGGTGATTGGTGGAGACGAGTCACGTGGTTGCCCAGTCTAATCAAAATACGGAATGGATTAGATAAGTTATCGTGCAGTCTTGGAGTACCCGATAACTTATCTAATCCATTCCGTATTTTGATTAGACTGGGCAACCACGTGACTCGTCTCCACCAATCACCGTTTTCCATTCTTATCCAGTCTACCCAAAAGTCGTGAATTTCAAGGATCGGCCCGCAGGTCATTTGACTGCGGCATCGTGGATTTTTTTCAAGCACATTCAATGAATTTATGAGCGGATTTGAGAATTTCTGATGTTTTCGATGTGATTCCCGCACGTATATAAACAATCACATGCTTGGAAACAAACCCATTCGGCAACACTGGTAGTAGCATTCTTTAATGGACATTGGACAAATTTCATTTACCGAGTCACTGTGCTCCAGAGAGCTTTCATGCAGCAATCGCAAGCTAAATTTTAACCTCGTTTCCTTCTCATTTCAGTTTCCCCTCCCCCCCCCCCTTTTTTCCGTCAACTTCGCCGTAAAACCGCGATTTCTCCCCCGCTTAAACGTGAAGACATGATAACTATTCGAGAGCTAGACTGTTTTCTTTGCATGCGAGCAAATGCGTATTTTGCATGACGTCGTAAAACGCGTCCGCAGTTTGTTAGCTCCATCTCCCCCTCCCTTTGGAGTCGGTGCACTTGTTATCAACCCTCGAGTGCATCTCTTTAATCGTTGTGGCGGCGGCGGTGGAATATATGGCGCTCATCACGTTTCAATACATACAGCGCGTCGCATATCTAATCCTTTTGGAGCGGAATTATGGTCAAAAATTAGAAAAAATGTACTGGTAGATTCTCTATATTTTTTAATTTGATTAAATACCAAATTTGATACTATCACACCCAATGGCGGAGCCAGCAATATGACAACCATGTATTCTTCCCATTTGAACTTATGAGGAAGAATCGATTCTCGAGGGGGCCATGGCCTCTTGACTAATCGATTGTTTCTCACGCATTCAAATGGGAAGAATACACAGTTGCCAGATCGCTGGATCCGCCCATGATCACACCCATCACTGCTGTACCAGTGGCGTAACTTACGGGGACCGCGGTGCGGTGGGGCCCAGAACGATTGGGGGCCCTTAACGCAGCCAGGTGAAAAAAAAAAAAACGAAACAAAACAAAACAAAACAAAGAAAAGGGGAAAAAGAAAGAAAAGGGAAAAAAGAAAAACAGAAAGAATAAAAAAAGAAGGGGGTAAAGGCCCTCTGTTCCGTTTTAAGTTAAGTAAAAATATATTTTTCTTTAAAAATGCGGATCTTTCTGAAATCAGGCGCAATTGTTTGAAGTGAGATCCTTTATTCTAAATAAATTAGCCTCACAATTCTGCCTCCTAGGACTTCAGGAGCCTCCTCTTCACCGGAGGTTCGGCGAGGGAGAGCTAAAAGGGCCCCTTTCACCTGTGGAAGCCCGGAAGCAACTGTAGGGGTTCTTTCGATCTTTCTATCATTATTTTGAAAGTTCAGGGCCCTAAAAATGTTGGCGCTCGTTCTGGCAGTTGTTATGAGTCAGGGGGGGTTGAGGTCAATGAGTTATTTTAGAGTATGCAGATTCTGTTGTTGGAAGGAAGGGGGCCTTCCAATTCAATCTGCGGCGGGGGCCCGAGCTTCAAAGTTACGCCACTGTTGTACACTTTGGTTTACTGAACATGCATCCTGTACCATGCAGCATCCTTCGATCTGTAACAAGGTAGATGGAGAACTTACAGGTGTATGGACAACACTCTGAGGTTGGCTCGGATTGTTGGTCGGCCAAAATAGCAACCTCTCCGCCACTATTCTTACCGCGCAGTTCAAACAGAGAATTTGTAAGGCAGTGAAAGCGGCGGTGAACCTATCCTATAACCTAAATCACAAAATTGTGTTCAGTAATCACTAATTCGAATTATGGTCTCTAACTGTGAGATGAAAAAACACGCTTGCTCAGTTAAAAACTAAACAGAGTCATCGTCAAGAGCTTCAATAACATTCAGAAAACTTTATTAGTCGCAAAATCAAGATGGCGGGGAAGTCGCTTTTCAAAGGTAGCCATGCCCCTTGAGCCTAGTGCTGTCCATACTTGTTCTCCATCTACTTTAGATCAAAATATATAATGAAGTGACGCCTTGATATAAGTCCTATCCTTAAGTGAAGCAGCATAAACGGAGGGTTCGTTTGCCTTAAATTATTAATCTTAAATTAGAAATTATTATTAATGCAATTGAAACGGGTTTTAAGTCAAACTGCTCTGGATGCAGAATTTAATACAATTGTAATTCTGCTTGTTTCTGTCATATGCGTGAGGTGAGCTTCTTTATCTTGTAAATCCTTCCAATAACGAAGTAGATAGTCACTGTCTTTTCCTGATGACCGCTCTCAAAAATTGTCACCTTTATTACAAACCAATTTCAGATGGATTTGTCACGAGCTTTGCATTAAAGGTTAAAAAAAAAAAAAGGGAGACCAAAAAATCGAGCCCGAGTTAAAAACAAAATATATTACATTTTCACTTCCCTTTGGTTTCTGAAATATCACCAGTTAATTTACGAACGCAGTTGTATCGAAGTCTTTGATGTCATTTCAAGTTAGGCTTGGGGGGGGGGGGGCAAAAATCTTTAAACCCTTTTTTTTTTTTTTTTTTGCTCATCAGTATAATTCGTGCCAGATTTAGAGCCCTGACTTCAAATCCTTTGGGAGAGGGGGGAAATCCCCCCCCCAAATGACGCTACTGATCGAAGGAAGTCCTATATTTCGTCATTTTCTTTCTACAATCACCAAATTACAGACCATTTTATCAGCCCCATTTCGATTCGATCCTTTATAAACCTCCAACCCCCCCCCCGCAAGGAATTTTTGATCAAAGGAGTTCGGTAGTTTTATTTTACTCTCTATCTCATCATAGCATCCCTTTCGGTGTTTTTCATCCGCAGATATGACAACGTTGCATCCACCTCTAACAAGTGGTATTCAGTCGATTACTGAGACACAGGAACCAAGCCCGGCTCGGCGCCTTACGGGTTTACGAGATCCCAGGGACAGTCCCCCCTCCGAAATTATCCTTTCTCCTTACCTCCACTCCTCACTCGCTAATCTCATAATCGGTCCCATGCGCTAGACGTCTGCTGAACTTTATGTCTTATTACAATATTCGCCGTTCCGTCCCTTCGTTTTTTTCAAACCTCCCTAGCTCCAACTTATTCCTCCGTCATTACTTCCTCAACCCATGCTTCATTCCCATTAAAAAAAAAAAGAAACTAGATGCATCTAGTACCCCCCCCCCCCCCCCGGTCTCTCCTTTAAATCCATATACTTTCCGTCTAACTTCTCTTCTTGAAACACTCTCGTAAAGAAATGTAAAGATTCAGACAATCACGGGAAAGCGGAGTGAGTGCGCGCATAACGATTTCACCATCAAGTCGCCACTCTTGAAGAAAATGAAGAGGAGAGGACGGGAGGGATGGAAGAATGATGTTCGAAAAAGTTTCGCGAATTGTTGGACATTTATCAGACAGAGAGCTTATAGAAGAGAATAGTTTTACAAGGTTGTGATCGGAAACATTTGCAAACGGAGACTCTCTATGTCCGTTTTTTTTTTTTTTCATTTTTTCTTCTTTTTATATTTTTTTGAAATAAGAACATAGAGCTATAGTCTATTCAACTAGCTATAACCTAACCATTGACGGACCGGTAATACTTTTCTCTGGCCATAGCCCATAAGCACAAATTTTCCCAATCGAGAGCCCAAAAGCGCAAATTTGACACCTGAAAAGCGCAAATTTTCAAAGCCCAATAGCGCAAATTGTATCGAAATGCGATTCGATAAATATACATCGAATATCGAGCGGAGAAATAAGAGATAGATAACGTGGGGGGGGCACAGAAATGTGAAATGATTGAAGTCGCTTACCGCTGTATCTTGTTGATTGTGGAGTATCGCAAAAAATTCTTAGACTTCACAGGTCTGCGTCAAAGTATTAAAATCCGTTTATATCCGTTTCGCTTGACATTTCATCCCAATTTTCTTTAAGAAATTAAGGATAGAAATTTTATTGGTTATCAGTTCATTATGTGTGCTTTGCAGGAAAGCTGATTTTTCGGCTTCTTTTTTGCATTTGGGAGGAGGTGTTTCGATGCTATTTATTTTCACATAAGTCTCTGCCTGGACATCCTTGAGCACTTCAATAAAGTAGTTATGGTTAGAAGTTAGAAGTTAGCAGGGGCGTCGAGAGGATTTTGGGGGCCCGGGGCAAACTGTGCATTTGGGGCCCTATTTTTTGTATCATCCTCCCTGGGGGTCTGGGGGACACCCCCCAGGTTAAGGGGGGTCTGGGGGGACACGCCTCTGGTCAAGGAGGGTCCAGGGGGACACACCTCAGGTTAAGGGGGGTCCGGGGGTCCTCCCCCGGAAAATTTTTAAAATCAAGCTTCTAAATGACGCAATTTTAAGCTATCTCTACTGAAAAATTTCATACAATCACAGCAGTAGAATGTTTGATTTTTACGTTTATTTTGCCACATGATGTGACAGACTTGAAGATTTTCGTCACAAAAAATTCTTTGTTTCGACTTTGATTTCTAAAAATTAAAAAAAAAAAAAAAAAAATCATTTTTCAACTTTTCATTTCTCAGCCCTCTTTGGCTAATCACATTTTCACCAGTGTTGGCTGGGACGTCGAGAAAGTTCTGGAGGTTTTGCTACGAACCAGTGGTGCACCGAGAAATTTGCCTTGGGGGGGGAGTGGGGGGAGTGGGGGGGGGGGGGTTTGGTACGACTCAAACTCCGGGGGGTCTGGGGGGTATGGAATACCCCTCAGGACAAGCGGGGGGTCCGGGGGCCCTCCCCCGGAAAAAATTTTCAATTTTCCTCACCTTCAAATTGAATTTTACGGTACTTTCATGTACGCAGTAAAATTGAAATGCTGGAATATATTTTCGATTTTGCTGCATGAAATCTTTGCTCTTGACTCATAATTGGAGGGAGAAGAGTCAAGTGGAATGTGGTTGAAGGAGCCATGGAATATTCACCGAGGGGTTCACCGAAAGGGGGGGGTCCGGGGGCCCTCCCCGGAAATTTTTTTAAATTTTCCTGACCTTCAGATTGAATTTTACCGTACTTTCAGTACTTTTACAGTAAGATTGAAATGTTCAAATATATTTTCGATTTTGCGTGCATGAAATTGTTGCTCTTGACTCATGGTAATTGGAGGAAGAAGAGTCAAAAGTAATGTGTATAAAGGAGCCATGGAATATTCACAGAGGGGGTTCAGCAAGGGGGGGCCCCCAATTTATTCGGCTCGCCACAGGCCGTGAAATTACGTGGTCTCTTCCTTTTCGACCCCACTTTCAAACACCCTGTCATCAGTCACTACTTCTTCCCTCTCTTTTCCCCTTTTCATATTCCCCCTCTTTGCTTTTTTCCCTGTTTTCCTTTTCTCTTTTTTTTCTTTTTTTCTTTTTTCTTTTTTTCCTTTTTCCCCCCCTTCTCATGATTTGGGGGCCCCCGAAGATCGGGGGCCCGGGGCATTTTGCCCCATCAGCCCCCCCCTCTCGACGCCCCTGGAAGTTAGTTAAAGTTAGATAACATAAACTTGCACCGTACTCGCACTGAGCTTATCTGTATAATCAGCCGCACGCTTCCCAATGTTTCGACCAAACGCAGTTGCCACATATCCTTATTCGATAAATCAAAAATGCGACTCATATCAATCGCGCCAAACAAACCTATCGAATCGACAGCCCAAAATGCCTCCCGGCAGGCCGGTAAGACGAAGTAGATTCCATGCTTGGTTACATCATTTTTTCAAAAATTTAAATATAGGTTATAATTTTCGTTAAATTTTTTTTTTTATTTCATCAGCTGCTCAAAATCCAAATATTATTGTGAAAAAGATTATATTACCAATAGAGAAATGTGTAATCTTTTCAATGCAAGTGAGAAATAAAAGCTAGGTTATATAAGTTTTTCACAAATTTCAATAAATAGGTTATGTTATGATTTTCTTTGAATTATTCAATTTTTTTTTTATCAGCTGTTCAACATTTAAATAAAAATACCCATGAGAAAAAGATTATAGTACCAAGATAGAAAAATGTGTAATCTTTGTAACGCTAATTAGGAATAAATCTGAATAAGAGCAGCTGATCAAACAAGAAAATAAATAAATAACGTACCTAAGCAACATTGCACGTGTAAAACAAAGAACGAGCAATTATACCAATACACTATCCTTGTCTTTCACATGTAAAATTCCATAAGAAACTAAATAGCTCGTAAAACACGTAAAACACAAGGAAAATTTAAGAAATGGAGCATATGAACTAAAAACATCCTCCACGATATACACTAAAATTTTTGAACCAAAAAAACAATTTCTTCATATAAAAACACTGCCAAAAAACCCGAAAAACACATCACTATAACTCGCTTACAACGCAAAAAACGAAAAAATGACTCGAGTAAAAAGTTGCGTATCAAAACGGCTAACATAAATTTCCCAAAAAAAAATACTCAAAACAAACACTCCTAAAAATAAACCTCAAAAACACATTTTACGACTCAAACACGGCCCATAACGCGAAAACTAACTGTCGGATTTACACCATCTTCGAACTCATCCAAGAATTAAACTCAACGAATAGATGAGACAAATTTCAAAAATAAAAACCAAAAATTACGAACAGGATCGTGGGACATAAAAACGGTAAAACTGGCTGAAACATACATATAAAGATATATATATATATATATATATATATATATATATATATATACAATTTTCAACGAGTGGTATTTTCTCACTCAGGGGACCATGAAACGTGCTCATTTGATAAAATTTCCCGAAAAATCCAACATCGCACCCTCCGCAATAAGTAGATTCATGGAATCTACTTAAAAGCGCAAAAAGAATAATTTGCGCTTTTGGGCTCTCACTTTGAGAAATTTGCGCTTATGGGTTTCACCGCTTTTCTCTATAGTATATAAGCTCGATGAGTCCATTCTTGCTAACGTTACATCGAATATTTTGTGCTGTGACATCTTCTCCGCTATTTGTATTTCAGATTAATTGTTGATTCCAAGGTTTTCTTAATCTTCAGAAGTATTCTTGTTTCTTAAAAACACTTGTTTTCCTAATCCAAACTTGCCGGAAAAAACAAAAACAAAAAAAAAAACTACATTTTTAAGTTTTATGGATGCCTCATATATCGCTTTGATTATTTTGATAATTAATGTTTTGCCGAATTCGCTCTATTTCATTGATTTAAAAATTTGGCCGATTTTCCGACCGCGAGACGCTGATTTCAGAGACCTTGAACTTTTGTATGGCTACGACCTCTACGTGATGATTAAAAATTTAAACGTATATGAGAAAAATGGATACCTATGAATAAAGAATATAGGCATTTTACGCACTCGTTACTAATTCCTATTATTTTAGAACATTTTTTGTTGTAGTGAAGTCAGTAATTATATTTTCCTCGAAGACATTTTACGGGACGGGGGGGGGCAAAAAATGAAGAAGGAGAAGATTGCTAGTCGTAATTCATTCAGATACATCGGAGTGCTACAGGAGTAATAAAAAGTGATCGATCGTCAGTTCAACAAATTATGTTTAACGTGTGAAAAGGAGAACGGAAGTGTGGACGAAATAAATAAATGAAAATTATTTAAAAAGAGATTTTTTTTTTTTTTTTTTTTTTTTTTTTTTTAATGGGAGTCTGGCGCGAGAGTGCGTGTAAAAAATGTGCTTACAAAATGTCGCTTTATAGAGTGGGGAAAGATTAAGTTTCAGGTGTGTGGATAAAAAGAGATCTATTAATAAATGAGTGGAAAGATGCTCGTTTCCAGACGAACAACGGCGCTAAAGTTAGTAGAAGAAATTGATGGTATAGTGGAAAAGAATCCAATAGCATATTTGATCGTATCAAATAAATATAGTTCAATGAAATTTCGCTTACCCGCTTTATTAAAACATTAATAAAACGAAAATAGGTTGCCTATTTTATAATCCTAATGTTAAAAGTTGTGACCGGAAAATGGTTTTGTTAATTTCTTTAATAAAGCAAGGAAGCGCAATTTCAGTGATCTAAACGGAATGCTGAACGGAATGCTGAATCAACAAAAAATTAATGTCCAGACTGACAGAGTACATTGTTAAATCAACAAGTTCTCCAACCACCCTTATAAAAATCAGATGTGCAAGCTGTGTTATTATTATATATGCGTATAAATATTTCCCGCATTTAAATTAAAGAGTACCCGTTGTTTTTTTTTACTTTTTAGTGTATAATTTGTGTTGGTTACACTCGGCTCTAAATATCTACCCTACCCTAAAATATTCCCACACTTCTCCACCTCCCCTACCCTTGCCCCGTCGACTGATGGAAGGTCTTTGATTTCACCAAACGACCTATCATCGCGTCCACCCCACCTACTATTGCTATGTGGTCAGTTGTTGGCTCATTCTTAAAAATGATTCGCCAAAGACAGGAGAGGCGATGCGACGCTCTATATGTCAAAGGCCCTTGCGTATTATGTAAACTATGCCAGAGAACAAAACAGAAAAGAAAGAAATTTAAGATACCTTTAGCCAATGAATGCGGGTATTTAAATGCGTAAAAGAAGAAAGAGAGATATAGTGGGAAAGAGAGAGAGAGAGAGAGAGAGAGAGAGAGAGAGAGAGAGAGAGAGAGAGAGAGGGAGAGAGGGAGAGTGGGAGAGAGAGGGAGAGTGGAGAGAGAGAGAGAGAGAGGGAGAGAGAGAGAGAGAGAGAGAGAGAGAGGGAGAGAGGGAGAGTGGGAGAGAGAGGGAGAGTGGGAGAGAGAGGGAGAGTGGGAGAGAGAGAGAGAGAGAGAGAGAGAGGGAGAGTGGGAGAGAGAGAGAGAGAGAGAGAGAGAGAGAGAGAGAGAGAGAGAGAGAGAGAGTGAGAGAAGAGGGGTGGGAGAAGTGCGGGTGAATAGAGAAGGGGGAGAGTGAGAGGGGGAAGAAAGAGTGAGAGAGGGGGGTGAGAAGAAAGACCGATAGAAGTGGTAGTGGTAGACGGTTAAAGGCGATTCTTTTGCATAGCCGAGACCTGTGACTGTATTGAATAGAGACCGGATTAAGGACGGCATAATCTTTTTGATTGTTTTCAATGTTTCCAATGTTTTCAATGTTTCCACGTTCAAGCCACACAAAATTATCCCAAAATAAATCACCCCCACGGTGGCATTCACCTTCTCTAAAAAAAAAGTAAAAATTCATTATGAAAAAAAAAAAAAAAAAAAAAAAAAAAAAAAAAAAAAAAAACATAACGTGAATTTTGTCATCCACCCTCCGAAAAAGTCTCAACCTCTCTCATTTCTCCGTTTAAACACTTGTGTTAAACAAGGATGGACAGTGTTAAAAAAAAACTTCTCCCCTTTCTATCCTTTTTTAACTTATACGTTCAAAGGGAAAATGAGAGACGTAGAAGAGATCCTGGTTGCGCTACTGCTTCCACCCAATTAGACTCACTATCACAAACTCGGATGGGGGCCGAACCCGAGTTATGGTAGGCGGATGAACGATTGATTCCGCTCAGCTCTGGTTCAACTATCACCTAGGGTTGAGATATGGACATTAACCAGGCTAACTGAGCTGCAGTCGCGCCATTGATCGTTATAATAATAGATGCGTTGCTAAATGCATCGCTGCATGACGCATCATGAATAAAAAACGAATAATTATATCAAGATTGTACTAGGAGGAAATTAGGAATTATGAAATTTGGATTAAGGGACAGGTGGAATAAGTGATAACAGGTTAAATTGATAGGAATGGTATGGATATTTACTGAGGAAATTAAAAAATGAGGATTAAAAATGTGTTGAGGTTTGAAGGAGATGTCAAGGGTCGCAATTGAATATGAGGCCTGCGTGGTCAATGCAGATAAGGGATCGACGCGGCGTCTGGCGTCTGATTGGCTGTGAGCGTGCGTCCAAACTTTTATTGGCCTAATGGAAATTAACATGGGGGTTTTCTGTAAGGTCATTTTACTCAAAAACGATGAAGAGCTTTGGGGCGAGAATTTCTTCAAATCGATTTAACAGAACTTTCTCAACCTTTTGATAGGTACGCCGTAAATCAAAACAAGCACGAAAACACACTATTGTTTGTACTTTGCAACTGAGATAATATTGTCGAATTTGCAATGGAGTGGCACTCAAGACGTGCTAGCGGAGACAAAGATACCTAGCCAGGGTATGCAATAAGCAATACACAGCATCCCATTCAACACGTGTATTAGGTGTGTTGCGTGTTGCATACTTTGGCCAGGTATCTTAGTCCCCGCTGGCACGTATCAATTTGTTGAGAAAGTTCTGCTCTAAATCGATTTACAGAAATTCCCACCCCGAAATTCTTCATCGTTTTGAAGAAAATGACCTTGAAGAAAAACCCAATGTTAATTTCCATTAGGCCAATAAAATCTTGGACGTACGCATGTCCCTCTATTTCCAGCCAGTCCGATAGCCAACTTTGAATTAGGCTAATCAACATAAACTATAGCTACAGCCAGGCCCGTCACATCTAACTCCCGGGCCCTGGTACCAACTGGGCTTTCGGGCCCCCTTTTGGTGGGTCCTGGGTAGGGGTTCTGGGGGGGGGGGGCTCCTCTGACGCCCGGGCCTTGGACCTGTGGGTCCCTTGCCGCCCCCCCCCCCCGTCCATGAGACGGGCCTGGCTATAGCTATAGCTCTCAATGAAATTGCGACTCTTGCCTAACTCTTTGTTTCCAAACCTCAATTATTTTTAATGGGTCTGTTGCAAACTTTTGCTACAGCGACATTAAGTGTTTAATCCAATGTAAAATCGCCTGAAAAGTCCATTGGTGGCATCATAAAGTCAATAAATACAATATTAAACTCACAAGAGGCGTTTATTGAAATCCAAGATGGCGGCAAAATATCGAGGAATCTGAATGTATGCACCGTGATCATCCAAGGATTGCCAACTTTGACAACCTCACTGGAGGTTGAGGTTATGTGTTTGTTTACGTTGTGATTGGTTGTGATGGATATTGTGAGGTTGGCTATCCTTAAATGTTTGTGGTGCATGCATACAGATCGCTCGATATTTTGCCGCCATCTTGGATTTCA